>CM068298.1:17403079-18003079 GCA_034768395.1 Linum lewisii | reverse complement strand
ATCGCATTAACCACTTCATACAACACAAGGAGAGCTCTTCCATGAGACTTGGAATAGGTTCCAAGCCATTCTTCGGTCTTGTCCTCATCACAACTTTGCCGAATGGAGCTTGGCGGACATCTTTGCTAGGTCCCTTGATTTTGAGAATACAAGGATGATCAACCAAGCCGCGGAGGTGACTTAAGGATGCTTACTCCCGAAGATGCTCTAGAACTCTTCGCGGAGATGGCCAACAAGACAAGGAGTTGGTCTCGACAACAACCTCCTAAGTCTAAGTATGGAAGTGACACGCACTATGACTCTCGGTCCGTAAGTGTTGATGCACCAAAGGATTCATCCACCTATGGGAAGAAGCCTAAGTTACCGGGGCACCGAGATGAAGATGATCCCATGATTGCTCTCCTTATGTCCAAGATTGATGCCATGGCTTCACAAGTAAGTAACCTAAGCATGCCTAAGCATCCCTCCAAGATCCAATCATCTCATGTGGGTAATCCACCGGTTGCTTCTATATATTGTTGTGAGGGTTGTGGGGGTCAAGATCACGATGTTAGTGCTTGTCCTTCCACCATTCCTGAGCTTGGCCAAGGCGACCTTGAGGAGGTAAGCTTCGCACAAGGTCAAGGTTTCCATGGTAATTTCAGCCCCCAAGGTAACTATCAAGGTAACTATAACCGACCTTGGTACAACAAGTCTAACCAAGGTTACCAAGGCCAAGGGAGTCAAGGTAGCGGTTATGGCAAGGGCTACAACCAAGGAAATCAAGGAGGTTATCAAGGTTATAGGGGTTATCAAGGCAACCAATGGTCTCAAGGAAGTAACCTAAACCAAGGTAGCCAAGGGACTCAAGGAGGACCCCAAGGTCAAGGGCACCAAGGGGGAAATCAATGGAATCAAAGTGGACATCCAAGTCAAGGTTTCCAAGGTCCTTCCCCACCGGGAATGTACAACCATAGAGGTGAAGGACCACCCGGGTTCAACAAGCCTCCTCAAAATAAGGAGGGTGGTTCTTCGATCTCTCAAGAAGACACCAATGCGGCAATGATCCAACTCATTAAGAATCAACAAGCTTCAATTGCCAATTTGGAGAACCAATTAGGATATATTTCTAAGGCACTCTCGGAGAGACCAAAGGGTAACCTACCCTCCAATACCGAAGTCAACCCCAAGGCTCCCGAGGAGCTTATGATGGTAACTTTGAGGAGTGGTAAGCAAGTCCAAGACCCAACGCCTAAAGCGGTAAGTGCTCAAGATGATGATTTGGTTATAGTTGAAGACGTTGTTTCCGATAATGACACGGATAAGATTGAGGTTAAAGATAGAAGAGCCAAGGCTAAAGAAGCTTCTAAGATGACCAATACGGTTGGTTCTCAAGAGGCTACGACGAGTGCCACTCGGTCTCTCCTCCCGCACCGGTTGTGCCTCCGTACAAGCCTAAACCACCTTATCCCTCTCGCTTGAAGCCGGATTCCATGGAAAAAGATTTCAAGAGGTTTGTTGAGATTCTCGACAAGGTGCAATTTACAATGCCTTTTGGGGAAGCAATCACCAAGATGCCTCAATATGCGAAGTTCATGAAAGAGATCTTCACCAACAAACGCAAGCTCACGGATGTGACTTCGGCAAAGCTCAACGAACAATGCTCCGCCATTCTCTCTAAGAGGCCACCGGAAAAGCTTAAGGATCCAGGTAGCTTTACTATTCCTTGCACGATTGGTGAACATGCAATAAGTAGAGGCTTAGCCGATTTGGGTGCTAGTATCAATGTTATGCCATATTGCATGTTTAAGAAGTTAGGCCTAGGGAAGCTAAAACCAACTCAAATGAATGTTCAATTAGCGGATAAATCTGTGACATCCCCTCGTGGTATTGTCGAAGATGTGTTGGTTAAGGTTGGTGCTTTTGAATTCCTTGTGGATTTTGTTATTCTAGATGCTATGGGTGGTACCGATGTGCCTTTGATTCTAGGACGACCTTTCTTAGCAACCTCTCGTGCTTTGATTGATGTCTACGGTGGTAAACTTACACTTAGGGTCGATAATGAATGCATGATCTTTGACCGTTCAAATGGCATGGAGTTTACTTTGTCTTATGCTAGTCACCATGATCCTAAGAATCCGCATGAGCTTACTTCGGCTACTAATAGCACTAACCTTGTCCGTCATAGTCTTGCGGAGTTGTTTGCTCTTAGTGATGTTCAGGAGAAAAAGGATGAAGTAAAGGAGGCTCCACCTTTTGTGCTTCAAAAGACTCCACCTAAGGCTAAGAAGAAAGGTGTGGAGAAGCCACCCGAGAAGGGCAAGGAAGCCGCACCAATGGGTGAGACTATCAAGACTAAGAAGCCACCCGATGAGAGAATTCACTCCAAGTGGTTTGGCCCCTTCTCCATTGCTCACACTTCATCATCCGGGAAATCCGAGCTCACACCTCCCGAAGTCGGTAAGGTTCAATTCAAGTTCCGTGTGCCATGCCAAGGTAATGACTTCGATCTCAATGAGGTAATGAGTTGGGATGGTTTTACTTAGCTGGTCCGTGTGCTTCGTCGAGCTTAAGACGTTAAACAAGCGCTTCTCGGGAGGCAACCCGAGTGTTTTTCATGTCTTTTCTTCTTGATTTGATTGCATGATTGTGTGTTTTTGTGGTATTCAAGGTCCTTGAGTTGTTGTGGTGTCCTTTGTGGTCTCGTAGGCGTTGAAATTCTGAAGTTCGGGGTCCGTTTTGGGTTGATTTGGCGGTGTTTTGGTCATTTTTCGTCGAAGTGAAAATTTGATTTTGTGCTGAGGGGGTGCACGCCGTGCACCACTGCACGCCGTGCATGATGCACGCCAGTGCACCGTGCACGGTTGGTGCACGGGCTGTCCAGGAGCATCACCAAAATTTTTCAGCTCCGGGGTGCACGCCGTGCACCCATGCACGCCGTGCACTCCCTGCACCTCCGCCGTGCAGCACTGATTTTTCCCTTATTTTTTTTCGGTTTGGTTAGTGGTTGGGTCGGTTGATTCTTGATTTTCCGATTTGAGTCATTGTTCGGTTTGGTTTTGGGCCACCCCTTATCCCCTTCCTTCCTCGACCCCCTCACCCCCGACCCTCTCACTCTCTCCTTCACCCCCGCCGACCACAACCAGCACCTGCCCTGCCCAATTCACCCGCCCGCCGCCGCCGCCGCCACACCCTCCAGCTCCGACCCCGACTGCCCGCCACCCGCTCAGCCGCCAGCCATCTCCCCTCACCCGCCCGACCACCCAGCCGCCGCCAACTCATCTGCCGAAGCTCCTGCCAGCCGCCGACCGCCCGACGCCAATCGCCCGACCACGCCGCCGCCGCCGCTCACATCTTTCCAGTCGCCCGCCGCTCACCCGCCCAGCCTCACCCGACCGCCAGCACTCTCTCTTTCCCACTCCAGCCGCCGCTGCGCTTACCCGACCGACTCCCGCTCACCCACATCACCTTACCCAGCCGCTGCCACCAGCTTCCAGCCGCCCGCCGCCAGTAGTACCCGTCCACCCAGCCGCCGCCGACCTCCCATCTGCCCAGCCCTGCCCGCCACCTGCCAGCCGCCAATTTCCAGGTTTTTTATAAGTTTGGATTTTTCTGAGTTGGTTTGCTGGTGTTGGGGCCGTTTGATTGTTTGGTGATTGCCTCAATTTACTTTGTGTGCTTCGATGGCTTAATGGGCAGGGTTTGGAGTTGTGTTGTTGCTTGTTCTCATAGCTTGTTCATGGCTTGTTCCGTTCTTCATGTGTGTGGGAATGGTTTATTTACTTGATGTGCTGGGTTGGACGTAGTGCTTACATGCTGCTGTATTGTTGCTTGGTGGTGTGGATTTGGACAATATGCATTTTGCTTGTTGCCTAGTTGAATGAGAATCCTGGCTTGTTTGTTTGAAGTGGATGGTTGAATGTTCTTGTTTCATGATGGTTGGCTAGGATTGGTACCTCATTGTGGTCCGAGTGTGGTTGGCTAGTTGTTGCAGGTGCTGAATTCGGGGACCGAATTCCTTTCTTTGTGTGCGGAGGGGTGTGGTTTATCACCACTCGTTAATTTATTTCTGTCCATCCCTCCTTGCATTGTGTGGACTTAGGCTTATATGTTCTTGATTCGTGTTTTTGATCCATGATGCATGCCTTTTGCTTAGCTGTGGATTTCAATGATTTGATTTTTGCTGGCATAGGTTATTGCACTTGAACTTGATAATCTCGATATTGTGCTCAATGTTTTTATCATGTGTTATGATTCGGCGCCTCGATAGGATTTGTGTTAGGAGTGTGCCCTTCTTGTTGAATCTTTGTTTGCACTTCTTTTGCAGGATGCCTCCTAAGGGTAAATCAGCTTCTTCATCCTCCGCCCCTAAGCGATCCAAGGCACCAGCTGCCAAAAAGCGGAAGGGACAGACTGGGGAGCCTTCTGCTCCACCACGGTTACCTTCGCCGCCTCCAGCTCCTCGTGGCGTCGACCCTCCTGAATCAGTGGTTCAGAGGATCTTCGACTTCGACCCCAGGGATCGGGCTTACAGTCGTTATCAGGTTATGGCGAGATGGCCCGTGGCGAGGCAGGGTAGATTTGACTTTGAGGGGTTGCAGAGTCGTGATGGATGGTTGGATGCTTTGAAGACTTTTGCTGATGGAGCCGGTGTTTGGCCGCTCCTGGAGGTTGACGAGAGGGCGTATGAGTGGCCTACGAAGGAGTTCTTGAGCACTCTCACTGTGGAGTGTCACGAGACCACTAGTGAGGTTTGTGTGCGCTTCAGGCTCGGCGGGATGGCGCGTGTGTGCTCCATTGACGAGTTTGGATACCGTCTTGGGTTCTATGAATGGGCGGAGGTTCAAAGTGGCGAGCTCTCTGGGTTGGCTCTCATATCTTCCCTTACGGGGGACGCCAGGTGTGCATTCTTCAAGGAAATTGCACCGAGGGCTAGGGGTTATTCCGCTCGCTCATCCAAGGTCACAGAAGTGAATCGGCCTATGCTGAAGCTCCTTCATCACTTCTTCCGGCACTCCATCACCCACAGGAAGTCATCCTCCTCTCCAGGTGTAGTCTCCGTCAGAGATTTGTTTCTCTTTTATTGTTTGGAGAGGGGCATCAAGCTGCATTTAGGTGATTTAGTGCTAGGAGCCCTCTTTCAGATCCAAGCTAATGACACTGCTGGTGTTCTGCTGGGAGGGGGATTTGTGACACGGTTGGTGCGAGGGTATGAGTGCCTTGATGCTTTTGGTCCTGCTCCAGCATTTGTCGAGCCTCGACCAGTTCTCTTGCGGATTGTCCTTCCTACAGCTCAGATCACAGACCTTCTGGTTCCGACTTGTCGGATCTCAGATGATGACAGTGATGAGGAGGATGAGGAGATCGACCCTACTACACTTCATGAGCTTATCTCGGGGATGGGTCGCCTCACGACCGTAGTGGAGGATATGCGTGAGGGACAGCGGAGAGACAGTGCAGCGATACAAGATCTTAGCAGGAGAGTTCAGGACCTAGAGGCGTACAACGCTAGGGACTTTGAGAGCCAGCAGTTCTATGGACAGCAGCATGCTCAGGTGCATGAGGTTCAGCAGTTTCAGGGTATCCAACTTACTCAGATTCAGCACTCTCAGTACTGGCAGCAGCATCAGTCCTACTACTACCAGGAGAGTTTCCACTCTGACTCCGGCCCCTCCAGCACTTGGACAGTCTTTCCACCGCCTCCCCCGTTCGACGGCTACCATCCTTGGTCACAGTGGCCTGGGCACCCACGACCACCACCTCACTGAGAGCTGCAGGATCACTCGCCACTTCTCAGGACTTTGGATTTTTCCTTTCTTTTATTTCTATTTATGACTGCATGCTTTGTTGTGTTTGACTTCTTATTTTCTCTTTTCATTTCTGGCATTGAACTTGTCGTGTTGTTGGATCACACATCTCATCTGTACTCTCATCTTGTCGACTATGGGTTGTGTTTGAGCGGTGTGCCCTCCCTTGTTTTATACAGGTACCCCTGATTCAGGTCCTCGTCCTGAGCAGGTTACTTGGCCCGGGATTCCATCTCCGGCTTCTCTTCTTCACCGCGCGGTATATTTGTTCCACCTTATCCTCTTTCTCTCTTGATCATTGAGGACAATGCTCATGTTAGTCGTAGGGGAGTTTGAGATTTGGTGTGATTATTGGTCGGTAGAAGTCTAAAGCTATGATCTGATGTGTTGCATGATCTTAATTGAATGTCGAATTCCTCTATTGTAGAATCGTTCGGTTCTTGACGTTTAGTGTTTAATTGACTTCAAGCCTTCACAATGATGTTTAGATTGTTCCACTTAGAACCTATAACCGGCATGTTAGCACTAATATCAAATGAGTCTGGACCAGAACTGAGATTTTCTCACTCTTGTATGATAGTTGATTGGTTGATACGTGTTTTTATACCACTCGATAACACCGGTCTAGGATGATGAAGGCAATCAGAATTTCTTCTCCTCTTCCATGTTTTTCATTCTCCTTTTGATCTTTCGTGATTGTGGCTTGAGACTAGACGGAATCCAATTCGAAATCTCGTACGGAAGTTGTTTAGGGGCTAAGGATCAAGTGGCTAAATTGTGAAAAAAAAAAAAATAAATAAATAAATAAATGCTCAAAAGAAAAGCTAGGCAAACTCGGCACCTAAGTGAAGTGTCGGGTTGAGCACTAAGCAAAAGGGCAAAGGCTGTGAGCTAGGCAGGTTCAACACCTAAGTGAAGTGTTGAATCGAGCACTAGTATGCAGTAAGAAAAAAAAAAAAAAAAAAGAAGAAAGAAAAGAAAGAAAAAAGAGTTCTCAAATGTAGCCCTTGATCCTAGCCAGAGTTGTAAAGTGCGGATCTAGAAGCGGATGAAGTCGAGTCGATAGCCACATTCACGACTCACGATCCATGTTCCGATCCATGTTCCGATTTCAGTCCTTTTGATTAGAGTCGGTGTTGTCGTGGTCGGTTTTGCTGTGTCCCAATCAACCACTACTTGAAGTGTGCAGAAATTAGTAAGGTTTAGACTTGTTTGGTTGATGTTCTTGCATGTGTAGGTTTAGTTTGTTCGTGGAACAGTTTAAGCTAAATTGTGATTGCTTGAATCTCAATGGTCCGAACTTGTCATTTGTGAACTTGGATGTTTTCTAATTCTTTTGCTTGAGGACAAGCAAAGCTTAGTCGTAGGGGAATTTGATGTGACTTTGATAAGTGCATTTTAAGCTTATGAATGACCTATGATATGCCCGTATTTATTCGCGAAATGACATGATTTATATGCGTTTATTGAATTTTTGTGCTAAGTGTCATTTTGTTGTCCGGTTGCCACTTTGGAGCCAAAATTCGTGGGCTATTGGAGCTGTTCTGTGCATTTTCAGGTTCTGGCTTCAAAGTACGGATAACAAGGAGCGCATAGGAGCAAACGGGAGGTCATTTGGAGGCCGGACGAGGGAGATGTGAGCCTTGCAAGATCGGGTCTTCTGCAGAGTGCAGGGGGTGCACGCCGTGCAGATGTGCACGCCGTGCAGGGGTGCACGCCGTGCACTATGCACGCCGTGCAGGGGTGCACGCCGTGCACTGTCCCCTGCACTATATATACTCTTGATTTTGGCCATTTTAAGGAGGATATGCAATCTCTTGAACCCCAAATACATTTCCACGAACCCTAAAACCCTAGAGCACGTTTTTGGAGCATTTTGAAGCAATTGGAGCTAGGATTGAAGCCAACCAACCTTGGGAGAAGTGCTACAAGTGAAGAAGTGAAGATCATCTCAAGGATTCATCCATGGTGTTCTTGGTGACCATTCTTCCTTCTTTCCTCTTTACTCCCTTGGCCATGTGTGGCTGAGTTTCTAGGGTTCATCTTGGATAGGTGGATTAGTTGTGCTATGATAGAGAGATGATTGTATAGAACTTGCCATGATTGATCTTGGTTGTATGAGGATGATTCCTAGACTTGTTCTTAATGCCATATTTTGCCATGTTTGCTTAATTTGGTCCATTCATTGTAATTTGATGCATGAGAGTGCTTGGATTGCATAGATTGTAGGTCTAGGGATTGAAGTGAGTGTGTTCTAAGAGATTAGATCATCTTATTTCAACCATTTTCACTTGATTTCTCTCTTGGGCATTTTATCGAACACTTGGTGTGCATGTGGAATTTCATTCAATTGAGTTTGAAAAGGCCTTTTGGGTGAATCTCTTAGTGTTAGGGCATTGATATGAGAGTGTTGTGCCTAGCCTTGTGGTCATAGAGTCTTAAGAGAGGGTCTTGTGTCTTGGCATTTCATCAAACACTTAGAATGCATCCTATTTTCACTTAGTTTGAGAGCGAGAGCCTAAATTGAGTGGTTTTGGGATAGGGATTAGGTGCTACGAGAGTGCATCGAGTCTAAAAAAGTGAAATGCATGGTCATCCGAGTGCAAACTCGATCTTGATTAGCTTGTTTGTTCAATTATTCATCTTGAGCATGATGAAACTACCTACCAAGAGAACCCCTTTTTCTTTGATTTGTTCCAACTTTCTTCTTGCTTTAACCTTGTTAGTTTTTCATTGTTTATGCGTTTGATTTGTTCTCTTTCAAAACCAAAACTCAATTCCAAATGTTTAGACCGTTCATGAACTTTGTGAGTACGAGCTTATGAGAGGACCTCGAGGAATACGACCTTGGTAAACCAATACTTATCAAACCCTCTTTAAGCATTATACTCCAGATGTGCCTTATCACACAAGCAACATTTCAATTACCCAAGTCCTTGATCCCTAATCCACCTTCTTCCTTAGGGATATCAACCTTCTTCCAGTCCACTTTTGCTCTTTTTCTCCCCCCTCTCCAACTGACCAAAGGAAATCACTACAGACTTTCTCCACCTTTTTAATGACTTGCTTAGGTAACAGAAAGACAGAAATCCAGAATTGACTCATAGCAGTAAGAACAGAAGATACCAGTTGCAGCCTTTCAGCATAACTAAGTGTTCTGACCCTCCAACCTGTTATCTTAGCTGTTATACGAGCCACCAACTTATCACACTTCCTTGTTGTAAGCTTACCCGAAATGAGAGGCACACCAAGATATCGAACATGCAACTTTCCCTCTTTAAACCCTGTATTATTCAAATCTCCCTTCTTGTGTCATCATGAACTGAAGTAGAGAAATAAACCTCTGTTTTTTCGGGATTCAGTCGCAGACCTGAAAGCTTATAAAATTCAGCCAAAGTGCTCTTAATCTCCTCTATGCCTTCCTTGGAGCCACTGGTAAAAACCAGAAGATCATCTGCAAAACACAAGTTTACTATAGCAAGCTTCTTACACTTGGGGTGAAATGGTATCTTCCCAACAGCAGCCACTTCTTGAAACAGACAGTGCAGAAGTTCCATTGCAATCACAAAGAGTGCAGGGGACAAAGGATCCCCCTGTCTCAGCCCCTTTCTTCCTTCAAAATAACCCTCCACACTACCATTGATCCCAACACTCAGTCTAGCATTTGTAATACAAGCTCTAACCCATCCTATAAACTTCTCTGGAAACCCCATAGCCTGCATTACTAAAATCAGATACTCTATATCCACTGAATCAAATGCTTTTTGCAAATCTATCTTCAAGGCACATCTAGGAGAGGTATTTTTGTGATGATAAGCACTAACTAATTCATGTGCTAGCAAGATGTTGTCCCCTATTTTCCTTCCTTTTACAAAAGCAGACTGACTTTGACTTATCACTTCAGGAAGAGCTTTTGCTATCCTATTGGCTATCACCTTAGTAATGCATTTATATATGACATTACAACAAGCAATAGGACGGAAATCTTTCATGTTAGTAGCACTAGGCTTCTTAGGGATTAAGGCTAACAATGTAGAATTAATACTCCGAGGCATAATTCCATTATCAAAGAAAAGGATAATTGCCTTTGTTACCTCTGGTCCAACCACATCCCAGAATGCTTGTAAAACTCTGATGAAAATCCGTCCGGACCTGGACTTTTTCCTGCTGGAATAGAAAACATCGCCTTCTTTATCTCTTCAGGAGTAATACCACTGCAAAGGCCTACTGCAGTATCATGTGATATTCTTCTTTTAAGCGTTGCTGCAAGAAACTCAGGATAAGCCTTCAAAACTTCTTTATTTACCTCTCCTAACAAGGAGGTGTAGTATTTAACAGCAATTTTCACTATCTCATTAACATCAGAAGTTAATGAGACATCCTCTGTTTCCAAATGTGTGATTCGATTTCTTTTCTGCTTTATCTTCACTGCTCTATGAAAGAAGCTGGTATTTGCATCTCCAAGATTCAACCAATCTTCTTTTGATTTTTGTTTATACATCGATTCTTCATACTCAGCAAACTTCTTCCATTTTTCCAGTTGATCCTGAGCTTCTTTAATAAATTGAGTCGAGGGGTCATTCAAGGCTTGAATCTGTTTGAGCTTCAGTTGTCTCTCCTCCTCTTTAACTCTGCTTCCAAGGTCAGAAAAATGTTCATGATTCATTTCCTTCAGGGCCTTCTTAATATCCTTCAGCTTACCAGAAATACTTCCAAGTCCATTCCATTTAGTATATCTCCCCAGCAAGCACCAATTTTCCTTAATCAAGTCATTATAACCTTCCCATTTCGTCCAGTAATTGAAAAACTTGAAAGATTTTGGACGAGAACTTGTAACTACTTCTGTGTTGATCAGAATACCACAATGATCCGAGAGACCTGGTGTTAGCAACTCAACTCTACTTTTACCAAACACATTATGCCATATAGGGTTTACAAAGCATCTATCCAGAACTCTAGCAATAGGATCAGCATCCCTATTATTATGCCAAGTAAACTTAGAACCCGCAGCAGGGTGTTCCATCAAATTTGTATCATTCACCCAACTACAAAACTGCTGCATACAAAACTGCTGCATACTGGAAGTCATAGGCACACTATTTGAAGCTTCAAGTGGCGAGAGGATAGCATTGAAATCTCCCCCTACTGCCACTGGTAACTGCAAACTATCAATTATTCTTCTTGTATTATCATACAACACTTTCCTTTTAGTTTCCTCATTTGCTCCATAAACAGCCATCACATAGTAAGGTTGAATCCCCTCACATTTAACCAAGACATACTGATCTAAGTAACTCTCAATTGAGAGCTTAGTGTTCTTCCTCCACAGAATCCACACCTTCCCTAAATAGCTACTATCATAATTTTCAAAGTGATTCCAAGCAGAAAAAGAGTCAATGAGTATTTTTGTTGCTTTAGCTTTTTTAACTCTTGTCTCTAGAATAGCTACTATATCAACACTATACTTTTGCAACTGATCTAAAAGAAACTTATGTTTCTTAGGGAATTAAACCCCCTCATATTCCAAATGAGCACGTTCATCTTCTACCTCTCCTCTTTTGCCTACCCCTTCCACCAATTTGAACATTACCAGGAGATAAAATCTTCTCAATCCCCCCACCTGATAATAATTCGAAACTATTCTCCACAGCCATATCATTGTGGTTAACTGCACTTGCCATATCACATATTGTTTGCAATCCTACAGCACCTGCAATAGTAGATTTTCCTTCCCTTCCAGAGGTAGAGACAGGTTTTTCATCTTCTAGTTCCTCCACTGATTCTCCTCCAGAATCAGTTGATGAAGCATCATTAACGTCTACTCTATCACCCCCCTCAGTACCAACAACTACTGAATTATCCTTCTCTACAACTTGTGGAATCACAACCTCCTGTGACCCTTCTTTTGCTTTTACCTTTTGCCCTTTAATCACCCATTCTTCAGTTGCCACCTTTTTACCTCCTACTTCTTTCTTACAATGACAATTCCCATATATCTTGCAAGCTTTACACCTCACTGGCATCTGAATATACTCAACACTTATATTGACTGGTTCTCTACCCACAATAGAAACTAAAATCTCAGATGGTAGGTCCGTCTTAGCTTCAATTGCTACACAGACTTTAGCTGAAGAACTCACAACCTCCTTAATCAGTAAAAAGGTTAACTAGTTCACATAACAGAAATGTATGATAACCTACCACCTCCATATTGGAAAGTCATTAAAAGTTACCTACTGCACAAGAAAAAATCATAAAAACATAAAAAGGTTAACTAGTTCACATAACAGAAATGTATGATAACCTACCACCTCCATATTGGAAAGTCATTAAAAGTTACCTACTGCACAAGAAAAAATCATTACAAGTTAACTAGTTAACTGAACAGTGGTAACTAGTTAACAAACCATATTGTCTTATAATAAAAACATAAAACCAGCCTCCTTGACATTATTCCACTATTCTCCCAGATAACCCCCTAGTCAGTACTACATGCCTTCCCTCTAATCTCAGGTAGCACCAAGTTTTCCTCACAGGTAACCAAATTGTTCAAGATCTCCATCCTTCTTATTGACTCATAAGACTTCTTCAACAACCCAATAGTACTCATATCTTTCTGTTTGATTCTCTTCATCACATTCCACTAGTACCCACTATCAGGTACCTTCTTCCCCCTTCTGGAAACTGCCTATCACAATACACCTTTACGAAATTGAACACTTTCTCACCAAGGTATTTGTACAAATCTGTGAAATTTTCTATCTGACAATGATATCAATGAATGACGAAAACAACATAATTACCGTCATGATTCAGAGGCATAAACCACTGCACACAAAAAAAAACACATAACCACACTTGTAACTAGATATCTAGACATGAAAAAATGTGGGAAAACCCCTAAAATAACTACTTACATAATTGACTTGGCTGAAATCGCAATCACGTGCCCATGTGAAAGCAACAATATCTTGAATCTCACCATGCTTGCTGCCCTGAGATGGTTGAGTTTCTTCATAATTCTTGAAATTGGACCCCTACAAAAGAAAGGTTAACTAGTTAACAACAATATCATATATACTAGCTAGCATGATTTGATAACTAGTTAACAACTACACAAACCCACACACATGAATCTGGAAACTTTAAAAAAAATGATAATTAATTAAAACAATAACCAAAACTAACCTTAAACTGTTCATGAAAGATCCATCTCTTGACAATCTTATCATTCTTGACTGATTTCCTGTTCAAATAATCAGTGTATGCATCGAATGTAGTCACTGATATATTCTGATTAGGTCTCAGGGTCAGTAGATGTATTCTTCTGAGAGATATGTTAGAAAAAGTATTCTCTGCGTCCTTTATGTGATACAAAACTTCATCCCTATTTGAAAAAAAAAACCAAACATGCATAAGAACCTAGATAAAAAATAACAAAAAACTGCAGATAACTCGATAACAAAAATGATAACTCGTTAACAAAACTACAATAATAACTTGTTAACAAAATAACAGGTAGAGAAAACACACATACATATCAAAGGCTTCATTAGTGCAGTAATCAAAGATCATCTTCGCTATCCCTTCTTCTGAAATTAGATATGCTCTTTTGGATCGAAGAACATGAACTTCAGTAATTGGTACTGCTCTGATAGGGTCAATGGCAGATTGTTCAATTGTTGACATTGGCATGCTGATCTGCTTGGGGCTGCCTAATGAAGCCATCGTATAGGCTGTTGTAGCAACCTTTACCCTTGATGAGCTGCTACTTGAGCTCTTCCTCCCAGGGCTAAGGGAGTCAGGGACGATGGCTTTTGATAAACTGCTTGTATCTGTTAAATGGAGTTAACAAGTTAACAATAAGATAAATTTTAAAAATGTTAACTAGTTAACAAAATAACATGTAAAAAAAGATAACTAGTTAGCTGGATAAAAAATGTCTTACCTATATCGTCCTTCAGTTGCATAGTATGTATAAGCTTTTCCAATGGGCTTGAAACATGTGGAAGAGGTATGCCAACCTCTTTGGGAGATCCTGGACTCCTGATCAGTTTGCCACCGGAGGGTTTTACATGGGTGCCAAATGTAACATCCCGAACCAGAGCAGCAATCACATCCTCATCTTCCTTTGACATACCTTTAAAAGCAATTCCATGTATTAAAGGACGATGCCTAACTGTGCTGTGTGAATCAGAACCATACTCACCTTCCTTAGGGGTTGCATCCTCTTTGGGTGGATTGGTTCCTTTGTTCGTTTCTTCCACAACAACATCATCATTTGACGCGTCTTTTGAAGGATCCTTGACCTGTTGTCCCTGGTCAATGTCATCATCGTCCAAATCATCATCTTTTTCGTCTCCTTTCACAGTAACAGCATCATTCGGATCCTCATCTGCATCATCATCGTCATCACCTCTGTCATTGTCCTCATCTTTGTCCTTGTCCTCATTTTTGCCCTCATTTTTGTCAACACTTGAAACAGCAGGGTGGTTTACAGTATCTGAAACACAAGTGATAGGAAGAAAAAAAACAATTAGTAACCCCTAAGGAAGGTTAATGAATAAATCAATTAGTAACTCTAGGTAACTAGTTAACAATAAATCATATGAATGGTTAATAATTAATGAATCAGAGAATAAAAGGACTAACCCTTGACTTCGATTGGTTTGTCACCAAGAGCAGGACCAGCATGAGAGATGACAGTGTCATCTGCATTCATCTGCTCAACATTGCCTGAAAAACACAAAAAAATGTTAACTAGTTAACATTTTTATATATTTAGTTAACATAAAGACCAACAAAACAAAAAAAAAAACCCCTGCCTTCAACAACGACAACACTTGCAGCAACATTGACAGTGTTGCCTGGTTTCAGATGCTCACCAGAAGCTGAACAATAAAAAAACGGTTAACTACTTAGCAATTCATAAAACAAATTAAACAAAAAATGAAAGAACAAAAACAAAGAAAAACCGCTTACACATGGCTTCAGTTAACAAGTTAACAGCTTCTGATACCAAGTTAATAGCACCACTGGCTGAAGCAGTAGCAGCAGAAGCACCAACATCTGGCACACCAGTGTGTGCAACATCTTCACCATCTCCACCAAGTTTTCCAGCATCAGTTACATCCTCTGACCCCTCATTAAATGATTTGATCACCTTATCAAGTGCAAGGATGGATGAACTGTAATATGAAAGCATTTCTCTACAACGGATACTTTCATTTGCAAACATATTCCTCAATGCAATTGCCTGAAAAAGCAAACAAGTTAACTAGTTATAAAAATAGTAAAATGAATGCTAATTAGTTAGCTGCTATAGTGTTAACTAGTTAGCTGCTACAAGAAACTAACAAATTACCTTAGAACATGATGAAATATCATAGTATGATAATTGAGCTGATGGAAAAGAAACTTCAGTACGTTGCTTTTTGGAAACTCCCTCATCAACATCTTCAGACCTCCCCCTCTTTGGAACCTACCTAACAACACCTGACTTCATTGGTTTCTTTATAAAGTCAGTTATTAGGGTGTTGTCATCCAAGATTTTGTCAGTTTTTTGCACAGTCTTCTTTGTCCTTGGTTTAACAACAGGTTCATTAACTATAATGATTGAGGGCTTCTGCACAACCTTCTTTCTTTTGACTGCTGGTTTTTCAGGTGCAATGACAACCTCCTTCCCCTTTTTACTCACAGCTACTAGGTTGACATCATCATCATCTTCATCTTCCTCGTCATCAGCAATAACAACCTTTTTAAGCTCACAATGCTTTTCGACAGCTACATTAAAATATTCCTTTAATGACTCATTGTTGAAGTACTACAAAATGGAAGGAGGATCCCCAGTTGGCTTCAGCAGTTTGAAGGCAGCACTGTATGCCACCTGGAAACACAGAGTTAAAACAAAAAGTAACTAGTTAATATTGAAATTATAAAATGTTAACAAGTTAACTAGTTAACAAGATAACAAGCTAAGTTAACTAGTTAACATCGAATACTTACAACCAAGAAGTGGACATCAGCAGAAATGGTTTTGTTTCCCCTGCACGTGGACATACGAAGCTTGAACGTATCCATCCGAAACGCACACCAGTCGTACTTGGTAAAATTCAGCAACACGTCCCCCATCACATAGTTCAAGTAACGGATGTCTACCATGTGCGATGAGTTGGGAGACAGCAACGAGTCAACAATGTACAGGAAGAATAATGCAAACCACTCACTGTCAGAAACATTAATCTGGAACAGCACGTCCCTTATAGACTTCATCAAGTAACCACCCTTGTGTGCTTCGAGATGAAAACGACTAATGAACTTAGAATAGTCCACTACAGGCAGGCTCGATAATTCAAGGACGGGGAGCCTACCACGAGGAAGAGAATATACGACCTCGTAATCACGTGGTGTCAATTTCTTCTTAGAACCACCGGGGAGTTTAAGAGAGTGGGACGAATAGTCATAATTTTGCAGCGCCCATCATAAACATGCACTGTCAATTTCAGTGATAGAAATTAAAGCAAATGAGTGCATCTTGTAGGAGATAAGTAGGTCAACCCGGCTCTCAGGAAGCAACTGGAAAATGTCATGAATGCTGGCCGTAGTATTTGCCGGCCGACATTCCTTGACATCAACAACATCCGAGTATAGGAACCTATACCTGAAAAACAGATAACCAAACACAGAAAAAACATGTTAACAAGTCTAGTGATAACTAGTTAACAGATAAAGAACTTAGCATAACTAGTTAACACACATATATGAACAAAATACGCTTAGATAACTAGATAACTACCAAACGAGAACTAGATAACTAGTTATCATATAGAGAGAGTACAAAGTTAACTTGTTATCATACCTAATAAGAACACAAACTCATACCCAAACTCGTACATGCAAACCCTAAAACACACAATCTAGACACCCAAAAACACAAACTGTTCAAATTGTGAAAAATAACCACTGGTAACCGCAATAAACTGAGATTCAAACCCTAAAAACCCTTACCCAAACATAGAACACATAGCAAAACACTGAAAACATAGCAAAATTGGAGGAAAATGAACTGAAACAAAGAAGATAGAAAGTATGAAAAGAGCATCTTACTTTGCAAAGTTAGGTCTACCCATTGCTGATTAGTGTTGCTAAGCTGATCGAATGAATGAGAGAATAAGTGAATGAAAACTGAGAGACCAAAGGAATGAAGAAGAAAATGAAGAATCGATGGGTGAGAAGACTTAAATGAACAGGTGCAATCTCAAACCTAGTGCTGAGAGATCGAGGATGAGGGAAGAAAATCGTGGAGGAGGAGGTTTAGCAGTTGAGGAGAGAAAAAAGGGAAATGGAGCTGAAGGTCGGGAAACTGTACGGACAAGGGATGGAGGTAAACCCGGGAAAAAAGTGGGCCTGAACTGATGAAAGTACCCCTGGCTTAAATGAATTTAATCTGAGCTGCTGAATTCAAATCATTAAATCCGACGGTCCAGAAAAGGTTGGACCGGACTCCAACCCAAGGAAAAGGTTGTAGCCGGATCCAAAACCTAAATTAGAGACGCTTAATGACCGCATAGTATGTTTGTCTTTGACACCTAGTCCAATGGACTCCAATTCCGGTGACAAAGGTTATATTTTGTTGCATCCAATGCAACAATCAATCTCATCCCTTGGATCTTAATTATTTCATCATATGGTCTTAATTGTTTGTTTATAATTTCAAGTTATTTTAGTTTGTTGAAGTTTCCTCTCATTTTCTATCACAAAAAAGTTTTACGACCAATTTCCCGATAACACAAGTCTCCGTTGTCGAAATTTTTGCACCCACATGATCACCGTAATTAGATTTATGTTTCTGGAAAAAAAAAATTTTCCTGAAAAAAATATTTTTTATGATAATTTTTACGACGGCTAGTCGTACAGTTTGTATGCTGCTTATACAATTTGTATTGATGTTTGTACAAGCTGTATATAAACTGTATACACTTTGTATTTATTTTTGTACAGTTTGTACTGGAGTTGTATACAAACTGTACACACTTCACACGATATTATGAGAGTTGTATACACTTTGTACGGGAGTTTTACACTCTGTATTTATTTTTGTACAACATGGTGGGATTGTAAACAATTCGTACTCTATGTATGAGGATCGTACAACTTGTATATAACGTACGCTCTGTATGGAGTTCGTACAGACTGTATTGACGAAATAATTAAATGTGTCATCATCGGCGGAGCCGCCATGTAAAAACGACGTCCCAAAATTTTAAATATCTATCTGACCAACTTTTTCTTCGATCATAAAATTAATTGGTCGAAAAAAGATCACATTCATACGAGTTGGAGAAGAAAAAAAGAACAAGTGAGATATACGGACCGTAGATTAAATAGACGGGTAGGATTAATGCTGGTTTGGAGACAACATGTGTAGCGCTGCCTCCAGAACCGCGCTTAGGACAATGGTGAAATATGGAGCTGCCACATCACCAGACTTGATTTCCTATTTTATTTCCTATGTTAAAAGTAGATTTGGGTGGATATAATGTGTATAGTTATTGATAATAATGATATGATATCCATTTAATTTTCAATCATTATTGGAGAGTTGAGAGATGTGGAGCTATTTGCCTTGTCTTTGTCCACCAATGGAAGTTTGTTGTGTTCCTCACAAGGTGTACAAGAGACAATAGTAAGAGGACGGATAATTTATATGTGTAAGAGGGGGGTTGGTTACCCAAATGGTCACTGAACTTTGGGCAAATAACTCGTCAGTCACCGAATTTTAAAAAATTACCTAGTACTCACCCAACTTCAGCCAATTATCCTAGCAGTCACTACCATCTACAGACATCCAATTTTCCATCCATCTGTCTACGTGGCGATGACAATTCATCTGCCACGTCATCTAAATCTGCCATGTCATTGAAAATAGTATCTACCCAAAATCAACACATACACCCAACCTAATTACCCAACCCTAAACCCAATTTATCAACCCACCACCTCCCTTCTTTATCAACTGGCTCCCCGATCAAGACTGCACATTCGTCGGAGTGCAATTAATGTCTCTCCAACGCCTTCTCCACCATTAACCTCATCTTCATCTACGGCGGCGTCGTCTTCCTCAATCCATCTCTTCCTCTCCCAATAATCTCAAAGCTCCCCATATCAATAATATAATATCTCACAAACCAGATCTGAAGAAGATGAAAATGAAGATGCAGAGGGGACAATCCAGATCTGGAAAATCCACAGATAACCGGGACGTATTTGTCCTGATCGACATCATTTCCTACTTCCTCGGCGATAGCCTTGCCGGCCTCGAAATCATCTCTCGAAGTCATCGGGAAACGAACTTCGATTATATCCACCACTAGCTTGACGAGTTGGTGAGTGATCTTCTGTTTGGATGTTATTGTGCCGTCGGGGGACTTCTTGTCGTCGCAAAGCGTAGTGTCGAAGACTCGGACATGAGTCGGATCTGAGATTCGGTTTGGGACGTAGTCAGGTCGTCGGGGAGGTATAGCGGAGCATGTAATCGAAGATTTGACGAACGATCCGCGGGGGGAAGCGTCGGCGGCAGCGGAGGAGGAGGAGAAATGGCAGGAAGGTGAGAAGCAGAAGCGAACGAGGCCAGAAGGGAGAGAATGGTTTGCGTTTGGGATTGGAGGCGGCGTGTATGGGATGGAGTGAGGGCAGAGTTGCAGAAGGACAGTTTGGAAGAGAAGGTTTGGGTTGGGTTTGAGTTAGGGTTGGATTTTTGGTTTGGGTTGGGTTTTGTTTAACTGATGTGGATTTTAGATGACGTGGCAGATGACTTGTCATTGCACGTAGACAGATGGACGAAAAATTGGATGTCCGTAGATGGTAGTGACTGCTAGGATAATGGGTTGAAGTTGGGTGAGCACTGGGTAATTTTTCATAATTCGGTGACTGGCGGGTTATTTTCCAAAATTTCAGTGACCATTTGGGTAACCAACCCGTAAGAGGGGGAATAGGTGTATGAGTGAGAGACAGAGAAGTACCAGGGAATATCACTGAGAGTTTTGAGTAAGAGAGCCTTACGCGTACTAACGGGCGTCTACAACTTAAGTCGTAACTTGTAGGTGTTATGCCATGTCCCTTCAATGTTGAGTTTGAGCCTTTATATATAACTTATCAGGGCCCGAGTCATCGCTGCTACGTGTCGTTGGCTGGTTGGACAGCCTGAATGACTTACGGGGAAACCTCAGGCTCCTAGCAGCTAAGGTTTATGTGGGACCGCAGATGGGCCTTGGATGATAAACGGCCCAAACAACCTTTGGGGACACTGATGTATGTTGTAAAAAGGTTTATAAAATAACTAGCCTACTGATGACGTTAGATTTACCACGTTTATCTCACCACATTTGAGCCAAATTCCCCTCTTTGTACACCTTTTTGTGATAGTTTTTAGGAACTTTCATGAAAATTGCGTGTTATTGTACTCTGGCCCTTGTTTTTGTTGATATTTCAGGTTACCACATTGTGGAGGACCTTTCTACGAGCTCGGCGCTTCAAACGGGGACCAATTCGGAGTTCAGACGAAGCGGGAATCATCAAAAGAAGCATGGAGCTGAAATTATTTTTCCTAGCTCCAAAAGTGCGCTGTTTGGACAAAAGAGTGCGCCGGAGCACTTTTTGGGTGCCTCCAGGCGCACTTTTTCAGCGACGTTCTGCGCCGGAGCACTTTTTGGGTGCCTCCAGGCACTTTCAGCGACGTTTTTTTTCTCAGGACAGACGTTCTGGAAAATTTTTGCTGACTTTCAAAGGTGCGCATTTTTTAAGAAAAAGTGCGCCGGCGCACTTTTTAAGTGCCGTCGGGCGCACTTTTTGGCAAAAATCTGGATTGGAGAGGAAAAATAGGATTTTTAAGCCTGAGAAACAGACAGAACGACAAGACTTCATTCTTCATTCTGATTTCGACGAACCAGACACTCTCGAAGGGAGAACTCGGAGTTTTGAAGTGACGATTGAGCGAGGATTAACTCAGGGGTTTCTAGGATTCATCAAGATTAGGTTTTCTCGGAGTAAGATGTCTTCTTCTCCGGTTTGCTTCTTCTCTGTTGTTTCTGTGATTTCTTCTGTAGTGATGTCGAGCTAAACTCTTAGGTTTGTTCAGATTAGATGAAGTTCTAGCAAGATTTTGTATGGATGATGTAGGGTTTTTAACCCGTTAATGTTAATTGAGGTTTATTCAGACTTAATTGAGATTTTTTCTTAAACCCTGATTTGAAGCTCTAGAATTCGCAGATTGACCATATCGTAGAATTTGCTTCATCTTTGATTCGCGGTTCTGACCATGGACGTGAGTCATTCTAGAGTTTAGGAGGTCATTAAGATTAGCCGGTGTCTTGACCATAGGGCCGGTGAAATTAATCTCTTTGCATATCTGTGTGGCATTTCATTATTCTTCGTGCTTTCTTGGCAATTTGTGAGTTATCTTGACGATAGGAACTCATAGGTTTGATAGGATAGTTTCTCTGCGTCCTGACCATGGAGTAGAGATTGCCTAAGAAAATGTCGAGTCTTTGAGTCTGTTGAAACCTTAGTTGCATTGCATCATCCGTCTTAATCGAGCTAGAGCGGATTCGAGTCTAGGCAAGCGCCTTAGTCAATTCTTGAAGCTCCACAACTTATTTGCCTGCTTTGATTGGTTTCAATATGCATTTTTAGATATTTAGTTCATTCACCACCAATTCCAAACCCAACGTTTAAACCCAATTAGCTTTAATCCACATCGTTGAGTAATAGAGAAAGGAAGACCCCTTGGGAAATAACGATCTCTTTGGAGCGATCCATTGAGTAAAACTTAGTGCGCATTAATTTTCGCACCATGTTTTTGGCGGAAACAACAGAGAAGAAAACCGGAGAAGAAGACATCTTACTCCGAGAAGACCTAATCCTGATGAATCCTAGAAACTCCTGAGTTAATCCTCGCTTCTCCTCGCTTAATCGTCACTTCAAACCTTCAAAATCATTCTTCGAGAGTGTCTGGTTCGTTGAAATCAGCCTGAAGTCTGAAAGTGAAGTCTCCATAAACCTAATCTGTCTCTCCTCTCAAAATAGACCAAAATCCGCAGCTGTTTAAAAGTGCGCCCAAAAAATGCACTTGGGCCGCACTTTTGAACCGCACTTTTATACATGATTTTCAGCTTTGAATTTCTTTCTTCAAACGCGTCCGAAAGTGCTCCGATGCAATCCGAAGTGCCTCCAAAGCGGTCCAAACCTCATGCAACTCGTCTTAGACTCTCCTTTGACATCTGTAGCCTGTAACTCATATGAAAGTACTACAAAACGACATCAAATAGACCCGAAATGGGTCAAGGGCACTAAAACATAGTGTCACAAAAAATGAGAATCTACCTCGAATTATGCATAGAAGTGTGTAAAATAGATTAAATATCACTTAGGAATGGAGAGATGAACGCGGTAAATCTAGCGTCATCACCTACTGAAGTAGACTAGATCGAATCTCTCGAGGTTTAGAGCGGAGCTAATGATAACCGGTAGTTGGGATTCCTTTCCCAATAATGCATACTCAAGGTGGTCGGGAAGCTCCTTTAAGGTGAGCTCAGGTGGCTGCTCATATGAGGTGATGATCCGACCCGGTATATGCTCGAGAGTGGTTGGCGTAGAAGTGGATGATGACCCCGGTTTCTGGTTGGCGAGTTCCTCTTGCCATAGGAGATGCTCCGGATCATCCAATGCATCCTCTGTTCCTCAAATCAAACACAACTCTAGCGGGTCGCTAGATAGAGCATTAGTAACAAAGTCGGCCGAAGCCAACTCCAAAGGATCAACAGAAAAACATTATCATCTTGGGTAGCAGAATACTTCATACCAGCCTTAAGGCCGAATGTTACTGTAACATACCCGCCCAACCGAATGGTTTGGAACTCGAGTTTGGATGGTTAAGACATTGGAAATAATGTTCTTGAAGCCCCATCGAAGTCTGGGACGTTCATAGTTGAGACGGGTCGAAGTTACAAGCAAGTACGTGAAAATTCATCAAAGTTGGCAGACTACAAAACATGGCCGTGTGTTATAGAAACACCCCGTGTTTCATACAACACGTCGTGTGTTTTATACAACACGCCATGTTTCTTGTGGCTGCCATAAATAGCTGATTTTTCACGGATTTTCATAACTTCCCCTTCTTTCTCTTTCCCCGAAAATCCCTTTGACGAACCAAACAACTCCAACCTTCAAATCTCGATTTCGGGAGCTACAGAGGTCCGATTGATGATCCGTTTCTTGCTATGCATTCATGGCGACGAGAGGACGAGATTGCATGTTTTGGTTCTAGATATTTAGGAGTGAGGTGCTGTCAGTGGAAGATGGAAGAAGCTACATTTTTTTCGAGAATGAGGGCTTGGTTGTTAGAGTTCTAGAAGTCATTTTAGAGCCTCGTCTTCTTGTCACTTTCTCTTTTCAGGTGCTTGTGATTGGTGTTAGTGAGTTGAAGTAAGGATGCTTCACTGGAGTTGCAGATTGGAGTTTCAAGGTGAAGATTAATGAGCTACTTTGGAGTTGACCGTCTATTTTGGTTTTATGTTTCAGTTGGCACTTTTGGGTTGGGAGATTTTGTAATTGGTTGTTGGATTTTGGTAATTCAGTTTGTACTCGGTTTTATTTTATTGGAAGAGCTTTCGTCGTACTTTGGATTTAAGTTTATTTCGAATTTCAAGGTTGTTTCCCTTCTTATTTTAAATGCTGAATCTTCGAGTAACACTCATACCGTTTCGACCACGGGTAAACCCGGGTTGGTTTGGGACGGGTGTTACAGATGGTATCAGAGCGTGATTACTTGTAACATTCCAGCCCAACTGAACGGTTTGGATGGTTGAGACATTGGAAACAATGTTCTTGAGGCCTCATCGAAGTCTGGGACGTTCATAGTTGAGTCGGGTCGAAGTTACAATCGAGTACGTGAAAATTCGTCAAAGTTGGCAGCCTACAAAACATGGTCGTGTGTTATAGAAACACCTTGTGTTTCATAGAACACGCCGTGTGTTTCATACAACACGCAGTGTTTCTTGTGGCTACCATAAATAGCTGATTTTTCACTGATTTCCATAACTTCCCCTTCTTTCTCTTTCCCCAAAAATCCCTTTGACGAACCAAAACCCCCAACCTTCAAACCTCAATTCCGGGAGCTACAGAGGTTTGATTGATGATCCGTTCCTTGCTACGTATTCGTGGCGACAAGAGGAAGAGATCCCATATTTCGGTTCTGGGTATTTTGGAGTGAGGTGCTTTCAGTGGTAGAAGGAAGAAGCTACGTTTTTGGAGAATGAGGGTTTGGTTGTTCGAGTTCTAAAAGTCATTTTAGAGCCTCGTCTTCTTGTCAGTTTCTCTTTTCAGGTGCTCGTGGTTGGTGTTAGTGAGTTGAAGTAAGGATGTTTCAGTGGAGTTGCAGGTTGGAGTTTCAAGGTGAAGATTAATGAGCTACTTTGGAGTTGACCGTCTATTTTGGTTTTATGTTTCAGTTGGCACTTTTGGGTTGGGAGATTTTGTAATTGGTTGTTGGATTTTGGTATTTCAGTTTGTACTCAGTTTTTTTTATTGGAAGAGCTTCCGCCGTTCTTTGGATTTAAGTTTATTTCGAATTTCAAGGTTGTTTCCCTTCTTATTTTAAATGCTGAATCTTCGAGTAACACTCATACCGTTTCGACCACGGGTAAACCCGGGTCGGTTTGGGATGGGTGTTACAGATGGTATCAGAGCCTGATTACTTGTAACATCCCCGCCCAACCGAACGGTTTGGATGGTTGAGACATTGGAAACAATGTTCTTGAGGCCCCATCGAAGTCTGGGACGTTCATAGTTGAGTCGGGTCGAAGTTACAATCGAGTACGTGAAAATTCGTCAAAGTTGGCAGCCTACAAAACATGGTCGTGTGTTATAGAAACACCTAGTGTTTCATAGTACACGTCGTGTTTCGTGTGGCTACCATAAATAGCTAATTTTTCACTGATTTTCATAACTTCCCCTTCTTTCTCTTTCCTCGAAAATCCCTTTGACGAACCAAAAACCCCCAACCTTCAAACCTCGATTCGGGAGCTACAGAGGTCTGATTGATGATCTGTTTCTTGCTACGTATTCGTGGTGATGAGAGGAAGAGATCCCATGTTTTGGTTCTGGGTATTTAGGAGTGAGGTGCTTTCAGTGGTAGAAGGAAGAAGCTACTTTTTTGGAGAATGAGGGCTTGGTTGTTCGAGTTCTAGAAGTCGTTTTAGAGCCTCGTCTTCTTGTCAGTTTCTCTTTTTAGGTGCTCGTGGTTGGTGTTAGTGAGTTGAAGTAAGGGTGTTTCAGTGGAGTTGCAGGTTGGAGTTTTGAGGTGAAGATTAGTGAGCTACTTTGGAGTTGACCGTCTATTTTGGTTTTATGTTTCAGTTGGCACTTTTGGGTTGGGAGATTTTGTAATTGGTTGTTGGATTTTGGTATTTCAGTTTGTACTCAGTTTAATTTTATTGGAAGCGCTTCCGTCGTACTTTGGATTTAAGTTTATTTCGAATTTCAAGGTTGTTTCCCTTCTTATTTTAAATGCTGAATCTTCGAGTAACACTCAAATCGGTTTGACCACGGGTAAACCCGGGTCAGTTTGGGACGGGTGTTACAGTTACACTATCATCTCCGACCTTCAAAGTCAATGAGCCTTGTTTGCAATTAATAACTGCACCGACTGTTGTCAAAAAGGGTCGGCCTAGGATAAGTGTCACATCCACCTCTCGGGTGTCTAGAACAACAAAATCGGCAAGAATTGTAAAAAGACCACAACGAACATCTATATCTTCTATTAATCCCCTAGGCATTTTAGCATACCTATCAGCTAGCACAAGATGCAGACTAAGTGGTTTTAACTCTCCTAAGTTTAATTCCTCATAAAAAAGTATAGGCATCACGTAAATGGAAGCGCCAAGATCAGCTAAACTGCGCTTAATTTTCTTATCATTTATTATGCAAGGTAAAGTAAAAGGGACAGGATCACGACACTTAGCTGGGGATGGTCGAGGTGGCGTGCTACAGAGAACGACAGAGCATTCATTGGTGAGTGTGATTGAGGACACGTCTCCATTCTTTATGTTCTTTGTTAGGTCCTTGAAGAACTTCCCAAGTGGTGGCATGGTCTGAACAGCTTCGGTAATGGGTATCTTGATTTTCGTGTTCTTCAAAACCGTGAACCATTTCTTAAATTGGGAGTCGTAGGTTTTTTTCTTGAGGGCTTTAGGTATGGACCCGGGGGTTGATCTGGCGCCAGTGGTGGTTAAGGAGCGGAAGGAGGAAGAGGTGTGGTAGTTACCTCTTCTTCTTTGTCTTCTTTTTCTGCTGTGATATCCTCAATCTCTGGCATGTCTATAGCTACATCATTAGGTGTCATATCTAGCTCTTGGTTCTTTGGATCAGCTGTCTGTTTACCACTCCTGTTTGTGATGGCTTTAGCATGTTCATTCTTCCGAGTAGAGTTGTTTTGAGACGATGATTGATCGAAGAGGCGACTATTAGCCAACATGCTAGCAATGCTGTTCACCGTGCTCTCCACTCGCTGACTTTGTGTAGTCTGTTCTTGGTTCAAGATGGCTTGAGATTTGAACTGGCTATCGTGATCATCAAGCCTAGAGATGATCTGATTGAGCTTCTTGTCCAACTCGGTCTCCTTATTGTCTTGAGGCATAGATCGTTGGGGCTGTTGTCCTCCGGTGAATCCAGGAGGCCCTTGATAAGTGTTATTCAAGTACTGATTCTGGCGATTACCAGGTGTTGTACCATAGTTGCCTTGATTTCTATGAGGTGGCTGATATACTCCTCCGGATTGGTTGTTCGGCTTCTGCTCTTGGAATGACCCAGATGGTCGGCTATTCTGATTTTGGTTTTCGTTGGCCCCGGAGCTGTAGGGAGGTCGCTCTTGGAAACTTCCTTGTTGTTGATTCTGCTGGTAACTACGGTAGTCGACGTAACCTCGTTGGTTATTAGCGAAGCCTTGATTGATGAAGTTCACCTCATACAGACCAAACATCAGCCTTCCCAAAATTCTGGCAACATCCTCCATTGTGAGCACAAGTTCCACACCATTCACAGTCAGCTACAAAGGCAGAAGCTGATAGAGAGTTAATAGGCGCGCCGACCTTCATCAAATGCCTCTGGACTTCTGCTTTAATCTGCTCTTATATGTTTAACTTCCTCCTAGCTCCTTCTGTTTGTCTCTCCCAATTCCTTGACTTGGAAGCACAACTAGCAAAGTGAAGCATAACAACTTCTGGTGTAAGAGCGGTACAATCTCCCTCAGCTAAGGAGTTGACCCATTTTGCAGATTCCTCATTCATTCCTCGAGCAAAGATCTCAGCTAGTTGCCTTTGTTCGAAGCCATGATTAGGGCAATTGTAGATGAGTTCTTGGAATTCATTCCAAGCATCATATAAGCTCATCCCTTCCTTCTGAACGAATCTGGCAATGCCGTCCCTGTAAGCTGTAGTTCTAGAAGGAGGAAAGTATTCCTCTACAAAATCTTGAGCAAGATCGTCCCAGTTGGTGTAGTGACCGGGCGGCTTGCTATTGAGCCACCTCTTTGTGGGACCTTTGAGAGAGAATGGGAAGGCTCGCAAGCATAAGGTGTTCTTATCAAGACTCCCACTCTTAAAAGTCTTGCATATAGCTAGGAAATCCGCCAAATGTGTCGATGGGTTATCATGCGGCTTTCCTTAGAACTGCACGTTGATGATACTCGAATTGATGTGATTATCAGCCTCATTTAAGTGACATTTCCTTGCTTAAGACATGGTTTTTAGGGTAGAATAACGAATATTCAATCAATTGCTCAATCTCGTGCCATTTGTGTTACTTTGGCCCGTTTCGGGTCTATTTGATGGTTTTCTAGTGTTTCTATGTTAGCACAGGTTTTTGCCGTCAAATAAGTAGTCAAGGACGTGTCTAAGGGGTTGGAATCTCGAGGAATCACATCGGAATTGATCCAAGGAGCCAATCGAGTTGAACCAAATTCTGCCCCGGTTTACACTGAAGATTTCGCCGAAAATACCCAAGGTTTTTTGCGAAAATCCATGAACAAATCGACTGAGCTCACCAAAGCAACTTTTCGGCGAAAACTTGGAGTTTTCGCTGAGAACCCGGCGTCCGAAAATCACAGGAGAATTCAGCCAGCAATCAGGCATTTTACAAAGGAATTTTTGGCGAAAATCCCTCCACATTTTCGGCGAAAATCCTACAGAAAAACCGGTGGTATTAGGGTTAAGTATAAATACTTAACCGGCGGCCCAAATAGAAAGATACTTTTCATATACAACATAATTCCAACTAATACCAAATACTTGAGAATTCCTCCCAAGTTTTGGAGCAGAGAGTTAGAGTTCGAAGAGCCAGGAAGAGATCGTGACGCCATCCCTTTCATCTCGAAGACTCGGAGCTAGGATTGCAGTTTACCGGAAGATCGAAGTTCTGCCAGAGTCGTCTTAATTAGGTTTTTCATATCCTTTTCTGTCTTTCCTCTGTATGATGAACTCTATCTTTGTCTTTGATTCTTTTGTGAAAAACATGAGTAGCTAAACTCTTAGAGCTTAGACTAGATGAACCCTAAGTGACCCAGGGCTTTAAAGCGGTCACGGATCGGCGGTGATTAGATTCAAAGTTCAATCAGTTTCTCTTTCATGTTTGATTTGTCCTTCATTGTTCATGTTTCTCGTCTGGATTGATCACCTAGATTAGATTCTGGTTAAGCTAAGGATAGAAGCGAACGCTCGACTTACTTTAAAACATCAAATCGAACAATTAACCTAATCATTGGAGTGTGCCTTTCGTAGGAACCAATTAGGGTTTAATCCACTACAAGAGTAACTCATAAATCATTAGTAATTGCACCAGTTAAGTTAAGTCGTTGCGAGAGGCGACCGTACCCGGGCGGCTAATTAATCTTGGTAGCTAGATCGGATAGAGCGAACGTTCGCCAGTCTTAAACTTAAGGGTAAGGAGTTATGGTGGTGTCTTAGAATTGATTGAATGAGAATCGAAATCCGCTGATCTGTTGATTGCCAATGCTCTGGTGAACGAAGGGGGATTCAAAGTCTAAGTTTGTTTGTCATCTTTGTCTTAATCAACCAATCTTTCAATCTGTTTTCAGTTTTAATTTCTAATTTTCGTGCATTTCTTAGAATTAGAAGTCGTGGAACTCACACCACGCACGAAGTGTTTAAACTTGAATAACTTGCCTTTATATTTGAGCAAACGATCATTAGAAGACCCGTGGAATACGATCTACCCTAACTTTTTTGCTTAGTAGTTATTTGATTGAACACGCACAACGACGCGGTTCATCAAATTGGCGCCGTTGCCGGGGAGTTCTTTTGATTGTTCGAAAGAAGAACTGGCATTTTATTCTTCTACCTTCCATCTTTCATTTTTCCATCCACTTCGATTTTACACTGGTTTTGTATGTTTTTGTTATTTGTAGGTTGTTCACAGGTGTATGCATCGCCGCCCTTGGACTCGCTATCAAACCGACAAGGCTAAGAGCATAGAGAGACCAGGCAGTTTTGCTCCACCTCGACAATCACAGATTCCAAGGAGAGGCAGAATCAATCCACCTCCATCCGTCACTCCGATCAAGATCGAGGAACTGAAGGAGAGTTCCTCATCTTCATCTTCACCGTCATCTTCATCTGCTTCATACACCGAGTCACTTTCACCTCCCCCATCTCCTACCATGGATAATCAGTTACCACCACCACCACCACCAGGCGGAAATCAACCACCACCATCGCCAGTTGCACAGAAGAGTCTAGCTGACTACAACAAGCCGAGCGCGACCAGCGTTCGATCTTCCATTGCCGTGCCGCGCGTTGAAGGAGATCCTGACTATGAGATCAAGATTCCATTCTTGACTATGATCTCTAGGGATCTACAGTTTGAAGGCAGGCCACTAGACAATCCGTGCACACATCTGGCGGATTTCCTTGATCTCTGCAACACTTTCAAGAACGGAAACCTCGACAAGAACACTTTTTGCTTGATAGCTTTCCCGTTCTCTCTGAAAGGCGCAGCTAAGAGGTGGCTTACTGGAAAACCACCTGGCTACTATACCGACAGGGATACTCTTGCTCAGGACTTCGTCGAAGAGTACTTTCCTCCTGCCAGAACAATAGTCATCAAGGACAGCATCGCCAGATTCTCTCAGAAGGAAGGCGTAAGCTTATATGATACTTGGAATCAATTCCAAGAACTTCTCTACAACTGTCCTCATCACGGTTTCGAGCAGAGGCAGTTAGCTGAAATCTTTGCTCGAGGTCTTCGAGAAGAATCTGCCAAATGGGTCAATTCTCTAGCTGAAGGGGATTGCACTACACTCACACCTGAAGCTGCTCTTCTTCATTTCACGAACTGTGCTTCCAAGTTGAGAAACTGGGAGCGACAATCTGAAGGATCAAGAAGCAAGCTCGATCTCGAAGCTACTATCAAGGCAGAAGTAGAGAAGCATCTGAAGAAGTCTACCACACCAATCAAGCCGCCAGCAGCTTCTGTCTATGTTGCTGACTGCGAATGGTGTGGAGCTTGTCCGCATAATGGAGGTCGATGCCAAAATTTTGGTAAGACAAAAGTCTGGTCCGCCGAAGAAGTCAATTTTGTTCAACAAGGCTTCAACAACAATCAGAATGGTTATATTGGCTACCGCAACTTCAGGCAGCAAGGGAATTATCAAGACAGACCTCCCTACAATAATGGCGCCAACCATAACCAGAACCAAAACAACCGACCAGCTGGTCCAGCTCAGGATCAGAAGCCGAACCATCCGTCGGGAGGTGTCTATCAGCCGCCGCACCATAATCCGGGTAACTATAGAACTGCTCCTAGAAATCGCCAGAATCAATATCTGAATAATACCTACACAGGGCAGCAGCACCAGAAGGAGAACAACGTCATTGACCTTGACAAGAAGCTCAGTCAGATCATTACCAGACTTGACGATCACGACAGTCAGTTCAAGGCTCAAGCTCTCCTCAATCAAGAACAGATCGCATCCGGTCAAAGAATTGAGCAGGCAGTGAACCACATCTCGAGCATGCTAGCATCTGGTCGACCATTTGGCCAACTTCCGAGCGAGACAGAGCCGAATCTGAGAAAAGAGCAAGCCAAGATGGTAACTGTTCAAGATTTTACAAGCTCATCCACTAATGCTTCTTCTGATTTATGCAGGATCCCTGAAACTCCGGAGAAGAAGGAAGCACAGAAAGTGGCGCCTAAGGAGCATGATCCTCCTCTTGCTCCGTACTATGTGAAGCCTCCTTTTCCAAGAGCATTGCTACCAAATGCAAGGATCGAGACTGGCATGAAGGGAAACAAAGAAGGATATCCTTCTTTCTGTAGGAAGAAACCTTCCTCTCCATATCCAGCTAAGTGCTCTGATCCTGGTTCTTTCACTTTACCTCTTGTCATTAATGATGTTGAGATAGAACGTTGTTTGGTTGATCTGGGCGCATCTGTTAATGTTATGCCTATGAGTCTGTATGAGAAATTGAATCTAGGAGAACTTAAACCGACTAGCATACAACTTGTCTTTGCTGATAGATTGTTGAAAACCCCTAGAGGAGAGATAAAAGACGTTGTTACTAAATGTGGTCCTTTCATGTTCTTAGCTGACTATGTGATCATTGATACTAGTGAAGAGGATTCTACCATTCTTATAGGTCGACCTTTCATGGCAACATCTGGAATGCAAATCAACGTTCCGAATGGTTCTTTGACTTTGAGGGTTGGTAAGGAAACGATAACATTCCATCTTAAGGACGGAATGAAATATGCTCCTAGGAATGAAGAATCTCACTGTCTAGCTGTTGAAACTGTGGAGTTGACTCTGGTCAACTCCGTTACTGACATCTCTTCTAGTGTTCCTAGATCAATTGTTGTTGCAGGTGCTGAACAGATTACAAAGCAGAAGCCAAAATCCGCTGCTCAGAAGCCGCCAAAGAAGAAGGAACTGGAAGCCTCTTCTTCACCGCCAAGCAAGAAACCTAGCAGGCCCCTGGGGAAGAATAAGAAGACAAAGACTCAAATGGTCTGGAGACTAGTTGTGCCCCCACCTTCACCCGAGCCAGCTGCACCACCAATTCATTCTGAGCTACCGGCGCCGGAACAAGTATTGAAGGAGAAGCCGAAAGCATCTCCTAAAGAAATACCAACGATCATCGATCCTGGTGATACAAATCCGAAGGATAAAGAGAAGAGGAAGCCGATCATTCTCGTCCACCATCTTCCTTGTAGAGGATGATGCCTCAACAGAACTCTTCGATCCGTTCAAGATCACTGATCAGCTTCCCGATGGACGTACCAAGCTCTTACATGCGAACGGGAAGAAATTTATGCTTCACGGAGATACCCCGAAGCTCTACTTCATGAAATCTGATGCTAGCATTAAGGAGAACCTGAGTTGGGATGTCTCCTAATACCGTCCAGATATCGTCCAGCTCAAGGACGTTAATAAAAGAGCGCTTCGTGGGAGGCAACCCACGGCTGGAGTCAGTTTTTCATTTGTGTCAACCTTAGTGTTTTAGAGTCGGCTCGGGGGAGCCAAAAGTGCCAGTTTGTTTGATTTCTTATTTTTTGTGTGTAGTCTGTGTGTCATACTGTCTTTCGCAAGTTGTTTGAGGTTGTTTCGATTTTTGTGGATTTAACTGTGATTTTCTAAATTTTGCCGGGATTGCGAAAATATTTTCAATCGTACTTGTCAAAATTTTCGACGAAAATGCCCCATATTTTTGGTGAAAAATTCATTTGAAATCCCACTGTGTTTTCTAGACAATTTTTAACTAGAGTTTTCGGCGAAAATGTTTTTGAAAATCGGCAGACCATTTTGCCTTGAGTTTTCGGCGAAAAATTGCACATATTTTCGCCGAAAACTTGAGTGAAAATCAACAATTCCTCCCTTTTAAATCCGGTCACTCACCCACTCTCTCTTCTAATTTCATTTTTTCAAAAATAGCTGAAAAACCTCCCCTTTGTTTTAAAACTCGCCGCCGCCACTCTTTCACCGCTGCCGACCAGAACAGCCGCCGCCGCCATCGCCGACCGCCGCCGCCCTACTCCCCTTCCTTAGCCGATCATTTTGAGACGTAGATCGTCCGAATCGGAGCTCTAGAGCTCTAGTTCACCCAAACCCTAATTTTCGAGTTTTTCTCCGATTTCTCTCTCTCCGTTCATTTTCAGCACTCATGGCTTCAAGGTAAGTTGTAGAACTTTTCATTCCGAATCTTTTGACATGTTGAATGCTGAATTTCGTCGGGGTTGACTTTTTGGTTTACCTCGATTTGCGTGCCGACTGATTTCGTGGAACTAGGTTAGCTGAATGGTTTGGATTGATCTAGCATGCTTAGGGAGTATTGTGCTGAATTATAATACCAATTGTTCGTGTGTTGCTATGCTTAAGGACCTATTCTTTGCGGTATTGACTTATGAGAAATGTCGGTTTGACCTTGACTTGTCTATGTTCATTTGGCTGCCATATGTGTTCCTTCACGTTCGTATTATTGTGCTTGCCATCTGAGTTATTCATTATGCCGTCATTTCCCGCTTTGTGCTAGTATTGCCATGATTAGGGTTCAATGTACTATTATGTTGACTTTTTGAATGTCGGTTTGACTTCTGAACTCTGATTATGATGATTCCATTCTGGCGGTTCCTAAGCATGTGTTTTAATTGTTTGTGATTACCGGTTAATCTGCTTTGCTTACCCCCACTCAGTTTTCCTCATTTCTTTGTGAAATTGTGTTTTTCTACTAAGTGTGGGGTAGGGTTTTAGTTTGACTAATCTGGTTTGTTTTCTTGCTTAGGAATGTAACTCATGAGCGCAGGACCAAGCAGAGACTTGATACCGCCTCCAGCTCCCGAGTTCCCGCTCCCGTCACACCCGCCGTCCAGGGCCCTCCACCAGCTTTCCCTGGTCGTGTTGGGTACCACAACACTGTTGCTCGCCTCCCCCAGTACTACTTCGAGCGCTACCAGCGGCTCGAGCATGTTCCCAGAGCTGATGTTCGCCCACTTTCCATGGAGTCACTCTTCGATCACGATGAGGACTGGCACTGGAACGTGCTCGACGCCCTGGTACCTGCCGGCCTCCTGGAGCTGACCACCATAGCTTTCGACTTCCCAGACGTCGCTCTCCAAGAGTTTTGGGCGACGTTCGATCTGGACGAGCACAAGAGGAGGCAGCACAAGAAGGTTGTCACCTTCTATCTGGGCGGGGTGCACAGGACACTCACCTATGATGAGTTTGCAGCTCATCTAGGTATACCCCGCGAGCACTACGAGGATCATCACCTCGGTTGGGAGAACAACGACGGCGACGGAGAGGAGTACAATGCACTCTGGAGCCACATGACTGGAGTGCCCGGCGATCAAACCACGAAGCATAATTCAGTTAAGTCTCTCTCTCACCCTCTCAATAAATTCATTCACATGGTTTGGCGTCGTTCTCTTTTGTATGCTCCAGAGAAGGACCGCCACCATATCAGCCGAGAGGAGCTTCTTCTTCATCGCGCCATCTGGGAGAGTCATCCTCTTCATCCCGGATGGGTGCTTGCACGCTTATTCCACAGAAGACTCAGAGCTCGAGGCCACCTCGCTCACTCCTGGGAGGCAACTTTATTGGCCGACTGATCATCTCCTTCGGTCTCAGCCAAGAATGGCCCGGACGTCCCACGACGCAGAGTACAAACCGTCGGAGGTGATTTGGCGGTCGAGTACGACCTAGAGCTGGACCTCAGTCCCCAGGTAGCAGCAGATCCTCCCCTCCAGCATATGGACGACTCGGAGGAAGAAGATGATGCTGAGGAGCAGCAGCCCCAGCCAGAGGCGAGATACCATGATCATATACCCTTGCCACAGCATCAGGCATGGTATGCACGCCAGTCGCCACCGCCGCCATTCCAGAGCGATACCAGGCGCCTCACCAGCAGCACCGACTGCATCCCGCGGATGTTGGAGAGCAGTATGAGCGTCTCCAGGACTGGCGCATCACTGACAATGCCACTCAGGAGGCAAGATGGACTATTATGCAGCAGTACATGCACCGCGCTGACGAGCGGCATGAGGCACAGCTGGCGTGGCAACGTCAGCTCGGTGACTTCCTCCACTTCCCACCTCCCGACGCCCCTGACCAGCCATGTTCGGGTGGTGTCCTTTTCCTTGTCCTTTCTTTTTATTTCTTCTTTTCGGATCTCGATCCAACTTTTTTCTGTGTGGATTCGGGACACTTGTCCCGGTTTCCTTTTTATCTTTCATTTGTTTTTGTTTTGCAGGCAATTGATAGATTCCCTTTGCTTCGCTTCGGTAGATTGCCTCTGCCCTGAGGTTCCGAGCTCATCCCCTACGCCAACCATCTCGGTCCAGGTTCTTCTACTTCACTCTGAACTCTAGAATTAGTCCTGTGAGGACACAGTCCGATTTAAGTGTGGGGTAGGATGCTAGAGAACCTTGCATGAACTTGTGATGCTGCAGTTTTAGCGGTATCAAATAACTAATCTACCAAGGTAGACTAGATCGTATTCTACTTGAGGTCTCTTCTAATTGACTACTCAAAGAAGCTGGCAAATTATTCAGGTTTGAACAAGTTGTGCGTGGTGTGAGTTCCACGACTTCTAGACTAAGATGCAAGAAAATTAAAATGAAATTAAAAGACATAATGAATTGCTGGTTTAGACAGATGACAGACAAGCTTAAATTTCGAATTCCCCTTAGATCACCAAGGCAACAGCAATCAACAGATCAGCGATTTCAATTCTCGTTCAATCAATTTCTATACACCACCATAACTCCTGACCCTTAGGTTTAAGACCGGCGAATGTTCGCTCTATCCGTTCTAACTACCAAGATTAATTAGTCGCCCGGGTACGGTCGCCTCTCGCAACGACTTAACTTAACTGGTGCAATTACTAATGATTTATGAGTTACTCTTGAAGCGGATTAACCCTAACTGGTTCCTACGAAAGGCACACTCCAATGATTAGGTTAACTGGTTGAATTGATGTTTTAAAGAGAGGCGAGCGTTCGCTTCTATCCTCCACTTAACAAGAATCTAAACTAGGTGATCATGAAAGACAAGTTTATGCGCCAAAGCAGGGAGATGTCTGGCGACTAACCCTAGCTTGCAAAAACCTAATCTAGGCGACCAACCAGAAAAGAAACATAAACAATCAAGAACAAAACAACCAAGCAAGAGAAACTGATTGAACTTTGAATCTAATTACCGCCGATCCGTGACCGCTTTAAAGCCCTCGGTCACTTAGGGTTCATCTAATCTAAGTTCTACAAGTTTAGCTACTCATATTAGAAACAAGAGAATCGAAAACAAACAAGGAATACATCTCAGGTAGGAAGAACAGAGAAGAACTGTAAAACCTAATTTGACAAATCTGTGAAGCTTCAATCTCCTGTAATCTTCAATCCAAGCTCCGAGTCTCCGAGGTGAAGGGATGGCGTCACGATCTCTCCACGATTCTTTGAACTCTCTAAACTCTCTCTCTCGACTTCTAGGTCTGGAAATTATGAGGTATCCTTTATTTGGGCCGCCGGTTAAGTATTTATACTTAACCCTAATTCAGCCGGATTTCCTCTGATATTTTCGCCAAAAATATTGAGGAATTTTCGGCGAAAATTCCTTTGTAAATGGATGGTCCACCGGCTACTTTCTCCTGTAATTTTTCGGTCCAATAGTTTTCGGTCGAAAACTTTGGGTTTTCGCCAAAAATTTCCTTCAGTCGGCATCAGTGATTTGTGAACATATTTTTGCCGAAAATCCTAGTGTATTTTCAGCGAAAATTCCTCTGTAAACCGGGGCAGGAATTGTTTCGACTTGAGTGGCTCCTTTGATCGATTTCGGTGTAATTCCTCGAGGTTCCAACGCCTTAGACACGTCCTTAGCTACTTTATTTGACGGCAAAAACCTGTGCTAACATAAAAACACTAGAAAACCATCAAATAGACCCGAAACGGGCCAAGGTAACACAAATGGCACGAGATAGGGCAATTGATTGAATATTCGCTATTCTACCCTAAAAATCATGTCTTAAGCAAGGAAATGTCGCTTAAATGAGGCTGATAATCACGTCAAATCGAGTGTCATCAAAATACCTCACACTTAAGCTTTTGCTTGTCCTCAAGCAAACTGAATAGAAATGCTCATGTTCACAATTGATAAGATCGATTAAATTGGAGTTCAATCAATCACAACGAATTATTAGACAGCTAATTCCTAGAACAAGAAACCTGACATGCATACAAATCAGCCAAACAACCTGGTCTCACTAGTAAACTGCACACAACAAGTAATCGTAACCAATTATGCATGAATTTGACCTGACCGACTAGACTCCTCACACAGGAAATATTTAGTGCAATGGGGGACTCTCACTCTCTGTGTTTAAGGACGTGTTTCTGCTCTCAATCGTTTTCTGTTACTGAATTCTGTCATAAGTTTGCATTTCGACCACATCTCCACCACTGTGAGAACACGAGTATCTAGTCAAGAAGGACTTCCCTGCTAGGACCGTAATGAATTCTACACTACAAGGGTTTATGATGCGATGGATGATGGGAATGTATGATGATGGCTTTGTCGGTGTAGCTTTCGACTAACTTCCCTCGAATCTAATCTGCGGCTTCCTACCGTCTAACTAGACACGGGTGGAATAATGAACGCTCGTCCTATGATACCCTCAAGCAATCTAGCACTTGTTTTCTTTTACATACACATTTTTTCTTTGACTTTTCTTTTGACTTCGTTCTTCCATTTGTAGGGAGAAGAACGTTTTTGAACTAAAACTTGAAACTTTTTGGCTTTTCTGCTTTTTTCTTCTTTCTTATTTTTCGAAATTTACTTCTTTTCTTAATTTTTTTCTTTTTGTGCCGATTCTTTCTTTTAGTTGCTAGAGGGGTTTACACGTTTGGAAATAATAGCTAAGACCACCTGTTTAATGGCTATAGGCAGGTTACCACAAACCGACTTCCGGTAGGTCAATCTAGAACTACAACCACAGGGGATCAACGGGGAATGAAAGAATGGGAAATGGTTGTAATGTATATCGAACCGAAAGAACAGGCTAAGCTCAAGGGTTTAAACCTAGAGGATTTAACGTTAGGTAGGCTATCTGGCTTAGTAGCTGAATCTAGGTGCCCCTATCATTCTAGAACTCGTGTCATCGTGTGGTCTCGAGTAGGTCTCATGCAAATTCTAACTCATTCAAGCAAACAGAAAACCACTCAAAAAGAATTGAAATTGCAAGTTACGTGCAATGGATCAAAAGCTCACATTTGGTTTGCTAGTCGGATTCGGTCATTTTCATGCAATCAAGGCTACAAACTACAAGTGTGATTTTTAAAAATCTGTTCTGACCAGGCAATTTAGCATCAAAGTATACACGTTGGTTTTCAGGTTCTAGGTTAAGCAGTCTAAGCATCATTATGACAGATTAAACAACAACTTAACATAAAAATCAAGAACGGAGCAATTCTAATGCTAGAGAAACTGTAAAGGCACCGAGAAACACACAACACACAATTAAGGGAAATCAAGTTCATGCAAGGTTCTCTAGCATCCTACCCCACACTTAAATCGTTTTGTGTCCTCACAGGACTAAACTAGAGTAGAGATATACGAAGAACCTGGAATGAGATGGTTGGTGCAGGGGATGAGCACGGATAGCCCGGAGCGGAGCGGAGTAGCTACTCGAGTTCCTATAAAACAAAAACAACAAAAAGATCAAAAGGAAACCGGGACAAGTGTCTCGGATACACACAGAATAAAAGTGGATCGAGATCCGAAAAGAAGAAAGAAAAGAAATGGAAAGGATAGAAACAACCTGATCACTGTTCCGAGGGCGGGGGTGAAAAGCAGAAGTCGAAACCAGTATAAATAGTCGGCGGAAAAACACAAGATTTTCGGCGAAAATGATTGAAAATTTTCGGCGAAAATTTCTTGGAAAATCAAAGTCCGGTTCGGCGAAAAGTTAGGTTGTTTTCGGTCGAAAAGTTGAAAAAGGAGAAACGGGTTGAAAATACACATGAATTTTCGGCGAAAATAATGGAGAATTTTCGCCGAAAATAACACTTCAAAACAGTCGGCAGTGTTGTTTTTTTTTTTCAACAGGGTCTTTAAAACAGAACGACTCAAAATGAAAACAACTGACTCCAGCCGTGGGTTGCCTCCCACGAAGCGCTCTTGCTTAACGTCCTTGAGCCGGATGATACCTGGACGACGATCAGGAGACATCCCAACTCAGGATTTCTCTTAGGCCCGAGTCGTAGTTCATGAAATATCCTCCGGCAAGTGTGAACTTCTTCCCGTTTGCGTGAATTATCTTGGTTCGTTCTTCGGGAAGATGACCAGACTTTTTTCAAGGCCTGAACAGTTCTTTCGAAGAAGCGTCCTTTAGAGGATCATTCTTCCCTGGTGGCTCGGTAGACGGGGGCTGAGCAATCGGCTTCCAAACCACATTCGTCTTCTCTTTATTCTCCTTCTTTATCTCGCCAGGATCTTTAATGTTTGGCGATTCATGAGGGGACGCCGTCGGATCTTCCTTCTTTCTTGGCTCTTGTGCCGGCAGCTCATTCTTTAGATTAGGGACCTTTCCAACACCTGGCAAGAAGATTTCTGCAGACACTCTAGATTTTTCATTAGTAACGGAGTTGACCGAAGCCAACTCCACAGCTTCAACAGATAAACAATGCATCTCTTCTTTGACTGGGACTTGCATACCGTCCTTGAAGCGGAATGTCATGGTATCCTTGCCGACCCTTAATGTCAATGAGCCATTCGGGACATTAATGGTAATGCCGGCTGTTGCCATGAACGGTCGGCCTAGGAGAAGAGTGACATCTTCCTCTCGAGTATCCATAACAACAAAGTCAGTCAGAATAGTAAAAGGTCCACAACGGACAGCCACGTTTTCTATTATTCTCCTAGGTAGTTTAACAGATCTGTCGGCAAACACTAAATGCATGCTAATTGGTTTCAACCCTCCTAGGTTTAATTTCTCAAACAGGCAAGTAGGCATAACATTGATAGAAGCACCTAGATCAATAACACTACGATCAATCTTCACATCATTAATAATGCAAGGCAAAGTAAAAGCACCGGGATCTCGACACTTAGCTGGGGGAGGTATGGGTGTCGCCTGGCTCTGGATGGCGGAGCATTCTTCCTCAAGGGAGACGAAGGACAACTCTTCCTTCTTCTTGTTCTTCGCAGGATCCTTTGCGATTTTGTCAGCCTCCGGTATCACCTGGTTAGCATCAGTAACTGGTGTATTCATATTCGTGTTCTTCAAGTATCCATGCCACTTTCTGTACCGGGTATCATGATCTTTCTCCTTTGATTGTGCGGCCTTAGGAAACGGAATCGGAGCCAGATATGATGGAGGGGGTGGCGCAGGAGATGTCTTTGTCAGGGCAGGCGGGGCAGTCACCTCCTTCTCGATCTCTGGCTTATCAATGGCTATAACAGCAGGAGCCAAGACCGGGTCAGGAGCTGTAGGACCAGCTAATTGCTTGCCGCTTCTTGTGGAGATGGCCTTGATGTGCTCCTCCCTAATGGTAGAGTCGTCTCGAACTGATGATTGATTAAGGAGGGGGCTACTAGTTACCAGGCTAAACATGTTATTCAACATGCTCTCCATTCTTTGACCTCGAGCTTCATGTTCTTGATTTAAGTCGGCTTGAAGTTTGAATTTCTCCTCATAGCTATCGAGCCTTGCCATGATCAGGTCGAACTTTTTGTCCACCTCGATATCCCTTGTGTTCCTTGATGTAGATCTCTGAGGTTGATCTTGATAACTATCGCTCAAGTACTGATTCTGACTCTGGTTGAATCCGAAGTTGTAAGGAGGGCGCTCTTGGAAACTTCCTTGTTGTTGAGGAGGTTGTATGAACTGACGATAATCGGGGTAGCCTCTTTGATTGCTGGTGAAGCCTTGATCAATAAAGTTCACTTCCTCTGAAGACCAGTTACCAAAAATCTTCTTCATTTCTTTCTGCACTTCAATCTTGATCTGATCTTCACGGCTTGGTCGGCTCTTAGTTGCTCCAAACTGTCTCTCCCAGCTTCTCGACTTAGATGCGCAGTTTGCAAAGTGAAGAAGAGCAGCTTCCGGTGCGAGTGCGGTGTAATCTCCATCAGCTAAGGAGTTAACCCATTCAGATGACTCTTCGTTCATACCCCAAGCAAAGATGATGAACCTAAGATCGTTGTTCGGGTTCAAACAAATAACTAACAAAGCTAACACAGCTAGGGTAGATCGTATTCCAGGGGTCTTTTAAGATTGACTACTTCAAAACTGGTAAAATACTCGAATGCAGACAGGTTGTGCGTGGTGTGAGTTCCATGACTTCTAATTCTAGGAAATACAGAGAAATTAAAACAAATTAAACTAAAGCAGATTGGAAATTAGGGTTTGAAAACAAGGATGACAGACGAACTTAGACTTTGAATCCCCCTTCGTTCCCCAGAGCATTGGCAATCAACAGATCAGCGGATTTCGATTCTCATTCAATCAATTACTAAGACACCACCATAACTCCTTACCCTTAGGTTTAAGACCGGCGAACGTTCGCTCTATCCGTTCTAACTACCAAGATTAACTAGCCGCCCGGGTACGGTCGCCTCTCGCAACGACTTAATTAACTGGTGCAATTACTAATGATTAATGAGTTACTCTTGCAGTGGATTAACCCTAACTGGTTCCTACGAAAGGCACGCTCCAATTATAAGGTTAATTGCTCAATTCGATGTTCTAAAGTAAGGCGAGCGTTCGCTTCTATCCTTAGCTTAACCAGAATCTAATATAGGTGATCAATCCAGACAAGAAACATGAACAATGAAGAACAAATCAAACATGAAAAAGAACTGATTGAATTTCGAATCTAATGACCGCCGATCCGTGACCGCTTTGAAGCCCTGGGTCACTTAAGGGTTCATCTAGTCTAAGCTCTAACGAGTTTAGCTACTCATGTTTATCACAAAAGAAACAAAGATAAAGAAAGAGTTCATCATCCAGAGGAAGAACAGAAAAGAATCTGAAAAACCTAATTTAGACGACTCTGACAGACTTCGATCTTCGATAAACTACACTCCTAGCTCTGGTTCTCCGAGATGAAAGGGATGGCGTCACGATCTCTTTCCAGCTCTTCGAACTCTAACTCTTCGCTCCAGAACTTCAGAGAAAATCGTAGTATTCTGATTCGAAAAGTATTTTCTGATGTAAAAATTATGATGTCTCTTTTTGGGCCGCCGGGTTAAGTATTTATACTTAACCCTAAGAAACCTGACATGTATACAGATCAGCCAAACAACCTGGTCTCACTAGTAGACTGCACACAACAAGTAATTAGCAACCAATTATGCGCGAATTTGACCTGACCGACCAGACTCCTCACACAGGAAATATTTAGTAAAATGGGGGACTCTCGCTCTCTGTGTTTAAGGACGAGTTTCTGCTCTCGATCATTTTCTGTTACTGAATTCTATCACAGGTTTGCAATTCGACCACATCTCCACCACTGTGACAACACGAGTATCTAGTCAAGAAGGACTTCCCTGCTAGGACCGTAATGAATTCTACACTACTTGGGTTTATGATGCGATGGATGATGGGAATGTATGATGATGGCTTTGTGCGGTGTAGCTTTCGACTAACTTCCCTCGAATCTAATCTACGGCTTCCTACCATCTAACCAGACACGGGTGGAATAATGAACGCTCGTCCTATGATACCCTCAAGCAACCTAGCACTTATTCTTTTTCTTTACACGATTTTTTCTTCTTTTCTTTCTTTTGAACTTTTCTTTTGACTTCGTTCTTCCATTTGTAGAGAGAAGAACGTTTTATTGAACTAAAACTTTGAAACTTTTCTGATTTTTCTTTTCTTCACTTTTTTTTTTGAAATTTTCTTTCTTTTCTTACTTTACTTTTTTTTTCTTTTATGCCGATTTTCTTTTAGTTGCTAGAGGGATTTACACGTCTGGACATATTAGCTAAGACCACCTGTTTAATTGCTATAGGCAGGTTACCACAAACCGACTTCCGGTAGGTCAATCTAGAACTACAACCACAGGGGATCAACGGGGAATGAAAGAAATGGGAAATGGATGTAATGTATTATCGAACCGAAAGAACAGGCCAAGCTCAAGGGTCTAAACCTAGTGGATTTATCGTTTGGTAGGCTATCTAGCTTAGTAACTGAATCTAGGTGCCCCTATCCTTCTAGAACTCGTGTCATTGTGTGGTCTCGAGTAGGTCTCATGCAAATTCTAACTCATTCAAGTAAACAGAAAACCACTCAGAAAGAATTAAAATTACAAGTTACGTGCAATGGATCAAAAGCTCACAGTTGGTTTGCTAGTCGGTTTCGGTCATTTTCATGCAATCAAGGCTACAAACTACAAGTGTGATTTTAAAATTCTGTTCTGACCAGGCAATTTAGCATCAAAGTATACAAGTTGGTTCTCAAGTTCTAGGTTAAGCAGTCTAAGCATCATTATGAAGGGTTGAACAACAACTTAACATCAAAAATCAAGAACTGAGCCATTCTAATGCTAGAGAGACTGGAATGGAATCACGAGGCACACACAAAACACAATCAAGGGCAATCAAGTTCATGCAAGGTTCTCTAGCATCCTACCCCACACTTAAATCGGACTGTGTCCTCACAGGACTAATTCTAGAGTTCAGAGTGAAATAGAAGAACCTGGACCGAGATGAGTGGTGAAGGGGATGAGCACGGGTCCTCGGAGCGGAGGGAATCTACCCAAGCGAAGCAAAGGGAATCTACCGATTGCCTACAAAACAAAAACAAATAAAACATAAAAAGGAAACTGGGACAAGTGTCCCGGATCCACACAGAAAAAAGTTGGACCGAAATCCGAAAAGAATAAATAAAAAGAAAGGACTAGAAAAGGAATACAACCCGATCACTGCTGGTCAGGTGAGCCGGGAGGTGGAAAGTGGAGGTGCTCGCCGAGCTGGCGTTGCCACGCCAGCTGTGTCTCATACCGCATGTCGGCGCGGCGCATATGCTGCTGCATAATAGTCCATCGCGCCTCTTGAGTGGCGTTGTCAGTGATGCGCCACTCCTGCAGTCGCTCGTACAACTCTCCAACATCCGCGGGGTGGTGTCGGGGCTGCTGAGGAGGCGCCTGGTATGGATCGGGAATGTGCGGCGGCGACTGGTGAGCATACCCTGCCTGGTGATGTGGCGAGGGTATATAATCCTGGAATTCTGGCAGCGGCTGGGGCTGCTCCTGCTCAGCATCATCTTCTTCCTCCGACTCGACCACAGGCTGGAGTGGAGGATCTGCTGCTACATGGGGACTGAGGTCGAGTTCTAAGTCGTACTCAACCGCTAAGTCTCCTCCAACAGTCCTAACTCTGTGTCGTGGAATGTTCAGGCCATATTCATGGCTGATGCCGAAGGAGAGGATGAGCTGTCCTATGAAGTTACCCCCAGGAGTCTACGAGGTGGCGTCTTTCTCCTGGTCTTCTGGCGGAAGATGCGAGCCAACACCCAGTCGGGGTGTAGAGGGTAGCTCTCTCGGATGGCTCGAAGAAGCATGAGCTCCTCCTTGAGGATATGGTGGCGATCCTTATCTGGAACATATAAAAGCGACCTACGCCAAACCATATGAATAAATTTAAAGAGCGGGTGAGAGAGCGACTTAACTGAGTTGTTCGCCCCGAGGCGATCGCGAGGTACGCCTGTCATGTGGCTCCAGAGCGCGTGGTATTCCTCCTCGTTATCATCTTCGGCCCAGCCTATAGTGCTCGTAGGGGATGCCGAGATGAGCAGCAAACTCATCGTAGGTGAGCTGCTTGTACACCCCACCAAGATAGAAGGTGACAACCTTCTGGCGCTGCTTCCTCTTGTGCTCATCCAGATCAAAGGTCACCCAGAACTCCTGGAGAGCAATGTCTGGGAACTCGGCAGCTATGGTGGTCAGCTCTAGGAGACCTGCCGGTGCTAGGGCGTCATGCACGTTCCGGTGGTAGTCCTCGTCGTGATCGAAGAGGGACTCCATGGAGAGAGGGTGCACGTCAGCTCCACGAATGTGCTGGATCTTCTGGAAGCACTCGAAGTAGAAGTCTGGTAGACGAGCTATAGTGCGATGGTATCCAGCCCAGCGAGGGAGTGCGGGTGGAGGACCCATAACGGCAGGTGTGACGGGGGCGGAAGCTCCTGAGCTCGAGGCGCCATCAAGTCGCGCCTTAGTCCTGCGCTCATAAGTGGTGTTCCTAAAACCAGAATGAAACCAGATTAGTCAACTAAAACCCTAACCCACACTTAGTAGAAAAACTCAATTTCACAAAGAAATGAGGGAAACTAAGTGGGGTAAGCAAAGCGGAGTAACCGGTAATCATAGACAGTAAAATACATACTTAGGGACAGCCAGAATCGGATAAGCACAATCAGAGTTCAAAAAGTCATACCGACATTCAGAAAGTCAACATTATAGCATATTGAACCCTAATCATGGCAAGACTATCACAAGGTGGATAACGACGGTAAAATATGATCTCATATGGCAAACACAATAATATGAACGAGAATGAGCACATCAGGCAGCCAAATGATCAAAAACAGTTCATGGTCAAACCGACATTTCTCACAAGTCAACATAACAAAGAATCAATCGTATGCATAGCAACACATGATCAAATGATATGGAAATTAAGCACGGAACTCCCTAATCATGCTAGAACAGTTCTATAAGTTCAGCTAAGCTAGTTCACACGAAAACAGTCGGCACGCAAATCGAGGCAAACCGAAAAGTCAACCGAAAGTCAACCCCGACGAAATTTAGCAATCCATATGTCAAAAGATTCGTATTGAAAATTTCTACAACTTACCTTGAAGCCATGGATGCTAAAAATGAACGGTTTGGGAGGAATCGGTGAAAAACTCTGAAAACAAGGGTTTCGGTGAACTGGAGCTGTAGAGCTCTGATTTGAACGTTCTAGGGCTCAAATCGATCGGAATTGGGAGGGGAGTTGAGCGGCGGTGGTCGGCGACGGCGGCGGCGGCGGAAAACGGCGGCGGTGGCGGTTTAAAAAGAAGTGGCGGTCGGCGGTTTGAAAACAAAGAAGGGGGTTTTCGGTGTTTAAAACGAAAATGGCAAGTGGAGTGAGAGGGTCTGAAACTCGGATTTTAAATGGTGAATTTTCGGATTTTCAAAGGAATTTTCGGCGAAACCAATAGGTTATTTCGCCGAAAATGGGAGTTAAAATGACCACCGGATTTCAAAAGGATTTTCGCCGAAAACACACAACTTTTCGAACCAAAAATATGAAACAGGAGACCGGGTTCGAAATCAAAGGGCGATTTCGCCGAAAATAAGGGGTGATTTCGCCGAAAATTTTGAACTACTCGGGTGAAAATATTTTCGCAAATCCGGCCAACTTCAGAAAATCACAGTTAAATCCACAAAAATCGGATATGACACACATACTCTACACGAAAAATAATAAATCAAACAAACTGACACTTTTGGCTCCCCTGAACCGACTCTAAAACACTAAGTTCGACAAAAATGAAAAACGGACTCCAGCCATGGGTTGCCTCCCACGAAGCGCTCTTTTATTAACGTCCTTGAGCTGGACGATACCTGGACGGTATTAGGAGACATCCCAACCCATATTCTGCTTAACGCTCGCATCGGAGTTCATGAAGTACAGCTTCGGGACTTCTCTGGTAAGCGTGAATCTCTTCCCGTTCGCATGTAAAAGCTTGATACGTCCATCGGGAAGATGATCGATGATCTTGAAGGGTCCGAACAGCTCCCTGGAGAGGTCATCCTTCTTGAGTGTTACGATGGAAGGAATGAGAACTGTCGGCTTCTTCTTTTCTTTTATCTCCGGCTTGGTATCACCAGGATCGGTGATCGTCAGTACTTCCTTAGGAGATGCTTTCGGCTTCTCCCTCCATACTTGTTCCGGCGCCGGTTTCTCGGAACTAATTAGTGGTGCAGCTGGCTCGGTGGAAGATGGCAGATTTTTTGGCCACCAGACCATTTGGGTCTTCGTCTTCTTGTTCTTTCCCGAGGTCTGCTCGGTTTTGTGTTCGGTGGCTTAGCAGAGGCTTGCAGTTCCTTCTTCTTCTTGGGCAGCTTCTGAACCGAAGTTTCTGGCTTCTTCCTAATAACCTGTTTAATATCTGCAGCAACAACTGATCTAGAGACACTGGAAGAAACATTAGTAACGGAGTTGACCGGAGTCAACTCCACAGTTTCAACAGCTAGGCAGTGAGATTCTTCATTCTTAGAGTCATATTTCATGCCATCTTTAAGACGGAATGTTTTCGTTTCTTTACCGACCCTTAGAGTTAAAGAACCATTTGGAACGTTAATATTCATTCCAGTAGTAGCCATGAAAGGTCGACCTATGAGAATGGTAGAATCATCTGTACTAGTATTCATAATCACATAGTCAGCTAAGAACGTGAACGGACCACGTTTAGTAACAACATCTTTAATCTCCCCCTTAGGGGTTTTAAGTGATCTATCAGCAAAGACAAGTTGCATACTAGGCGGTTCAAGTTCTCCTAGGTTCAATTTTTCAAACAGGCTCATAGGCATGACATTAACAGACGCTCCTAGATCAACTAAACAACGTTCAATCTCAACATCATTGATGACCAAAGGCAAAGTAAAAGAACCAGGATCAGATAACTTAGCTGGATATGGAGAGGCAGGTTTCTTAATACGAATGTCAGGATATCCTTCCTTGTTCCCCTTCATGCCAGTCTCGATCCTTGCATTTGGCAGCAATGCTCTTGGGAAAGGAGGCTTCACGACGTACGGTGCAAGAGGAGGATCATCCTCCTTAGGCGCCAATACCTGTTCTTCTTCTTCCTCCGGAGTTTCAGCGATCCTGCGTAAGACAGAACAAGCATCAGCAATTAAGTTTGGGAGTTTTCGAGCGGTTACCATCTTGGCTTGTTCCTTTCTCGGATTGGCTCTGTCTAGCTTGGAAGTTGGCCAAATGGTCGACCGGATGCTAGCATGCTCGAGATATTGTTCACGGCTTGCTCAATTCTTTGTCCAGATGCTATCTATTCTTGATTGAGAAGAGCTTGAGCCTTGAACTGACTGTCATGATCATCGAGCCTTGTGATGATCTGGCTGAGCTTCTTATCCAGGTCACTGACATTGTTTTCTCTTTGATGCTGCTGCCCTGGATAGGTATTGTTAAGATATTGATTCTGGCGATTGCCAGGAGCAGTTCCATAATTACCCGGATTGCGATGCGGCGGCTGGTAGACACCTGCCGGCGGATGGTTAGGCTTCTGATCCTGAGCTGGACCAGCCGGGCGGTTATTCTGGTTCTGGTTTGGTGCCAGCATTGTAGGGAGGTCTGTCTTGATAGTTCCCTTGCTGTCTGAAATTACGGTAGCCAGCATAACCATTCTGATTATTAACGAAGCCTTGTTGAATGAAATTTACTTCTTCGGCAGACCAGACTTCTGCCTTACCAAAATTCTGACAACGGCCTCCGTTATGTGTGCAAGCTCCACACCACTCGCAATCGGCAACGTAGACAGAGGCTGTCGGCGGCTTGATCGGTGTGGTAGACTTCTTCAAATGCTTCTCTACTTCTGCTTTGATTGTAGCTTCGAGATCTAGCTTGCTCCTTGATCCTTCAGATTGTCGTTCCCAGTTCCTTGACTTGGAAGCACAGTTTGTGAAGTGAAGAAGAGAAGCTTCAGGTGTTAGTGTAGTGCAATCCCCTTCAGCCAGAGAATTGACCCACTTGGCATATTCTTCTCGAAGTCCTCGAGAAAAGATTTCAGCTAACTGCCTCTGCTCGAATCAATGATGAGGGCAGGTGTAGAGAAATTCTTGGAATCAATTCCAAGTATCATATAAGCTTTCTCCTTCTTTCTGGGAGAATCTGGCGATGCTGTCCTTGATGGCGGTTGTTCTGGCCGGAGGGAAGTATTCTTCAATGAAGTCCTGAGCCAGAGTATCCCAATCAGTGTAATAGCCAGGTGGTTTGCCAGTAAGCCACCTCTTAGCAGGGCCTTTCAGAGAGAACGGGAAAGCTCTCAGACAAAGAGTGTTTTTGTCGAGGTTTCCGCTCTTGAAAGTGCTGTAGAGATCAAGGAAGTCTGCAAGATGAGTGCACGGATTGTCTAGGGGCCTGCCTTCAAACTGTAAATCCCTAGAGATCATAGTCAAGAATGGAATCTTGATCTCATAGTCAGGATCTCCTTCAATGCGCGGAACGGCAATGGAAGATCGAACGCTAGTCGCGCTCGGCTTGTTATAGTCTGCTAGACTCTTCTGTGCAGGTGGTGGTGGCGGCGGTTGATCGCCATTTGGTGGTGGTGGTGGTAATCTATCGTCCATGGCAGGAGATGGAGGAGGTGAAAGTGATGCGGTGTATGAAGCGGATGAAGATGACGGTACAGGTGAAGATGGAGATGAGGAACTCTCCTTTAGTTCCTCGATCTTGATCGGAGTGACGAATGGATTGGATCTGCCTTTCTTCAGAATCTGTGATCGTAGTGGAGCAGAACTGCCTGGTCTCTCTGCACTCTTAGCCTGTTCGGTTTGAGAGCGAGTCCAAAGACGGTGAGGCATACACCTGTAAACCTAAAGATAACAAAGACAAACAAAACCAGTGTAAAATCGAAGTGGATGGAAGATGAAAGATGGAAAGTAGAAGAATAAATTGCCAGTTCTTCTTTCGAACAATCAAAAGAAGTCCCCGGAAACGGCGCCAATTTGATGAACCTAAGATCGTTGTTCGGGTTCAAACAAATAAGTAACAAAGCTAACACAGCTAGGGTAGATCGTATTCCAGGGGTCTTCTAAGATTGACTACTTCAAAACTGGCAAAATACTCGAATGCAGATAGGATGTGCGTGGTGTGAGTTCCACGACTTCTAATTCTAGGAAATACAGAGAAATTAAAACAAATTAAACTAAAGCAGATTGGAAATTAGGGTTTGAAAACAAGGATGACAGATGAACTTAGACTTTGAATCCCCCTTCGTTCCCCAGAGCATTGGCAATCAACAGATTAGCGGATTTCGATTCTCATTCAATCAATTACTAAGACACCACCATAACTCCTTACCCTTAGGTTTAAGACCGGCGAACGTTCGCTCTATCCGTTCTAACTACCAAGATTAACTAGCCGCCCGGGTACGGTCGCCTCTCGCAACGACTTAATTAACTGGTGCAATTACTAATGATTAATGAGTTACTCTTGCAGTGGATTAACCCTAACCGGTTCCTACGAAAGGCACGCTCCAATTATAAGGTTAATTGCTCAATTCGATGTTCTAAAGTAAGGCGAGCGTTCACTTCTATCTTTAGCTTAACCAGAATCTAATCTAGGTGATCAATCCAGACAAGAAACATGAACAATGAAGAACAAATCAAACATGAAAAAGAACTGATTGAATTTTGAATCTAATGACCGCCGATCCGTGACCGCTTTAAAGCCCTGGGTCACTTAGGGTTCATCTAGTCTAAGCTCTAACGAGTTTAGCTACTCATGTTTATCACAAAAGAAACAAAGATAAAGAAAGAGTTCATCATCCAGAGGAAGAACAGAAAAGAATCTGAAAAACCTAATTTAGACGACTCTGACAGACTTTGATCTTCGGTAAACTACACTCCTAGCTCCGGTTCTCCGAGATGAAAGGGATGGCGTCACGATCTCTTTCCAGCTCTTCGAACTCTAACTCTTCTCAGAGAAAATCGTAGTATTCTGATTCGAAAAGTATTTTCTGATGTAAAAATTATGATGTCTCTTTTTGGGCCGTCGGGTTAAGTATTTATACTTAACCCTAATCAGCCGGATTTCTTCTAATATTTTGCCGAAAATAGTGAATTATTTTCGCCAAAAATATGCTTGTGAATGGAAGTCCCGCCGGCTGATTCTCCTTTGATTTTCGTTTCGGTCCGAAAACCCAACGGTTTCGCCGAGAACTTCTTTGGCTGAGCATCAGTGAATTGTTCTTGCATTTTCGCCGAAAACCATAGGCCATTTTCACCGAAAATGTAAGTGTGAACGGGCATACTTTTGGTTTAACTTGATCGGCTCCTTGGATCGATTCCGGTTTGATTCCTCGTGGTTCGAACGCCTTAGACACGTCCATGGCTACTTTATTTGACGACAAAAACCTGTGCTAACATAAAAACACTAGAAAACCATCAAATAGACCCGAAACGGGCCATGGTAACACAAATGGCACGAGATAAGGCAATCGATTGAATATTCGTTATTCTACCCTAAAAACCATGTCTTAAGCAAAGAAATGTCGCTTAAATGAGGCTGATAATCACGTCAAATCGAGTGTTATCAAAAGATCTCGGCTAGTTGTCTCTGCTCGAATCCATGATGAGGGCAATCGTAGAGGAGTCCCTGGAATTCGTTCCAAGCATCATGTAAACTTACTCCTTCTCTCTGTCTGAACCTTGAGATGTTTTTCCTATAAGCAGTTGTTCTGGAAGAGGGAAGTATTCCTCTACGAATTCCTGAGCAAGAGTCTCCCAGTCAGTGTAGTAGCCAGGTGGTTTGCCAGTGAGCCACCTCTTAGCTGCACCTTTTAGAGAGAACGGGAAAGCTCTCAAGTAAAGAGTGTTCTTGTCGAGATTCCCATTCTTGAAAGTGCTGCAGAGATCAAGGAAATCTGCCAGATGCGTGCACGGATTGTCTAATGGCATGCCTTCAAATTGTAAATCCCTAGAGATCATTTCCAGGAAGGGGATCTTATCTCATAGTCAGGACCATCTTCATTGCGCGGCACAAAGATGGAAGAATGAACACTAGTAGCACTTGGCTTATTGTAATCCGCAAGACTCTTTTGAGCAGCCATTGCGGTAGGGAAGATGGAACGGAAGTGATTCGATTTTGTACCTGCTATGATCTGCAAGGGACAAAAACAAGCACAACCGGTGTAAAATTGAAGTGTGATGGGAAATGAAAGATGGAAAGTAGAAGAATAAAATGCCAACTCTTCTTTCAAACAATATAGAAGAGTCCACGGCAACGGCGCCAATTTGATGCTGCAGTTTTAGCGGTATCAAATAACTAATCTACCAAGGTAGACTAGATCGTATTCTACTCGAGGTCTCTTCTAATTGACTACTCAAAGAAGCTGGCAAATTATTCAGGTTTGAACAAGTTGTGCGAGGTGTGAGTTCCACGACTTCTAGACTAAGATGCAAGAAAATTTAAATGAAATTAAAAGACAGAATGAATTGCTGGTTTAGACAGACGAGAGACAAGCTTAGATTTCGAATTCCCCTTAGATCACCAAGGCAACAACAATCAACAGATCAGCAGATTTCAATTCTCGTTCAATCAATTTCTATACACCACCATAACTCCTGACCCTTAGGTTTAAGACCGGCGAACGTTCGCTCTATCCGTTCTAACTACCAAGATTAATTAGTCGCCCGGGTACGGTCGCCTCTCGCAACGACTTAACTTAACTGGGGCAATTACTAATGATTTATGAGTTACTCTTGAAGTAGATTAACCCTAACTGGTTCCTACGAAAGGCACACTCCAATGATTAGGTTAACTGGTTGAATTGATGTTTTAAAGAGAGGCGAGCATTTGCTTCTATCCTCCACTTAACAAGAATCTAAACTAGGTGATCATGAAAGACAAGTTTATGCGCCAAAGCAGGGAGATGTCTGGCGATTAACCCTAGCTTGCAAAAACCTAATCTAGGCGACCAACCAGAAAAGAAACATAAAGAATCAAGAACAAAACAACCAAGCAAGAGAAACTGATTGAACTTTGAATCTAATTACCGCCGATCCGTGACCGCTTTAAAGCCCTGGGTCACTTAGGGTTCATCTAATCTAAGCTCTACGAGTTTAGCTACTCATATTAGAAACAAGAGAATCGAAAACAAACAAGGAATACATCTCAGGTAGGAAGAACAGAGAAGTACTGTAAAACCTAATTTGACGAACCCGTGAAGCTTCAATCTCCTGTAATCTTCAATCCAAGCTCCGAGTCTCCGAGGTGAAAGGATGGCGTCACGATCTCTCCACGATTCTTTGAACTCTCTAAAATCTCTCTCTCGACTTCTAGGTCTGGAAAATATGATTGAAATTATGAGGTATCCTTTATTTGGGCCGCCGGTTAAGTATTTATACTTAACCCTAATTCAGCCGGATTTCTTCTGATATTTTCGCCGAAAATATTGAGGAATTTTCAGCGAAAATTCCTTTGTAAATGGATGGTCCGCCGGCTGCTTTCTCCTGTAATTTTCGGTCCAATAGTTTTCGGTCGAAAACTTAGGGTTTTCGCCAAAAATTTCCTTCAGTCGGCATCAGTGATTTGTGAACATATTTTCATCGAAAATCCTAGTGTATTTTTGGCGAAAATTCCTTTGTAAACCGGGGCAGGAACTGTTTCGACTTGAGTGGCTCCTTTGATCGATTCCGGTGCAATTCCTCGAGGTTCCAACGCCTTAGACACGTCCTTGGCTACTTTATTTGACGGTAAAAACCTGTGCTAACATAAAAACACTAGAAAACCATCAAATAGATCCGAAACGGGCCAAGGTAACACAAATGGCACGAGATAGGGCAATTGATTGAATATTCGCTATTCTACCCTAAAAACCATGTCTTAAGCAAGGAAATGTCGCTTAAATGAGGCTGATAATCACGTCAAATCGAGTGTCATCAACTTGATTGCCTTTGATTGTGTTTTTGTGTGCCTCGTGATTCCTGTCCAGTCTCTCTAGCATTAGAATGGCTCAGTTCTTGATTTTTGATGATAAGTTGTTGTTCAATCCTTCATAATGATGCTTAGACTGCTTAACCTAGAACTTGAGAACCAACATGTTTACTTTGATGCTAAAATGCCTGGTCAGAACAGAATTTTTAAAATCACACTTGTAGTTTGTAGCTTGATTGCATGAAAATAACTGAATCCGACTAGCAAACCAATTGTGAGCTTTTGATCCATTGCATGTAACTTGCAATTTCAATTCTTTTTGAGTGATTTTCTGTTTTGATTGAATGAGTTAGAATTTGCATGAGACCTACTCGAGACCACACGATGACACGAGTTCTAGAATGATAGGGGCACCTAGATTCAGCTACTAAGCCAGATAGCCTACCAAACGATAAATCCCTTAGGTTTAAACCCTTGAGCTTGGCCTGTTCTTTCAGTTCGATAATACATTACAACCATTTCCCATTCTTTCATTCCCCGTTGATCCCCTGTGGTTGTAGTTCTAGATTGACCTACCGGAAGTCGGTTTGTGGTAACCTGCCTATAGCCATTAAATAGGTGGTCTTAGCTATTATGTCTGAACGTGTAAACTCCTCTAGCAACTAAAAAAAAGAATCGGCACAAAAGAAAAAAATAGAAGAAAAGAAGCAAATTTCAAAAAAAAATAGAAAAATAAAAGCAGAAAAATCTAAAAAGTTTCAAGTTAGTCAATAAACGTTCTTCTCCCTACAAATGGAAGAACGAAGTCAAAAGAAAAAGTCAGAAAAAAAATTGTGTAAAGAAAATAAGTGCTAGGTTGCTTGAGGGTATCATAGGACGAGCGTTCACTATTCCACCCGTGTCTGGTTAGACGGTAGGAAGCCATAGGCTAGTGATGACACTCGATTTGACGTGATTATCAGCCTCATTTAAGCGACATTTCCTTGCTTAAGACATGGTTTTTAGGGTAGAATAGCGAATATTCAATCAATTGCTCTATCTCGTGCCATTTGTGTTACTTTGGCCCGTTTCGGGTCTATTTGATTGTTTTCTAGTGTTTCTATGTTAGCACAGGTTTTTGCCGTCAAATAAGTAGCCAAGGACGTGTCTAAGGCGTTGGAATCGGGCCAAAGTAACACAAATGGCACGAGATAGAGCAATTGATTGAATATTCGCTATTCAACCCTAAAAACCATGTCTTAAGCAAGTAAATGTCGCTTAAATGAGGCTGATAATCACGTCAAATCGAGTGTCATCACTAGCCTATGGCTTCCTATCGTCTAACCAGACACGAGTGGAATAGTGAACGCACGTCCTATGATACCGTCAAGCAACCTAGCACTTTATTTTCTTTTACACACATTTTTTTTCTTTTCTGACTTTTCTTTTGACTTCGTTCTTCCATATGTAGGGAGAAGAATGTTTATTGAACTGAAAACTTGAAACTTTTTGACTTTTATGAGTTTTTTCTTTCTTATTTTTTTCGAAATTTTCTTTTATTTCTCTTTTTTTTTCTTTTTTTTTCTTTGTGCCGATTCTTTCCTTTAGTTGCTAAAGGGGTTTACACGTCTGGACATAATAGCTAAGACCACATGTTTAATGGCTACAGGCAAGTTACCACAAACCGACTTCTGGTAGGTCAATCTAGAACTACAACCACAAGGGATCAACGGGGAATGAAAGAATGGGAAATGGCTGTAATGTATTATCGAACCGAAAGAACAGGCCAAGCTCAAGGGTTTAAACCTAATGGATTTATCGTTCGGTAGGCTATCTCTTTTAGTAGCTGAATCTAGGTGCCCCTATCATTCTAGGACTCGTGTCATCGTGTGGTCTCGAGTAGGTCTCATGCAAATTCTAACTCATTCAAGTAAACAGAAAACCACTCAAAAAGAATTGAAATTGCAAGTTACGTGCAATGGATCAAAAGCTCACAATTGGTTTGCTAGTCGGATTCAGTCATTTTCATGCAATCAAGGCTACAAACTACAAGTGTGATTTTAAAAATTCTGTTCTGACCAGGAAATTTAGCATCAAAGTAAGCACGTTGGTTCTCAAGTTCTAGGTTAGGCAGTCTAAGCATCATTATGAAGGATTGAACAACAACTTAACATCAAAAATCAAGAACTGAGCCATTCTAATGCTAGAGAGACTGGCAAGGAATCACGAGGCACACAAGAACACAATCAAGGGCAATCAAGTTCATGCAAGGTTCTCTAGCATCCTACCCCACACTTAAATCGGACTGTGTCCTCCTAGTTCTAGAGTTCATAGTGAAGTAGAAGAACCTGGACCGAGATGGTTGGCGTAGGGGATGAGCACGGATCCTCGGAGCGGAGGGAATCTACCCAAGCGAAGCAAAGGGAATCTACCTACTGCCTGCAAAACAAAAACAAATGAAACATAAAAAGGAAATCGGGACAAGTGTCCCGGATCCACACAAAAAAAAGTTGGATCGAAATCCGAAAAGAAGAAATAAAAAGAAGGGACAAGGAAAAGGATACAACCTGATCACTGTTGGTCAGGTGCATCGGGAGGTGGGAAGTGGAGGAAGTCGCCGAGCTGACGTTGCCACGCCAGTTGTGCCTCATACCGCTCGTTGGAGCGGTGCATATGTTGCTGCATAATAGTCCATCTCGCCTCTTGAGTGGCATTACGGTGATGCGCCACTCCTGCAGACGCTCGTACAGCTCTCCAACATCCGCGGGGTGCGGTCGGTGCTGCTGGTGAGGCGCCTGGTGTGCATACCCTACTGATGGTGTGGCGAGGGTGTAGGATCACGAAATTCTGGCTCATACTGAGGCTGAGGCTCCTCAGAATCATCTTCTTTCTCCGACGCATCCTCGTCTTGGAGAGGAGGATCTGCTGCTACCTGGGGACTGAGGTCCAGCTCGAGGTCGTACTCGACCGCCAAATCACCTCCGACGGTGTGTACTCTGCGGCATGGGATGTTCGGGCCATATTACTTGGCTGAGCCCGAAGGAGATGATGAGTCGGCCTACAAAGTTGCCTCCCAGGAGTGAGCGAGGTGGCTTCGACCTCTGAGTCTTCTGGCGGAGTAGTCGGGCAAGCACCCATCCGGGATGAAGAGGATAACTCTCCCGGATGGCGCGATGAAGAAGAAGCTCCTCTCGGCTGATATGGTGGCGGTCCTTCTCTGGAGCATACAAAAGAGAATGATGCCAAACCATGTGAATGAATTTATAGAGAGGGTGAGAGAGAGACTTAACTGAATTATGCTTCGTGCGACGATCGTCGGGCACTCCAGTCATGTGGCTCTAGAGTGCATGGTACTCCTCTCCGTCGTCATCGTCGGTCTCCCAGCCGAGGTGATGACCCTCGTAGTGCTCGTGGGGAATCCCGAGACGAGCTGCAAACTCATCATATGTGAGTTTCCTGTGCACCCCGCTCAGATAGAAGGTGACGACCTTTTTGTGCTGCCTCATCTTGTGCTCGTCCAGATCAAACGTCGCCCAAAACTCCTGAAGGGCGATGTTCTGGGAAGTCGGCGGCAAGCGTGGTCAGCTCCAGCAAGCCAGCATGCGTCAGTGCATCGAGCACGTTACGGTGCCAGTCCTCATCGTGATCGAAGAGGGACTCCATGGAAAGGGGGTGAACACCAGCTCCAGGGATATTCTCGAGCCACTGGTAGCACTCGAAGTAGTAAGGGGGTAGGCGAGCAACGGTGTGGTGGTACCCAACACGGCCAGGGAAAGCTGGGGGAGGGCCCTGGACGGCAGGTGTGACGGGAGCGGGAACTCGGGAGCTTGAGGCGGTGTCAAGTCTCTGCTTGGTCCTGCGCTCATGAGTTACGTTCCTAAGCAAGAAAACAAACCAGATTAGTCAAACTAAAACCCTACCCACACTTAGTAGAAAAACTCAATTTCACAAAGAAATGAGGAAAACCGAGTGGGGGTAAGCAAAGCAGATTAACCGGTAATCACAAACAATTAAAATAAATGCTTAGGAACAGCCAAAATGGAATTATCACAATCAGAGTTCAGAAGTCAAACCGACATTCAAAAAGTCAACGTAATAGAACATAGAACCCTAATCATGGCAATATTAGCACAAAGCAGGAAATGACGGTAACACATGATCACAGATGGCAAACACAATAATATGAACGTGAATGAGCACATAAGGCAGCCAAAGGATCATAGATAAGTCAAAGTCAAACCGACATTTCTCAAAAGTCAACACCACAAAGAATAGGTCTTACGCATAGCAACACATGATCAAACGATATGGAAATTAAGCACAATACTCCCTAATCATGCTAGATCAGTCCAAACCATTCAGCTAACCTAGTTCACACGAAATCAGTCGGCACGCAAATCGAGGCAAACCGAAAGTCAACCCCGACGAAATTCAGCATTCAACATGTCAAAAGATTCGGAATGAAAAGTTCTACAACTTACCTTGAAGCCATGGGTGCTGAAAATGAACGGAGAAAGAGAAATCGGTGAAAAACTTGAAAATCTAGGGTTTGGCTGAACGGGAGCTCTAGAGCTCCGATTCGACTGTTCTAGGGCTCGAGTTGATTGGAAATGGAAGGGGAGATGTGCGGCGGCGGCGGTGGCGGTTGGTAACGGCAGCGGTGGTGAAATGGTGTCGGCGGCGGTGAGTTTGTTTAAACAGGGGGAGGTTTTACAAAATTTTCGAAAATGAAGTGAGGAGAGAGAAGAAATGATCGTGAATTAAAAAGTGATAATCCAAGATTTTTGCCTTGAGTTTTCGGCGAAAACTAGTGCAATTTTTCGCCGAAAACATCAGTTAAAAAGCACTGCCGGTTTTTCAAATACATTTTCGCCGAAAACATCAAGGATTTTTCGGCGAAAAGTTTAACTAAAATCGTCTGGAAACACAGTGGGATTTCAAAGGGAGTTCTCGCCGAAAACAGGGTACATTTTCGCCGAAAATTTTGACCTGTACGATTGAAAATATTTTTGCAATCCCGGCAAACTTCAGAAAATCACAGTTAAATCCACAAAAATCGGAACAACCTCAAACAACTTGCGATTGACACTATGACACACAGAATACACACGAAAAATAAGAAATCAAACAAACTGACACTTTTGGCTCCCCCGAACCGACTCTAAAATACTAAGGTTGACACAAATGAAAAACTAACTCCAACCGTGGGTTGCCTCCCACGAAGCGCTCTTTTATTAACGTCCTTGAGCTGGACGATACCTGGATGGTATTAGGAGACATCCCAACTCAGGTTCTCCTTAATGCTAGCATCGGAGTTCATGAAGTAGAGCTTCGGGGTATCTCCGTTAAGCATAAATTTCTTCCCGTTAGCGTGTATGAGCTTGGTACGTCCGTCGGGAAGGTGCTCAATGATCTTGAACGGACCAAAGAGCTCTGTCAAGGGATCATCTTCTACGAGGAAGACGGTAGAAGGGATGAGAATGATTGACTTTGTGTTCTCTTCATCCTCCGGCTTTGTATCACCAGGATCGGTGATCGTAGGTATTTCCTTAGGAATACTTTAGGCTTCTCCTTCAATACTTGTTCTGGTGCCGGTATCTCGGAACGAATTGGCGGTGCAGCTGGCTCGGATGAAGGTGGCGGCTGATGCTGCAGTTTTAGCGGTATCAAATAACTAACCTACCGAAGTAGACTAGATCGTATTCCACAGGGTTTCTACTAATCGACTACTCAAAGAAGCTGGCAATTTATTCAAGTTTAAAACAAGTTGCGCGTGGTGTGACTTCCACGACTTCTAATCTAACAAACAAGGAAATTAAAAGCAGGAAAAGTAAAAAAGGTTGACTAACAGGAAGATAGACGAGCTTAGATTTCGAATCCCCCTTAGATCACCAAGGCAACGGCAATCACAAGACCAGCGGTTTTCAATTCTAATTCAATCAGTTTCTATACACCACCATAACTCCTGACCCTTAGGTTTAAGACCGGCGAACGTTCGCTCTATCCGTTCTAGCTACCAAGATTAATTAGTCGCCCGGGTACGGTCGCCTCTCGCAACGACTTAACTTAACTGGTGGAATTACTAACGATTTATGAGTTACTCTTGCAGTGGATTAACCCTAACTGGTTCCTACGAAAGGCACACTCCAATTATAAGGTTAACTGGGTGAATTGATGTTTTAAAGAGAGGCGAGCGTTCGCTTCTATCCTCAGCTTAACAAGAATCTAAACTAGGTGATCAAGTAAGACAAGTTTATGCGCCAAAGCAGGAAGATGTCTGGCGACTAACCCTAGCTTGCAAAAACCTAATCTAGGCGATCAACCAGAGAAGAAACATAAACAATGAAGAACAAAACAACCATGCAAAGAGAAACTGATTGAACTTCGTATCTAATTACCGCCGATCCGTGACCGCTTTAAAACCCTGGTTCATCTAATCTAAGCTCTACAAGTTCAGCTACTCATAACGATGACAGAAGAATCAAAGGCAACAAAGGAAATCATCATACAGAGGAAGAACAGATAAGAACTGAAAAACCTAATTCTGACGACTTCGGCGAAGCTTCAATCTCCTGGATCTTCAACTTTAAGCTCCGAGCTCTCCGATGTGGAAGGATGGCGTCACGATCTCTCCACGATTCTTCGAACTCTCTAAACTCTATCTATCGACCCTAAGGTCGTGGCTAATCAGCCAAAATTCGTGTGTATCTAATCTAGCTTCAAAAATTCTATATATACCCCCAGAAACCCTTTACAAGTTGGAAAAGGCTGAAAATTAGGGTTTCTGCCCGGATTTTCAAAGGAATTTTCGGCAAAAATATCACCATATTTTCGCCGAAAATATTAGTTAAAAACCAGCTCCAACTTGTTTCGATGATTCCCGCTCCGTTTGAACTCCGATTTGGTCCCCGTTTGAAGCGCTGGACTCGTGAGAGAGTCCTCTATAATGTGGTAACCTAGAGGCTCAACATAAAAGCTCACAAAAAGGGTAAAAATAGCCAATAAATGGACAATGTATGCATTAGGAGCCTAGAATCACAAAGTTACGACAAAAGCACCAAATACTCATCAAAATTTCATCAAAGGGTATGAAATGTTGCTTAAATGAGGCTTATAATCACGTCAAATCGAGTGTCATCAAAATACCCCACACTTAAGCTTTTGCTTGTCCTCAAGCAAACTGAACTAGAACACACTCAAATTCACAAATGACACGAGATTAAACTGAGATTCAATTCTAACGATTTGGTTTAGACTGTTCCACGTAGAAAAAGTGACCTACACATGCAAGAACATCAACCAAACAAGTTTTCGATCTCACTAATTTCTGCACACTTCAAGTAGTAGTTTTAACAAAACTCATTTCTTGGCAAAACAATTAATCATAATTAACCGACTACGATAACACCAATTCTAATGAGAAAAGACTTTAAGCTCTAGCCATGATGTGGACGCGGAGGTAGGAAAAGTGACGTGGCTATCGACTTGACTTCATCCGTTTCTAGATCTGTACGTTACATGTTCTAGCTAGGATCGATTTAAACAACAATTTATTTCAAGTTTCATCTTCTTCCATTGATTTACTGCATACTAGTGCTCGATACCAAACACTTCACTTAGGTGTTGGACCTGCCTAGCTCACAGTATTTGTGCCTATGCTAGTGCTCAACCCGAACACTTCACTTAGGTGTCGGGCTTGCCTAGCTTTATTTTCAGCACTTTAAAGAACTTAGCATTGATTTGCACAACTTTATTACTTGATTTAACAATTTAGCCACTTAATCCTAGCTAGTTATAACTTTTTACACAAGATTTCGAATTGGATTTCCATCTAATCTCAAGCCACAATCACAGGTGATCAAATATGGAGTGAAAACATCGAAGAAGCTAGCATTTATCATCTTAGAACAGTGTTATCGAGCTTTGTTATTAACAAACCAATTAATTCAATTAATTCAAGTTTCAACTACATAAGTGATTTATGATCTGTTCTCACCTAGACTCATTTAATATCAGTTCTGACATGTTGGTTACAGGTTCTAAGTGGAACAGTCTAGACGTCATTGTTCAAAATTGAAGTCAATTTCACATCAAAAGTCAAGAATTGAGCAATTCTATGCTAGAGAATTTTCAAATTTGAACCACAGAATCATAGATAGCAAGCAAGATCATGCATAATCCTAGACTCCTACCCCACACTTAAACGGTTTTGTGTCCTCACAGAACTAATCTAGAGTAGAGAGATACGAAGAACCTGGAAGGTGATGGTCAGTGTAGCGGATGAGCACGGAGAGTCCGGAGTGGAGTGGAGTAGCTACTCAAGTTCATACAAAAACAAAAACAACAAAAAGATCAAAAGGATACCAGGACAAGTGTCCCGGATCCACACAGAATAAAAGTCGAAACGAAGACGGTTTAGGGGAATTTTGAAAATATTTTGACTCTTTTTTTTTTAAGTTTTCAAAAATTTTCTGACCCAACTAAAGTTTTCGCCGAAAACTGGTGAAGTTTTCGGCGAAAACTACTTTGAAAACAAAGACAGACGACTTAACTAAACATTTTCGCCGAAAACTTTTAGAAGTTTTCGGCGAAAACTAATTCAAAACAGAAATAGACTCAAACAGACTAAACATTTCGCCCAAAACTTTGGAAGTTTTTCGGCGAAAACAACTTTGAAAACCCACTGGACAACAGACTCGAACCAACTAAAGTTTTCGCCAAAAAATCTGAGGAGTTTTCGGCGAAAATTTGACCTGACACAGAACAGACGAAAATAAAAGAAATCTGACACTTTGGCTCCCCGAAACTGACTCGAACGACGAAAAAGACTGACTCAATAATTCAAAAAACGGACTCCAGCCGTGGGTTACCTCCCACGAAGCGCTCTCTTTTAACGTCCTTGAGCCGGACGGTACCTGTTAGGGACCCTAACTTAGGAGTTCCTTGAAGTCAATCGTCTTCTTCAAGGCCAGCGATTGAGTGCCATGTAGCACTCCAGACGGGTGATGCAGCCGGTAGTGCTCTAGTAGATCGCGGTTCTTTTTGGATAACCAGTTCTTCTCGAGTTCTCCTACTCGAGAAGGAAAGAGGTAGTACGGCGCGGCATGGTCAATGAGCTCCATCTTCTCTACAGGTTGACTCAGCGGAAGTGTAGGTGAGGGTATCTCCTCAATCTCTATGTGCTCCTCTTCGGCTTCAACTTCAGGATGGATTGGCTTTATGTCTTCATCAACCACCACCGCCAAGGATTCTTCTAGCTCATAATAGTCATGGATAGGATCATCATCTTCTGCTTCGAATAGCTCTTGAGCGTCTTCTGTCATTAACTGCTTTGGTTGCTCGAGCTTGATGTCCGTCGTGAGATGAGCTTGTAGCATTGAAGAGATATTATCCAAGGCAGATTGGGTTCTTGACGAGCATTGTTGATGTTCATGAAGCATCTCTTGGTTATCTCTAGCGCCACTTTGATGCTCTTGTTGGTGTATCTCTTGGTAACCTTATAGCATTGAAGAGATTTTATCAAAGAGGAAGTCAAATCTCGTCGTCTGTTGTTGTTGTTGATGTAGCATTTCTCGATAATCATCGGGATATGGTGCTTCATTGATGTACCGCTCTCGGTACCGGTCATCCCACCTGTAATCCTGCATAATCAAAACTCAAAAGCACTACCCAGGTAAATCATGGAAATATGGAGGAAAATTAAATGGTAAGGCGGAAAGGTAGAAGAATAATTTGCCAACTCTTCTTTCAAACAATTAGAAGAGTCCCCGGCAACGGCGCCAATTTGATGCTGCAGTTTTAGCAGTATCAAATAACTAACCTACCGAAGTAGACTAGATCGTATTCCACAGGGTTTCTACTAATCGACTACTCAAAGAAGCTGACAATTTATTCAAGTTTAAAACAAGTTGCGCGTGGTGTGACTTCCACGACTTCTAATCTAACAAACAAGGAAATTAAAAGCAGGAAAAGTAAAAAAGGTTGACTAACAGGAAGATAGACGAGCTTAGATTTTGAATCCCCCTTAGATCACCAAGGCAACGGCAATCACAAGACCAGCGGTTTTCAATTCTAATTCAATCGGTTTCTATACACCACCATAACTCCTGACCCTTAGGTATAAGACCGGCGAACGTTCGCTCTATCCGTTCTAGCTACCAAGATTAATTAATCGTCCGGGTACGGTCGCCTCTCGCAACGACTTAACTTAACTGGTGGAATTACTAACGATTTATGAGTTACTCTTGCAGTGGATTAACCCTAACCGGTTCCTACGAAAGGCACACTCCAATTATAAGGTTAACTGGTTGAATTGATGTTTTAAAGAGAGGCGAGCGTTCGCTTCTATCCTCAGCTTAACAAGAATCTAAACTAGGTGATCAAGTAAGACAAGTTTATGCGCCAAAGCAGGAAGATGTCTAGCGACTAACCCTAGCTTGCAAAAACCTAATCTAGGCGATCAACCAGAGAAGAAACATAAACAATGAAGAACAAAACAACCATGCAAAGAGAAACTGATTGAACTTCGAATCTAATAGGGGTGGGAAACCCGGCCCGTTTGACCGGGTTTTACCCGGCCCGGCCCGTTCAAACCGGGCTCCGGGTAGCCCGAAAGCCCGGTCAAATATTAATTGGGCCGGGCTCGGGCTTGAAATATAGATAGTTTCGGCTTCGGGTTTTTCGGGTAAAACCCGGAAAAAGCCCGGCCCGGCCCAAGCCCGGCCCGAATATTAAAAGTTCTATTTTTTCATTTAAAAGACCTAATTATTCATGGGCTGATAATATTAAATATATTTGGGCCTAGGTTACAACTCACTTTAAATACAAAACCCTAGTGATCACACCTTACTTTCTCTCTTTTCCACTCTACAGCCGCCACTCTCATCTCCATTGTTTCATTATCTTCTTCTCTCTCGTTCTTTTCAGCCTCTATTCTTTGATTTCTATTTTTTTTCATCTTCTTCTTCTTTCAAGATCACAATATCATCTTTATATTCTTTCTCAACTCTCTCGATCTTTCTCAGCCCACTTCCATACCATATATACTTTACAGATGCAACTTGTGTTGTTTTTTAATTGGTTTGATTTTTGGGGCTTTGTTTAGGAGGGTAAGGATGTTTGTTTGCCTCTGTTTCTTTTGGGTTGATGGAAGCAATAAAACAAATTAGAGCAGATAGTACATGGAAGCAATGAAGATGGGAGAAGAAGACAAGACCTTATGTTCTTACTCTTTTTAAACAACTCACTAATCGACTCATTATTTATCTACCCACCCTTAATAAATTCATTCCTTTGTTCTTTCGATTTGTTGGGACAGTATCATTCTAAACAAGGTTTCATAAAATAATGATAATCATTCAAAAGTAAAAAAAAAAAAAAATTACATAAGAGCAAAATCAGAATTAAAAAAAACTATATATTCTGACCGGATAAATTTCCGGGTAGCCCGGCCCGACCTGGACCCGCGTTGACCGAGCTCCGGGCTACCCGGTCACTACCCTCGGGCCGGGCCTGGGTTGAATAATTTGTAATCGGGCGGCCCGGAAGCCCGGTTGACCGGTCCGGGCTTAGCCCGGCCCGGCCCGATTCCCAGTCCTAGAATCTAATTACCGCCGATCCGTGACCGCTTTAAAACCCTGGGTCACTTAGGGTTCATCTAATCTAAGCTCTACAAGTTCAGCTACTCATAACGATGACAGAAGAATCAAAGGCAACAAAGGATATCATCATACAGAGGAGAACGATAAGAACTGAAAAACCTAATTCTGACAACTTCGGCGAAGCTTCAATCTCCTGGATCTTCAACTTTAAGCTCCGAGCTCTCCGATGTGGAAGGATGGCGTCACGATCTCTCCACGATTCTTCGAACTCTCTAAACTCTATCTATCGACCCTAAGGTCGTGGCTAATCAGCCAAAATTCGTGTGTATCTAATCTGGCTTCAAAAAGTCTATATATACCCCCAGAAACCCTTTACAAGTTGGAAAAGGCTGAAAATTAGGGTTTCTGCCCGGATTTTCAAAGGAATTTTCGGCGAAAATATCACCACATTTTCGCCGAAAATATTAGTTAAAAACCAGCTCCAACTTGTTTCGATGATTCCCGCTCCGTTTGAACTCCGATTTGGTCCCCGTTTGAAGTGCTGGACTCGTGAGAGAGTCCTCTATAATGTGGTAACCTGGAGGCTCAACATAAAAGCTCACAAAAAGGGTAAAAATAGCCAATAAATGGACAATGTATGCACTAGGAGCCTAGAATCACAAAGTTACGACAAATGCACCAAATACTCATCAAAATGGCATCAAAGGGTATGAAATGTTGCTTAAATGAGGCTTATAATCACGTCAAATCGAGTGTCATCAGCGGCACAACTGGTCTCCAGACCATTTGAGTCTTCGTCTTCTTGTTCTTCCCCCGGGGCCTGCTAGTTTTCTTGCTTGGCGGTGAAGAAGAGGCTTTCAGTTCCTTCTTCTTTGGCGGCTTCTGAACAGCAAATTTTGGCTTCTGCTTCATAACCTGTTCAACATCTGCAGCAACAACTGATCTAGAAACACTGAAAGAGACATCAGTAACGGAGTTGACCGGAGTCAACTCCACAGTTTCAACAGCTAGACAGTGAGATTCTTCATTCTCAGGAGCATATTTCATACCGTCCTTAAGACGGAATGTTATTGTTTCCCTACCAACCCTCAAAGTCAGAGAACCATTCGGAACATTAATTTGCATTCCGGATGTTGCCATGAAAGGTCGACCTATAAGAATGGTAGAATCCTCTTCACTAGTATCTATGATCACGAAGTCAGCTAGGAAAGTGAAAGGACCACATTTTGTAACAACGTCTTTTATCTCTCCTCTAGGAGTTTTAAGTGATCTATCAGCAAAGACGAGTTGCATACTAGTCAATCGATACTCCATCACACCACCAGGGTCACCTGGCCGAGACAAGACCCTATGGCCTCTTAAGAAGCGAATGAATCCAAGGGAAGGCCGTCCACGAGCCCTAAAACCAAGGTATGACAAGAAATATCGACTAAATCCTTCACTTGCAGGTAGAAAGACTCCAAGGAATGGAATGCTGTCCCAAGCCATGCTGATGGCCGAAGGTATGAGCCCTAGCACCGAAGAGAAGCTTCAGCCTGCCCCTAGCCTGATCTCTAGGAGCCCTGAGGAAGAAGCCGATTCTCTGAGTGACCCTCTAGAAGCCTTCCTGGAGTACAGAAGGAAGAGAGCCCAAGAACCCTTGGCCCGAGGAGGAGAGTTGTCAAAGATTGACCCTGAGCCGAACCCTGAGAAGAAGTGGAGTCCGTGGCCCCGAAGCATGACACTTGGGCTAACCTCGGAGGGTTACGTCCGAAGCTACTTGGAGGCCTACCTGAAGCTTAAAGAAGAAGGCCCAAGCAGAAAGGAAGAAAGCCAAGGAGAGAGAAGCTCCGAACCCCAAATTGGCAACCGGTCCGATCAGAGGAATTCCAAGGAGCCAACCACGAAGAACATGTCTTTTGGACAAGGCCCTTGCCACTGAACCAGCCCGAAGCACCAGGCCCGCCACCACCACCCGACACAAGGCCGCCGCCCGGCCAGCCAAGCCCACCGGGCCGCTACACGCGCCCGACCGGCCCAAACCGCCACACACGGCCGGATTAGGGTTTTTGACCTAATTTAGGTCTTTTATTCTGCTTTAAAGACTACAACTATTATTTTATGTTTATTCCTTTTTAGTAGGATTATTTAGGGGATTTATGAGACTATTTAGGAATAGGACTTTTTATTTTATTATTATTTAGGAGTTAGACTTTAGGGAGGAGAGCTTGTTCCCTCCCTATAAATAGAGGCCGCCGGCCTCACTTTGTAGACACAACTTTTATGAAATAAACCCCCCTTGATAGAACTTTGTTCTGAAACCCTTGTTGTATCTGCATGTTGCGATACTGAAGGATCGACTTATCATCAAGAGCATCCATCTCTTGGCGTGGCGTCTTCGACTGGACACTTCTGGTTCCCGACTGTTATATAGCCGACGGGTCAAAGTACTATTCCACCCCGGTTCCGAAGGTTTCTACCTCGTTGCACGGTGTCCAAATTGCGGTGGTTAGGGTCGTCTGCCCACGGTTGTAGCGTTCACATCAGTTGGTATCAGAGCACGGTTCAAACACAAGGACCACATCTATCCCAGTCTCCAGGTTCTCCTGGATTCATATCCTTTTATTGCTTTCTTTAGAAAATTGATTCGAAAACCTCCCTTCTATTTCAATTTTAGTTTCGAGTTATAAGAAAAGAAAAAGAAAAGAAAGCAAGGCCACCTTGCCACGTTATTTCCTTTCGTTGTAAGTTTATTTCTAAGAAGAGGGGATAGAAAATTGCTTCCGTTCGATAGTACTAACCATGGCAGACGAGAGACTAGCCAATATAGAAGGCACCGTTCGGGACCTTGGAGCTACCATGGCTGCCGTCCTAGCTCAGCTTCAAGCCGATAGAGGACGAGACAGGCACCGAGAGGACAGCCCTGAAGACCCGAATAGAAGAGCCCGACGACTAGCTCAGGAGATTGACGATGACTTGAGCAACCTCAAGCTCACCGTGCCAAAGTTTGCTGGCAAATACAATGCCGACGAGTACCTAGATTGGGAGAGAAGTATGGAGGATTTCCTCGAGTGCCACCACTACTCCGAACGTAAGAAGGTAATTCTCGCCACCCTTGAGTTCACTGACTATGCTGCTCTTTGGTGGAGCCAATACAAGGGCAGGATTCAAAGGGATGAAGAAGATCCCGTCGAGTCATGGAGAGACCTCAAGCGGATCATGAGGAAGAAGTTTTTCCGAGTACTTATACTCGAGACTTACACACATCCCTCCGGAACTTAAAACAAGGCACCATGTCCGTGGAGCAATATACCAAGGAGATCGAGATGTTGGTAGCCCGACTTGACCTCCGAGAAGAACCCGAAGCGAAGATAGCCCAGTTTGTAGGTGGGCTACGCCCCGAGCTCATGTATCAAGTCAACATACTCAACTATGTTGACTACGAGGAGCTCAAAGCCCTAGCTAACCGCGTGGAGAGAGAATTGAAGAGGGGTTACACGACAAGATCCGCCAGTGCCCCGTGGAGAGGAGGCTCGACTACCAGCCAAGCCTCATGGAAGACCGAACAGCCCCGAGGCTCTAGTTCACGGCCAAACCCTAACCCTAGGGGTTCGGCACCTCCGGTAACATCTATCCAACCTACTTCTACGGTTCAGAATTCTAACCCACGTCCTAGTGGAATTGTATGTTTTTAAGTGTCAAGGTAGAGGACACATCTCAAGGGAGTGCCCTAACCAACGGACGATGGTAGTAAGAGAAGGAGGAATCGAGACGGACGATGAAGAAGAAGAGAAGAAGGAAGAAGAAGAGGAGTCAGAAGAAGGAGAAGAAGTTCATCCCGAAGGACTTGAAAAGTTTGCAGGGTTCACTTTTAAAACCCTAGCACCCGGCGCCCCGGCCTCAGCCCCGGCATCAGCCCCGGCCTCAGCCCCGGCATCAGCCCCAGCCTCCGCCCCTGCCCCTGCCCCTGCCCCGGCCTTAGCCCAGGCACTAGCCCTGACCTCGGCCCTGGCACCAGCACTCGACCCCAGTCTCGACACTGCCCCAGGCCTTAGCGCCCCAGCGCTCGGCCCCAGCCTCGGCACTGCCCCAAGCCCCAGCGCCCCAACGCTCGGCCCCAGCCCCGGCGCTACCCGAAAAGGCCCCAGCACCCCAGTGCTCAGCCCCAGCCCCGGCGCTGCCCCAGGCCCCAGTGCCCCAGTGCTCAGCCCCAGCCCCGGCGCTGCCCCAGACCCCAGTGCCCCAGCACTCGGCCCCAGCCCTGGCACTGCCCCACCGGGCCCCAGCACCCCAGTGCTCAGCCCCAGCCCCGGCGCTGCCCCAGGCCCCAGTGCCCCAGCAATCGGCCCCAGCCCCGGCGCTGCCCCACCAGGCCCCAGCACCCCAGTGCTCAGCCCCAGCCCCGGCGCTGCCCCAGGCCCCAGTGCCCCAGCACTCGGCCCCAGCCCAGGCGCTACCCTGACCAGTCCCAGCGCTCCAGCGCCCGATCCCCCACTGCCCACCGCCGCCGGCACCCCACTGCTCGCCGCCATCAGATTTCTACTACCCGCCACCGGCCCTCCAATGCCCGTCACCGCATCACCGCCTACTGCCGCCGCATCACTTCCCGCCGCCACCGATCCTCCACTGCCCGCCGCCGTCGACACCCCACTGCTCGCCGCCGCCCGGTTTATACTACCCGCCGCCGGCTCTGCCCTGCCCGGCGCCACCACCTTGCCCGACGTGCCTTGGTTTACTTCCGGCACCCCCAGCACCCCCGTGCTCCAGCTCGACGCTTCACCACCGGTTCCATGGGAGAATCCCTCCTGACGAGTTTCAAGAGCTACCCCGAGCGAGGACGATCCGAATGCTGATCTGGATGTGGAGATAAGTAAGGAGCTCTCACCCGCTACCTCCCCGAGCCTTAACATTATTATTGATAGTTTTTCAGGGGAAGAAGCTATGGGGACTGAAGAAGAGAGCACTGAAGGACCCGAGCCTTGGTCCGTTACTGACTCAAGTGAGACTCCTCGGTCTAAGAATGATGGTGCTAAAGATTGGAAGAGGATGATGAGTGTTAGGAAAGGATCCAAGATGGATTTGGGGACAAATCCAAGGCAAGAAGAGGGGATGACATGATCCAACAATGCTGCCCCGAAGCCAATCGATACTCCTACACACCACCAGGGTCACCTGGCCGAGACAAGACCCTATGGCCTCTTAAGAAGCGAATGAATCCAAGGGAAGGCCGTCCACGAGCCCTAAAACCAAGGTATGACAAGAAATATCGACTAAATCCTTCACTTGCAGGTAGAAAGACTCCAAGGAATGGAATGCTGTCCCAAGCCATGCTGATGGCCGAAGGTATGAGCCCTAGCACCGAAGAGAAGCTTCAGCCTGCCCCTAGCCTGATCTCTAGGAGATCTGAGGAAGAAGCCGATTCTCTGAGTGACCCTCTAGAAGCCTTCCTGGAGTACAGAAGGAAGAGAGCCCAAGAACCCTTGGCCCGAAGAGGAGAGTTGTCAAAGATTGACCCTGAGCCGAACCCTGAGAAGAAGTGGAGTCCGTGGCCCCGAAGCATGACACTTGGGCTAACCTCGGAGGGTTACGTCCGAAGCTACTTGGAGGCCTACCTGAATCTTAAAGAAGAAGGCCCAAGCAGAAAGGAAGAAAGCCCAAGGAGAGAGAAGCTCTGAACCCCAAATTGGCAACCGGTCCGATCAGAGGAATTCCAAGGAGCCAACCACGAAGAACATGTCTTTTGGACAAGGCCCTTGCCACTGAACCAGCCCGAAGCACCAGGCCCGCCACCACCACCCGACACAAGGCCGCCGCCCGGCCAGCCAAGCCCACCGGGCCGCTACACGCGCCCGACCGGCCCAAACCGCCACACACGGCCGGATTAGGGTTTTTGACCTAATTTAGGTCTTTTATTCTGCTTTAAAGACTACAACTATTATTTTATGTTTATTCCTTTTTAGTAGGATTATTTAGGGGATTTATGAGACTATTTAGGAATAGGACTTTTATTTTATTATTATTTAGGAGTTAGACTTTAGGGAGGAGAGCTTGTTCCCTCCCTATAAATAGAGGCCGCCGGCCTCACTTTGTAGACACAACTTTTATGAAATAAACCCCCCTTTGATAGAACTTTGTTCTGAAACCCTTGTTGTATCTGCATGTTGCGATACTGAAGGATCGACTTATCATCAAGAGCATCCATCTCTTGGCGTGGCGTCTTCGACTGGACACTTCTGGTTCCCGGCTGTTATATAGCTGATGGGTCAAAGTACTATTCCGCCCCGGTTCCCGAAGGTTTCTACCTCGTTGCACGGTGTCCAACTTACGGTGGTTAGGGTCGTCTGCCCACGGTGCAGTGGTTCACATCAGTAACTGATCATCCATGGTAGGCGATGGAGGAGGTGAAAGTGACTCGGTGTATGAAACGGATGAAGATGACGGTGAAGATGGAGATGAGGAACTCTCCTTCAGTTCCTCGATCTTGATTGGAGTGACGGATGGAGGTGGATTGGTTCTGCTTCTCCTTAGAATCTGTGATTGTCGAGGTGGAGCAGAACTGCCTGGTCTCTCTATGCTCTTAGCCTTGTTGGTTTGAGAGCGAGTCCAAGGGCGGCGATGCATACACCTATGAGCAACCTACAAATAATAGAAACAAAACAAAAACCAGTGTAAAATCGAAGTGGGTGGAAAGGTGAAAGATGGAAAGTAGAAGAATAAATTGCCAGTTCTTCTTTCAAACAATCAAAAGAAGTCCCCGGTAACGGCGCCAATTTGATGAGCTGCAGAACAGTGATCAAATACTACCAAGCTGGAAAGCTAGGGTAGATCGTATTCCACGGGTCTTCTAATGATCAATTACTCAAATAAGCTGGCAAATTACTCAGGTTAAACACTTCGTGCGTGGTGTGAGTTCCACGACTTCTAATTCTAAGAAATGCACGGGAATTAAAAATTGAAACTAAAAATAGATTGGAAATTAGGGTTGAAAACAGATATGACAGACGAACTTAGACTTCGAATCCCCCTTCGTTCACCAGAGCATTGGCAATCAACAGATCAGCGGATTTCAATTCTCATTCAATCAATTCTAAGACACCACCATAACTCCTGAACCTTAGGTTTAAGACCGGCGAACGTTTGCTCTATCCGTTCCAGCTAGCAAGATTAATTAGCCGCCCGGGTACGGTCGCCTCTCGCAACGACTTAACTTAACTGGTGGAATTACTAACGATCTATGAGTTACTCTTGCAGTGGATTAACCCTAATTGGTTCCTACGAAAGGCACACTCCAATGATTAGGTTAATTGTTCGATTTGATGTTCTAAAGTAAGGCGAGCGTTCGCTTCTATCCTTAGCTTAACAAGAATCTAATCTAGGTGATCAATCCAGACAAGAAACATGAACAATGAAGAACAAAACAAACATGAAAGAGAAACTGATTGAACTTTGAATCTAATCACTGCCGATCCGTGACCGCTTTAAAGCCCTGGGTCACTTAGGGTTCATCTAGTCTAAGCTCTAACAGTTTAGCTACTCATGTATTTCACAAAAGAATCAAAGATAAAGATAGAGTTCATCTTTCAGAGGAAGAACAGAAAAGGATCTGAAAAACCTAATTAAGACGGCTCTGGTAGAACTTCGATCTTCGGTAAGCTGCAATCCTAGCTCCGAGTCCTCGAGATGGAAGGGATGGCATCACGATCTCTTTCCGGCTCTTCGAACTCTAACTCTACTCCAGAACTTGAGAGAATTCTGAAGTATTCGGTATTAGTTGGAAATTATGATGTATTATCAGATATATTCTCTTTTGGGCCGCCGGTTAAGTATTTATACTTAACCCTAATACCGCCGGATTTTAACTGAGATTTTCGCCAAAAATGTGAAGGGATTTTCGCCGAAAATCCTAGTGCAAAAGGGATGACCGTCGGCTGGATTCTTCTGTGGTTTTTGGACCGATGGTTCTCGGCGAAAACTTGATGTTTTCGCCGAAAACTTCCCTTGGCTGACATCAGTCGATTTGTGTATGTATTTTCGCCGAAAATGTGAAGGTATTTTCGGCGAAATCTTCAGTGTAAAATGGGACAGGAATTGGTTCGACTTGATTGGCTCCTTGGATCGATTCCAGTGCGATTCCTCGAGGTTCCAACGCCTTAGACACGTCCTTGGCTACTTTATTTGACGGCAAAAACCTGTGCTAACATAGAAACACTAGAAAACCATCAAATAGACCCGAAATGGGCCAAAGTAACACAAATGGCACGAGATAGAGCAATTGATTGAATATTCGTTATTCTACCCTAAAAACCATGTCTTAAGCAATGAAATATCGCTTAAATGAGGCTGATAATCACGTCAATTCGAGTGTCATCACATATGAAGGAGATCTTCGGAACAGTTAATAACTGGTCTAAAGAGGAAGTGAATTTCATCGATCAAGGCTTCACCAAGGATCAAAGAGGTTACCCCGACTACCGTCAGTTCAGAACACCTCCTCAACAACAGGGAAGTTTCCTTGAGCGTCCTTCTCACAACTTCGGATTCAACCAGAGTCAGAATCAATGCTGGGACAATAGTTATCAAGATCCTCCCAGATTCACCGGTGCCCAGCAACCTCAGAATTTTACGTCTGAGAACATTTGGGAGAGGAAAATAGCCAAGAAGTTTGATCTGATTGCGGCACGGCTCAATGATCACGAAGAAAGGTTTAAAGCCCAAGATGCTTTTAACCAAGGACAGATCGCACAAGGACAGAGAATAGAGAGCATGGTAAATAAAGTTGCTAGCCTGTTGGCTAACCTTCTTCTCTTCAATCAGGCGCCGTCTCAAAACAACTCCACCATGAAGAACGAGCATGCTAAAGTCATCACAACCAGGAGCATTGAGCATAACAGCCTAGAGAAGAAGAAGGAAGCACTTCCCACTCCCTCTACGGGAGAATGCTCAGCTATCGTTTCTCAATCACCGCCCATACCTATCCTAGCTAAGTGCTCTGATCCTGGCCCTTTTACGTTACCTTTAATCATTAATGGCATCGAAATTGAGCGTAGTTTGGTTGATCTAGGTGCATCTATAAATGTCATGCCCATGTGTTTAAATAAGAAACTGAACCTAGGTGAACTACAACCTGCTAGCATGCATTTAGTGTTCGCCGACAAAACTCTAAAAGAACCTAGAGGAATAATCAAGGATGTAATCACTTGTTGTGGCCCTTTCCAGTTTTTCGCTGATTATGTAGTAATGGATACTCAAGAGACATATTTTACCCTTCTCCTAGGCCGGCCATTTATGGCGACAGCCGACATTAACATTAATGTCCCAAATGGCTCGTTAATATTAAGGGTTGGGAAGGATACTGCGACATTCGTCTCAAGGACGGTATGAAATACATTCCTAAGGGAGAATCACATTGTTTATCCGTAGAAACTGTGGAGTTGGCCTCGGTCAACTTCGTTACTGATGTCTCTTCTAGTGTTTCTAGATCAGTTGTTGTTGCAGAAGTTGAACAGGTTATGAAGCAAAAGCCAAAATCTGCTGTTCAGAAGCGGCTAAAGAAGAAGGAACTGAAAGCCTCTTCTTCACCGCCAAACAAGAAACCTAGCAGGCCCCGAGGGAAGAACAAGAATACAAAGACTTAAATGGTCTGGAGACCAGTTGTGCCGCCACCTTCAACCGAGCCAGCTGCACCGCCAATTCGTTCCAAGATACCGGCGCCGGAACAAGTATTGAGGGAGAAGCCGAAAGCATCTCCTAAGGAAATACCTACGATCACCGATCCTGGTGATACAAAGCCGGAGGATAAAGAGAAGACGAAGCCAATCATTCTCATCCCTTCCACCGTCTTCCTCGTAGAAGATGAACCCTTGACAGAGGTCTTTGGTCCGTTCAAGATCACTGAGCACCTTCCCGACGGACGTACCAAGCTCATACACGCTAACGGGAAGAAATTTATGCTTAACGGAGATACCCCGAAGCTCTACTTCATGAACTCCGATGCTAGCATTAAGGAGAACCTGAGTTGGGATGTCTCCTAATACCGTCCAGGTATCGTCCAGCTCAAGGACGTTAATAAAAGAGCGCTTCGTGGGAGGCAACCCACGGTTGGAGTCTGTTTTGATTTTGTGTCAACCTTAGTGTTTTAGAGTCGGTTCGGGAGAGCCAAAAGTGTCAGTTTGTTTGATTTCTTATTTTTCGTGTGTAGTCTGTGTGTCATAGTGTCTTTCGCAAGTTGTTTGAAGTTGTTCCGATTTTTTGGATTTAACTGTGATTTTCTAAAGTTTGCCGGGATTGCGAAAATATTTTCAATCGTACTGGTCAAAATTTTCGGCGAAAATGCCCCATATTTTCGGTGAAAACTTCCTTTGAAATCCCACTGTGCTTTCCAGACAATTTTAACTAGAGTTTTCGGCGAAAACTCATTAAAGTTTTCGGCGAAAATACTTTTGAAAACCGGCAGACCATTTTGCCTTGAGTTTTCGGCGAAAAATTGCACATATTTTCGCCGAAAACTTGAGTGAAAATCAACAGCTTTTCCCTTTTAAATCTGGTCACTCACGCTCTCTCTCCTCTTCTTTCATTTTTCGAAAACTCAGAAACCTCCCTCAAAGTTTTAAAACCCATCGCCGACTGCCCCATCCTTTCGCCGCCGCCGACCAAACCCGCCACCGCCGCCGTCGTCAACCGCCGCCGCCCTTCTCCCCTTCCTTAGCCGATCATTTTGAGACGTAGATCGTCCGAATCGGAGCTCTAGAGCTCTAGTTCACCCAAACCCTAGTTTTTTGAGTTTTTCTCCGATTTCTCTCTCTCCGTTCATTTTCAGCACTCATGGCTTCAAGGTAAGTTGTAGAACTTTTCATTCCAAATCTTTTGACATGTTGAATGCTGAATTTCATTAGGGTTGACGTTCGGTTGACTTTTCGGTTTGCCTCGATTTGCATGTTGACTTATTTCATGTGAACTAGGTTAGCTTAACTCTTTGGACTGAACTAGCATGCTTAGGGAGAATTGTGATGAATTATAATACCAATTGTTCATGTGTTGCTATGCTTAAAGACCTATTCTTTGCGGTATTAACTTTTGAGAAATGTCGGTTTGACCTTGACTTGTCTATGTTCATTTGGCTGCCATATGTGTTCATTCACGTTCGTATTATTGTGCTTGCCATCTGAGTTATTCATTATGCCGTCATTTCCCCTTTGTGCTAGTATTGCCATGATTAGGGTTCAATATGCTGTTGTTGACTTTTTGAAAAAAAAAATGATGAAGAAAAGAAAGTCAGAAAAGTTCAAAGTGTAGTTCAAATAAAACGTTCTTCTCCCTACAAATGGAAGAACGAAGTAGAAAGAAAAGTTCAAAAGAAAGAAAAGAAAAAATCGTGTAAAGAAAAAGAATAAGTGCTAGGTTGCTTGAGGGGTATCATAGGACGAGCGTTCATTATTCCACCCGTGTTTGGTTAGACGGTAGGAAGCCGCATATTAGATTCGAGGGAAGTTAGTCGAAAGCTGCACCGCACCAAGCCATCATCATTCATTCCCATCATCCATCTCATTATAAACCCGAGTAGTGTAGTATTCATTACGGTCCTAGCAGGGAAGTCCTTCTTGACTAGATACTCGTGTTGTCACAGTGGTGGAGATGTGGTCGAAATGCAAACCTATGACAGAATTCGGTAACAGAAAATGATCGAGAGCAGAAACACGTCCCTAAACACAGAGAGTGAGAGTTCCCATTGTACTATATATATCCTGTGTGAGGAGTCTGGTAGGTCAGGTCAAATTCATGCATAATTGGTTGCTAATTACTTGTCGTGTGCAGTTTATTAGTGAGACCAGGTAGTTTGGCTGATCTGTATGCATGTTAGGTTTCTTGTTCTAGGATCGATCTGTCTAATAATTCATTGTGTTTGATTGAGCTCCAATTTAATCGATCTTATCATTTGTGAACATGAGCGTTTCTATTCAGTTTGCTTGAGGACAAGCAAAAGCTTAAGTGTGGGGTATTTGATGACACTCGATTTGACGTGATTATCAGCCTCATTTAAGCGACATTTCTTTGCTTAAGACATGGTTTTTAGGGTAGAATAACGAATATTCAATCGATTGCCCTATCTCGTGCCATTTGTGTTACCTTGGCCCGTTTCGGGTCTATTTGATGGTTTTCTAGTGTTTTTGTGTTAGCACAGGTTTTTGCCGTCAAATAAAGTAACCATGGACGTGTCTAAAGCATTGGAACATCGAGGAACTGAACCGGAATCGATCAAAGGAGCCAATTAAGTTCAAGCAATCTCCTGCCCGTTTACAAAGAAGATTTCGCCGAAATTAACCTATTATTTTCGGCGAAAATTGTAGTGCAAATCGACTGGTGCCAAGACAAAGAAGTATTCGGCGAAAAGAACCCAGGGTTTTCGGCGAAGATGCAAGGGAAAATTCACTAATGTTCAACCAAGGAAGTTTTCGGCGAAAACATTATGTTTTCGGACCGAAACCTATTCAGCGAAAAGGACAGAAGGATTCAGCTGAGTACCGGCCATTTACACAAGGTTTTCACCGAAAATATCCCTATGTTTTCGGCGAAAATATCAGGCCAATCCGGATCAGTTAGGGTTAAGTATTTATACTTAACCCGGCGGCCCAAAGGAGATATACATCATAATTAATCATAATACAACTTTTGGGAGATCAGAATTCAGAGAATTCTCTCAAGTTCTGGAGCGAAGAGTTGGAGTTCGAAGAGCCGGATAGAGATCGTGACGCCATCCCTTCGAAGCTTTGAAGAAACTTGCAACTGCTTGAAGGTGAAGCGTTTATGTTCTACTTTTATTGAGTGCGTCTATTATATCTTAAAACACGAGAGGAAAAATCAAGAGTGAGTGAGGAGGATTTTTGAGAGATTTGTGAGGCCAGATACTTGTTCCAACTAACCATGGCAGATCAAAGACTTGCCAAGATAGAAGCGGCAATGGAAGAAGCTTCCCAAGTCCTACAACAGATGCAAGCCACCATAGCTCAATTGGCAAGAGAAGCCGGCACAACCTGGCGCCCGGTTTCGGTGCCCCGACACGCGGCCCCGGCCTCGACCAGCACTGTCCGACCGGCCCCAGCGCCCCAGCGCTTGGCCCCAGCCTCGGCGCCGCCCCAGGCCCTAGCGCCCCAGCCTCGGCGCTGCCCCAGGCCTTAGCACCCCAGCGCTTGGCCCCCACCTCGGCGCTGCCCCAGACCCTAGCGCCCCAGCGCTCGGCCCCATCCTCGGCGCTGCCCCAGGCCTTAGCGCCCCAGCGCTCGGCTCCAGTCTCGGCACTGCCCCAGGCCCTAGCGCCCCAGCGCTTGGCCTCAGCCTTGGCGCTGCCCCAGGCCCTAGCGCCCCAGCGCTCTGCCTCGGCCCCGACCAGCCCTGCCCGACCAGCCCCGGCACCTAAGCTTTCAGTCCCGATGCCCGAGCACCCAACCACGACGCCGCCCGCCCAAACCCCGACACCTAAGCGCCCAACCTCGATGCCACCCGACGGACCGGCCGCCCCCGACGCCATCCTGACCTATGCCGACCCGACGCCAACCGTCCCCGGCGCACCCGACGAGGCTCAAGACCCGGGGCCCGCCCTGACCGACTCCGCCCCAACACCACCTAATCCCGATGCACCCGACGAGCTGCATGACCCCGGCGCCGCCCAATCCACCCCCAACCCGACGCCCCCTGACCCCAGAGCGCCTCGAGTACCTGCCCGGACTGAAGTTCTCACCCGGTCCATGACCCGGGCCGCCGCCCAAGCCACGAGCCCTGGGCGACTTAGACCTCGGCCCCCAACCGTAGACAACCCTAGTGCCCCCCGACCCCCAAAGTCAGCCCGACGACTCTCTGTTGTATCCCGACGAATCCTCAACGCACAAGTTGTGGAGGAAGGATGGGAACAACGAGACAACCTCTTTCATACAAAACACCTGAAACCCTACAAACTTCATTGGCTTAGTAACTATGGGAATTGAGGGTCACCCGACAAGCACATGTTCCCTTCTATATTGGAAGATACACAGATAACATTCTATGCGATGTGGTTCCTATGGAAGCTGCCCACATCTTGTTAGGAAGACCTTGGCAATTCGACAGGTACTCCACACATGATGGAAGAACCAACAGGTACAGCCTCATTCATGGGGATACTAAGTACAATCTGCGGCCAATGTCACCTACAGAGATTCTCCAAGACCAGTTAGATCGAAAGGCCATCAAAGAAAAGAAAGAGAGGGAGCTCAAGAACAGAGAGAAGAGAGAACAAACGAGAGACCCTATGAGTGTGAAAACAGAATTACAAGACCTTACAGGTCTCAGAGCTAAAAAAAAGTGAGGATGATAGGAGAGAAAACCTTTTAGCCACCCCGAGTGAGATCAAACAAACCCTAGTTTCTAGGAAACCCCTGGTGATCATCCGTTACAGGGAATGTTTGATTTCTAACCCTAATACTTCTCAACCTAGTGTTGTTACTTCACTTTTACAAGAGTTTAAGGATGTCTTCCCCAAAGAAGTTCCCAGCGGACTACCTCCACTCAGGGGCATTGAGCATCAGATCGACTTGGTACCTGGAGCTGCCTTACCAAACAAGCCAGCCTATCGTACCAATCCAGAAGAGACCAAAGAAATCCAAACACAAGTGGAGGAGTTGATGGACAAAGGGTATGTCCGAGAAAGCATGAGTCCTTGTGCTGTCCCAGTCATCCTAGTTCCCAAAAAGGAAGGCACATGGAGAATGTGTGTTGACTGCCGAGCCATCAACAACATAACAGTTAAGTTTCACCATCATATCCCTAGGTTAGATGACATGCTAGATGAACTACATGGTGCTACCATCTTCTCTAAAATTGATCTTAAATCTGGCTACCACCAAATCCGAATGAAAAAAGGTGATGAGTGGAAAACCGCTTTCAAAACTAAGCTAGGACTGTATGAGTGGATGGTTATGCCCTTCGGGTTAACCAATGCACCTAGTACCTTCATGAGATTAATGAACCAAGTCCTTAGAGCTTACATAGGAAAATTCGTAGTGGTCTACTTTGATGATATCCTTATTTACTCCAAAAACTTAGAAGATCACTTAGAGCATCTCAAGGTCGTCTTAGAAACTCTGCGAAAGGAGCACCTCTATGCCAACATGAGCAAGTGCACCTTTTGCACCGATCAGCTTGTTTTTCTTGGCTTTGTTGTTAGCTCTGCAGGAATAAGGGTTGATGAAGACAAAATCGAAGCCATCAAATCCTGGCCACACCTCAAAACATCACTGACGTTAGGAGCTTCCATGGATTGGCGAGTTTCTATCGGAGATTTGTAAGGGACTTCAGCACCGTTGCTGCCCCTCTCACAGCCGTGCTAAGAAAAGATGTTCTTTTCCAGTGGGGAACCCCGCAACAAGAGGCCTTTGAAGCCCTCAAAAGAAGACTTACCGAGGCCCCTTTGCTCATGCTGCCCGACTTCACCAAACCATTTGAGATCGAGTGCGATGCATCCGGAGTAGGAATAGGAGTTGTCCTCGTGCAAGAAAAGAGGCCCATCGCCTACTTCAGTGAAAAGCTCAGCGGTGCCGCTCTCAACTACCCGACCTATGACAAAGAGTTGTACGCCCTAGTAAGAGCCTTGAAGACTTGGCAACACTACCTATGGCCTAAAGAATTCATCATCCACACCGACCATGAATCACTCAAGTACCTCAAGGCTCAGCACAAACTCAGCAAACGGCATGCTAGGTGGGTAGAGTTTATAAAAACATTTCCATACATCATTCAATACAAGCAAGGTAAGGAAAACATCATGGCCGATGCCCTTTCTCGAAGGTACACCTTAATCTCAGTCCTCTCTACTAAATTTATTGGTTTTGAATACATCAAAGACCTTTATACCACTGACCCTGATTTTAAGAGTATCTTTGAAGCTTGCCAACAAGGAGGATTTGGTAAGTTCTACCAGCAAGACGGATACTTATTTAAAGGATCGAAACTGTGTCTCCCTAACCACTCTTGCAGAACGGTCCTAACCCTAGAGGCCCACGGTGGAGGACTCATGGGACACTTTGGTGTAGCTAAAACCGTAGCCACCCTCAAAGAGCACTTTTATTGGCCCAAAATGAGACACGATGCCGAGAAGATAATATCTCAATGCTCCAAGTGCCAGAGAGCTAAATCTAAACTCCGGCCCCAAGGATTGTACACCCCCTTGCCCATTCCTAAGCATCCTTGGGTAGACTTGTCCATGGACTTCGTCCTAGGACTACCTAGGACCCGAAAGGGGAAAGACTCCATATTTGTGGTTGTTGACAGGTTCTCCAAAATGGCTCATTTCATTGCTTGCCATAAAACTAATGACGCATCTCAAGTTGCTGACCTATTCTTTATAGAAGTAGTTAGAATGCATGGTGTTCCAAAGACTATAGTCTCCGACAGGGATTCAAAGTTCTTGAGCTACTTCTGGAAGACCTTATTGGCAAAACTTGGCACCCGACTAATGTTCTCCACCACATGCCACCCCCAAACTGATGGACAGACTGAGGTTGTAAACCGATCCTTAGCCCAAATGCTGAGAGCAGTCATTAAGAGTAACATCCGGACATGGGAGGAATGTCTACCACACGTAGAATTTGCTTATAACCGGGCTGTACATTCAGCTACTCAATACTCCCCGTTTGTACTTGTTTATGGTTTTAATCCACTGACCCCGCTAGACTTATCCCCACTGCCCATCCATGAGTTTCTAGATGCAGGTGGAGAAGAGAAGGCAGCTTATGTCAAGCAGCTCCACGAGAAGGCCAATGCCAATATCGAGAGAAGGACTACTCAGTACCTCCGCAATGCCAACCGAGGAAGAAAGGAGAAAATTTTCGAAGCCGGAGACCAGGTGTGGATACACTTCAGGAAAGATAGGTTTCCGGAGCAGAGGAAGTCCAAACTACTACCTAGGGGAGACGGGCCCTACACAGTCCTCCGGAGGATTAACAACAACGCCTACGTCCTTGACCTTCCAAACTCTTATGGGGTAAGTGCAACCTTTAATGTGGCTGATCTAACCCCTTATTACGATGATGAACATGTAGGACAGGATTCGAGGACGAATCCTCCACAAGAAGAGGGGGATGATGAGCCCAACCAACCCTGGACCCGTCCTGAGCCTCCTTTCACAAGAAGCCAGACTAAGGCCTTCCGAGAAAAGCTAAACTCCTACATAGAGTCCTGGAGTAAAGAGGGGCATGAAGAAGATGCTGATCGATTCGTGAAGAAAGGCTACACCCTTTTGGAGATTCAAGAAGGCCCGGGCAGGAATATTCAAGCTTCGGACCAAGGCCGAGACCAGCCGAAGCCCGACCGAGCAAAGCCCGCCGGGCCGCCACCGAAGCCAGCCGAAGCCCTAGCAAACAAGGGCCGCCGGGCCGCCACCAAAGAATCGGCCCACACCACGGAAGACCAGCCGGCCCAAGAGCCGCCGCCCGCCGCCGGATTAGGGTTTTTGCCCTAATTCGGTCTTTTATTCGACATTAAAGACTTCCACTATTATTTTATGTTTTTATTCCTTTTTAGTCGGATTGTTTAGGGGTTTTAGGATTCTAATTAGGAATAGGACTCCTTATTCTATTCTTATTTAGGAATTAGACTTTAGGGAGGAGAGCTTGTTCCCTCCCTATATACAGAGGCCGCCGGCCTCATCTTGAACACAACTTTTGAAATCAATAAACCCATGTTTGAACATATGTTCTCTTCCCTTCAAGCCTTTGCTCGTTGTTGCATCGCTAAAGGATCGACTTATCATCAAGAGCATCCATCTCTTGGCGTGGCGTCATTGACTAGACACTTCTGGTTCCCGGCTATATACAGCCGACGGGTCAAAGTACGTATCCGCCCCGATTTTAGACGGTTTAACCTCGTTGCACGATCTCCAACTTGCAGTGTTGAAGGGTCGTCTGCCCACGGCTGCAGCGATTCACATCAATATCTTTAAGTTTTCATTGCTTTCAATTTCAGAAAAACCCTAAATAGCTTCATTGTGTTTGTTTTAATCTTCTACCTTTCTTTAAGTTTTGTTGTGAGAAAAAGCTGTGGCCATCGATAGAAAAATACAAAAAGAAGAATCAAAGAAAAGAAAAGAAAAATCAAGGTCTTTAAAAAACAGAAAATTGACCTAGCCAAAAAGCAAGGCCACGTTCACAAACAAGGTAGTAGGTTAAGTTCAAGAAGAGGGGTTTTCAATAGCTTTCTTAGTTAGAACACCCAAACTTGTTGTCTTGTCATCCCACGACCTAGCATCACAAGTTCTTGCCCTAGAAATCCGAAACCCTAGGTATAAGGTCTTGTTTTTGTGTCATTGGTAGACTTAGACTTATAGCTTCGAAGAAACTTGCAACTACTTGAATTGAAATTGCCTTTGTTTTGGAATTTTCAAAGAAAACCCTAATTTTTGAGTGACTTGAAAATTTTACACACGAGTGGTAAGAAAAGGAGTGTGTGAGGTTTCTTAGAATGATTTGAGAGGTCCTTTGTTTGTATACTAATCATGGCAGATGAAAGATTTGCTGCTATGGAGGCACACATGGCTGCCATGGATCAAAACATCAACCGACTCACCGAGCAACTCGGCGCCCCTAATGGAGATAGCCCTCAACGGCCAAGGAGGAATTTGCAAGAGGTCGATGATGATGTGAGCAGCTTGAAGCTCAATGTACCCAAATTTGCTGGCAAGGCAAATCCTGGCGAGTACATTGATTGGGAGGAGAGCATGGAGGACTTCTTTGATTGCCATAATTATTCCGAAAGGAAAAAGGTAACCCTAGCCACAATCGAGTTTACTGACTATGCTGCTTTGTGGTGGGCTCAGCTCAGGAATCAAATCAGGAGAGATGAAGAGGACCCCGTCCTTAGTTGGAGGAGTCTTAAGAGAAAGATGAGGAGAAAATTCATGCCCAGCACTAGGCCCAACACTAGGTCCAGCACTAGGCTCAGCGCCTACCCAGCACCAGTACAGCACCGAGTGCTAGCACCAGCGCCAGCGCCAGCATCGGCCCAGCGCCCAGCGCTAGCACTAGCGCCAGCACCGGCCCAGCGCCTAGCGCTAGCCCCAGCACCAGCACCGGTCCAGCGCCCAGCGCTAGTACCCGCACCGGCCCAGCGCTAAGCGCTAGCACCAGCACAAAGCACCAGCACCGGCTCCAGCCCCGACTCAGCATCAAGCACCAGCACCCCAGCGCCCAGCACTGGCACCCCAGCGCCTAGCCCGGCGCCCCAGCACCCAGCCCCGGCGCCCCAGCCGCCCCGAGCGCCCAGCACCCGAGCGCCCAGCACCGGCGCCCCAGTGCCTAGCCTCGGCGCCCAACCAGCCACCGACGCCCGACCGGCGCCCAGCGCCCAACCAGCCACCAGCGCCCGACCGGCGCCCAGCACCCGACCGGCGCCCAGCGCCCAACCAGCCACCAGCGCCCGACCGGCGCCCAGCACCCGACCGGCGCCCAGCGCCCGAGCAGCCCCCGGCGCCCGACCAGGCGCCCGCGCCCGAACCCGGAGCCCCCATACCAGCCCTGGTACGGCCCGAGACCTCAGGGAGATCCAAGAAACTAACAGGTCAAGTCCTATACGCCCCAGTCGTTATTCTTAAATTTTCTAACGGTGCACTAGGTATGGATTCGAGGACGAATCCTTTTCAAGAAGAGGGGAATGACATGACCCTGGTCACCAAGGCCGGCGCCACCACGGGCGCCAGGCCGGAACCTTCCCACGTTAACATGGGATGGCGGAACTAACGAAGAGAACCGGAGAAGATTTCCTCTATTGGAAAAGAAAGGTCGTATACTAGGAGCCCCACCATCAAGCCTTGAGGTTGATGCCGATCCGGCCCTAGCATTGATGCCGGGCCAAGACTACACCGGCTCCAAGCCTATGCCAGCACCGGAGCCTAGGAGAGCCGAAGCCCCGGATCTAGAAGACACCCTCAGCTAGGCACCAATGTCAGCTCCTACTCTAGCCAGATCCAGATTAATGACACGCCAGGAGATGATGCTGACACCAAGCCCCGACCCGGGCCCCGGACCGAGCTTAGCACCAAGTCTAGGCCCCCGGAGCAAAGACCTACCTGGAGACGTCCCTAAGATACTCTTGAAAGAAGGCTCGGAGCAGAACTCAAAAGGCCTGGACAGAACTGAAGAAGGCCGAGAGCTAAACCCGACCCCCGAGCCGAGCCCGTGCCCGGATGCCACAGAGAAGCACTTTTGGCCCAGCCAACAATTGGCCCGTGACTTTTGGGAAATTCCAACTGTCATGGATAGCTTGAATCCCCAGGAACACTCTCCAACAAACGGAGCTCAATTTGGAGGAGAATTGAAGGAGATACAGTTGGATGAAGTCAGGGTGAAGCATGGGCGGAGCATCAAGGAGAGGAGCCCGGATGCTGATCCGAGGCTGCACATGGTAGGAGCTACGATCAGCCACCACCTGAGCCTGATCCATGGAGGTATTGATGACCATTTATGATACGGGAAATGAAGAGGAGATGTCAAATACATCCAAGCAAGGAATCCTAATCAAGCTAGGATTTCCTGGTTTTGGACAGATTCCTAGTCTGACAAGGATTGACCAATATGGGCTACTTGGAGGCAGAATTTGGGCTGATTCGCAACATGAAAGTTGTAGCCCATGAAGTCTACTAGTGATCTGCCAAAGGGCTTAATTTTCCGAATTTATTTGCTATTTATTTGGCTGAATCTTCCAGAACCCGTTTAGCTGTTTTTTAGGAATATTTTTATTGTCTATGTTTAGGAAGGACTTTTTTCCTTGTAGGAATAGAGTGTCAAATTTCAGTCCTTTTTAGGACTCTTTTTGTAATTCTTTATTACTTTATTAGTTAGTTTCGTAGGAGGAAAAGGAGAGTCTATTCTCCCTTCCTCACCTATAAATAAAGGCATATACGCCTCATTGTAAGACAACTTATTGATTAATGAAAATTTCAGTACTCTGTTCTTTTTCCTTCAAGTCTTTGCTCGTTGTTGCTTAGCTTAAGGTATTGGTTTATCATCAAAGGCTATAATCCTTTGTTTGTGGCACCAACTTGACCGAATACTTGGGGTTCCTCAGTCAATACTTAGTGGATTTCAAGGTTCTCCGCCGGTTTCAATAGTTAGGTTCTCGTGGGGCTGATAATATAGTTTTGGGTGTTGAGTCGATCCCTTCCTAGAGGAGGCGGTTTGCATCATCGTGGGCCTGTCGGGTGCGCTAGGGTCGGGAGGCGTCGGGCCGGGGTGGACAGGGCGGCGCCGGAGTCAGGCGGAGTTGGGCCGGGGTCGGTCAGGGCGGCGCCGGGGTCATAGGGCCCGTCGGGTGCTGGGGCGCTGGGGTTGGGCACGGGGGCGCCGGTGCTGGGCGTTGGGGCGCCAGGACGGGGGCCGAGGCTGGGGCCGAGACTAGTGTGGGGGCTGGGCACGGGGGCGCGGGGGCGCCGGTGCTGGGCGCTGGGGCACCGGGGCTGGGCGCTGGGGCGCCGGGGCTGGCTGCTGGGGCGCCGGGGCTGGGCGTTGGGACGCCGGGGCTGGGCGCTGGGACGCCGGGGCTGGGCGCTGGGGCGCCGGGGCCAGGGCTAGGCGCTGGGCCCCGGTGCGGGGCGCTCGGGTGGGGGGGGGGGGGGGTCGGGCGCCGGTGTTGGGCGCTCGGGCGCTGGTGCTGGGCTGGTGCTGGGCAGGCGCTGCGTCGAGTGCTGGCCTGGTGCTGGACCGGTGATGGCCAGACGCTGAGCCTAGTGCTGGCACTCTTGGTTTCGGCTCCTCTGTCCAACCTTCTAATTGAATCTTCTATGCCATACAGGGCTAGGCGTGCATTGTTGATTTGAAGCTCCAACATAAGTAGCCTAAACTCTGTCATGGTTAGAAGAAACAAACACCAAAATTTTTTCTAATATGATTTTTCTAATACTCTTTTTCTAGGACTCGATGCAACAATAACTTAGTGGCTAATTGTAGGGTCGTGGCTCAGTTTTAACACAAGCAACAGAAGCTAGTCTATCCCCTCTTCTTAAACACACTAATACAACGAAAAATAAAGAACTTGGCAAGGGTGGCCTTGCTTGATTTTCTGTTTTCTGACTCTTTTGATATTTTCTTGATGGTATTATGGCCACCATCTTTTTCTGCCTTTCAACTCAAAAACTGAATACAAGAATTCAAATAATTGGGATTTTCGAAGCTATTTTCTAAGAAAGCAATAAAGGATATGAATCCAAGATAAACCTGGAGACTGGGATAGATGTGGTCCTTGTGTTTGAACCGTGCTCTGATACCAACTGATGTGAACCGCCACAACCATGGGCAGACGACCCTAACCACCGCAAGTTGATGATCGTGCAACGAGGTAGAAAACCGTCGGAACCGGGATGGAAGAGGACTTTGACCCGCTAGCTATATAACTGCTAGGAACCTGAAGTATCAAGTCGATGACGCCACGCCAAGAGATGGATGCTCCTGATGATAAGTCGATCCTTCAGTATCGCAACATGTAGATACAATAAGGGGTTTCAAGAACAAAGTTCTATCAAAAAGGGGGTTTATTTCAAAGAGTTCATGAATACAAAGGGTGGCCGGCGGCCTCCTTATATAGGTGAGGGAACAAGCTCTCCTCCCTAAAGACTACTTCCTAAATAATAATAAAATAAAGAAATAATAAAAGAGTCCTAATTAGAATTCTAAATAGGACTTTAACTAATCCTAATCTAGACTAAAAAGAGGAAAATTCGGATTCCAATCCTATAAGGGAAAATAATCCTTCCTAAACTAGAACTCTTAAAAAGGAGGCTGAAAAATCCTAAAATACAGTAGAACGGGTTCTGGGAGAAATTGCCAAATAAATACAAAATAAAATAGGAAAAATAAGCCCTTTGGCAGATCATTAGTAGACGTCATGGGCTTCAACTTTCATGTTGGGCTTCATCCCCAATTCTATCTCCAGGTAGCCCAAATCCGTCATTCTTCGTCAGACTAGAAATCTGTCCAAAACCGGGAAATCCTAGCTTGATTAGGATTTCTTGTTTGGAAGTACTTGGCATCTTCTCTTCATCTCCCGTATCATGAATGGTCATCAATACCTCCATGGATCAGGCTCAGAGGGTGGCCTGATCGTAGCTCCTATCGTGTGCAGCCTTGGATCAGCATCCGGGCTCCACTCCTTGATGCTCCACCCATGCTTTGCTAGGACTTGGCCGAGCTCTATCTCCTTCAGTTCTTCTCCAAATTCAGCTCCGTTTGTTGGAGAGTGCTCCTGGGGCTTCAAGCTATCCATAGAAACTGGAATTTCCCCAAAGGCTAGGGCTATTTGTTGGCTGGGCCAAAAGCATGCTTCTGTGGTGCCCGGCGCTCGGTCCGGCGCCCGGGGCTGGCTCCGTGCTGGGCCTTCTTCAATTCTGGCCAAGCCTTCTACTTTCTGATTCGGCCAGGTCTTTAGGAATGCTCTCATGGGGTCTTCAAGGGCTGGTGCTGGTACAGGGATCGAGGCTTCGATCCTGGAGCTCAGTTCTGGCATTTGACCCGGTCCGGGGCTCGTACGGGGTCTATCCTCGGGTGCCAGCTTCTTCTGGCCAGGCTTTCTTCATTATGCTTTGGCCACATCTTCTGGAAGGTCTCCAGAGGGTTTTTCAGGGGCGGTGGTCGGTCCAAGGCTCGTAGCATTTGGCCTGAGGCCTTGTTTAGGCTCTCGGCTCGGGGTTGACCCGAGGGTGGTCAGGATCACATCACACACTCCATTGAATAGATTAATTGTTGATTTGGTGCTTTAAAGTAAGGCGGACGTTCGCCTCTATCCTTAGCTTAACAAGAATCTAGTCTAGGTCATCAAGCTAGAAAAGAAACACAGACAATGAAGAACAAACCAAACATGCAAGAGAAACTGTCTGAATATGAATCTAATTATCGCGTATTTGTGACCGCTTTAAAGCCTCGGGTCACTTAGGGTTCATCTAATCTAAGCTCTACGAGTTTAGCTACTCATATTCAATACAAGAGAATCGAAAACAGTCAAGGAATACATCTCGTTAGGAAAAACAGAGAAGAACTGTAAAACCTAATTTGATGAATCTGTGAATCTTCAATCTCGAGAATCTTCAATTCCTAACTCCGAGCACTCCGAGGTGGAAAGACGGCGTCACGATCTCTCCGAGGATGCTCTCAACTCTCTCTCCAACTCAAAAGTCTGAAAATTCATCCTTCGAAAAAGTGTATCCCGAATGATGTCCGTCGGTTTGCTTAAATAGGGTTTGTCCCTAGTTGCGCCGGAAAAAGAAGGACTTCTCGGCGAGAACATTGAAAGTTCTCGCCGAGAACTTTAGTTGAAATTAAGCAACTTCCTCCTGCCTCCTCGCCGAGCAATTCCTTTGTATTTCTTCAAATGTTCTCGGCGAAGACTTTAGACATCTCGCTGATAACTTCTTTGCATATTGAGGGTTGGATTCCTTTAGTAGTTATCGGCGAGAACTTTGGACTTTCTCGCCGAAAACCTCAGTATAAAAAGGGGAGTGTTCTGGCTTTGACTTGTTTGAATTCTGGATCGGTTTCGGGCAATTCCTCAAGGTTCTCTTGCTTCCCGAGCACGTTCGTGGCTACGTTATTGATGGCAAAAACCTGTGCATTCACAAAGGCACTAGAAAACACATCAAATAACCCATAACGGGCCTAAGTAACCAAAATGGTAAGAAATAGAGTAATCGAGTGAAAACACCATAAACTACCCCAAAAACCGCGTCTCAAACAGGGAAATGTCGCTTAAATAAGGATGATAATCACGTCAATTCGAGTGTCATCAATTCCCAATTCAAATTGAACACTCAAAACAGAGGAAGAAGACTAGCATTAAAGCTCTGCAAGTCTGGGTTGAAACCTAGAAATGACTAGCTTCGACTTGACCGGAGCAAACAGATCAACGGTGGCCGGAAAAGTGGAAGGGGAAAGGATTGGGTGATGATGATGGTGGTTACGATGATTGGCCAAAACCAATGACCAAGCCAAAAAACCGACCTGATTTGGCCAGCCCTACATAGGATGCCAACTAGATTATTTTGTACCATCAGCTAATTCCGTCTAGCCAGCTATCAAGAAAATCATAAAAAACAAACGGCGTGTTACGCGGAACTCGGAATCCAATAGTTGATGACGCTAGAAACATAGGCAATAGGTAGTATATACGCGAAACAATGACTAATAGTTCGTGACATCTGATGGTATTAGACCTAATCTAAATCAGGCAATTTGATTTCACTTAGGAACCAAAGTAGTTGGGCAAACATGTAATTGCATACTATATTACATCCCTTATCAAACATGAATTTCTAATTCACTTTACTCAATATCAATTACTTCCAATATCATGATATTCAAGATATCCCGTACCAAACGACCCCTAAGATATTTTGAATATCATAATATTTAAGATATCACTAACAAAACAACCCATACTCTTACTTGATTTCTATTTATTTTGAGATTACTTCAAAAAATAACCCCTCGTTTGAGGTTCCTTTGGGTGTTAGCATGGTGGAGACTCTTAAAATCCAGAAATTGGACAATCTTCGAGAAAATCGACCTCCATGGCAGCGTTACATAGACCGTTCACCTATGACACATTTAAACTTTCCCTCCTTCCTAGTTCAATCTTTCTCCTCATGTTCCTCCTACAGGCTTCCCTCGACGTTCCCCCGATTGAAGATCAATGTTTATGGTGTAGTGGCATCAAGCTCTGGAGGTGCAGTTGGCTTGGTTGTTCGGGATTCAAATGAGGCAGACAAACATTTGTGGGACAATCCACTCTTGGACGAGTTTAGGGTCTCTAAGGTCCAAACCTTTGGATGAATAAAGATGGTGCAACCGCGATCGGACCTGGAGGTGCAATTGGATTGGTCATCCGAGATGACTTTAACGGTCTTCTTTCTGTAACAGGTATCTCCTATCCTAGAATAACTAACCTTTCCTTCTTAAGTGATTGCTTGTTAGGGATGCGTGCGTTCTATGTCGTAATATGTAGACGAAAGTGGAAATCGAAGAGGGTGCATCTCAAGTGATTCACTCAATATCAGAGCACCTCAACTCTCACGTGAAGATGGAGCTATATTGGCTGATTACTGCAATCTGATGGACGCCTCTTGGCAGTCCCGCGACAAGTTACCACGACAACCCATTATGTGGCTTGCCATGTGCTTTGTTGCCTCCCAATCCAATGAGTATTATAATTTTCGGCTTGGCTGCGCACTTAATTTTCTTATGCTTGGTTATCTCGCTCTCTACTGCGGGAGTTATCTAAGGGGAAAAAAAAACTCTCAAGACTGAATTGTTTTTCTCAAAACAAAAAGGGCTGAAATGTAAAACCTGTCCCTTAGGAAAGAAGAACTAAAACCCTAATAAACTCGCTGCCAAGAAGAAATCAGGCTGTACTTCTCCGGTTACGACTCCTCCGTCGAGAAGATGCGGCAATCTTTGTTGCGAAACTTCACTTGGCGTCTCCTTCATTCGTCTCGCAATGTCGAGTCCTCAGTCTCTGTACGTTCAGTCGTCCCGTTGCCGGCTTCTTCTGCTCGTTCCATACTTAAGTTTTACTCGTCCGAGTCCGGCGAGAAGCCTGTCCCCGAGTCATCAGCTCTGGCGCAGGTGCGGAAGGAAGACGAGTCTCGGCAAGTAGGGGATGTGAGCAATAAAGGTAAAATGACTAATCTTCGTCAATGTTCTTATATTGCAGACTGTTTTAAGGGATTTGAAATTTTCTTACTTAACGCGTTAGAATTCTATTATCGTCGATGGAAGAGATGAAATGTAGGATGAATTAGCTAGTGAATTGATTCTCTGGAGTATTGTAATTTTGTTTTATCTTCTTACTTTGTTCTCAGACTTGAAGGAAATGATGGAGAAGTACTTCAAAGGCGAAGAGGACGTGCTTCCTTCAATCATGGAATCAATTTTACAGAGGAGGTTGTCTAGGACGCATGAAGAAACTGACGATGAGTTGATGGATGAACTTCGGATGAAGCCTTTGGACGATGTGAAAGACAAGGAGTTTGAATCGGATTTTGAGGACACACATGATACAGATCAGGAGATTGATGATTTATACAGTGCAAGCGATATTGTGATTAATAGAATGCAGAAGGACGAGTATTTCAACATGGACGATAAGAAGTGGGATGATATGATTAACGAGGCAATGGCGCATGGAGTCATAAAAGATACCAGAGAATGCGAGGAAATATTGGAAGACATGCTACACTGGGACAAGCTTCTTCCAGGTAGTTATGATAACCTTGTTTTACATACTTTTGTTTTTTCATTAGTAGCTGAATCTAATGCTATGTCACTCTTTTCGTTATTGGAACCATGATGCTTGTAACAATCTTCATTTTTGTCATTTTGAGTTTACTGCAATGCTGTTATCTAAGTTGCTCTCTTTTTTCACACAGAGAACGCTATGTTTTTTTTACCTTTTTGTTGCTACACATCGTTAATATGGATAACTTTTTGAAAGATACTGCATTCATTTAGGTTTTGGATAAATAGACTATAGTCATGAGAGAATGATTATGCTGATTTTTCTTAGGAATTACCAAACCATTTAGAAATAACATTTTGCTTAGTAACATTTTCTGAATTACCAAGCCATTCAAAAAATGTTACTTACTGTTTAACAATTGATGTTAGCTGGTATTTGAATATTCAGGGTACTATATTCTGCAGCAAAGGCTTCCTAAGGTTCTGAGGCTTTGCAGGGAATTCTAGTGTTGTTGTGACATGTTTTGCCCCTTTTGATAAGTGATCTCATGACATCAAATTGTATCTGTTGTGAAAGCTTCCTTCATATATATTCAGTTTACATCACATAATGAATCAGAGTTTGATAATTGACGGTTCCAATTACTTGCAATAAGCTTCCTGTTCTGATTTTGTTTGTTATCTTTGAATTTTTTCTTAGCGGACGTTAAGGAGAAAGTAGAGAAGAAGTTCAATGAACTAGGGGATTTGTGTGAAAATGGGGAGCTTGAGCCAGAAGACGCTTATAAATTGTTTAAAGAATTTGAGGATCAAATAGTGTTGGAGTATGGAAATAGAATGGAAGCTGAGGGCGCACCACAGTTTGATGACACAACTGTACCTGATAAGAAAAAAGATACAGATGATCCACCAGGCGAGGGGCCAATTCTTAGGTGGCAAACACGTGCGGTTTTTGCCCCTGGTGGTGATGCGTGGCATCCCAAAAACAGGAAAGTCAAGATGTCCGTTACTGTCAAGGAACTTGGCCTTTCAAAGCATCAATTTAAGAGGTTGAGAGAACTGGTAGGCAAACGTTATCATCCTGGTAAAGATGAACTTACAATCACCAGTGAGAGGTAGTCTCAGTTCTTACTTGTTTCAGTAATCCTTATCTTGAGACTAATCCTACATACTGATTGTCAACTATTTAAGTCTTTGATTTCTAAATCTTGTGACATTGTTTTATAAGTTAAAAAGGTAGGTACAAAAAACGGAAAGAAACATTTGTAGGCCTTTTGCATGTTACTAGACCATATAAATAATTTCTGTAAAATACTAGGACTTAGACAAACTTGTGGAAGAAATGCATCTTTTGGCCAGTTAATTCAACTAATGTCTTTTATAATTCAGTCATTTTCTGGCATGTGTGTGATTTATAGCTTGAAAAGCAAGTGGGAAAGTTAAGGTTTTGTTTTGAGATGGTTGCTTGAAATTCCAGATGGAAAAATGATATTAGATTTCTTTCTTAGAGTTTCTTCTCAAATCCAGTCATAGGAGTTTTTTTTATATGTGAAGCATGTAGAAAAAAAAGACTGAATAATTATACTATCTTCCTTCAGTTGGATTATATTGGCTACAACTTCTATCGAAGGAATTGTGGTATTGATTCATACACTACATGATTACTGCACTTCCTTTGAGTAGCATGCTTGCTTCATTAATTTCGGAAATCTCAAGTACATGGAAATGGTATGTAGAACTAACTAGTTTTGGATCATCTCGTACACTTTCTTTGCATGTAAGTTGGTGGAAAGAACAAGTAGGATATGATTCAGACTATATCTAGCTCTATAGAACTTTTTCAACAAATTTAAGGTTACCAAGCATATTGAAGTGAGCAAGCTTGTGGAAGGCGCTATGGTAAGATGGAGCTTATATAGTGATGAAGCATACTGCAGGTCTGTTCTAGAAGCAGTATCAACTATAATTCACTATCAAAGTTTGACTTGTTTCATTTAGTGGGTTCTCAACGTTGAATTCACTATCAAAGTTCTGTTCTTAGGATGACACAGACAACTCTTCAAATACCCAACTTTCCCCATTTCTTGTGGAATTTAGAACCAATTATGTCAAAACAGAACTTTACTTTTCCACATTCTGCTTCACTTCTGTAAACCCCAGGGCACATCAATTTCTGTACTTTGTGTGTGCCTTTTGGTTAAGTTTTCGGTGGTAGAGACAAGCAGCAGCCAATTCTCTATTGCACCTGTTGTTCTTCATTGACATATGCTGTAATATTACGTAAAAGACTGATTGCCAGTTTGGTTTTACAGGTATGAACATCGAGAAGAAAACAGGAAAGATTGCCTGAGAACTCTCCTCTCAGTAATAGAGGAAGCTGGGAAAGCAAACAAATTGGCTGAGGATGCTCGAGTATCATATGTCAAGTCCAGACTGAAGGCCAATCCAGCTTTTATGGAGAGACTGCGTGCAAAGGTTGGAAGCCGAAGTTGTAATACAGTTACTGCATGAGCATTTGAGAGGCTGCAACTAATGAAGCTTAAGCATAATTCAATTTGAGGTGGGTAAATCGACCCCTCTCAATGTTAATATGTTTTGGTTAGCAGTAGCTTATGCAAAAGTGTGTTATTTTTGGCTTCTGCAGCTTGACAGAAGAACAATACCCCTGCAACGTGAGGAAGGTGTTAAAAAAAAACCCAGTGAATTCTGATAGGTGGCAGAACCTGATATGGAATAAGAATGTTATGTATAAGTTAGGATTGATAATTTGGCCTCCCAGTTAATGATGCTTTTCTTTAGCCAAATAGGCCTGGAATCGTTGCCCATTTATGTTGCTGTCATACATGTTCAACAACTTCAACCACATTATGGGAGATCGTTTTACCCATATTACCTTTATCGGCTAGTTTTGCATTAATGACACCAAAATGTGCAAACTAATTGGAACAAATCAAGTTTGATCTATTTGAATCTAAAGTCTAGCCTATGAATTTGAGAACGCAGTTTGTCTTTGTTTGTTTATGAATGAAACTTGATTCGTCCTTGAAAATGAAGCCATGTGGAGTATGTAGAGTCCTCCTACTCCTAGTCATTGTTTCCTGGTTTCACTCGATTGAATTTCAACTAGGGTGAAATTTGTAGATTGGGGGTGTCCCCTTGATGTTTAATGTATGTTATGTATGTTTTTTTAAGCCCACAACTGCGACTATCTTTCCTTCATAACCAAATGAGTCTGAGAAATGTCAAAGAAATCATAGAAATCATACATGTAGTAAAAGATCATAAACATAAACACTATGATCAACAATAGACATGTTATGTCCATGTCTCCATGGCTAGCTAAAAAGTTAGTTGCTCAGTTGTCTTGGTAAATATGCTTAATTTTGACCATCCAGCCTTAATCCAACATCTCACGAAAGTCTGCGATATCATAAGAGTGTCTGCACGTGTCCTCATCCTCCCCCCCCCCCCCATAAATGTTGAAATACAACACTTGAGTCCAACTGCAACTGAATCCTCCAGAATCCTCTCTCCCATGCAATTTGTAACCCTTTCACAACCTCTCTCAACTTAGCCTTGGTGATCGAGCAAATCCCGGATCATGCTATAATCTGCTGCATCCATCAGCATCATAGAACATGCCTCCAGTTGCTACCCTTCTAGTCTCAAGTAGAATAGAGCTGCCAGAGTTGAGAGTAACCCATTAAGATGGAGGTGGCATCCATGAGACTTCCCTCACCGTCCTTGTAGGCTGACTAGATGTGACATATTGGTCATATACCAGGGCCTCCTCAATCGTCCTAACCCAAAACTTAATACGATGTGATAGGGTTTTCGGAGTAGTGCGAGTATTGGTAAAAATGGCTTCATTCCTTCCAAAGAGACCAGCAAAAAACCCCAAAAAGAAGGCATGTACTCAGTGCCTTCAGGTGGTGTGTGATCCAAGGTAGAAGTGACATATCCTAGTTCATTTGGTCTTCAAAAAGAAACGCAAGTTGCTCACAGGTGTTCGCCATGTCAGAACAATCTTGCCACACATGCAAGATCGTCTGCTGAGGATGACCACATCTCGAAGATGATCCATCTTCTATCAGTTTCGCTTGCGCCGTTCCTCGTTGTTTAGGAGTGTGTCATGTGCCACAAGCCACAAAATATGCCTAATATGATTAGGACTCTGTCAACGTCACACCAAGTTCCAGTCGATCTCTCTATTTCATACTGCACCATTATCGAGGACCTCATAAGTTGATTGGATATAAAATCAGCCATCTTTCTTGGTCCCCAAGTTGCAACGTCAACACCACTATGCACTGCCATAGGGGAAAAACTTACAATTTGGAGCACCAAAACCTCTAGTAACTAAGAACGTACAAGTGTAACCTCACTCGCCTGAGGGTGTGAAAAACTCAGCAACTACGACCTCTAGGTTCGACTCTGGTGCGTCTGGAAGGATAAAACCGAGCAGGCGGCTACCATAGTCCACTCAATGTTGCGTCTAGAACATGGTTACTTGCCCATCCCTTCTGCCTGACCTCAAACCCACAGTCATATGGGGCCAAACTACCATCATCCCTCGCTAAATGACTGATTTCGAGTTAGTTTTCCTAACCTGGAAATGATCCACCTCCTCATTGAAGTACTTTGTCTGAAGAACATGCACCCCCGATTTCCTCTAGTTTTAAAAGAAATAAAAAAACCCAACTCATCATTTAAGCCTGGTTAAACTACCTTGTCGAACGGACACCGCCTTTGGATTTAGGTGTGCATATAGCCTCCCAAGAGATAAGGTGTGTTTTATGTGTCTCACTTGTAGTACCCCAAACAAAGTTCCTAATCATCTTGTCTATTTCACTACAATTGTAGCTAGGAAGCACATGCGTCTCCGTTATATAAGTCGGAATGGCAAAAAAAAAAAATTAGCAAGAGTAACTTTATCAGCCAGAGATAGAGGCCTTCTAGCCAGTTAGCCTCTGATCAATCTTATCCACCATGTCTTGGTAGGTTGTATTGGACACTCTTTCATGGAGAACTAGAACTCCTAAGTATCTTCCAAGATTTCGTGTCATCAGAATCCCTAGACGAATGGTAAATGGAGAAGTGGAAGTTCGTGACATCAGTTTGGGAAGAAGACTACGGACTTCTCAAGGTTAACCGATTGGCAGGAAGCTATACAAAATCAGTCAAGGCATCATAGTATAACGTCTGCCTTGCAGGGATGCTTCTACATAGAAGACAAGATCATCTGCAAAGAAAATGTGAGATAAACCAGGGCCATCTTTAGCCAAATGGACCAATTTCCACCTCACTGTTTCAACTGCATCCATGGTAATATGATTTAATCGCTCAGTTTAAAAAAGTGAATAAAAAGATCAAAGAGGACATCCATGTCGAATACTACAAGACGGGGTGAAATGGTTGGTTAGGCCACCATTCCAATGGGTTTGAAACTTTGTGGTAGTGACAGCCGCGATAATGAGGTGAACAAGAGAGTTCAGATGGCCCGCATATTGGAGAGTGTCTTGTTAAAAAGACCAATGGATACGGTCATACGACTTGGCCAAGTGAATATTAAATGTTATCCTTTTGTTACGCCATTATCATGTTCCATAGAGTGAACCACCTCATGTAGGATGATAATGTTGTCTGAAATATGTCTACCTGGGGTGGAGCTTGATTGGATATGGTGGACTAGTTGCGCATGATCGGTTTGAGTTGAAAGTTAGGCACTTGGTGATGATTGTGTAGACAACATTGCATAGGCTGATTGATCTAAATTTTGCTATCACCTCGGCGCAGAACCTTAAGGATTAACACAATTGTCATGTTATTGACCTCACCATTTCGACTAGCATCATTAAAACAACCACGAACAAGCTCAACGACATCATTATTGACCACATACCAATTCTTTTGAAAGAATAAAGTTTGGAAGCCATCACAACCCAACGCTTTCATCCCTCCCATGTCAAACACTGCCCGCAAAATCTCTTCGACCGAAGGAAGAATTATGAGCCACCTAAGATGGTTCTCGACCAAGCTACAAAACCGATGGGGAATATGGTCTGCACCTCTTTTCGTGTCGTCGTATAAACGCTTAAAGTATGAGAGAGCCAAAGCTTGAAGTTGAGCTTGGTAAAAAATCAACTCACCATTATCCTCTTTAAAATGTAAGATCTTGTTATTCTTTCTTCTTTTCAGTGTTAAAAGATGGGCGAGTTTAGTCACTACAAAAAATACCTGTTTACCGTCGATCAGACACGCGATTTGGCGTCGGTCATTGACCGACGCTAAATCGAATAGAATCGATCAAAAAATGACGCCAGAACTGGTGACGCTAAAATTTAGCGTGAGTTAGAAGATTGACGCTAAGACACTAACCGACCAACGCTAAATCCACTGAAAACCACACAAAAAACTATTGTGGATCAGCAACTGCTGCTGTAGATGCTTCTTCTTCTTCTTCTTCTCATCTCCCCATCTTCTCATCTCCCGCAAAACAGAAAATATCCACACATAACAATACAAAGCTCAATCAGTTAGTCAACAAACTAGATAGCACAAGGTTAATATCAAGCCAAAAGTCAATATCTAACTTGTTCCGAATCAGTTTTGGTCCAGCCCACAATGACAACAACCTGTGACCTGGAACTCCTTCTCGGTTGCTGCCCCAAAAATCATCAACCATCATCCATTCTTCTATCTCAACCAACAACAATCAAACCCTTTAATCACCAAAAATACAAATACTCAGATTGAAAAGTATTAAAAAAAGACCAAACATCAAAAGTACAAATATGAGTTTTCTTACCTTTTATTTTTGGACCCAACTATTAGCGACGACGGCTGGAGATGACGGATCTACAGGAAGTGGCGACCAAAAACTCACAAGCGATATCGACGATTGGAGATGAACGACATCGGATCGACGAATCGGCGGGAGAAGAAGACCGGTGATGCGACGAAATTAGCGACGTTCGATCAGAGGAGAATCGGACGACAGTGATGCTCAGGATGACGGCGGGCTAGGGTTTGTTGTTCTGGGAAGGAAGATGAATAGATTAAAAAGAGTTTAGAGGAGAGAAAAATGAGAGAAAGGGATGGTCAGTCGTCAATTTGCGTGCCTCGATTTAGCGTCGGTTAGCATTACACTAATGGTAAAACCCGCCAAAATCCTCTCTAGAATGTCTAATCCCGTCAAAATTGAGTTATGAGAATATATCCCCAAGTCGGGGAAGGAAACCCCATTAAAAATGTAAAAATCCGAACTTTGCCAAAAAAATGCTCCTAACAGCACCCAAAAAGTGTCCCAACGCACTTTTTAGCCCAAAATAGGCACTTTTTGGACTGTGAAAAAAAATTCGAAAGAGCTGATCCAAAAACGCGCCCGAGCACAAAAAAAAAGTGCGTCGGACCATTTTTGGTCCAAAAAGTGGCACTTTCCGAAGGTGCAAGCTTCTTGCTCCGTTTCAACTCCAAATTGGTCATCGTTTGAAGCGTTGAGCTCGTCATAATGTCCTCCATACAATGGTAACCCAAAATATCATAAAATAACTAAGGGTCGTTTGGTTGCAGTGATATTGATATTGATAACTGTAGATATCATGATATTCAGGATATCATCGTTTTTCTATCTTGAATATCATGATATATGGGGCCAAAAGTGATATCAATATCAGCTTTTAGATATTCATGTGGGGAGGTGTATATCTTCAGAGTGATATTGATATCACACTTTTTGGTCAATTCTATCCCCACCCAACCTTCCCAATTACAATGTCATAAACCCCATCACCCCAATTTACTTTTTTCTCATTTTTTCATTATTTCGTATTTATGTATTTAATTTTTTTATTAATTAAGATAGATAATTATATATTAGTTTTTTTACTTAATTAATTAAAGTTTCTTGTTAGTTAGAATTTGAATTAACCGTGAAATTTTGTTTTTTGCTAGAAGAAGGAGATGATTAGTGGTAATTATAATACTAATTATTATTAAGTATAATTAACCCAAGTAATCAATATGCAAATACGTTCACGAATTAAAAAAATTATTACAAATTTTAATTTGTAAACACACATGTTTTTTTTTTATTAAATGTTAGGAACTTAGGATTACTTTTATACTTTGTTTAAGCAAATGAGTGTATTTTGGCACATTAACCCATACACTCACAATTCACCTTTTTTTAATATCACTACCCCAAACAATGATATCAAACAACCACCTTTACTAACTAGTTTTTTTACCCGCCCTTGGGCGGGTCGGATTTTTGTAAATGTGTTATTGAGTTAGTTGTTGAGTGGTTGTTTGTATTGTATGAGTTCTTTGTGTATTATACGTTGTGTCTGGTTTTTTAGAATAGTTGGAGAGATAATAAGGAAACTAATATATATTGTAATAGAAAGTATTATTATTTTAATGTAAAGATGCATATGAAATGGAAATATGCTGTAAATGTTTGTTTTATCTAACAATGCAAGCTACATGGTATTCCTATGGGATGAAATGGTAAATGTTTGTAAAGATGCTTGGTGTAACTCCTTGATGCATGTGCTATGAAGTGTGTTATTTGATGATGCAATTTGTGTCCATCTCCAATGTTGTTTCCTTCACTTGGTTTCATTCTGAGTCATCTATGATGACTCGTGCTTTTTTTTCTTGGTGTTTCTGTGGCAGTTTTTGGGTCGTTCTCGTCTATTTTAGTGATCTCGTCTTCAATGAATGTGGTGTCAGTTGGTTTGGTGGTGTCTTCTTGATCTGTGGTGTTGTTTGACTTTTTTGTCAAAGTCTGTTTCTCCTATGCATTTTTAGTTGAACATGTATGTTAGTAATCAAAGTGTGTGGTGGTGTTGTATGTATGGAGGTGGTATTTAGGGTACCTTTGGTTGGTTTTCTTCGGTTGTGGCTCTCTCAAGAGTTGTGTCTTCTGGGTGTTCCACAATTTTGGAAATTGTGTAATCTCCATATGGGTTGCTGCATGTTTAGTATTTGGTTGGTATGCCCGATTTTGTGTTTCTTGGTTGCCACTTTCTACATACCCTGCCAAGTACGATAGTGTTGTCATTCTCCGGGCTGAGCTGAGCGATCGTTTGATCGATTACTTCCATATGCTTCTTGTTTAAAATTTGCCAATTATGAAAGTGTGTGGTGAGTTTAGGGTGTTTGAGGGTGAGTGAGTATATGGTGATGTAATTGACTTCATTTATAGGTGGATGGGGTGGTGTGGTGGATGTGGAAATGTGATTGTGTTTAATTTTTGTCATTAGGTGGTGATTAATATGATATGTTAAATTCTCTTAATGTCCATTCTTATGAGAGTTGGCAATTATTTTGTGGGTGTTATTATGATTATTATTATGAATGGAATCCTAAGGGATTTATCAAAAGCATTCATGGTTGGAAGCAATATTGATTGGGGAGTGCTCATAGTAAAGGGTGTGGATGGACGGTGAGGGTTTTTTTTGTGGTTTATTGTTTTTTTTTAATAAATTGTAATTTTTTTTATTAGAAATTGTTTTGTAGTCCAATCCAATTAGGATAGATTAATGTCTTATAATTCAAGTAGGATAATTTTGTTTTTTTAGAAGTGGAGGAAAATGGGTAGAAGTTTAATTTGTTTGGACGGTTTTGATATAATGGCCCGTTACAATGATTATCATATATTTGTGTTAGGAAAGTGAAATGGTCTTATATAATTGAAAATGTTTTATGTCTCTTGTGAAATGGTTTCATAATATGGTTGAAAAGGTTTCATATATTAGAATTTTTTTTTTATTCTGTTGAGTTTTTACATCAAGCATGAAGTGTGGGTGGGTGTTAGTGGAGTTTAATTCATTGGTCTAGGATTCTATTTCATTAAACTTCATGTTTATGAGTGTTTAATTTATTTTTCTTCTATTGAGTTGTTACATGAAGTATGAAGTGTGGGTGGGTGTTAGTCGGATTAGGAGTGGTGACAAAAGTTGGATTATGTCTATAAGACATAATCCATAAGAGCCATTAGATCTCCATATATTAGATCCAATGGTGGAGGGATTATATTAATAAAATAATGGAATCCCACTATTTATTGTGCCATATTAAATATTTTTATTACCCCAAATTGCATTATATTACTTACCTTTTCCATTTTCATTCCTCTTTTAACCGTTGCCACACAAAAAAAAAAACCGCACCCCATTCTCTCCCAAATCTTCTCTGCATTCAGTCGCCGAACCCGCCGATTCAATCTCTACATTCAGCGAACCACTACCGGACGTCATTCTACTGCCGATTCCTCAGTGCTCGTTTTGTGTTTCCGATTCGGTTTCTGGTGCGTGGTGTAGCCGCCGTCGTTTCCTTGAATCTCGTTCGACCTATAATCAAGTTTTGATTTCTTACTCTGCATGTTCGATCAGACCTAGTTTTATTTGTCGATTGTGTTGGGTTAGGTTTGTGAACCAACATTCATCTCAGATATATGTTTTCTGCTCTGATTTTGGAATGACAAATACTATTATTAGGTTAATACTATTATCAAACAAGATTAGTGTTTGAAGAGTCTGATTTGTGGTTTAAGAGTTTTGAATCTCGTGCGGACCTGTTTTGAATCTGTATTGTAAATGGTGACTGCAACTGTGATTTGTGTGTGTGATTTGTTCCTGCTAATAATAGTATGTTATGATTACTATTTGTTCCAGATAATTGTCGCTATTATGATTGATTTTGAACATTTACTTGTCTCCGAACACAATAGTATGCATATAATAGTATTGTAGTTTTACTATTATTGATTGAGTTATACTGTGTTGTTTGGGGTGTAGTTTGGTTGTTCCAATAATTGTATATTAGGAATACTATTATTCTTTGATCAGGATGCCTTTGCCTCATGCAGATACAATTAATCTTGGATCAGGATGACTAAAACTCCTATTCAGAAAAGTGGGAAAAGGATTAAGTTGGTTGTATCCAAAAAGCTGAAGCCGAGGAAACCTGTTGTACCAAAACGTCCGGTAGACAGGAATGAACCGGTGAATAGGCCGGATCAACCTACTGTTGGTGAATCTCAAATGAATACACAGCAAAGCAAAGCTCGGTACTAAAACTCCTATGAGCATAGTCTCTGTAAAATGATTCGGCATCCTTGACAGTTTTGAACTCCAACGCCTCCCAATCAAAAGCTACCTCAGGCACATCTAAGAAACTGAACAGAAACTAATGGTAAATAATAGTATTATATGTAACACACGTATAAACACACACTAAAATAGATAAATATCAGTACTGTGCGAATAACGAAACATCAGAATTCATATAATACTATTACTAGCTAGATAATAGTGTCGGTTATTTGGAAACTAAAAAAAATTGAAAAATGAACGAAATATACATTGAAGATCCGACTGAAGACGATTATAAAAAAAAACATACAAAATAAATCATTTATTATCTTATTGAAAATCGAGTTCATAATGAGTGAGTAAAAAATGAAGGTTTAGAAATAATAGTATTGGCTGGATAATAGTATTCTCTCCATACTGTGGCCTTGCAAAAATGGTGCAGTATTCTCAGTCGTCTCTGAATGATTTACTTCGATTGAAAAAAAAGGAAGTAAGATATTTTCGGATTTGAGCAAGAATAATATTAGTAATAATATGGTAACTAATATAAATGATTGATTGCAAAGAATAAGAATAATATCATAATATAAATGTCTCCCCAAATTGACTCAAATATAATCAATGCAATTAATTCACTCATTCCATAATTAATCAGTTGGTTTGATTATGGAATCCCATCCTATGACAATGAATGAATATTGTTGAGGTGACATAATTTAAATTATGTCACCATCCTTTGGCCGACACCCGGCCAAAGGATGGTGACATAATTTATAACACCCGGCCAAAACTACATATGCAATTTCCTCATTCAACCCCTCTTCTTATTTTTGTCAACATTTTGTTGAATTGTGCCAAACATTCGAGTATAATTTTAATGTAATTAAATAAAATATTTTCCAAAAGATTATATAATTCTTTTAATCTATCTAAATATTAAATAAATAAAGTAAATTTGTATCTTAAATATCTCCCATGAATACACGTTTCTATATGTGAGTGTACTAATATTATGTTTTTTTTTCTCTCAAGGCAGGAGAAGTTCCAAAGCAATGGATTATATTAATGTGGCTAATGAGAAAATGAAGTTTGCTCCTGAGAGTAAGATCATTAATCTGAATGCATGAATCTAAACACCATGAATCTTCGACCATTTCAGAATTCAAACTTTTTAAAAGCAGAAACAGTTATGCAAGTAACCCCAAATCAAAGGTTTATGACCAATTTGTTAGATACCCCAAAGGTTTATGACGAAAACATTGTGAGTGATGTTGAGATTCATAACCTGTCCAAACTTGTAACACTATGTAAGTTTAAGAACCCAGATGACTCTTTCTGTTAATTAAACCAAAGGGAAATATGAAGAGTTGAATTTCTACGCCAAAGGGTTCTGTCCAATACGGCCAATCACCATTACTTCGTTTGATCTTGAGGGCTTTATTTGCAGCTTCTTCTACAGTCTTTAATTTCACATTGCCAACTTTAATTAGATGGAAAAAGGGGAGAATGGAGAATCTGTGTTGATCAGTTTATTTATAATAATTGGAGATTGTTTGTGATTTCATCCTCTTATGCTGCTCCTAAGTGTATTATAATTATGGTAATTTGCTTGTCAGCTATTGTTGATTTTCAGAGCACCTATGAAAGTTTGGAATATTGATGTAAATTGTTCAGTATGTGGTGGTGGTTTTGTTCTAATAGACAATACAAAAGAGATCAATCAGCAACTAAAAGGTTGGTGACACCAAAGAATTCTAACTAACAGTTGCAGAACAGAAACAGAAATGAGCTCTAACTTTCAGGAATCTCACACCTTTAGAACTTAAGCTACCCCATTTCTCATGTCAATCAAGTTAGACTCTGAAACATTCACTTTGTATGAGCTAAATGTGGGATCAAAAGTAACATAATCAATCATTTAGTAGCAGCATTTGGTTAAAAAGCTAAGGACTTTCTTTCACTCAATCAGTTGCAGAACAGAAATAAGCTATAACTTTCATCATTCCTACTAACAGTTGCAGAAACACGAATGAGCTATAACTTTAATCATTCTAACTAACAGTTGTAGAACAGAAATGAGCTATAACTATCATTTCGTCATTCTAACTAAGAGTTGCAGAACGGAGATGAACTACAACTTTCATCATTTCTTACTATGAGAATCTTAATCTCACTCCTTAGAACTTAAGGTACCCTAAATTTCTTCACCTTAATCAAATTTAGCTCTGAACATCCACTTGATTTCAGGATCAAAAGTAACAGAATCAATCTTCCAGGCACATTGAGCACTGCCCATCTCAAGAATTTCCCAGATAATCAGAGCTTTTAAACCAACCAAGTTTGATTCAACACACACCCATCATGAAATTCTCACCCAATATGTGCTGAATATTCAACAACAACTTGAAGTAAAAAGATCCTAATTTCAGCAGCAACTTGAAATAAGAATGATGACCAAATTGTTGTATCAAATGGCTTCTAATTGCACCAAAACCTAGCTCTTTACAACGTTTTTCATGAATTTGATCCAAGGAGCTTAAGTGTTCTGACCTCCTGAAAGTGGGAGTCCACAAACTTTGAATTGTTGATTATTATTCACTTAAGGAGCATTGTAGTATACCTAGCTGGTCCGATTTCTTACTTATTTCATCTTTCAACAGCTGACTCATGGCATAGTTGGTTTGACAATGGATTATTAATGAAGGTATGTGGTTATAATTCCTGAGTACAGGTTTTGCTTCCTTTAAATGCCTTTCTTTACCAAGCATATGAGCATCTCTCAAATAATGAAAAGGATGTTTAAAACCTATTCAACTACCATACAATACTCAAGCTAACCAATCTTCAACTTAGTGCAATGAATCATGAACACCATTACTCGTTCAATCAACCCAACATTACAACTATATTTAAACAAACACATAATGTACAAAGATAGTTACATCTGATTTGGCTCATCTTCGCAGATCTGCCATTTTGTATGCAGCTTCTCTTAGCAATCATTTGGTAAACAATCAGTCATATCACATCTCAAAAGACTGCTCGTATGCACTCAACTATTTGCTTAGTTTAAATCTATCTCCTTTCTTTGAAACTTTTGAGTTTCTCAGCCTTTAGATGTCGAATTAATTGTATGACATAAAGAAGAAGAGCTAAGAGTGGGATGATGAAGGGCAGAGATCGACAAAATCACAGAAGCCAAGGCGTATACACTCACAACTGGTTTTTGAGCAGTCACCCTCTGATTCAGTGGAGCGCGCCACAGACGAAGCTGTTGTTGCTGCTACGTGTATTCTGGGGAATTCGTATAGCAGTTTGCAGTTAAATGATCTTATACTGATTGCCTACAATTACAGGCGAAGCTAATGAAACGGGTCTGGGTGGTACCTTCAGCGAACATCGATGTACTCATCAGTCTCGTACACACTTTCTTCATGCATCGAGTGAATCATTAATTCAGTGATATAGTATTCTGCACGAACTGATATAACGAAATCAACAATTCCACGATATAATGAAATCAGCAATTCACCAATCTTATATTATGCACGAACTGATATAATGAAACCAGTAATAGTGGTGGTTCGTAAAGAAGAAGAGCTGAGAGTGGGATGATAAAGGGAAGAGATCGACAAAATCATAGAAGCTTACGGCTTGTTACGCACCAAACGATTACCCAAAGTACTCAAATTCAGCTGATACCCAAAAAACACTCTCCCGCAATTGGCAATCTTCCAATTCTCCTCGCTGAGTGCTTAAACCATTCGAAACAGACGAAACCCACTTCCCGGTTTCAGAGCTTAGCTGCTAAAGAAGAAGAAAACTTGAGGAGGGATACGAAGCAGAAGAAGATGCTGATGATTAAGAGTTGCTTACCCTAAAAACACTTAATTGGGAACACTCTCCCGCAATTGCCAATCTGCCAATTCCCGATGCTGAGTGCTTAAACCATTCGGAGAAAACGGGATCCCCCTTTGAAGACTGCTCCCGAGTGCAAACTGGGAAAAACAGAAACGGGTATTTGCTGCCCTAACCGTCCAGTGTCTCCGGTATCCGATTCAGAGCCAATCCGAGCAAGTCGAGGAAGAAGAGGTGTTTGTGTTGGAGACGAAATCAAAACCGGCTCCGAAGGTTGATGAAGCAAAGTTGAAGGAACTGAAAAGAGAGGAGGAAATCACAAAAGCAGAACAGCCTATGGAAAGGAAAAAGAAGCTGCCATAGTATATTTCGTCTCCAATAATAGCAAGCCGAATCTGCCAAATCACCAATAATAGCTACTGTTTGTCTCTTCTCCAAAAAAAAAAAATCTCTTGTTTGTGGCCTTAAACGCAGCACTTCACTTAAGTGAGGTGGCACTCCAAATTTCCTTCAAAGGCTGATGTGGCAGCAATCAACCCCCAAACAGCCATAGTATATTTTAAGATATCAATATACTAACATATTGGGGTTGTTTGGTTGCAGGGATATTGATATTGATAACTGCAGATATCATGATATTCAGGATATCATCATTTTTTCTGTCCTGAATATCATGATATTTGGGGCCAAAAGTGATATCAATATCACTCAACAGATATTCATGTGGGGAGGTGAATATCTTCAGAGTAATATTGATATCACAGTTTTTGGACAATCCTCACTCAACCTTCACAATTATAATGTCATCAACCCCATTACCCCAATTTATTTTTTTCCTTTCTATATTGTCCCGTGTTTATGTATTTTTATATTTATTTATTAATTAAGATAAATAATTATGATTTAGTTTTTAATTACTTAATTAGAATTTTTTTAGTTAGAATTAGAATTCACCATGAAAATTATTTTAACTTTTTTATTTTATTTTTGCTAGAAGAGGAAGATGTGTTAGCAGTAAATATAATACTAATTATTTTCTTAATGAATGAGCATTTATTATTATAAAAGTATAATTAACTCGAGTAATTAATTTATAAATACATTCACGAATTAAAAAAGAGAGTTACAAATTTTAATTTATAAACACACATGCTTTTTAATTAAATGTTAGGACTACTTTTATACTGTGTTCAAGCAAATGAGGGTATTTTAGTACATTCATCCATGCACTCACAATTCACCACTCATTTAAATATCACTATCCCAAACAGTGATATAAAAGAATCACTTTTACAAATACCAATATACTAACATATCAATATATCTCACATATCATGATATGTAGATATCATCCAACCAAACGACCCCATTAATATATCTCACATATCATTATATGTAGATATCCTCTAACCAAACGAACCCTAAAGAAAATCAAACGGCTCTAAAGAGGGCCAAAAGGTAATAACAATCATTTTGCACAAAAGTTTCTAGGAACTATCACAAATAGATGTAAAACGATTGGAATGTTGCTCGAATGTGGTGAAATAAACGAGTTAAATCTAGCGTCATCAGGTTGAAAGATAACAACTATATCAGCTTTGATGTGAAGAAACTAGAGCTCTTCTTTCCCTTTCAATGAGCTCCTCGACTATGAGCCTATTAAGGTTTTGTACGACGACAATTAGAGCCAAACAATGGTGGCCTCCAAAACAAACATCCTCAATGAATGTTAGGGGTGGGGGTAGCGATAGTCAAGGGAGGGGAGGGGAAAATGGGAAAGGGAAGGGAAACAAAATTTTTAATTTTTATTTATTTATGGGAAAATGGTACTTTGCCCCCCTCTACTCTGTCAAGTTAACAAACAGCCCCCTATACTATGAAATGATCAATTTATCCCCTCCTACTATGCCAACCTAACAAATAGCCCCTTCCATCCAAATTTTCATCCAAAATTCCGTTAAGTGATGACTCACCAATATGACTCATCCACAATTAATGACTATACATTGCCACATCATTAATGACAGTACATTTTTAGTACAAAAGGCAATAAAAATATAATTTTAAATTTATAAATTAAAATGTATATATTTAATTTTTATGGATTTTTAATTTTTATTTTTTCTAATTAAATTTAGTAAATATTTTTTATTTAAATTTTCAAAGTTATTTTTAGAAAAAAAATTATATTTATTTTAGAAAAACAAATTATTTCATTTTTAATATTAAAATCCATAAAATAAATATTTTTAAAAAATATTTTTTTATTGTTTATTTATAAATTAAATTTAATTCTTTTTATAATTTATATTTTTCTCTTTTTAGTTTAGTTGAGATGGATGAAAGTCGTTGATGTGGCAATGTACATTCATTAATTGTGGATGAGTCAATATTGGTGAATCATCACTTAACGAAATTTTGAATGGAAATTTGGATGGAAGGGGCTGTTTGTTAGGTTGGCATAGTAAGAAGGGGTAAATTGATCATTTCATAGTATAGGGGGCTGTTTGTTAACTTGGCAAAGTAGAGGGGGGCAAAACACCATTTTCCCTTTATTTGTTTATGGTGTAATTATTTTATACAATTTGGATTTTTTGGTTATTACATAGTAGTATAATGACACGTAGGATGTCAACTAATCGATTATGTCCAATTATCTAATTTTGTCATGCCACATGTACAAAAAAAATGGAGGAGACTAATTGTAACATCCATCCCGAACCGACCCGAGTTGAATTCGTAGTTGAACCGGTTTGAACATCACTCGAAGATACATCAATAAATAAATGCAAAAATAACCTTTAAAATCGAATAAAAACATAAACAAGAGCAAATCGGAAGCGCCTCTATTATTGAAATCCAAAATCCAAATACGATGATTCAAATCGAATCATGAAACATTTACAACCTCAAAGTTCAAATCAAACGATACAAAACATCCCCAACCCAAAATAGTCAACGTAAATCCAAAAGATGGTCAACTCATGTCCAAGCCTCCGAAGATCTTCTCCACACCAACATCACATCGACACGCGACACACAAAGAAACTCATGAACTTTAACTCCCACAGTCTAACCACGCGCACTTCAAAAGTGAAACTGGAGGGGGATCAATTTTCTATTGAAATTGAGTGAAGCCACTGGGTTTACCTATGCGCCGAACCTAGCCAAAAGGAGTGATTTCAAACTCCTCATGAAACATCATCAATGGAATCAGACTCAGCCTTTACCGATTTTAATTCGCTAGCACAGTCTAGGTGATCACACAGTTGCAGTTCTCAGTTCAACATTCTCAATTCACATTAGCAAAAATATAGCAGAGTTCATCATGCACACATATCAACGTCATATCATCAACAGTTCATCATTATCTAACCTGGAAGCGTCATACATACAACTCATCATTACGACAAAGATCGTCATTCCTACAATTTAGCATTACCTCACAGTATAAATCGCGATCACATACACACTTCCCTACACACAGCCGCACTACTTACAGTTTACAGATACACATCTATCAACATTATCAATCATAACCTGCACAACACCAAACCCACAACTCAACCTAACAACACCAAACAGTTCACAGATCAACCAACCACATTCACATCTCATCACATCATATATAAGTTCAGTTCACAAAACTCATCCAACACAACACGCGCACACACACACACAGTGGTTCACCCTTCATTTAACTAGGTGAGTTAATTAGACGCCATATAAGGAGTTGTTACCCCGCTATCCCGCCGCCATCACATCATCCATATCCCGCAGGATCTTTCCCCGTAGGGAGATAACACGACGCATCCCAAGGGGATCCTTCCTCCACGGAGCTATCACGACGCATCCTATAGGGATCCTTCCTCAGCGGATTTCAACCACCATGACTCCCTGTCATGGGATTCACCCCGGTGAATCGGACTCTAACTCAACGGTATTACAAGTGGGGTAACAATGGCTCCTTCCGGTTCTATCAATTTAATTCTATTGAACACAACCACACCAAATGCACAAATCAGCAATACAATTCCATGCAACCAATACCATTTCACAAATCCACATCTCAAATCCACTTTACAATTCCATTTCCCAATTTCACAACACAATTCCAAAACCCAATTCCATGTACTAATTCCACTATCCAATTCTATTAGCCAATTCCATTTACCGATTCCATTACCAAATCCCCTACTCTAAAACGATGTCATAATTCTACATCACTATCACATTATCAACCCCCATCCCACATAACACCACTTTCACCAAACAACACACACATCAAGTCATCCAACCACACATAGCATCACTTATCCAATTTCATATTTACAATCACAATCCATTCCATTCGACATCCACATAACACAAGCAGTTCAAGGGTAAACGGCTAGCTCACCGGCCACCCCCACCTGCAAGTACAGGGATAGCCATGTCGTGAGTCTTAGGGTTACCCTCCTGTTCATCCTTCATAGGACGACCCCACATTGGCAGGGTCATCCACCTGTTCACCATTTGTAGGGCGACCCCACATTGACAGGACCACCCTCCTGCAACCACAACAAACTGATACAACAGGTGTACATATAATTCCACAGGTTCACAACCCAACCCTCCTAAACTCATTACTAATTCCATCCAGTTTATCATCAACGTTAATCATTTCCCCAATCCCAACGCATCACAACAACCAACAACCGTCAACCAATTTCTCAATTCACATTCACACAACAATCAATCAACACAATTCACACAAGAAGCAAAGGCAGAACTTTTTCCCCTTTTACTCTCTTCCAATTCCATGCAAAACCTATATTCATCTAAGTCAAAGTTTCAACTCCTCACACCGACCATTATTACCTATCGTACGCTAAACCCTCACCTTAGCCTAGAAGCAGCCCCTGAATTATGTCCTAGAACGTTCGTCTCGCTGTCCTGAATCCACTGGTCCTGACGGTGCGTCAATCGGAGCTCTAACAAAGAAGTTATGCTCGAATCTCTGAAATGCCAACCAAAGCCCCAAAACCACACTGCCAAACAAACCCTTATTAACAAACTTCCAACACGACCCACAGACTTCAGGAAATCACAGGTTGGTCACTTAACTTTCTGAAGTGGTAGATCAGCCACCAAACTTTCAATAGGTTTCCAAACGAACCCCTCGTCTTTTCCAGCGATCCTTCCCGGCTCCGGCGAGGGCTGCCGCCGCCGCCGTACGTTCCCACTTCCCTGGAATTGTGGAAACGACGCTGCCGTCTTCTGAAACAGGCGCCGCCGCCTTCTGGAACAGGCGCCGCCACCACAGCCACTCGCGTCCTCATCGCCGGTTGCGGCTTCCTTCCTCTCTCTCTAGTCTCATGCGCCGTCGGATCCTCGGCTTGCGTGCCAAGAACCGCCGCCCCTCTCTCGAAAGACGTGTGCCCTCCTCTTTCTCTCTCTCCCTTCTCTTTTCTTCTCATGCTGAACGAATTACCACCCAACCAAATGGGCCTCCGGTCCTATACCACTTCTTTAACTCGGGCTTGGCCCCTGCTTCTTCTTTCATTCATTGAACGCTAGGCCGGAGGAAGAGCTTGGGCCGAGTACAGGCCAGCCCGGCCTTTTCTTCTTCTTCACACACACCCACCCAACTCGGCCTAAGGCCTAAAAATGACCAGCCCGACCCTGCCTCCTTCTTGAACCAAAAACATGGCCCGGTTAATTAAACCAAGTGACCAGCCTCTTCCCTTCTCACTCTAATGAGTTTCAACCAATTGGTTCAGAACTCGACCCGACGATTAACTCGAAAGGTTTGATTCTCATTGATTGGGAGTAAAAATAAATTCTCAAATTAAATAATTTAATTTGAAATAAATTCTACCACACTCTAATCAACCAAGGACCAACCAACTTTTTAAGTCAAACCAGTTAATAAGAGCTGGGATGTTACACTAATGACGTGCTACGATTCAAAAAATATTCAATAAGTTGTCCTGCATCAAATAAAGCGAGGAGGTGATGTACGAAAAGTTCATTTCAACCTATGGTTTGCGCTTTTTATGAGGGTTTTGTAGTTTTGGGGGCAGTTATTGGGAAGTATGCACCGTGAGTGGCATTTTGTCAAAATATGTCCATATATGGGCAAATGTGAAGGGCAGTCAGCGCCTAGCTGGCCAGTGAGCGCGGCACTGGCTGGCTGGTGGGCGCGGTGCTGGCTGATTTCTGAGAATTTAATTAACAGTTGCAAGCCGATGCCACGTGGCCATCCGACCGTTAGATATGTTACCATTAGCTCCATCCGACCATTATCTCCCTAAACCCTAGTGAGCGCCGTTCTGGTTGGTTATCCCGTTCCAGAATCTATATAAACCACCCTTTGGACATTCATTCTTCACACCTCAATTCTCATTCACTCTCAATCTTCTTAAGGTATTCTCTCTCATTCCGAATTTTGTTTGTTTTGTTAGTATTTGGCCTAATACACAAATCTAGCCAAACCTTACACGAATATGTCAATTCTAGCCACTTCTATTTTGATGACCCTATTTAGACCAAACCTTTAGTTTATGTGACAAATATGTTTCATTGACCAAATTGACCGTTCAGTTTTTAACACCGTCAATGACATGGCAAACAAAGCTTACATGACATTCATTTGACCGGTCTAACGAATGCCACATCAATTGCCACGTAAGAATTTTAATTAGAAATAAATAAATAAATATTTAGAAACAGAATCATTAAAAAAATAAAACACTCCACCGGCTGCAGATCCGGCTCCAACCCTTTCCAAGGGTTGGAAGCCTTCCAACCTATTATCAACCATTAGATCACACTTTGACTGTTTGACCAATCCAATGGTCTAGATTGTTAGGGGTATTTAGGACTTTACACACACTATTTAATTTTTATATTTAGTTTAAATATATTAATATTAATCGTGACCCGCCGCAACTCTCCGGGGACCGGCCGCCGTCGCCGGCGACTTTTCCGGCACGGCCGACGACTTTTCCGGCACCGGCCGACGACTTTTCCGGCGAATTTTTTTTTTATTTTTTATTTTTGAAATTTTTTTTCAATAATTTTTTTTACTTAAAAAAAAATACTAGTTAACACTTTTTTTGTTGTTAACTAGTTAACAGTGTTTTTTTAACTGATAACTAGTTAACATCGTTTTTTGTTTGATAACTTGTTAACAGATTTTTTACTAACAGGTTAACCAACCGAGTTAACTAGTTAACTTATCAAGTTGTTAACTAGTTAACAAATTTTTTACTTGATAACAATATTTTTGTTGACTAGTTAATCAATCGAGTTAACTAGTTAACTAATCGTTAACTAGTTAACTAATCGTTAACTAGTTAACTAATCGAGTTAACTTGTTAGCAAATTTTTTACCCGATAACAGTTATTTTTGTTAACTAGTTAACCAACCGAGTTAACTAGTTATCAAGTTAACATGGTTTTTACCTGATAACTAGTTAACATCGTTTTTTGTTTGATAACTAGTTAACAGTGTTTTTTTTACTCATAACTAGTTAACATGGTTTTTAAACTGATAACTAGTTAACATGATTTTTAAACTGATAACTAGTTAACAACATTTTTTATTGATAACTTGTTAACAGATTTTAACCCGATAACTAGTTAACAAGATTTTTTGTTAATAGGTTATTTTAACTAGTTAACATCATAATTTAGATAACAAGTTTAGAAGATTTTAATTGATAACTAGTTATAAAAATTAGTTAACTAGTTAACATCATGAGTTAACATTTTTTTAAGATGATAACTAGTTAACCAATTGAGTTAATTAGTTAACCAATCGAGTTAACTAGTTATCCAATCGTGTTAACTAGTTATTAACTAGTTATCTAATCAAGTTAATTAGTTAACTAATCGTGTTAACTAGTTATTTTGTTTTTAATTAGTTAATTTATCTAATTAACTTTTTTTTATTAACTTATCTAATTAAGTAGTTAACATTTATAATTAGTTAACTAGTTACTAGTTATATGAACTAGTTAACATGTTATTCAACGACCACATTATATATTTACAAAGTTCATTTTCTAATAATGTTTACATACAAAATTTTACAAAATGGCCCAAGAATTGCTAAACGGTCAATAACATAAAATAAGTGACATAAATGAAGTTCTTAACTAGGTTAACTAGTTAACATTTTCTTAGCTCATAACTAGTTTTTTCTAATTAACTAGTTAATTTATCGAGTTAACTAATTAACATCATGATTATGTAACAAATTATTTAGTTGATAACTAGTTACTAAAATATTAAAATATTTAATTTTTACAATATGCGCTAAAAACTTTAAACCGTCAACTTTTTGCTTAAAATACTAACTGATTGTTAATTTAAAATATTACCAAAAATCCCAGAGTTATTGTAATTACAAGTCAGTCACTAGACTTCAATATCTGACAAATCAGTAACTAGACTTCAATATATGACAAATCAGTCACTAGACTTCAATATATGACAAACTAGTTACTCTTCTTCAACCTTGAATCATGCATCTCTGATGGTGGCCTCTTTTCGGCAGTGACTTTGTGGAAGCCTTTTCACACGAGTCTGCTTCTCCGTACTTCTTTCATCAACCAGATCTGAAACTAGAGTCGGCAGAAGTTAATCTTCCATCCAGATCTGACGCAGCCATGACGATCCTCCGCCGAAGTTTCCGTCGTCGTTCTCTACATCCATCAGCCTCGCTCCTCTGCTAATCCTGCGATGATGCACCTCTTCCTCTTTTCGGCCAACCCCTCCACGCCGCTAATCTTCGAATCCGAAGGCGAGATTCTTTACAGCTTCAATTGATTGATGAACGCAATGAGCTTCCACTCACCCACCGACGAACCTGTTTCAGGAGCGTTTCTCCTCCATAAGCCAAGCTTTTTCGGTGGAGTTCATTTGCTTGAACTGCTCCTCATCTTGGAAGAGTTGCAGGGGAGATGTCTCAGGGAGTTTCAGCCGCATGGACTGAGGAAATTGGTGAGTCATGGAAAAAGTGGAGTTATTGATTGGGGGAGTGGGTTTTTTTTAATGACAAAGTTGCCCCTCCCGTTGCTTTGGTTGGAACGTTCCAACCAAAAATGGTTGGACTCGGATCCTCTGCCACACTCCACCCTTGCTTCGATTCAGCCGCCGTCCCCAACACTTTCGTCTCCACCTACTACCCTCGCCGGCCCCGACCCCATGTTGCCTCTGTCATTTCACCCTCATGTGAATTCACCAATCCAACTCAGGAAGGGTCAAATTCCCTTTCAATAGTATTTAATTCTTTAACAAACAAAGCTATAAGCCACTGAACACTAAACCATGAATCAACCCATAAAAACGCTTTCAAGCTTCAATACCCAACATCCTATTAGATACCAATCTTACATTTTCAAGGGTTCAAATCAACACCGACACACAAAGAATGGGGCTGAACCTATGTGGGTTCCCAGCAATTGGGGTAGCGGATTCTTGAAACCCCACTTGGGTTATGGCCTTCCCGGCAGTTTCCTCCATGGCTTGCTCCTCGATTTCGTCTGACGGCGGCTCGTAGAGGCGGAGCTGCAAACTATGGTTATGATTTGAGGGCTTTCGAGTTATGATGGAATATTTGATCAGGGGCAATTGAGGATGAGGGAGGTGAGTTTCAGGGTGATGGGGATGGTGGTAGTGGTTGTTCGATGAAGCCTCGCCGGAAGAATGGGAGAAGATGGTCGGGACTTTGCCGGAAGGGGCTGATTTTTTGTTTTGTTTTTTACCTACTGTTTTTTTTACAGTGACAAGAATTATGAATTATTGTTTAAAGAAATACTGATGTGGCATACTATAACAAATCAGCAATTTTTTTTTGCCATTTTCTGTTAACTTTAACAAAACAAGTTAACGGAAGTAGTTAAAATGGCTATTTTCGGGTTTTCAATAGAAATGACTAGAATTGACATATTCACGAAAGGTTTGGCTAGAAATGTGTATTAGGCCGTAGTATTTTTTATTAACTTGATTACTAATTTGATCTTGTTATTTCGTTTGTAGCTATTGTGACCAAAGTGATCCAAAGCAAGCCTTCGACGTACGTTGTGCTACGACTTTCGCCCCTCATTTGTGATTAGGTAACACTTTCAATCTTAAGTGGTATGAATTGATCATTGTTATGGTTATTGACGTATGCATGTTTGAACGTAGATGGACTATATGTTTGGAGATGTTCCCGAGGCCGTATCCGTTGGCCCGAGCGACCCGAGCATTTTGTGGGGGATGATGATCGACATCGTGCGGCCCTAGTATTCGACGCCGAGGTTAGTACTCTTTTATTACGAAAATATAAGTAGTTTTATGTAATTAATAATTAGTATAAATATGTAAACATTATTAATTGTGTTGTTAATAATGACCATGTTTTGATATGCATGATATGTACGTAATTATTGACTATTAAGGGGCCAAAAACATTGGTGATCACCTAAGTTTGGGTGTTGTAACAGCGTGGTCACCTAATTTCATTTTGTAACAGAACACTCATCTATGTTTAAATAAGGTAACTGAGTAATTATTCTGGTCACTTTTGATGACAATTTTGACCAAATCGACAACTAAACATGCAACATCATCAAACACGATATCTTTTAATCTCCCTGATCAACTCGGTTGAACCCTCAAAAATAAATTGATCCAACTCAAAAACCAAACCAATAACTACAAAAATGGCTGACCCAAACATAGATGAGTGCTCTGTTACAAAACAAAGTTAGGTGACCACGACATTACAACTCCCAAACTTAGGTGACCGCTAATATTTTTAACCCGACTATTAAGTATGCAATTATGTATGCAATTATATATTTATGCAATCATTGACTATTAAGTATGAAATTATGTTATTAGAATTATGTTATGAAATTATTGATATAGAATTATGTTAGAATTTTTTTTTGTTCGAAAAGAATTATGTTATTAGAATTATGTTATTAGAATTACTTAGTTTATTAATTACTTCCCCACATATGTTCCTCAAATATTAGGAGCCACACATGACGCATATGTGTCGTCATTCTAAGAAGATCATAGACTACGATCCTAGGTTCGAGTCGATCCTATACGACATTGGCTTATACCAACTTAGGGACGCCTTGCGACTAACCCCCGATCCAGAGCTCATCACTGCTCTGGTCGAGAGGTGGCGTCCAGAGACCAACACCTTCCATCTCTACCATGATGAGGCGACCATCACACTGGAGGACATACACTTCATCACTGGTTTGACCGTAGATGGTCTCGCCGTCACTTCAGCTACCCTCATTCCTACTGAGTCGGAGAAGCTTCAAGATTATGTTCAGAACCTTATAGGGAAGAGGCCAACTATGTTCGATCTGTCTTCGGGGAGGATTAAGATGACTTGGTTGCGCAACAACTTCGCATATTGTAAGGGTGCCATTAGAGACGACGATATTGAGACAATACATCAGTATTGTCGCGCCTACATCCTGGACTTCTTTGGCAGTTGTGTCTTCGCCGATCGCTCAAGGGAATATGCTCACCTCTTCTTCCTCCCTTTGCTTGAGGACCTTAATCATGTTGGATATTATGCGTGGGAGGGAAACCGCACTGTCATGGCTCTACAGAGAGCTCGGTTGTACCACTTTTCGGATTGAGAGCGGCACCACAGGCGATCACATTGGTGACATTGGAGGTTGGATGGCGGTGGTCCAGGTGTGGGAGAGATTCTCTTCTATAGCTCGATGGGTTCACGAGAAGCGTACATGGACACCGGAGGGGAGGATTGTTTCGTGCATGCCACTGTAAGTTGAACAAACATAGTTCAAAGTACAAGACAAGATTCATTTCAACGTAGGTCTAACTATCAAGGTTATTTCAACGTAGGTCGGCGCCATGGTTTAAAGACAAGACAAGATTCATCTTACTTTCTGGATACCAAAAAATTCTGGACGAGGGGACACCATTCACAGTAGGTTTTACTAAAGTTTTAATTTACTACGTAGGCCACTTCAACGTTGGATTATTAAGCTAATAGTTCGTAGTGAATACCGTGGGACGGGTTTGAGGGCCAAGGCCGATGACATTCACCGTGTGCCGCATCGTCACACCACTAATTTGCTACTTCAGTGTCCAGTGGTATAGGCCTGATCGTGTATTACGTCAGTTTGGGATGGACCAGCCACTACCGACAATTGACATGCCACGCTCAGAGGTCATCATGAACTTGGAGATCACACAGCGGGGTACACGACAGGGAGACTGGGTTGCTAGGTACCCTCGATATGTCTAGTTCTGGAACAAGCGCTTCAACCATTTGGTGGCAGGTCCATGGATGGTTGACCACGATGACTGGAGCTTCCACGGCGAGTACGCGCAGTGGTACCACGCCCACACACAACGTGGTGTGTCGGGCCGCGACGTTGTCATGGAGACCTGGTATGTGGGGTTTAGCGCTGCATCCTGACTATGTACCGAAGCATTTAAAGGTTTATTGCTGACTTTGTTTATCATTTTTTTTCTATAGCTTGATGGCATTGAGCGTCTGTACGTCACGACCGCACAACCTCACACCGTAGGACCATCAGGAGATGCATGCTACCCTCCAATCTCTCATGCATGCATCTGGTGCGATACAGAGGACGCCGGAGAGGAGGATCCCAATGAGGGCACCTGCCCAGCCCACACATGCACTGCATGACTACCAGGTACTAGAGCTCTCACAGACGAGGATCCCACCCGCCCGCACTGTCAGGAAGAGGCGTAACGTTCCAATTGCTCCTGGATTATGGGAGCCAGACTTAGCATAGCGGGACAGCATGCAGCCACAACGACCACGGTATCGTGACTCGTACCCGATTGATCCGCATGCTGGAGATGACTTCCTCGACACACAGTACTCGCAGTTCACTCAGACACAGAGTTAGTCATTCATTCCACCCACCCAGCAGCACAGTCAGTCCTTCGTTCCACCCACCCAGAAACACAGTCAGTCATTCGTTGCACCGACCCAGTATACACAACACCACGAGGGTAGCAGTTCGCAGCAGCAGCGCACTCCCTCAGCGACGCTACATATGGATGCTCGATATGATGACGATGACGACGACTTCATCGAGCCACCACGTTATGGATTGCGCATCGATCCTCGACCAGCTAGGTGCTGGACAGGCGGACATTTGGCGAGGGATCACACTAGGGACAAGTGCGGGGGTAGAGGCGGTGGTCGTAGACGAGGCTAGAGGATTGTACTTTTTTATTTTTAGATTTGTAGTTCCTATTTTTAGACTTGTATTTTGCATTTTTAGACTTGTAGTTCACATTTTCAGACATGGAGCTCGTATTTTCAACTATCTCGTATTTTTAGCCATGTATCTCGTATTTTCAGACATGTATCACATATTTTCAGACTTGTATCTTGTATTTTGGTCAATTATTTTATTGTCTTTAGTCTAGAGTTGCAGCCTTTCTTCAGTGTGTGGTCAATTCTTTTTTGTATTTGGTGCAGAGTTGCAGCCTTTCTTTAGTGTGTGGTCAATTCTGAAGTGTGTGCAATTTTCATCCCCACTACACTTTCCAGCTACATTCCACTTCCCACTGACGAAAAGTCAGATGGTCACATGCTGTCATAGTGGGGTAATCTTATCCGCTGCATCCCACTTCCCACTGATGAAAAGTCAGATGGTCACATGCTGTCATAATTGGAGAATCTTGACAGCTGCATCTCACTACCATAGTTTTTATTTATACTGGACATGCCTCAAGACCATTCTCACTTTTCAAAAATCATTCCATCTTACTATTACTTTTAAATGGGTTTGCATTCTGGCTTCAATGGGGTGGGGAACAAGTAGACACCACAACTTCATGTCTCTCTTACAACGTTATACGACTTAGCATGGACGATATGCATCTCATTGCAAGACAGCCTTTATGGCAGACATACCCAAAGTTCCTAAAAAAGATGGGTTTGTCGAGCACGAAGGTGGTGAGAACTCTAACAGGGCGGTGTCCCTTATATATCGGCGGTGAACTTACGGCTCACTTTCTAGTCCCCATCATGGGCGCCACGGGATTCAAGGTCATGTACGACATGATGAACACGAATCCCTCCTACCGCATCGTTGAGCTGTACTTTGAGTTCGAGAATGGAAAGACGCTACAACAAGGAGGGAGGCGTTCGTGGGTGCAAGTGCAAGCATGTCATACGGTCAGACAAGCGAGAGCGGACAAAGTAGTCACTTGCGCCACACTACTGCGAGCAGGAGTACACGGGAACCCATTGTAGATCACGTTCAACCAAATGCTCCAAACCTAGAGGGGGACAATGATACGCCACCAGGATCTGAGAGTGGTGACAATCAACAGTCATCTGAGAGTGAAATCAATATAGATAATGATGCCGAAATCCACTCTGAGCCAAATGTGTAGTTGATGGTGCTGTAGAGATTCCCCATCCACGACCTCCACCCGGTGCCTACACCCCCTGAATTTTTCACGCATTTAGCGTCAGACATCAGCGAACAAATGGTTACTAGCAATCACTCGTACGACGTCATCATAATTCCTTGTTTCCACCTTGAAGGACCAGGCTTCGTGCTTAGGCATCAGTTTGAGTCGAAGGCAGACGCACAACTTGCCTGCAAGCATTATGCTTTGAAGAACAACCAAATTCTGACAACGACACGGTCTAAGAAGGCAGATCTAGAGCTCAAATGTGCTGGCTACAAGCACAATGGATGTCGTTGGAGAATCAGACTCACTACCGATGGTAGTGAAATGTGGACCATGCTACAACTCAACCCAGATGATACATGTCAAGGGAGTATGGACAACATTGGCGCAAAATAGCTCGATGTCTAAGTTATAGTTGATGCCGTTTTCCATCTCAGGAAAGTAACACCTCATGCTACGATCAAACAGCTCCAGGCTGAGGTTTTGAGTCAGTTTGGAAGGAGCATATCGTATAAGAAAGCATGGACTAGAAAACAACGGGCCATGGAGCTAATCTACGACGACTAGGAAGAATCATACAACGACTTGCCAACAGTATTGAAGGCAATCTAGGAATGGAACCCCGGTACACAAGTGGATTTCATCACAATCCCCGTAGTGACAGAGACAAGAGGTACTGTTCTTCAATTCGAACGGGTTTTCTGGAGTTTCGGTCCTAGCATCGAAGGATTCAAGCACTGCCCGTCTGTGCTTATCGTGGATGGCACTTTCGTGACTGGAAAATACAAGCATACGTTGCTCATTGCTAGTTCGTTCGATGGCAACAAGAACATCTTCACTGTGGCATTCACCATTGTCGACATGGAAAATCAGGTGAACTGGGAGTGGTTCTTCAGTTGCATTCAGGATCTCGTAACCGACAGACGCGGAGTCTGTGTCATATCAGACTGACATGATGGAATCAGGAATGCGATGGGTAAGATCCGTAATGGATGGCAATGGCGCTAGTGCACACGTCACTTAGTCAGCAACTACAACTCCAAGGCAAAGTATCCACCCATGAAGCATTGCTTGCAAAGTCTATGTAGGTCTCATAAAACTCATGACTACTTTATTTTCAACCTATCATCGTTTACTAAACCCCATCCATTGTGTGACACTTGCAGCAGGTAAGGAAATTTGAAAAGGGGGTCAGATCATTCATGAGAACCAACGATCAACTCTATTGGTGGAAAGTTATTGATTCATGCAATGATGGGCATGGTGGAATAACACGACATCGAACATTGCAGAGAGTGTCAATGAGGCATTCAAGGTAGTCCGTGCACTCCCCATCGTAGCTCTGGTGGAGGCCACCTTCTACAGGCTTCACTACAAGAAAGGTCCAATCTAGCATCGACAACTTAACAGCGGCCACTTACGGGCCGCTGTTAAAATAGTTTAGTAGCGGCTATTTAACAGTGGTTTAGTGGCTGATGTTAAATTTAATGATTTAACAGCGGCTTAAATCATTAAATTTAACAGCGGCCACTTGGCCGCTGTTAAATATTTAATATAAACAGTTGTGCGCAGCCATTTTCGGGCAGATCTATTGTCACTGAAATCTCTCTCTCTCTACAAAGTTCCAGAACCTCCTCTGCACAGCTCTCTCTCTCGTAGCAGCAGCCATCCGCCGCCTCCGCCGAACGCCATTGTCGACATCGCCCGCCACCGGTCAGCTAGGCGCCACCTCCTACGCCGCCGTCAGCCATCTGGAGAAGGTATTGCTCTGACTTCTATATTCAAATGTTATAGAGACCTAAATTTTAGGTTTCATCAATTGAATCAATTAATGATGTTTTGTGGTATTGATTAGGTTAGAAATGTTGTTTAGAGTAAGAAAACCTAGTCTACATTTGATGGATTGTGAATAATGATGAGTTTTGAACATTTGTAGATGAACCCTAATTTGACAATTGGGGGTTTTCAAAATTTCAGCAATTATGCACGAATTTGAGTCATTTCATTGCACGAATTTTAATATCTTTTTTTTTGTACAATTGATGACACTCGATTTGACGTGATTATCAGCCTCATTTAAGCGACATTTCCTTGCTTAAGACATGGTTTTTAGGGTAGAATGATGAATATTCAATCAATTGCCCTATCTCGTGCCATTTGTGTTACCTTGGCCCGTTTCGGGTCTATTTGATGGTTTTCTAGTGTTTTTATGTTAGCACAGGTTTTTGCCATCAAATAAAGTAGCCAAGGACGTGTCTAAGGCGGTGGAACCTCGAGGAATCGCACCGGAATCGATCCAAGGAGCCAACCAAGTCAAACAAATTCTTGCCCCGGTTTACAAAAGAGTTTTTGCTGAAAATCCCTTAGTATTTTCGGTGAAAATGCAAGAACAAAATCCACTGATGTCAACTGAAGGATATTTTCGGCGAAAACACTAAGTTTTCGCCGAGAAGTGTTGGACCGAAAATCACAGAAGAAACAGCCGGCGGTCATCCACATTTGCAAAGGAATTTTCGGCGAAAATTCCTTCATATTTTCGCCAAAAATCCTAGTTAAAATCCGGCGGTTTAGGGTTAAGTATAAATACTTAACCGGCGGCCCAAAATCAATGGACTTAGCGGATACCAATCATAATACACTTTTCAGAATCAAAATTTCGAGGATTCTCTGAGAGTTCTGAAGGAGAGTTTAGAGTTCGAAGAGCCGGAAAGAGATCGTGACATCATCCCTTCCATCTCGAGGACTCGGAGCTAGGATTGCATTCTACCGGAAGATTGAAGTTCTGCCGGAGTCGTCTTAATTAGGTTTTTCAGATACTTTTCTGTTCTTCCTCTATATGATGAACTCTTTCTTTATCTTTGATTCTTTTGTGATGAACATGAGTAGCTAAACTCTTAGAGCTTAGACTAGATGAACCCTAAGTGACCCAGGGCTTTAAAGCGGTCACGGATCGGCGGTGATTAGATTCAAAGTTCAATCAGTTTCTCTTTCATGTTTGGTTTGTTCGTCGTTGTTTATGTTTCTTGTCTGGATTGATCACCTAGATTAGATTCTGGTTAAGCTAAGGATAGAAGCGAACGCTCGCCTTACTTTAAAACATCAAACTGAACAATTAACCTTATAATTGGAGTGTGCCTTTCGTAGGAACCGGTTAGGGTTAATCCACTGCAAGAGTAACTCATGAATCATTAGTAATTCCACCAGTTAAGTTAAGTCGTTACGAGAGGCGATCGTACCCGGGCGGCTAATTAATCTTGGTAGCTAGAACGGATAGAGCGAACGTTCGCCGGTCTTAAACCTAAGGGTTAGGAGTTATGGTGGTGTCTTAGAACTGATTGAATGAGAATTGAAATCCACTGATCTGTTGATTGCCTATGCTCTGGTGAACGAAGGGGGATTCGAAGTCTAAGTTTGTCTGTCATCTCTGTTTTCAACCCTAATTTCCAATCTGTTTTAGTTTCAATTTTTAATTTTTCTGCATTTCTTAGAATTAGAAGTCGTGGAACTCACACCACGCATGAAGTGTTTAATTTGAGTAATTTGCTAGCTTATTTGAGTAGTTGATCATTAGAAGGCCCGTGGAATACGATCTACCCTAGCTTTTGTTAGCTTTGTTAGTTATTTGATTGAACGCACGCACAACGACGCGTTCATCAACAATGCAGCACTGATGGCAGACGTGATGACTGGTGGCCCTGGTGTGATGGGTGGTGGCGCTGGTGGAGCTGGCGGTGATGAAAATTGTCACCCAAAGAAGCCCCGCCGGAAGATTACAAACTCCATATGATTGGTGAGTTTCAAAAAGCTTGTACATATTTAAGACTGTAATATAGTAATCACTAACTCTCACATTATTTGTTTCCCCTACAATGTATATAGATTGTAATACTGGAGTTCGTTGGGTGGAAAAGGCGAAAATAAAAAATTGGGCTACTATAGGGGATAATGGGGGGCGCATCGAGGTGAAGTTGGATAGAGACGGTGTGCCTTGTGGTCACGAGGGTTAGTATTTGCGCCAGTATCTTGGCAAAGTCATAGGACAGCCCAATATTTTTCCCATTGGAGTTGATGATTGGTCACAAGTCCTAGAGTGTGACAAAAATCATATATGGGGAACCTTCATCCGGCTATGAGTTTCTCAAATCTTGTTAAATTTATTGATTATTTCATTGTGTTAAATGTTTATTGTGAAATGACAACACAACTTCAATTGGGATGACAATGATAATGCGATGATAGAAGAATTTGTCATGTGAAACCTAGGCGTCAAGTGGAGGGAACGAAGGGCTCGACTATGGAGACATGCTGGGTGTGATCCGACTCAAGGCCTGGAGTATAACTTGTCCCGGAGGCCACATGATGTATTGGAACGGGATTGGGATATGTTCTGTCGGTAAAGGCTGCGACAATCAACTTTGGTAAGGACGAGATGAACAATAATGCACATACTACATTTAATATCACTAAGCAATTATGCACGGTTATATATAACTCTTGTTTTGTAGGATGCATGGAATGTCGCTAATCGAGCAAATCAAGACATCTATCATACAAAGGGATCAAGGCCATTCAACGTGGAGCGTGAAGTTATAGTAAGTAAATCTACTCATTTATAGAAACTATAAGTGTTTCAATTGTGCATGTGGAAGTAGGTGTATTAGTTGTTTACATATTGTAGCCTATAATATTCTTTGTTTTGTAGGAAAAAGAGAAGGGGAGGGAAGTGAGTAGAACCAAACTCTTTATTAGATGCTATGAGAAAGAGCCAGAAAAATGTGCTAACCCTGCTACAGAAGCATTTGTGGTATGTGTTGTAGTAGTAGTTTATTAGCATACTTTTGAACTTAATTATATTAGAATTTGTTACTTACAGATACACGTGTGAAATGAATGTAGGAGTCCGTTAAAGGGTTTCAGTCTGATCCCACTACTGACTCGGGGACTAGCCGGAATGACGTTGTTTCAAGGGCATATAATGCACGCGACAAGAATGAAAAATCAGGGAGAGTACGTTATCTTGGCTTTGGGGCGAAACCCAAAAGGGTAAGTGTATGAGGTTGTAGATATATAAATGTGAAATGAAATGATAATAGGTTGTAGATATGTGAAATGCGAAATGGAATGATAATAGGTTGTAGATATGGGTGAAGGAATGAATGCATTGTGTGTTATTTTTGTAGGTTGAAGAGTATGATAATAGGTGAATGTATGAATAGGTCATGCCGATTTTTTTGTAAAATTGCTTATTCAATTGTTTGTTGCAGGTGTACCGTGGTTCGTCTTCTTCTTCTGGGTCCTGGGAATCATCCAACCCAACCCTCCCAAGTTGGACGATATTTGGTGCGAAGATCCTGGAGCACTTGGACAAACAAATTGGTCTATCTCCGGACTTGGAGGAAATGCGAAAAATGTTTAAAAGTCAAGGAGGATGTAGTGGAAGCGCTTCTACCCCAATAGTTGATGAAGACATTCCTAGAAGTGAAGGAGAGAATAATGATGACAGTAACGACGATGACACTTAGTTAGATGCTATCGAGGTTGCACGTAGGTGTGTGTTAGTAGAGGACAAAATAATTAAGTAATTGTGTGTGTTTATTTTATCTCGATACTTAGTACATTTTGTATTTCAGTGCGTTTCTGAACAATGACGTTGTTTAATGAAGTTGTTTGATAACTATAAATTTGTGTACATAATACAAATGTCCCAAATATCGAATAACGCCAAAATCGAATAACGCCATACAAATTGAAATTAGGAGCTGCACAGCAAGGGCTGCTGTTGTGTAGTATTTTTTTACAATTTAACAGCGGGCCCATCCACTGTTAAATTGCTGCAGTTTAACAGCGGCCTTGGGCCTGTTAATTTATACAGATTAACCGCGGACCCCAAAGCCCGCTGTTAAAACGGCTTAGCATTGGCCAGTTTAACAGGCCGCTGTTAAATGGGCAGTTTCCTGCAGTGCTTGTTGGATACTTCGAAGATCGACGAACTAGGATTAGAGAAGAAGTGGAGACTGTGACAATATGGACCAAGATGTGTCTCAAGCGGATGGAGAAACGACTGAACAAGTCACATACCCATGTAGTAAGGACTTACGACTATGAGAATGGGTTGTTTGATGTGCAGACTGCGCCAAATCTGACAAATGGAGGGGGAATAATACGCAGACAATGAATCTATATTACAACGACTAGGACGGGTCGTGCACCTGGGGCAAGTTCTAGCAGAAAAATGCCATGTTCACACGTCATGACATCCATTTGACATGCTCGTCAAGATCCGTTCTACTACATTAATGAACATTACAAGCTGGAGAATGTGAGTCGGATATACGGTAGGAGTTTTCACCCAATTGGGGGCAGAAAAGACTGGAAGCCACATGGACGGTTGCATTTCATTCCCGAGCAGAGATTAATTAGGAAATTTGGTAGGCCATGCCATTCACGCATACACAAAAAAGATGGACTGGATCGAAGAGATTGAGCCTCATTGCAGCTACTACAAACAAGATGACCACAACAAAAGGACTTGCACACGGGCAAAGCAAAGCAATAGAAATCCCAACCCCTCCAGGAATGGTTAATTCGTTTTCATTTTCTTCTCTGTCATTGTGTCGTATTCATGTACCCTCTTTCCAGTTTTAATGAGCTATATCCTTGTTTTTTGTCATGTTTTTTATGTAAAATCTGCTAGACAAACTTGAAAACAAACTAACCAACATAAGATCTTCCAATTCTCCAAATATAACAAAAGGGATACAGTGACAGACAAGGGAGACCCAACCCTCCAATAGCGTACGAGTACAACAAAACAAAACAACTAAAACATAACAACAACCACTTCAACCCTCCAATACTCTTTCCATTCTAGTCACGATCAGGAGATCGATTCCCTTAACTAGGGCATTTATATAACCCTCCAGCACTATGTTGTGGGATTCGGGACCCTTCACCCGTTCTGTAAGACACCGAATAGAGTGTTTCTGCCTCTGGATTACCTCGTCCTTCTCCCTAATCACTTCGTCCACAACCTCACGCACCTTTAGTTTCTCATAAAACCCACAACTCCTACCCTCCTTCTCGAGAGGACAACTGAAATAGCGTTCCAGATTGTAGACAATACACCGGGTTGCCCTTAACCCGCACTTGCATTCGATGAGGCCTTCTTCGTAAACGAACAGATCCTGCTCCTCCTGTCTCTTCATCTTGAACATTATCCTTTCAACATCTGAAATTGAATGAGAGCAGTAATTAGTGCAACATAACAAACGAGGAAGAACTGGGAAGCAAAAAACACAACCAACCATTCACTTACGTCGACTGGAAGAGGCCATATTCCAAAATTGCTTCAAGATGTTGCCGTCAATGAACTTTGAGAGTTTGCGAAGAAGGTGTGTCTGGGGTGGGAGTGGATATTTATAGGTAGATCTAGGGTTTAAGGGTTCCCAGCAAGCGAGGCGCAAACCAGCCTATTGGAAAACCGTAAACCCTAACGGCACGACGCTCACTAGCTGCCCTTCACATTTTCCCCTATATGGACATATTTTGACAAAATGCATACTTCCCGATAACTGCCCCAAAACTACAAAACCCTTTTTATGAATGATGTTGTAATTTTGTAAATTGAAAATTATTTTTAATGTTTGTAATTAAAATTATTACGTGGTAGGTGATGCGAAATCTATTTGATTGGATAAACGAGTGTTATGTTAGCACTGTCACCAATAGTGTTAAAATTCTAGGGTTTATTGGTTAAATTTGTCATCATTTTCAATGGCTTGACATAAAAATAATGACTAAATCTTATATATTCGTGAAAGGTTTGGTCATTTTTATGTATTAGGCCTTAGTTTATTATTAATATTTTTTTTAATATTACAAGGTAATAAAAAAAGGTCAAATGTTTCACTAATATGTTTGATCTATCTACATAAGAGGAAGCTTATGATTTTGGATTTGATGAAGGGTTTTTAGATAATCTAAGCTAAACTAAAGTTGGAACAACGGTGACTTTTTAAGGGGATCGATGTTGGAGCCGAAGAAAAAAGAGAACTAAGGGTGCCACAATCTAGAGTTTGCACGATTATTGAGTCTCAGTGGAAGCTAGAGTATTTGCCGGGAATTAGAGTGATGGGACCAAAATTTCACCTCAAAAAATTAAATGATTAATTCAACAATTTATGGATTGTTTATACGGGGATTAATAAAATATACATATTTTTTATTTGGTAGTCTCTCGGCTTGAGATCAGGCTCCAACCTTTTCTCAGTCATTAGATCATACTTTGACCCATTGACCAATCCAATGGTCTAGATTGATAGGGGTATTTAGGACTTTACACATACCATTTAATTTTTATATTTACATTAAATATATTAATATTTAGTGACCAGCCGGTGAATCTCCGGCGACCGACCAACGTCATCGGCGACTTTTCCGGCGAGACTCCAGCAAATTTTTTTTTTGCTTTCAATTTTTTTTCATAAAACTTGTTAACACCTTTTTTTTGCTAACTAGTTAACCGTGTTTTTTTAACTGATAACTTCGTTTTTATAAAAAAAAAAACTAGTTAACATCATTTTTTGTTTGATAACTTGTTACTAGATTTTAACCTTATAACTAGGGTTGTATACGAGCCGAGCTGCTCCTGAGCCGCTCGGACTCGGCTCAGTAATTTTCTAAAAAAGCTCGTTCGTGAGCTCGGCTCGTCATAAGCGAGCTAGCACATGAACAGGCTCGTCACCTAAATGAGCCGAACTCAAGCCAGTATGTTGGTCGGCTCGGCAGGCTCGTGAGCCAACTCGCTTCGTTAGCTCGTTAAGACAAGCTCGCGAGCTGGCTCGATTGTAACTCGTATAATCCTAATCCCTAAATGGTAACTAAATAATCAACCCTAATAGTGTAATAAACTGATACCCTAAAAGAAGTCATTTGATAATTAGTAATTACTAATTACCATAATGGCTAATGCCCCAGAATTACTTTAATCCCCACTCTGTGAGTCACGAGGCCACGACCAACGGTACATCATTCTTCTTCTTCTCTACTTTTGCTTCTTTTGCTTTTTTTATGGTTGCTAATTTGTTTCTTGATATGCATGTTGGAAACGTTCATTTGGCTTGGAATTTGTTATTTTTTATATTTTTTATATTTTGCAACACATATCGTATGTTTGTAGAATGTTTAATTTCTTGTATTTTCGATATTTTTTATACCGATTTTGGCTCGTTTATGATGGTAAATGAGTCTAACTAGGATTTGGCTCGTTTAGCAGTGTAAACGAGCCAAATCTGGCTCGTTTAACATTATAAACGAGCCGAATCTGAGCCAGGCTCGTTTAACATAGTAAACGAGTCGATCCCGAGCCGAGGTCGAGACGAGCCCGAGCCTATGCAACCTGTATACGAGCCGAGCCCGATCTAGCCTATCTGAGCTCGTCACGAGCCCGAGCCAGAAAAAAATTAGGTGAGCCCGAGCCCGAGCTAGGCTGAAGCTCGGCTCGGCTCATATACAGCCCTATTGATAACTAGTTAACAATGTTTTTTTTTATTGATAACTAGTTAACATGGTTTTTAAACTGATAACTAGTTAACAATATTTTTTATTAGGTAACAATGTTTTTTATTGATAACTAGATAACATCTTTTTAAAAAAATTAGTTAACTAGATAACACATTTTTTGCTGTTAACTAGTTAACAGTGTTTTTTAAACAGATAACTAGTTAATATGGTTTTTATCTGATAACTAGTTAATAACGTTTTTTGTTTGATAACTTGTTAACAGATTTAGGTGATAACTTGTTATCAACATTAGTTAACTAGTCATCAAATTAACATAATTAGTTAACTAGATAACTTATCGAATTAACTAGTTAACATCATGACTAAGATAACTAGTTAACATTCTTTTAAGATGATAACTAGTTAACCAATCAAGTTAACTAGTTATCCAATCGTATTAACTAGTTATCAAGTTGTTAACTGGTTATCTAATCAAGTTAATTAGTTAACTAATCATGTTAACTAGTTATTTTGTTTTTAATTAGTTCATTTATCGAGTTAACTAGTTAACATTATGATTGGATAACTAGTTTACGAGGGTATTTAGGTGATGACTAGTTATAAAAACTTGTTAACTAATTATACGAACTAGTTAACACATTATTTGACAACTAGTTTATATATTTTCAAAGATTATTCCAAAAATGTCAACAACATAAAAATAGTGACTGAAATTGTAATGTTTAATACAAAACAATCAAATTATCTATAACTTAGAATATAGTGACTAAAATTTAATTATTAATATTTTAGATCACGCCGATTGCTCCTGGTCGTTGTTCGAGGATCTGTATTTTGACTTTGTATACAACGATGAGCCGGCTGAAGCTCGTGAGGTTGGGGACGAGGACGATAGCAACACTGTCGCGGACGCCGTCGAGGACGAAGTTACCGCGGTTGTGAAGCACGGACGGAGGTGTCGCCGCCTCGGAAGCGGCGGAGAATCTGCAGATCGATGAGGTCTCATTTGGCGCCCGAAGTGTGGAACCTGAGCAGGGAGCAAGGGAACAAGCTGCTAGCCAGAACCTCCGTGCTCTTCACTCTCGTCTTGATGGTTGAGAACCTCGCTTGAGCTTCATCAACGTAGCCTCCGCACATTAACCCGAAGAAAATCAAACAAATTCAAACTTCGGCAAGACCTAGAATTGGTGATTCATCGGCGGCGAGGGATTCGTCGTCGGCAAGGGATTTGGGTCCTTGAAGAAGAAGATTAGAAGGAGGATGGGAGGAGGCATTGGTGGAGACGCGAAAGAGAGTTTGGATCGGAGAGTTTGGATGCGAGGATGACGGTGGCTGAGACGAGAAAGGTATTTGGTAGTGATAACTTTTTTCAAAATGTCGAAATTGCCTTTCGACTTTTTGGTTGGAACCGGTCCAACCCTTAAAGGGGAGAAGAATGGGTAATGGAAGACATTGATTCTTATGATCAATATTAAGGAAGCATCGTATGTGAAGGTAGCATCCTATGTGAATGTAGTATCCTATGGAATAATGGATATTCACTACAATATTATTCATAACAGAATATGTCTTATATTACTTTTCTGTATTTTGAAGGCTTATTGTCCATTTTGGTCATAAACCTTTGAGGTTTATAATAAATTGGTTATAAACCTTTGATTTGCAACCTGGTGGTCATTAACCTATAGGGTTTGTAACAATTTGGTCAATCGTTAGGTTTCCATCCAATTTCTCCATTAAGTGCTGATATCAGCAATGCCATCTCAACCTTTGTGGAAAAAAGGTTGAGATGGCATTGTGATATCAGCACTTAACGGAGAAATTGGATGAAAAATTAACGTATTGACCAAATTATTACAAACCCTATAGATTAATGATCACTAGGTTACAAATCAAAGGTTTATAATCAATTTAGGGAAAATACACCCACATAGCCAAACCTTTCAGCTTGATGACAATTGTAGCCAAACCTATATCGAAAACCTAAAATAACCAAAAAGTTAACGGAAAAAGACTACTTCTGTTAAAGATAACGGAAAAATTAGAGAAAAGGTGAGTTGGCATCGACAAGTAAGATTTTATGATGCCAACTCAGCGACAACAAAAATTAAATAAGTGCCAACTCATATTTTATTGTCACACAGATATTTTTATTTTTTGTAAAATTAGAAAAATAAAAATAATCTAATCCCTAATTCCTCTTGTCTTCTTCAATCAGTCATAAATCTCTATTTTGATTTGTGGCAGTAAACAGAGCTGGACGACACCCAAACAATCGCCGGTTGTGGATTGCTGGTTTTGGCTACTTCCAATAGGTTGATGAATCCAGCGATGTTGGAGCTGATATAAGATTGGGGATTCGGCATCGCGTAGAGGACTCCGGCCTGAGCAGCCAAATGAAGGATGTGGGAGAAGGGGACAATGTCGAATAGCTTGTTTGAGATCTCCTTCAACGATGAGAAGCGGGTCGGCGTTGAGATCTCCTTCAACGATGAAGACCTCGTGCTTGAGCAAAAGCTCCTAGCGAGATCTCTGGAGCGAAGAAAGTGTTGAAATTGTCGAGGTCGTGGACGCCGTCGCAGTGCTTCCTGAAGGCGAGGGAGTAGTGACTTCCGACGAATCCATTGGGGCGGCGAGGAGTAGAGGAGCGATAGACCTGTTTCTCCCAACTGAATCCGCCAATAGCAAAGGAAGATTAAGCAGAGAAGGAAGAGGAGAAGAAGGTCGGTGAACGGAAGATTAAGTAGAGCGGCGGAGGAAGATAATGGTGAATAAGAAGTGATGTCGGTGCACAATGGAGCCGGATGAGAAAGAAGATGGGGAAGGGGAGGAGGGTGGGTGGGGATGTGGATCCCCATCCAACCCTTTCCAAGGGTTGGAAATTCCAACCTTCATCTTAACCATTAGATCACCTTTGACCTTTTGACCAATCCAATGGTCTAAATTGTTAGGGGTATTTTAGACTTTACACATATAATTTAATTATTATATATAAATAAATTAATTAATCTTTCCAACGACCAGCAGCTCAGCTCCGGCGACCGGCCTCCGGCGCCGGTGACTTTTCCGGCGACCGGTCGCTGGTCGCCGGCGGCTTTTCCGGCGACTTTTCTGGCGAAATTTTTTTTTTAATTTTTTTTTTGAAATTTTTTTTTCAATAATTTTTTTTTACTTAAAAAAATACTAGTTAACACTTTTTTTTGCTGTTAACTAGTTAACAGTGTTTTTTTAACTGATAACTAGTTAACATCGTTTTTTGTTTGATAACTTGTTAACATATTTTTTACTAACAGGTTAACCAACCGAGTTAACTAGTTAACAAATTTTTTACTTGATAACAATATTTTTGTTGACTAGTTAATCAACCGAGTTAACTAGTTAACAAGTTGTTAACTAGTTAACTTATCAAGTTATTAACTTGTTAACAAATTTTTTACCCGATAACAGTTATTTTTGTTAACTAGTTAACCATCCGAATAATCATATAATAAAAAATTTAACGAGATTTTTTGTTAATATGTTATCTAACTAGTTATGTTATTTTTACCTAGTTAACTAGTTAACAATTTTATTTGTTAACTAATTAACAGTGTTTTTTAATTGATAACTAGTTAACATGATTTTTATCTGATAACTAGTTAACAACATTTTTTGTTTGATAACTTGTTAACAGATTTAGGTGATAACTTGTTATCAACATTAGTTAACAAGTTATCAAAATTAGTTAACAGATTATTCTGATGTTAACTAGTTAACTAAACTAGTTAACATGTTATTTTGCTGAACCAACTTATATAGTTATAGGTTATTTCAATATATTCAAAGTTGTACAAAATAATAAAATAAAATATCAAACTATTAATAACATATTTTTAAGTGACTGAAAATGTTAACTTTTATTTTTTAGTGACTGAAAACGTTAACTTTTATTTTTCAGTGACTAAAATTAACATTTTCTTTTGGGCAGCCATCTCCGTGGAACGCTGCTTCCGCCGTAACCGCCGCCTCCACCGTAACCGCCAACTCGTTCGCCACCGCCTCCAGCGCTGCCGCCTTGGACGGGGTTGCCGCTGTGGCCGGTCATGTCAGTCGCCTTGGTGCGGCCGTCGTTGGACTTCTCGATGACGTACTCGACCTCTTCGTTCTCGGCGAGGCTGCGGAAGCCCTCGGTCTCGATGGAGGACTGGTGAACGAAGACATCCTCGCTGCCGTCGTCGGGGGTGATGAAGTCGTACCCCTTCTGGTCGTTGAACCACTTAATCTTGCCGGACAACAATAGCTCTCCTTCCCTCAATCTTGCCGGACAACAATAGCTCTCCTTCCTCGTTGAAGCGGCGGCCGATTTCATTAGGAGGCGGCGACAATTGGAATGAGATAGGAGGGAAGCAGATTACATATGGTTAGTTTATTTTTCTTAATACCAATTTTGCCCTTCCGTTGATTGGGGTTGGACCGGCCCAACCTTTAAAGGTTGGGTCCGGATCTTAAGCCGGGTGGGTGGGGTGGGGTGGGGTGGGGTGGGGAAGTTTTTTTATTATTTTATTTTTAATAATTAGTTAATATGAAAATTTTATTTTCCAGCTAACGTTTCCATTAGCCATATCATTTTTTCATTTAGAAAAAGTAACACCATTAGTAAAATTGGCTATTTTGGGTTTTCGATATATGTTTGGCCACAATTGTCAGTGAGGTTAAAGATTTGGCTATGTGAGTGTATTTACCATCAATTTATTACAAACCCCAAAGGTTTATGACCAAAATGGATAATAAACCGTATTTTGAACATGTTCTTTGTAGTTGGAAGTTGCATGAAAAATCAAATTCAGTTTTACACGTGATGTTCAAACTCAAGTTGTAGTGAGTTTCTTTCGTTAATCACCAATTACCACGTAAGTCACCCTCTCGACTTATATATATATAATTAAATTTCTAACTTCAATCCAAATGTCAAACTAAATCTGAAATCAACAGAAAACAATAACTGATAACGTAACAATAATCAAAATCAATACTTGAGTGTGTGCCAAATTGATCTATTAACACAACATCACCATAAGCAACATCCATTTATACTAATTTAAGGCTCTGGTAACTATTTCCAAGTAACCAGATTTATCAATCACACCATAACCTAAGCTGTCGTTGTCCAAGAACCAAGATTGTTCACATGAGGCAGCAACCATCCATTGTAATGTAACTTCTTATCCATGTCAATCATAGTCATTGTCTGAGATTCAAATTCGTACGAGTAAATTGAACCATCTTCATGCCTTCTAAAGACAACATCTCCCTTAATTCTCAAGCTAAACAGAGGGACCATGTCAATCAAGCTACCTCTAGTGATCTTATGATACTTTGTCCATTCCTGATCACCACGGCATACACTCTTCATCTTCCATATATCAATGTCCAAATCCTCGTGTGTAACAAAACATAGCAGGTCTCCCATTTTGAGGATCCGATCATGAGCCCCTGAGATCTTTGGAAGTGGTATGACATGGAATTTCTCTGTATCCAATTCCAGTGACACCATGGAATTGCTTCCTCCGTCAATTTGTGGAAGCCAGTGCAGAGCTCCAATGGCCGAAATAGGATGATACCCAAATCGAGGAAACATCCAAGAAGGAGGTCCATTCACTGGATTCCATGATCTAGAGCCGAGGTTCAGTATCTCACAACCAACATATTTCATGTCATCCATAAACAAGTGGACCAATTTGTAACCAGCATTCATTGATGCAAATCCATAAGATTCTTTGTGAGGCTCAGACAATGTACCAACAGGAAGAGCAAGTAGTTTTCTCGTCACAGGGTTCATAACTAAGAGCCCTCCATTCTTGAGAATGTTGTCAAGCAAGATGAAACCATTACATACTGCTCTAATCTTCCCCAGGCAGTTGATGCCGTAATCTCCGATCACACCTTTCCCTCACTGAACTTAATGAAGTTTATGCTGAACTGTATCGACCTCCTAGCAGATTGTAGTGCAAACAAGTTGATAGGTTGAGACTGAAGCAGTTTGTCCTCAACTGAAAAATTATTGGCTTCTTGCTTGGAAGATGATGTTGAGTGAGCATGAGAGTAAGGATATGAGGTCCCCGTAGGAACCGGTTTCAGATAAATCAAAACAGATTCTGACTGAACAAGGCGCTTCTCAATGAAGGAAATGCTATTGATGATACCATACCAGGTCTTGCAAATAAACCTTGAAGAGGGTAGTGATTCAAATGGTAGCTTCATGAGAATATTTGAGATGCAATCTTTGTCGAGATAACACACAGGGTTCTTCTTATCTTCATCTTCCCCTACCTTCATTGACATAGATCTCTGCTTTACAGACTCCAATAATTTAGTGCTCTTTCCCAGACATTTGCTCATGTTTTCCCCCTCCCTATACAGTCAAACAGATAGATCAGCTCTAGTTTCATCTAGCTATTAAATTTAGCCATGTAGCATATTAACATAATCAAGACTGCATCTAACAACAGAAACATAATTACGAAGTAAACAATTACAGTTACTTACCCTTGATGATTTATTGAGTAAAACATGTTTGACAATCTATAAACCTAATTTAATTCATATAATTTACCTGCATCCTGAAACTCATAATTGAGTCACTAATCATTTGCAATAGCAGTGTATATAGTAAACATCGATTTGACCAGGAATAGAGTTTCTTGTTGATAAAGAAGAATTTGCAAAACAAGGTTGGAATGAAACCGATTAAAATAACAGCGACCAAGAAATTAACAAGGACGAGCTCTACAAACCCATAGCCAGAAGATAGAAACAGAGAAGCAAGCAACCAAGAAGAAACGAAAGACCGAACAATGGCGAAGTCAAGAGAAATACAGAGAGGCCAGCGACAAACATTTACAGAGTCAAATTTAACAAGTGAAAATTTTCCAAGTCATGTAGAGAAAGAAATCAGTTATCGAATAACGACAAGAACTCAAGAAGGAAGAAAATGAAAAAGAAAAAATCGCGGACGAGAGTAAGAATTGGAAGCAGCAGCATACCTGAGAAATGAGAGAAATATGAGTGGTTTTTTTCCGTAGCGGTGACTGGGAAGAAGAAGATCGATATTACTTATTTAAGTAGACAGCCAAGTCGCCCACTGGCCCATCGCTAACAACAGCCGTGGCTTACAAGGTGAATTTCTTGTAGTCTTCTTCTCATAGAAATTGCCTCACAAGTTGGGGCTAATTTATTTGTATCCGTTTAGTAACCATTTAATTTCACTCTTCACTCTAATATTTTTTAATGCTTAGTAATATTTTTAATTTTGGTTTTGAAAACCATATGCGAAATCAAGATAAAAATTTAATCAATATTTGAGGAGATTTCTAATATGAGGATCCTCTTAGTGTCCTTATATAAGGACATCAATCTACACCTTTCATTTTTTTAATGAAGATCTAATGAGCGGCTAAAGGATGGTGACATAATTTTAATTATGTCACCTGAACAAAATCAATCCACAGCCGTAGGATCTTGGATGAATTAAGATATGGAATGATTTGGAATTAATTGTATTTATTTGCTTTGATTTATTAGGGGCTGCATTTATATTAGGATATTTTATACTTATTCTTTGCAATCAATCATTTATATCAGTTACCAAATTATCACTAATATTATTCACAGTCAAATTCGAGATATAACCTCTCTCATGCTTCCTTTTTTTCATTATTCAGTCCATAATCACATTCTCCTAGCCCGCGGTTGTTTGCTTGTCTCATGGAGTCTCATGTTGTAATCGACGAGGCTAACCAGCAGCCTAAGAGCGGAGGTTTTGATCTTAATCTCATACCCGATGATCAAATCGACGAAAATGATTCAGAAACGACTGAGAATAATGTACCATCTTCAGGCAATCTCGAAATTATGCAAGGACACAGTATGAAGCTAATAATAGTATCCAACCAATAATATTATTTCTAAGCTAATAATAGTATCCAGCCAATACTATTATTTCTAAGCTAATAATAGTATCCTGCCAATACTATTATCCGAACCTGGGTATGGGTTCTTCGTGATTCTCGAGCCGACGTCGGATTTACCTAACAAAGGGAACACAATCAACAATCGAAAGGAGTAGTGATGAAACGCAGTGGGGATGGCTTCCGGGAGTGCTTACCTGAATGAATGGAGTGAGTTGTCGGATTCGTCGACGGGGAATACTCCTTCAACCGGCGGCTGATCGACGAATACCAGCAGAGGAAAAAATTTGACGAATACAAGAATCGGGAAAGAGGCTGCAGTTACTTTTTTTGGTTCAATGGTGATAAAAGCTAGTAAATTGGTAAAGGTAGGTTATTATATGGAATATTGGTAATAATTACATTTATTTGGGGTAATAAATAAGGGGATCTCATTATTTTATTCATATAATTCATCCACCATTGGATGTGTTGTAAGGAGATCTAAAGGTTCTTATGAATTATGTCACCTAGACATAATTAAAGTTTTGTCACCCTCCACCATCCGGTTAAAACTAAAATGAGTATTAAGGTAATTTACTTTATCATTAAATATTACTAATAAATTATTGTAATTAATTTACAACAATTATAAGAGTTTTATTCCTTTTTTTGCTGTTTACTTCTTTGAATCAATCTATGGAAATTCATTAATTTTTTAATCAATGAATCATAATATTTCACCACTCGGAACAACCTACTTTTTTATGAATAAAAATTGGGTTAATACACCTTTTTGCCCATTTACTATGCAAAGTTAACAAACATACCCTTTTACTATTTTCTAACTGATTTAACACCCTCTACTTTGAAAAGTTTAACAAATATGCCCTTCGTTTATCTTTTCATCTAATGAGTTGATTATACGTGCTACGTCATATTATTTGTCCACAACATCACTAATTGGGATGTCCACAAGGTGAAAATATTTAAATTAAAAAGAAAAGATAAAGGAAAAGCACATTATAATCACTATTATGTATGGAGGCGTTTGTGTTATTACTTTTTATTTTTCTTTCTATTTAAATAATTTTTGATTGTGAACTTTGCAAACAGCGATAAGGTGTATAAATAATATGACGTGATACGTATAATCAACACATCAGATGGAAAATAGATGAAAAATTAAACAGAGGGGCATATTTGTTAAACTTTTCAAAGTATAGGGTGTTAAATCGGTTAAAAAATAGTAAAGAGGTATGTTTGTTAACTTTGCATAGTAGAGGGGTAAAAAGGTGTATTAACCCATAAAAATTAGTATATTAATCATCCAAAAAACCACCCAACTGTCCACGAGTAGAGACCAAAGTCGCTTAGTAGAGTGAAAAAAATATGCTTCCTCTCTCTTTGACCGCGCCCCCCCCCCTGATGCGAACCGCCTCCTCTAGGAAGGGATCGACTCAACACCCAAAACTATATTATCAGCCCCACGAGAACCTAACCTTTGAAACCGGCGGAAAACCTTGAAATCCACTAGGTAACGACCTAGGAACCCCAAGTGTTCGGTCGAGTTGGTGCCACAAACAAAGGATGATAGCCTTTGATGATAAACCAAAACCTTAAGCTAAGCAACAACGAGCAAAGACTTGAAGGAAAAAGAACAGAGTTCTGAAATTTTCATTAATCAATAAGTTGTCTTACAATCGTGGCCGAGGCCTCTATTTATAGCACAAAGGGTGGCCAAGGCCGGTTCCAACTCTAAAAAGGAAAAATTAAAATAATCCTAAAAGATAGGCCAAAGAAACTATTAAAATAAACTAAGTAGTCCGAAAATAAAACTCCTAAACCGGCTAAAATTCAGCAAAACCCTAATCCGGGCGGATTAGGGCAAACCGGCAATCCGTGTCCGGGTAGGACTAGGAAAGGGCTCTGGACGCGGGCGGAAATCCTTCCGCGGCTAGGAAAAGGGCTTTGAACGCGCGCGGTGGCATATCCGTAATTACCGCTGGCTCTGGGTGACCGGGTGGCCAGGTGGTGTCCTTCGGCTGTGGTGACCGGCTCGGCATCACTCGCTCCAGACCCGGTGCTAGGGTTTCAGTGATGCCGGGGCGTCCGGGCTCCTTGCTTGACATTTCCTCGGACAAGCGAGGTTCTCCCCAAGTCTTTTGGCCTCCTGAATCTTCTGGCATCAACTTGTCCACCAGATTCTGAGTGCTGAGCAAGGTTGTCCGGGGCTTGAGTTGGCTGTCCGCATCCGCCGGGGTCGGGGCAGTGTTCTTAGGGCATTTGTCTACTGTGTGGGATTTCTGTCGGCCATCAAGGGTCAGTACTGTGCATCCTTCTCTGATGAACCTCTGGTCCAGCTCTTCATGCTTGGCTCGACTCCAATCGCCTATGTAGGCTGTGACCCGTGTCTTGAAGGCTTTGACTTGGCTCCGGGTCAAGGGCAGGTCTGGTCGGGTCCAGGGCACCGGGGGTTCATCATTCCCCTCTTCTTGAGGAGGATTCGTCCTCGAATCTGTTTCTGCAAAGTCTTCATCATAGAAAGGAGTTAAATCAACAACATTGAAAGTAGCACTTACACCATAGGTATTAGGCAAATCTAAAACATAAGCATTATTGTTTATCCTTTCAAGGACAGTGTAAGGTCCATCTCCTCTTGGCAGCAACTTAGATCTCCTTTGTTCAGGAAACCTATCCTTTCTGAAGTGAATCCACACTTGGTCACCAGGTTGGAAGATTTTCTCCTTTCTTCCACGGTTTGCATTCCTTAGGTATTGTGCTGTCCTTTTTTCGATGTTGGCTTTAGCCTTCTCATGAAGCTTTTGGACGTACTCAGCCTTGGTGTGTCCATCTGCATCTAGAAACTCATGTATAGGTAATGGTGATAAATCCAATGGGGTTAGGGGGTTAAAACCATAAACCAATTCAAAAGGGGAGTATTGAGTGGCTGAGTGGACAGATCGGTTGTAAGCAAACTCTACATGGGGGTAGGCAGTCCTCCCAAGTCCTAAGGTTGGACTTAATGATGGCCCTAAGCATTTGGGATAGGGACCGATTGACAACCTCTGTTTGGCCATCCGTTTGAGGGTGGCAGGTTGTGGAAAACATGAGCTTGGTTCCTAGTTTAGCCCACAAGGTCTTCCAAAAGTAGCTTAGGAACTTTGAGTCTCGATCAGAAACTATAGTCTTAGGGATGCCATGAAGTCTAACTATTTCACCAAAGAATAAGTCAGCTATGTGGGATGCATCATCAACCTTATGACATGCAATGAAATGAGCCATTTTTGAAAACCTATCTACAACCACGAAAATTGAATCTTTGCCCCTCCTAGACTTAGGCAATCCTAGAACAAAATCCATAGATATATAAACCCAAGGGTGTTCAGGGATAGGCAAAGGGGTATATAAACCAAAGGGTTGAAGGTGTGACTTAGCTCGTTGGCATTTGGCACATTGGTTGATGATCTTCTCAACTTCTTTCCTCATCCTAGGCCAGTAGAAGTGTTCCTTAAGGCAAGCTACTGTCTTGGCAACTCCAAAGTGACCCATGAGACCTCCTCCATGAGCTTCTCTTATGACTAGGGTTTGGCTTGAATGGCTAGGGTAGCATAGCTTAAATCCTTTGAACAAGTATCCATTTTGCCTATAGTAATCCTCAAACCCTACATGTGTGCAAGACTCAAAGATGTCTTTAAAGTCTGGGTCAGTCACATATAAATCTTTGATATGCTCAAAACCAATGAATTTAGAACTCAAGGCAGTAATTAGGGCATACCTTCGAGAAAGGGCATCGACTACCACATTCTCCTTACCTTGTTTGTAGTGGATGATGTAAGGGAATGACTCAATGAACTCCACCCACCTTGCATGCCTTTTGTTCAGTTTATGTTGAGCCTTCAAATACTTGAGGGACTCATGATCGGTGTGGATTATGAACTCCTTGGGCCACAAGTAATGTTGCCAAGTCTTCAAGGCTCGGACTAGGGCATACAATTCCTTGTCGTTGGTGGGGTAATTGAAGGTTGCACCACTCAATTTCTCACTAAAATAGGCAATAGGTCTCCCTTCTTGCATCAACACAGCTCCAATTCCTACTCCCGAAGCATCACACTCGATCTCAAAAGGTTTTGAGAAATCGGGTAGTTTGAGCAATGGAGCTTCGGTGAGCTTCTTCTTGAGTGCTTCAAAGGATGCCTCTTGAGGTGCTCCCCAATGGAAGGGAACATTCTTCTTAATGACAGCCGTGAGAGGGGCAGCTAATGTGCTAAAGTCCCTCACAAATCTCCTATAGAAGCTTGCAAGTCCATGGAAGCTTCGGACATCAGTGATGTTCTTTGGGGTTGGCCATGACTTGATTGCTTCGATCTTGTCCTCATCAACCCTAATTCCTGTAGAGCTAACAACAAAACCAAGAAACACAAGATGATCGGTGCAAAAAGTGCACTTTTCCATGTTTGCATACAGTTGTTCTTGTCTTAGGGTTTCTAGGACAGATTTCAAGTGACCTAGGTGATCCTCTAGGGTTTTTGAGTAGATCAGAATGTCATCAAAATAAACTACTACAAATTTCCCTATAAAAGGCCTAAGGACTTGATTCATTAACCTCATGAAGGTACTAGGTGCATTAGTCAAACCGAAGGGCATGACCATCCATTCATACAAACCTAGTTTAGTTTTAAAGGCAGTTTTCCATTCATCACCTTCCTTCATTCGGATTTGGTGATAGCCTGATCTTAAATCTATCTTAGAAAAGATTGTTGAACCATGCAATTCATCAAGCATATCATCTAACCTAGGGATGGGGTGTCGGTACTTAACTGTGATGTTATTGATTGCTCGGCAGTCGACACACATCCTCCAAGTTCCTTCCTTCTTTGGCACAAGGATGATTGGAACAACACACGGACTCATGCTCTCCCTCACATAACCCTTGTCCATCAATTCTTCGACTTGTTGCTGGATTTCCTTAGTTTCATCCGGGTTTGTCCGGTAGGCAGCCTTGTTGGGTAGTGATGCTCCCGGCACAAGGTCAATTTGATGCTCTATGCCTCAGATCAGGGGTAGTCCACTAGGGATTTCCTTGGGAAATACATCTTCAAAATCCTGCAAAAGTGAAGATACAGCACTAGGGAGAGAAGTGTTAGGGTTAGAGATCAAACATTCTTTGTAAAGAATGACCACGAGGGATTTCCTAGATACTAGGGTTTGTTTGATCTCACTAGGTTTAGCTAACAGGTTTTCTCTCCTCTCAACCTCACTCTTTCGAGCTCTTTGATCCTTGGGATCATGAAATTCTGTTTTTGATCTTAATTCTATTTTTGTACCTTTTTCTTTTGAGGACTCACTCTTTTCTTCTCTCATCTCTCGTTTCTTGAGCTCTCTCTCTTTTTTCTCTCGGCTCACCTTTCTCTCTATTTGATCCTTGAGTATCTCAGTAGGTGATAGTGGCTTCAACTTAAATGTAGTGTCTCCATGCGTGAGTTGATACTTGTTTGCCCTCCCATCATGTTGTGAGTATCGATCAAACTGCCAAGGCCTTCCAAGTAGGACATGGGCAGCCTCCATGGGAACCACATCACAAAGCACCACATCTTTGTATCTCCCAATGCTCAAAGGGATGTGTGCTTGTTTGTTGACCTTCAAATCTCCACTATTGCTCAACCAATGCAGTCGATAGGGCTTAGGGTGTGGGTGAGTAGCAATTCCCAAGCCTTTAATAAGATCCAAGCTCACTGCATTTGTACAACTTCCACCGTCAATAACCAAAGTGCAAACCCTATTTAAAATTACACACCTTGTATGGAACAGATTGTCCCTTTGCTCCCATCCATCTTCTTTGGGTTATGTACTAAGGATTCGTCGGGATACGGCTGAAAATTGGATCCTAGGACGGGTGGCCGTCGGGTTCATGTCTGCCGGGTGAGTGGCCGCCGTGGTGGCCAGAGGGCCGTCGGGGCCGGCGTTCTGCTCCAGGACGTCGACGGGACCTTCTTCTGTTTTCAGGTCAAAATTGGTCGAGAGAATATTCAAAAGGCCCGGGGTAGGCCGATTGACATCATCCGGCTCGGACAGGATGTCCGGGGCAGGCTTGATGTTGGACCGGGGCAGAACTGATGTTGGTCCGGGGCAGACCTGCTCGGCATCAGCCGGCGTGACCGGGGTGATCACTCGGCTATTGAAGGCTGGAAATTTTTCCAGGCCTTCCACGCTGACTTCTTCTCCTTCACTGGACTCTTCCTCTATTTCTTCCACAATTGGCTCCTCTTCATCATCCGTGGCAACCTCTCCTTCTCTAAGTACCATGGCTCGGGTGTTAGGGCAATCCCTTGCCATGTGACCCCTACCTTGACATTTGAAACACACAATGGCACTAGGCCGAGCATTAGTAGTAGGAATTTTTGAGCCGGGGCTAGGCGTTTCCCGTGATGCCGACCCTTGGTTAGGGTTTGGCCTCGATCCAGAATTCCTGCTAGGGTTTGTCCTCCAAGGGGTGTTTCCTGCAATCCTGTCTCCTCTCACAGGGGCACTAGTTGGTGGCGGGGTAGTAGTCCTTCTTCCAAAACCATTCTTCAGCTCCTTCTCAACCCTAATAGCCACGGTTATCAAGTCATCATAACCAACAAAGTTTTGGATGTTGACTTGGTGTAGGATCTCCTTCTGTAACCCTCCAGTGAACCTTGCTATTTTGGCATCTTCATCCTCACTTAGGTCAAGCGTGCAACCAGGATCTCCATCTCCTTGTTGTACTCCTCAACCGACATGCTCCCTTGCTTCAAAAATCGAAGCTTGGTATGCAAGTCTCTATTGTAGCTGCTTGGCACAAATCTTCTTCTCATCTTTCTTTTAAGACTCCTCCAACTAAGGACGGGGTCCTCTTCTTCTCTCCGGATTTGATTCCTGAGTTGAGCCCACCATAAAGTAGCATAGTCAGTAAACTTAATTGTGGCTAGGGTTACCTTTTTTCTTTCGGAATAGTTATGGCACTCAAAGAAATCCTCCATGCTCCTCTCCCAATCAATGTACTCATCAGGATTTGCTTTGCCAGCAAATTTGGGTACATTGAGCTTCAAACTGCTCACATCATCATCTATCTCCTGCTCATTCCTCCTTGGCCGGTTGTGGCCACCTCCATTCGGGGCTCCAAGCTGCTCGGTGATCCGGGTGATGTTCTGAGCTACGACAGCCAATTCTGCCTCCATGGCAGCAAGTCTCTCCTCTGCCATAATTAGTATTCGAACAAAGACCTCCCAAAATCACTCTAATAAAACCTCACACACTCTTTTTCTTACCACTCGTGTTTAAGTTTTCAAGATCACTCAAATTAGGGTTTTCTTTTGAAAATTTCAAAAACAAAGGCAATTTCAATTCAAGTAGTTGCAGGTTTCTTCGAAGCTATGGAGTCTAAGTCTATCAATGACACAAAACAAGACTTTATACCTAGGGGTTGGATTTCTAGGGCAAGAACTCGTGATGCTAGGTCGTGGGATGACAAGACAACAAGTTTGGGTGTTCTAACTAAGAAAGCTACTAGCTAATCTTATGAAAAAACCCCTCTTCTTGAACTTAACCTACTACCTTGATTGTGAACGTGGCCTTGCTTTTTGGCTAGGTCAATTTTTTTCTGTTTTTCTAGACCTTGATTTTTTTCTTTTCTTTGATTCTTCTTTTTGTATTTTTCTGTCGATGGCCACAACTTTTTCTCACAACAAAACTTAAAGAAAGGTAGAAGATTAGAACAAACACAATGAGGCTATTTAGGGTTTTTCTGAAATTGAAAGCAACAAAAACTTAAAGATATGAATCCAAGCAAGAACCTGGAAACTGGGATAGATGGTCCAAGAGTTGAACCGTGCTCTGATACCAGCTGATGCGAACAGCCTCCTCTAGGAAGGGATCGACTCAACACCCAAAGCTATATTATCAGCCCCACGAGAACCTAACCTTTGAAACCGGCGGAGAACCTTGAAATCCACTAGTTAACGACCTAGGAACCCCAAGTGTTCGGTCGAGTTGGTGCCACAAACAAAGGATGATAGCCTTTGATGATAAACCAAAACCTTAAGCTAAGCAACAACGAGCAAAAACTTGAAGGAAAAAGAACAGAGTTCTGAAATTTTCATTAATCAATAAGTTGTCTTACAATCGTGGCCGAGGACTCTATTTATAGCACAAAGGGTGGCCAAGGCCGGTTCCAACTCTAAAAAGAAAAAATTAAAATAATCCTAAAAGATAGGCCGAAGAAACTATTAAAATAAACTAAGTAGTCCAAAAATAAAACTCCTAAATCGGCTAAAATTCAGCAAAACCCTAATCCGGGCGGATTAGGGCAAACCGGCAATTTGTGTCCGGGTAGGACTAGGGAAGGGCTCCGGACGCGGGCGGAAATCCTTCCACGGCTAAGAAAAGGGCTTTGAACGCGCGCGGTGGCATATCCGTAATTATCGCTGGCTCCGGGTGACCGGGTGGCCAGGTGGTGTCCTTCGGCTGTGGTGACCGGCTCGGCATCACTCACTCCGGACCCGGTGCTAGGGTTTCAGTGATGCCAGGGCGTCCGGGCTCCCTGCTTGACATTTCCTCGGACAAGCGAGGTTCTCCCCAAGTCTTTTGGCCTCCTGAATCTTCTGGCATCAACTTGTCCGCCAGATTCTGAGTGCTGAGCAAGGTTGTCCGGGGCTTGAGTTGGCTGTCCGCATCCGCCGGGGCCGGGGCAGTGTTCTTAGGGCATTTGTCTCCTGTGTGGGATTTCTGTCGGCCATCAAGGGTCAGCACTGTGCATCCTTCTCTGATGAACCTCTGGTCCAGCTCTTCATGCTTGGCTCGACTCCAATCGCCTATGTAGGCTGTGACCCGTGTCTTGAAGGCTTTGACTTGGCTCCGGGTCAAGGGCAGGTCTGGTCGGGTCCAGGGACACCGGGGGTTCATCACCCCCCGTTCGGTATGCCACGTCCCCTTTAGGACGGCCGCCGGATCCAGGGGGTGGTAAGTCCTTCGGCGTCCCCGTCTACGGATTCAGTACTCTTTCTTCCTTTCCTCATGTTTCTCCAGTTGGAAATCCTCCGCCGATCTCTTACAAAAATGCCCTCGCCGGGGAATCCCACCCTCAAGGGAGACCTCTGAAAGATTGGATTGCTGTTGGGGAAAAAGACATTATCACATCAATCTCGAACGGCGTGAGATCAATCCAGATATCTGACACGCTGAAAACCAAGCTATGTAAGCCTTGGGTCGATTGGCTATTCCTATCTTTGTCATCGGCTTAAATCTATGTGGAAACCTATGGGATCTATGCATATCGTCGACATTGATAGGGATTGTTTCATCGTCAAATTCGGCTGTGAACAAGACTATTTCAAAGCCCTAACGGCGGGGCCTTGGATGATTCTTGAGCACTACCTTAGTGTGCAGCAATGGGACCCGTCCTTTCGCGTCTCTGATTCTCTTCCGGCTAAGATGGTTATTTGGGTTCGGTTCCCTCACCTCCCAATCTACTACTACCATCCAGAGATCCTCTCCGCCCTTGGAAATTCAATCGGGAGATGCATCCGAGTCGACCTCTCCACTCAGAATGCCAATCGTGGGAAATTTGCACGTCTTGCCATTGAAATCAACCTGAGTGAACCGCTTGCACCAGTCATCAAGCTGGATGGGGCTTGGCAAAAAGTTGAGTACGAACATATTCCAGCTCTTTGCTTCGAATGTGGGAAAATTGGCCATAATTTAGATGGATGTCCTCGTCTTCAGACGCAGGTTACTTTAGCCCCGGGATCGGAGATGGTTGCTCTTTCTCCTCCAGTAAGTGGGCCGGAGTCGGATCCCGCTTTGTCGCCGGAGGGATTCGGTCTGTGGATGTTGGTTTCCCGGAAACATCGCCGGCAACGGAAGGACGGCAAACCAGATAAGGAAAGCGGATTAGGAGGGATTTCGGTCGCAAATCGGGCAACTGATGAGGCTAGCAAGGCTATTGGGGATAAGTCGACGGATTCCTCTACCCCTGTTCGGTCCAAGCAAGATTCGCGGGTTTCGGGAAACTACCTAATATGGAATCCCCTGGCGCGAAGAAAAAGGGAAAGAATGCAACGGCTACCTCTGCTTCTAAACTTTCCTCTGGGGAAAGTGGTACACCATCCTTTGTTTTGGGCCAGCAAGGCCTCGTCTCTGAAAAGCCCATCGGCCAACCCAAAGGCAAAGGCCAATTAAATGCGGAGGAAAAATTGAAGCCCACTGCTCCTACCAAGTCAAAGAAGCAGAGCCCACAGTTAAAGGCACTTCCTCTGCATCTTCCTCGAATCCAAGTAACCATACCAAGGCTACTTCGCTGTCATCTGCTTCCCTCCTTTTTGACGACCTTATCCCCGTTAGTACCTCCTCTCCTTCCTCCACCGACCCCCTCGAAGTCTCTGCTGTTCGCCGCTTCAAGAAATGCATCAACAAGTCCGACAATCCAAATCGCCGGAAGATGAGCACCCAGCAACTTAGATCAAAGAAGTCGGTGATGAAAAACCAGAAGGTTAATTCCATCTCCAAAGCTGCTAAGGAGCAATTTCGATCTGAATTTCTCCAAACCGGAACTCAGGCTAAGAGGCTCCGATCTGCTAATTGTACTAAGCAGATCATCGATGCGATGGCTACGGACACCGATCAATCGGAGGTGGCTGTCCCTACATCTAATGAGAATGTGCCTTCCCCCGACTCGATCATCGATGCGATGGCGACGGACACCGATCAATCGGCGATGGCTGCCTTTAATTCTAATGTGCATGTGCCTTCCCCCGATTCGATGATTTCTGAGTCAGACTCCCCTTCTGCGACGACCCATTGTCTCCTTGCTGCGCGGCAATCAAATACTACGGCAGCTACGGTGTCTGATCGTGAAGGGGCAGCCCCGTCGGATAACATTGACCTTAATCTCCTAGATTTGGGTTAATTGCTGGTCTTGGTGAGCTCGTTCCTTCTCTCTCTCTTATGGATTGTTTTCTTACTTGGAACTGCCGGGGAGCCGGTCACAACTCATTTCTTTCTGTTTTAAACATTACGTGCAGGTGTATCAACCGAATTTGTTAGCGATTCTGGAACCGCGTATTAGTGGTACTAGAGGACAGAAAGTACGGACAAAGATGGGGTTTCAGTTCTCAATTATCGAAGAGGCCCGTGGTTTTAGCGGAGGAATTTGGCTCCTTTGGAACGATCCCTCTCTGAACATCCAGCTCATCAGATCGTCGAATCAGTTTGTTCATGTCAAAGTTACTCCAGAGTCCGAGGATCACTTCTTCCTTACGGTGGTTTACGGCTCCCCCTTCCTTTGTGCAGACGCGAACTTTGGAATGACCTTGATCAGATTGCACAGGGAATTGATACGGCTTGGTTCATTGCGGGAGATTTTAACGCCATGACCAACTCCTCGGAGAAACTTGGCGGTGCTGGTTTCAACATCAGCAATGCTCAGGATTTCAGAGACTGTATTGCAACTTGTGGCCTCATTGATATGGGTTTCACGGGCCCCAAGTACACTTGGTTTAGGGGCAATCTCAGAGAACGCCTCGACCGGAGCATGTGTAACGAACCTTGCCTCAATCGCTTCCCCGAAGCTACAACCTACCATCTGGAGAGGCTTAAATCCGATCACAGACCCATTCTGATCCGACTTGCAGCTTCCCCAAACCAGGTTCGTGACATCCGCCCTTTCCGTTTTAATGCCGCATGGTTAAGTCACGATGATTTTCAGCCTATGCTTGATCGATGCTGGCAAGCCAGAAGGGATATTTGTGTCTCCTTGCAGGATCTGGAAGCTAACTGCAAACGATGGAACATCGAGGTCTTTGGGAATATTTTTGTGCGTAAACGTATTCTCTTGAAACGCCTTCAACGCCTGGAAGCCAATTCTGGATTGGGTTCTACCACGCAGCAAAATGACGAGGAGAGGAAGGTTCGGATTGAGCTTGTAACATCCCGGTTCTGAATAACCGGTTTGAATTAAGACTTTGGTTGGTTCTTCGTGGGGTAAAGCTGAATGGATTTCTAATTCGAATTAAGTGGTTAATAGTTGGGATTTAATGATGAACCTTTTAGGTTAATTAAATTCAAGTTAACCATCAAGTCGGTGTACTAAACTGTTCGGTTGGATCAAGGTAGGTTTGACCCAAATATTTGGGTCATTTAATTATGTTGTTGGGTTGCTGGATTAAGAAAGGAGGGAAGAGAGGCCTTAAGCCCGTTCGGGCTGCGTTAGCTAAAGAAGGAAGGTGGAGTTGGGCCAAGCCCACTCCTTTATTTCTTTCCGCTCAACAAAACTAACGGGGGAAGAAGGGTTTTGTGAGAGGGAGTTGGAGGGCACGTTAATCAAGGAGTGGCGGCTGCTCCCAGAAAACGTGCACGCTAACCGAGGGAGAGTCGGCGGCTGTGGGGAACGCGGAAGAGATAAAGAGGGAGTGTCGGAGGAAACACCGGCCGCCGGGAGAGAGAAAGGAGAGTTTTGGCATCATAGGTTGGGTTGAGGTTGGTGATGATCGCGACAATGATGTGGTCGGAGGATGATGAGAATCGGAGAGGGAGTACCGGCAGCACTCGGCGGAGCGAAATAGAGCGGAGGTGGAGGGAAGGAGGCTCGCCAGCGCTCGACTAGGATTGGCGGCGGTCCGACGGCGAAGTCTAGGTCTCTCCAAGATTGTGGGAGTGACGGCCGGGTGTGGCGGAGTCTCGCCGTTGACAATGGAGATGATCGGAGAAGAGGAAGGTGAAAACCGTCACTTTCTGGAAGTTTGGTGACCCATCAGCAGTTTACAGAAGTTAAGTGACTATCTTTTGATATCTGGAACTTTGGGGGCTGTTATAGAATTTGGGTGTAAATTGCATGTTGGGTCCCTAACTGTGGTAACTATGACAGATGAGGACGTGGGAGCATCTTGGAAACTTCCTAAGTTGTCGGACCCTTCTGCTTAACTGAGGAATTTGGGGGAGTGGATCTGGAATTTTGGGAAAGAGTTAGTTTGGTCCTTGAAGAATTCTCGAAGTTGCAGTTTGGTAAATCGGCCATATCTTGCTCGTTTGAAGTCCAAACGACGTGCCGTCAGAACCAGTGGAATCAGGATAGCGAGACGAACGTTCTAGGACAAAAGTCAGGGGCTGCATTTAGGCTAAGGTGAGGGCTTAGCGTTGTTAGGTAGTTTGGACAACGTGAGGAGTTATAATTCGAACTTAGACGAAAGCTAGGTGTTGCATGAAAATGATGAGCGTAAAAGGGAATGAACTGTTCTGTGAATGTACTTGATTGCTATTGATGATTGCCGTGGTTGATTGTTGTTGTTGATTGCTATGATTTGGGGTTGGGTGTGAACTGAAGTGAATTAAGTAATGGATTGACATAGAAATGAGAATTAGGATGGTTGGGAAATGAGTGCGGGTGCTATGATACTATGAATTGCTGGTTGTGGATGCATGTGAGTTGCCCTGCCAATGTGGGGTCGCTCTGAATAAGAGGAACAGGTGGGTGACCCCTAGACTCATGACATGGCTTCCCCTGTACTTGCAGGTGGGGGAGGCCGGTGAGCTAGCCGGTTATCCTAATGATTGTGATGTGTGTGCTGTGAACATGACAGGGGCATGGAGGACGAGATGTGTTGTGAACTATGGACTATGAATGAGATGTGACTGATTTGTGTTGTATGTTGGTAGTAGATGTGATGTATGATTTGAGAATGTGATGTTGAGAATTGTATGTGTGGAAATAGAACCGGAAGGAGCCTGCACTGCCCCCTAAAACTGCACTATGGGTGCTAAGTGCCTCTTCAAGGGAAAGAGGTGCGGTCACGTCTTCAAGGGAAAGGCGTGATATGTTTGGTTGAGTCAAGTTAACGATTCCTTCAGGGAAAGGTCTCGTGGTATCCTCCAAGGGAGAGGATGCGTCCTGGACCTCTCCAGGGGAGAGAGGTGCGTCAGGCCGGCAGGGGTGGTGGGGATAAACTCCTTATTGGCGCCTAATAACTCACCTAGACAATTTTGAATGTGAATGTGTTGTGTTTGTGTTGTGTTGTGACCTGGTTGACTGGTGTTGTGGTAATGTTGTTTGCGAAGGGAATTGATGCTTGATCTATGTTATTCTGCTATTCGATTTGTACTTGAGAGCAAGAACTGACCAACGTGATCACCTAGACTGCTTTAGGGAGTTAAAATATGGAAAGGGGTATAGTTTGGTTCCATTGTTTGATGTCTTGTGCGGAGTTGGAACCGCTCCATAGAATAGGTCAACGCGTAGTTAAGCTCAGTGGGTTCACTCAGTTTCATTAGGAAACTGATCCCCCCTTAGTCACTCTTTTCAGTTAGAAGTGAGCTGGTGTGCCGAGCTTGGAGCAGCAGTTGTGGCGGTTGGAGCTTGGATGAACAGACGACTAAAGGACGGTGACTGAGGACTTAGAGGACGGTTTTGTATTTTGTTCAGTTGATGGTTTGGGGATTTTGGATCATGTATTTTGAGTAATGAATTCGGGATTTAAAATTGAATTTGGTTTGAGTTTTGAATTATGGAAGCTTCCGTTTTCTTTTGTTTTTATGCCGTTATTGAGTTAAATAATATTTAAGTGGTTTCGTTACGTCTTTTAATCAAACCGTAACCCTGGTTCCTAGTCTAACCACGGGTTGAACCCGGGCGATTTGGGACGGGTGTTACAGAGCTCGAGCAAGCACTTTGGCAGGAAGAAGCCCTTTGGCTTCAAAAAGCTAGAGTCAAATGGAATCTCGAGGGTGATCGCAACACCAGATTTTTTCACCTCTCGACCCTCAGGCGCCGCAGCACAAATCGTATCAAAGGCTTAAAAGACCAGAATGGAGTCTGGCATTACGACAGGGATACACTCGCTAGTTTAGCCGTCGAACATTTTACCGTGCTCTTCACGGCCGGCAGCACTACGCCTCTCTCTGACGGGGAAGCCTCTTTCCCTGATCCTATCCCTGATACTCAGATGCAGCACCTCGGTCGTACGCTTGACATTCCCGAGATCCTGACTGCCATTAAATCTATGGGCAGCCTCAAAGCTCCAGGGAAGGACGGCTTTCACCCTCTCTTTTTTCAGAAATGTTGGTCTACAGTCGGTGAGGATGTTTCTAACTTCCTTCTCAACTGTTTCAGATTTCCGGAACTCATTGAAAGGGTGAATCAAACCATAATTGTCCTCATCCCGAAGCTGAGGAAACCGGAGTTAATGTCTCAGTTCCGGCCGATCAGTCTCTGCAATGTTACCTATAAGATCATGGCTAAATGCATTGCTACGCGTCTTAATCTGTCATGGCGAAGTTGGTCAGCGAAGCTCAGACGAGTTTTGTCCCTAACCGCCACATTGCAGATAACATTATCATTTTGCAGGAAGTCGTCCACTCTATGAGACTCGCACAGGGAAGAAGGTTGGATGACTATCAAGCTCGATCTCGCTAAAGCTTTTGATCACCTTGAATGGAGCTTCATCTTAGACACGCTTCGTAATGCCAACCTGCCGGAGAACCTGATCAAGCTCATTGGCTGCTGCATCTCCTCGCTGTCCACTCAAGTTCTTTGGAACGGTGGGCTTACCTCGACCTTCAAACCTGGTCGCGGGCTTCGTCAGGGATGTCCTCTCTCTCCCTTCCTCTTTACTCTTTGTATTGAGCGTCTTAGCGTTTTAATTTCTAAAGCTGTTAGTTGCGACTCCTGGCGGCCTATCAAGCTTGTTAAGGATGGTCCGGAGCTCTCTCACCTCTTCTTTGCGGATGATCTCGTGTTGTTTGGGGAAGTGAGCCCGGACCAATGCCGCATCATTTCTAGCTGCCTTGATAAGTTTTGTCAAGCTTCCGGTCAGGTGGTCAGCCTTGAGAAATCCCGCGTGTTCTTTTCAAAGAATACTACTAGCCAGTTGCGGCGGAGGACGTGTAGGTCTCTTGGTATTGCGGAAACGGTGAACCTTGGACGCTATTTAGGCGTTCCGGTTCTTCATGGCCGCATTAATAAAAGAACCTATGAGTATATTATTGAGAATATTGATAAAAAGCTCGATGGTTGGAAACGTAACTCGCTCTCCCTTGCGGGAAGAGTCACGCTTGCTACCTCGGTGCTTAATGCTATCCCTGCCTATGCCATGCAAACTTCTACTCTTCCTGCTTCTATTCTTGACTCTATTGATAAAAGGATTAGAAGTTTTGCTTGGGGGGGGGGGGGGGTTCCAAAGATGAAAGGAAAATTTACTTATTATCGTGGGATGTCATCTGCAGGCCTAAATCGCAGGGAGGACTTGGTCTAAGGAAAGCAAAGGAGCTGAATGAGGCGTACATGCTGAAGCTTGGCTGGCAAATCCTTAAGCACCCAGATAAGCTTTGGGTCTGTGTTTTGACTACCAAATACCTCAAAGAAATTGATGGCGAGCTCTCTATCCGACGTATTAACTGGGGTTCGGCCCTTTGGCGTGGTGTTCGAAGGGTTTGGCCAACCCTTCGTAGTGCTTGTCAAAACAGTGTTCGAGATGGTATGTCAACCTCTTTTTGGCACGACTCATGGCTCGACAGTGGGGTGATCCTTGCTGATGTGGCTACTCGGGTGATTGACGAAGCCGAAGGAGGCCGACTTGTGGCTGAAGCCATTGATGAGCATGGCGGGTGGAATTGGGAATTTCTCCACAATTATCTACCGACACATTTTGTTCTTCAAATTGCTGGCATGAATCAACCAGACAAGGATAGCGGAGAGGACGACCTAATCTGGGGCCCCGATCCCAAAGGCCGATTTTCTATTAAATCGGCTTACGAAGTGCTCGTTGCTGCTAGTAATGAGAGTGAAGGACTGATGTGGAAGACAGTCTGGCGCTGGCAAGGACCCAACCGAGTCCGGTTTTTTCTTTGGCTCACCGCGCACAACCGACTTCTGACTAACGTCGAGAGGAAGAGACGACATCTCAGTGCCGAGGAGTACTGCGAGCACTGCAGAGATACTGCGGAAGACACCTTACATGTGCTTCGTGATTGCCGCTTTGCTCGGAAACTTTGGGTTAGTATCCTTCCTCCTGATCGCATTCCCAACTTCTTCTCAGGTACTTTACAGGACTGGCTTATTCGAGAGCTTAAAGATCCCAAACTTGGGCAGCTGGTTGGTATCGCTGCTTGGTTACTTTGGAAAGCCCGTAACGAAGCTATATTTGAGAACACTCCTGTGACGAGTGATCAGCTCTGCCTACGAGTCCTTTATTGGATCGCCGGGGTTCGAGAGACAATGAAAGCTCAGTTACAGAGTCTATCAAATATAGCTAATCGTAGACACGAGACATTGATCAGTTGGATCCCTCCACCTGATGATTGGCTTAAAATTAACACGGACGGCTCCGTCACCCACCCCAATAGCTTGGCCGCAGCTGGGGGAATCATCAGAGACTTTCAGGGCCACGCAATTGACTGATTCTCAGCTAATTTAGGAGCATGCTCTATTATGCGTGCGGAATTGTTGGCCGCGGAAATCAGACTTTCCCGTGCTTGGGACCTGAGAGCAAATAAGGTCATTTTGGAGCTCGACTCCCTTGCTGATGTTCTCTCTATACAGGAGCCGTCCGAGTGGGATACTAGACATGGACCCACGCTTCGGCAGATCCAGCTCCTCAGATCTCGCGACTGGCAAGTCGTCGTCCAACATTGCTACAGAGAGGCTAACAGGGCAGCCGATCTCCTCGCCTACTTGGGCCATAGTCTCCCCCTTGGTACCCATCCCATTGTCTCTTGGCCGTCGAATATTCGTAGTGTCTGATTTAGCGATTGTACTGGGGTGTCCCACCCCCGAACTATTCCATTTTAATTAATTTGGGTGCTTCAACACCCGCTTTTCTACCAAAAAAAAAAAGAGACCAAAGTGGTCACCCACCAATCATTACCCCCAAAACCCAAAACAAAATTATGATATACAAATCCAACACCTGTAACAAAAAAAACCCTAAGGATGATTCTGTTATGTTGCACCAAAATAAAAAATTGAACAACACACTCACTTGTTCCAAATATTAAACTGGAACAACATGTTCCTAAATTGATAACTGGAACAACGTAGTTCGTACATATGAAAATGTTCCGAATAAAAAATTGGAATAAAATCAAGAAGAAGAAGAAGAAACAACCATCTAGATCCTAAATCTCAACCATCGACTCGTATCCCTCACTCAACCAACGAAATTGCATAATCTCGACGTTTCTCCTTCAAGCGGTGGTTCCTCCAAAATTTTTTCGAGATGAAATTTTCTTCTTCATCGGTGGTTGTCGGAGACACGATTGACCACGGCAAAGGAGGTCCTTCTACTCCGATAACCATTTTCAACAAAGGACGTCCGATCTCGTTCCATTGCTCTGTGGAGGCGACAGTTTTTATTGTGCGGTGACGGTGGGGGTGAGGAGATCGAGCTGGAGACCCGCGACAGGCTTGGAGACGGTGGAGGGGCTGGTCCTATTGAGTGGAGGTGGCGGCGTTGCTTCGTCGTGGTCAAGAAACGGTAAGAATCGCAGGTGTGAAGGAGAACCGCCGTAAGGAGAAAAATGAGGTTTTGGGGAAGAACGTGAGTTTTTTTTTTGGGTTGTTTTAAATATTAGGGTTTGTGGTGAAACTCTAATTTAGTTACTATATATACCAGTTTTTGCTTCTAATTTTACCCTCACTTTGTTCCCCACCGTCAGATTTAGATCATCATCCAACGGTAAAAAAAGGTGTTCTTATATAAGGACACTAAGGGGAACCCTCACAATAGTATATCCCAATATTTGAAACAAAAGAAGATATTTTCTTGTAATTTTTAAACGTATGTATGCGAGATTCTAAGCATTTTTTTTTGACTTAGATAGCTCCGTGAGGAGAATCAAGATAGTAAGCAGTAAATTAGTTACGATCTACCCAGGGTGTGAGGACTACCGGCAACACCCCTGGGAGATATCTAAGAGCCATTCGTGCCACAGAATGGGCGGCTCGATTTGCTGAACGGTGGACCGTGAGCACCTTGAAGCCTGAGCTACTGGCCAATAACCGGCAAACTTCCTGGATTATGACTCCTCCTTTGGCTGTTGAACCATCATGCCCACGAATAGCTTTGGAAACCAATTCTGCATCTCCTTCGAAATCAACCTGGAAAAGACCAGAAAAAATGCACCAGGCAACTGCATCTCTACAGGCTAAAAGCTCAAGCAAAAAAGGATCCGAAATACCTGGGTAAGGAGTTCCAACAGCATGGAGGATCATGCCACACGAAGAGCGAAGAACCCATCCAGTGGCCCCACCATGAGGTGTTTGCATCGCTCTGTCGACATTAACTTTAAGGAGATGTTGTTGTGGTGGTGTCCAAGGAAGGAGTCGAGTAGATAGGGGGGAAGTGGCAGAAGCTGATGTGGACGGGGTGGTAGACAGAAGAGCGGTAATTCGGTAAGATGTGAGGCAAATTGCCCAAAAAGTGCCTCAATTCGGAATTGAGCATGATTAAAAACCACATGGTTTCTACCCTTTCGTACCCTCCACCAAGCCAAAATCCAAACTGGGGCAAGGTTAGGTTGATGTTGGATAATGGATCTCCAATAGAATGCAAAGTGTGTGTTAATGTACGTAGGTGGCACTAACCGCGCCATCCTGTAAAACGCTAGGTAAACCGGGCACTCAAACAACAGGTGTTCAATTGTTTCATCCGTTGAGAGGCAGACTGGGCAGGTTGAGACCATAACAATCTCTCTAGAAACTAAACATTCCATAGTTGGAACAATTCTGTGTAGCAAAAGCCAAAGGAAGAATTTTAGTTTTGGCTGGACTGGAATGTCCCACGATGAAAGCCATAATGCAGCATCCTGCGGGTTGACCACATCCTTTCGTGTTTTCTTCGGTTTTTTGAGTCGGTAAGCCAAATCATACCCTGACGTAGTGGAGTAAACCCCTGAGTCTGAGAAGCGCCATACAAGGGAGTCAGGATAAGGTGATAGGGGTAGGGGTACCTAAAGGATATCACAGACAGAAGAATCTGTAATATGAACAAGGAGTTGGGGGCGATCCCACCGCCCATTTTCAATGAAACCTGAAATTGATATGGGACCAGTGTAGGGGCCCTCATAGCGAAGGGTGGATACCATTAGTTTATCTGTTGGGATCCAATTCACCCTTAAGGGATGCAGAAGAAAACCAGAGCCGATTTGCCAGCGAAGTCCTTGTTTAAGTAATTGAAGCCCATGGAGCAGACTTTGAAACCCATGGGACGGGCGAGAACCTGCTCGTGCTTGTAGGATGGTTTGGCCATCAAAGTATTTAGCACTTAGTACTCTAGAGAGCAGTAGGTCAGGGTTTTGCAGAATACACCAACACTGTTTTGCCAGTAAGGCTTGGTTAAATAAGACAAAATCTTTAAAGTCAAGCCCCCCTGATTGTTTGGGGAGAGATAGGCGGGACCATGAAATCCAATGTTGTTTTTTACTTGTGCCAACCTACCCCCCACCAAAATTTTTCCATGAGGCCATTTAGACGGTTACATGACTGGTCCGGTAGTTGATAACAAGTCATGATGCAAACAGGAAGGCCAGCAATTACAGATTTTAGGAGTGTGTAGACACCTGCAGGAGACAAGCACTGTCGTTTCCAACTGCTTAGGCGAATTGAAACTTGATCTTCAAGAAATTGAAAGGTTTCCTGTTTTGATCGTAGCACGATACACGGTAGTCCAAGATACCATTGTTTCGATGAAAGGTAGAAACACCAAGCGTTTGTAAAAATTCTGATTTTTTGAATTTTGGTGTATTATGGCTAAAAAGAGAAGCCGATTTAGAAAGATTTGACCACTCATGTTTTCATAGGTCTGAAGTAGACATTTTAAGTTATGAATCTAGGTTCGAGTTGCCTTAAGAAATAATATGGTGTCATCAGCAAACATTAAATGAGAAATCTTGGGGCACCGACTATTCAACCCAATACCACTTAAATGATTTCGAGCGAATCGCCTCCTAGAGGAGAAGAGAAAGCCCTTCTGAGCATAGGGCAAAGAGTAATGGGGATAGGGGATCCCCTTGCCGAACACCTCGACTAGGAGAGAAGAACCCACATGGAGTGCTAGGGCTGGGAAATAGGTTAAGGTTAATTGCTGAAATCGATTAACTGACCGATTTCGGTTAACCAACGGTTAACCGATTTGAGTTTTGGTCGGGGGTGGCGGTCAAGGATTTCTTAGGTGGTCAGTTAACCGCCGGTTAACCATGCTGACCGATTTTGACCGAAGTTGCTAACTATATAACTAACTACTAATTAACTTGGGCTGGGAAGTGAGAATCGTAAAAGTTAGGGTTCAACTTCATTCGTCAACTTCTCCTCACTACGTCTCTGCGGTTGCCGCCGCGATAGCCATCCCCAGCCCTCCTGAATATCCACAAATCGCGACAGCCATCCCCGCCAATCGTCCCCACAATCAGCAACAGCCATCACCAGAAAACTGAGAGTAGGGGGATTTCAAGTTAGAAGCGACAGCCATCCCCAGCCCTCCTGAATCTCCACTTATCTTGAAGGTAAAAAGAAGCTTGTCTTCTTCTCCGTTGTTCTCTACTGTTTATGCTATGTTTCTTCACTTCTTATCCTTGCTCTGAGTTGTCGGTTGAATTGTAGACGATGAGACATTCTGAATCTGCGATTGCCCTGTTTGTTGTCTAGCTACCCCTTCGAACCCTAAATCATAATTACACTCCTTCCTCTCCTCTGCTTTAGATGTTATTCCATGTAGATGGCTGAGTAAGGAATGGGGGCAAGGGTTTAGGTTTAGTTGAGTTAGGAATGGGGCTGGGGATGCTTTAGTTGAGTTTACTATGCACGTTGTAGTGTCTTTTTCTATTCAGCTATATTTTGTTCACTATGGTTTCATTGAGTTATTCTTTCTCAACGGTTACTGCACTCGTTTCTATTAGTGATTTTTGAGCTCTCTTCTGCTCGGCATCGTCCATCAGTCTATGCAAAACTTTGTTATTCAATGTAACTAACTATGTTCACTGTTCATCAGCGAGAAAATGGCTCTTGGAGAGGAGGAAATTAGGAGACTCTTCAGGATTCGAAAGACTGTATTGGAAATGCTAAGGGACTGGGGATACTTAATTGGTGACTTTGAGTTTAAGTTATCAATGGAACAGTTTGTGATAAGGTATACTTTTCTATCTCTCTATTGGAGTAAGGATCTTACTGTCTGAAAGTTTTCCCGGCGTCTCTTATACTTTTTTAATTTGTTGGTATGGTTGAGAGTTACTTCTGTACATAGCTGGCCGCTCTATGTTAGTTTGTAGTTGTGGTTGGTGTAGTCTATGCTTATAGAATGTATCACATCTGCCCTTACTATCTTGAGTCTTGACAATTGTGGTTGAAGCAAAATCCCATCCCGGAGACACACTGCGACTATGGCTAGTTAGATCTAATTAATGGATCAGAAACCTTTATACTAAACATTTGTCATCTTGAGAGCTTGGTATTTGTACCAAATGTTTCTTTTATATATATCATATATGTGATACAGTCCCTACGGTTCAAATCAAGGGTAGGGTATCGACTTCATGGAAGCAATTACTACGGGTAGATTGCAGTTATCTGTATTGTTCCTTGTTTGCTGTTATCAAATTACTTGACCATACAAGCCCAGGATAGTGATTATTATCTATTTTCCTTTGAGCTGATTTTTGTTCTCCATTACCTTATCTAGATTTTCTTCTCTACAGATTTATGTTTTCTTCCCTAAGGAGGCAAAGGTTGGTGTGAAGACCATGAAGACCTATATCAATCGCATGAAATCTGAGGATGTTTCAACTTTTTCAAGAACATGTATTTCTGAAATGTCAAATAAATTCCAGTTTTCTCAAATAAATGGAAAAATCGGTCAAATTTCGGTCAGTCGGTGTCAAATTTCGGTTAGTCGGTTGAATTTTGGTCAACTTTTCGGTCGGCCAAGTGGACAGAAATCGATTTCAGTCAAATTTCTGTTTGACCAAATTCGGCCAAGAAACCAATATATAAAAATTGGTCGGCTAATCGGTCAAAGCAGTCTTATGGGTGGTTAATCATAGGTTAACCGATTTTTATCGGTTTTTGACCGAACCGACCGATTTCCAGACCTATGGAGTGCCATTCACCAAAATTTTCGTAGTGGTCGAGGAGAGACAAGCATGTAATAAAGAGATGAATCGTGGGGCGAAACCAAGGGCCGAGAGTAGAGGGAGGAGGAATGTCCATTCCACTCGATCATATTCCTTTTCCATATCAATTTTGAAAGCCATGTAAAAATGGTTCTCGGAATGGCAGTTGAAGTGATGTATTAGCTCATGGGCTAGGAGAATATTATCAGATATAGATCTATTCTTTATAAACCCATTCTGGCATGGGTTTATGATATGGGGTAGAATCATGGATAGACGGTCAGTTATAATTTTGGAAATTATTTTGTAAACAACTGTGCACAACCCGATTGGCCGTAGGTCCTTCATGGACCATAGCTCAGTGACTGATGGGCTGCAGAATAGCGGTCAATCAAATAACTACCAAGCTGTGAAGTTAGGGTAGATCGTATTTCACGGGTCTCCTCTACTTCCTTACTCAAATATGTTGGCAATTAAATTCAAGGTTAGACACTTAATGCGTGGTGTGAGTTCCACGACTTCTATACTACAAATGCAAAGATTAATTGAAATGAAATTAAGGCGAAGAAAGGTTGATTGAAAGACTACGACGGACGACAGACAAACTTAGATTTCGAATGCCCCTTAGATCACCAGAGCAACGACAATCACAAGACCGGCGATTTCCGATTCTAGTTCATTCAGTTCTCAGACACCACCGTAACTCCTGACCCTTAGGTTTAAGACTGGCGAACGTTCGCTCTATCCGATCTAGCTACCACGATTAATTAGTCGCCCGGGTACGGTCGCCTCTCGCAACGACTTAACTAACTGGTGTAAATTCTAACGATTTATGAGTTACTCTTGCAGTGGATCAACCCTAATCGGTTCCTACGAAAGGCACACTCCAATTATAAGGTTAATTGTTCAACTTGATGTTCTAAAGTAAGGCGAGCGTTCGCTTCTATCCTTAGCTTAACAAGAATCTAATCTAGGTGGCCAAACCAGACAAGAAACATGAACAACGAAGAACAAATCAAACATGAAGAAGAAACTGAATGAATTTCGAATCTAATCACCGTCGATCCGTGACCGCTTTAAAGCCCTGGGTCACTTAGGGTTCATCTAATCTAAGCTCTACGAGTTTAGCTACTCATATTCAATACAGAAGAATCGAAGACAGACAAAGAATACATCTCAGGTAGGTAAACAGAGAAGAACTGCAAAACCTAATTTCGACCACTCCTTGCAGCTTCAATCTGCTGAATCTTCAACTCCTAGCTTCGGCTCTCCGAGATGGATGGATGGCGTTACGATCCGTTCCTGGCTCCTCGAACTCTATCCACTCGCTCTCTCTCTCTCTCTCTCAGTCTTGGGATTTTTCGTCTTGTGTAAATTGTATGTAAATTGTATGCAAAATTGTATATTAATTTTAGCCGCCGCTTTTGTATTTAAACCTAACCGAGCGACTGCTGATTTTTGCTTGGATTTTCGCCGAAAATACAAGGGAATTTTCGGCGAAAATATCTGCTGAATTCGTCTGTTTCTTCTGGCTAAAATGGCTTAGGGTTTTCGGCGAAAACTCCCAAGGTTTTCGCCGAAAACTTCTTTTTAATCGGGATAGTGGATTCCTTCTTGCATTATTGGCGAAAACCCAAGGGTATTTTCACCGAAAATCTGTGAATAAATGGAGCAGGAATTCCTTTTGAGTTGAATGAATTTTCTGGTTGATTCGGGTGTGATTCCTCGAGGTTCCAGTGCCTTAGACACGTCCTTGGCTACCGTATTTGATGGCGAACACCTGTGCTAACACGAAAATACTAGAAAACCATCAAATATACCCGAAATGGGCCAAGGTAACACAAAAGGCATGAGATGGATCGATTGAGTGAATATTCACTATTCTACCCTAAAAACCGTGTTCTTAAGCAATGAAATGTCGCTTAAATGAGGCTGATAATCACGTCAATTCGAGTGTCATCAAAATACCCCACACTTAAGCTTTTGCTTGTCCTCAAGCAAACTGAACTAGAACACACTCAAATTCACAAATGACACGAGATTAAACTGAGATTCAATTCTAACGATTTGGTTTAGACTGTTCCACGTAGAAAAAGTGACCTACACATGCAAGAACATCAATTAAACAAGTTTTCGATCTCACTAATTTCTGCACACTTCAAGTAGTAGTTTTAACAAAGCACGTTTCTTGGCAAAACAATGAATCATAATTAACCGACTACGATAACACCAATTCTAATAAAAAAGACCTTAAGCTCTAGCCATGATTTGGACGCGGAGGTAGGAAAAGTGACGTGGCTATCGACTCGACTTCATCCGTTTCTAGATCTGTACGTTACATGTTCTAGTTAGGACTGATTTAAACATCAATTTCTTTCAAGATTCAAACTTCTTCCTTCAATTTATTTACTGCATACTAGTGCTCGATACCAAACACTTCACTTAGGTGTTGGACCTGCCTAGCTCACAGTATTTGTGCTTATGCTAGTGCTCAACCCGAACCCTTCACTTAGGTGTCGGGCTTGCCTAGCTTTATTTTCAGCACTTTAAAGAACTTAACATTAATTTGCACAACTTTATTACTTGATTTAACAATTTAGCCATTTGATCCTAGCTAGTTATAACTTATTACACAAGATTTCGAATTGGATTTCCGTCTAATCTCAAGCCACAATCACAGGTGAATAAATATGGAGTGGAAAAACATGGGAGAAGCTAGCATTTATCATCTTAGAACGGTGCTATCGAGCTTTGTTATTAACAAGTCAATCAATTCAATTAATTCAAGTTTCAACTACCGAAGTGATTTGTGATCTGTTCTGACCTAGACTCATTTAATATCAGTTTTGACACGTTGGTTACAGGTTCTAAGTGGAACAGTCTAGACGTCATTGTTCAAAATTGAAGTCAATTTAACATCAAAAGTCAAGAATTGAGCAATTCTATGCTAGAGAATTTTCAAATTTGAACCACAGAATCATAGATATCAAGCAAGATCATGCATAATCCTAGACTCCCACCCCACACTTAAACGATTCTGTGTCCTCACAGAACTAATCTAGAGGAGAGAGATACGAAGAACCTGGAAGGTGATGGTCGGTGTAGCGGATGAGCACGGAGAGTCCGGAGTGGAGCGGAGTAGCTACTCAAGTTCCTACAAAAACAAAAACAACAAAAAGATCAAAAGGATACCGGGACAAGTGCCCCGGATCCACACAGAATAAAATTGGATCGAGATCCGAAAAGAAGAAAGAAAAAAAATGGAAAGGATAGAAACAACCTGATCACTGATCCGAGGGTGGGGGTGAAGGTGGGGTCGGGAAAGGTGAAATGACAAGCCGCTGCTCCATCTGCTGTCGCCATGCTAGATCATCCTTGTGTCTGGCTGACTGGTCGGCCATGAACTGCTGAAGAATGGTCCATCGCTCGTTCTGGGTCTCCTCATGTGCTACTCGGTCCTTCTGCCATTGAAGCGAACCAACTGAGTAGTCTAGCTGCCATTGCTCAATACGTGCCAGCCTGTCATTCATCTCAGCGGTGAGTAGCGCCCGCGACTGCGGGCGTTCAACTGGCTGAGGGATGCGGTGAGGGAGCGATTCGCACGTCTCAAAATCCAATGAAAGGTCGATGCCCCGTGCTATGGCGAGTTCGGAACCTATATGCTCAATCGGGACACGAGGAATGTCGGGGTCCCATTTGTCACTGAGCTGGAGGTTGTTGATCAGACATGAAATGAAAGGTCCGCCCGGAAGCTCAGAAGGAAGTTTCTTGGTGGTAGTGCGCTTGTGGAAGAACTGTGCAAGCCACCATCCGGGATGGAAGTTGGCATCCTCCTCTAAAGCACGAAATAAGACGAGTTCCTCCAAAGAAACATGGTGACGGCTTGTCTTGCTGCAATAACACAGAGATTGCACCCAAACATAATGCAAGAATTTAAGAATAGGGTGAAAGATGTCACCGACCATGGGATTGACGATAGGCGTGATCTCAGATTGGCAGGAGGCCCATCTCCACACATCTGGGTAAGGAGGACTCGTGATGGAGTAGGTGTCCGCGAACCCAGGGGATGCATCCTGGATATCGGCAAGGGGGTCGAACAAGAGGGCAAACTCATGGACGGTCATCACATGCCGGACACCCCCGAGGCGGAAGGAAACAAATTTCGAGATGGCGCTAGGCTTTGGCGTGAGGCGCTCAAAGGAACACCAGAACTCTTGAAGGGCGACCAAAGGATAGGGCGAACCGAGAAGGGTCAAGGATCGTAGGCCAGCTTTATGAAGGGCGGTGTCGATGGTGGAGTGCCAAGCCGGATTGTGGTCCTTGAGACTGTCTAGAGAAAGAACTTCCACCTTAGCCGGAGGAATGTCTTTGATCTTCTGAAAGATCTCTAGCTGGTGCGGCTCCAGGGCTGTGATGAAAGGATGTAGGGCCCCAGTGGCGGGTGCAAGAACAGAGGAGATGGGAGTCACAGGGGTCGGTGCATCCTCGCGGATGATGGCCACAACCGTCGATGTTGGTGCAGCTGGTGCGGGTGGTCGGGAGGGCTGAGTCCGGTTCTGGCGAGCCGAGGATCGCTGTGCCCTATCTGCACTGGTGGTTTTGAATCATTTGGGAGCCCTGTAAAATAGAACTTAGGGGAAACCAGCATCAGAAGACAAGAATCCTACCCCACACTTAGGTGGACAAGTGGGGGCAAGCAAATATAATCGAGAGAGAGCAGCAAGTCATTTAGTTAAGCAAGCATGAGGAATGAAAAGATTCATGAACACGAACGCACAGAAAACAATTCACGAGCCTTAAAATGTCAAAAAGAAAACGCCAGAACCTAGCCAATTGACACCGAAATAGCAATCATGAAAATCGAGGAAGAACCAAAAATTCAACCAAAGTCAACCATGCCTAAAACCGAAAGTCAAAAAGCCAAAAGATTCACAATCAAGGGCTGAACAACTAATCGTGAAGACATGAATCGAGAAAATGATTGGAAATCTGAGAAATCGAGGAAAAGCTTGAAAACTAGGTCGGGAGGAACCGGAGCTGTGGAGCTCCGATTCTAGGGTTCTAAAACTGGCAAAGCGATCAAGGAGGGGGCGGCGGCGGACAAGGAGGCGGCGGCGGCGGGCAAGAACTATCGGTGAACAGAGAGAGAGAGGGGCTCGGGCTTCAAGTGTGTTCGGATGTGGGGTGTTTTCGCGAAAAACAAATACCGAATGGGGGCTTTAAATACCGGCGAAAAGGGGCTTTAATTTCGGCGAAAAAACTGATGAATTTTCGGCGAAAATGTCAGTAGTAATGAAGAAATGTTTTTGGCGAAAAGGTAGGTTGTTTTCGGCGAGAAGGCGGCAGTGGCGAGAAACAGGAGGATCAGGCGGTTTAACAACAAAAGTTTTCGGCGAAAATATGGGGAATTTTTCGCCAAAAATTCACTTGAAAATTGGCCGGCAGTTTTTTTTTTCAAAAGGGGGTTTTAAAACAAAACGACTCGAAGCGAAAACAACTGACTCCAGCCGTGGGTTGCCTCCCACGAAGCGCTCTTGTTTAACGTCCGTGAGCCAGACGATACCTGGATTCGTGTCACGAATCTGGCGTGAAGTAGTGTACGTCGATGGAAGAGACAGCTAATCCTTGCAGATACTTCTTAAGCCTATGTCCGGTGACTATAAACGGCTCTTGATTATGCAATTTGATTAGGACACTGCCTAAAGATGTCTGCCGCACCACGGTATAAGGTCCGGACCAACAGGACTTCATATTACCCGGGAAGAGCTTCAATCGAGAGTTATATAAGAGGACTTCATCTCCGGGGTAGAACTGTTTGATCGTCTTTAATTGAGAGTCATGAATTCTCTTCGTTCGCTCTTTGTATAACTTCGTGCTCTCATATGCGTGGAGACGGTGCTCCTCAAGCTCAGCGATCTGGTCATGGCGGTTATTACCTGCTACTGCATAGCTCATATTCAACTCTTTATTAGCCCAGAATGCCTTGTGCTCAAGCTCAACCGGCAAATGGCATGCCTTGCCATAGACCAGCTGATACGGCGAGGTATCGATGGGAGTCTTGAAGGCATGTTCGATAAGCCCATAAGGCACATTGAGCTTAGATGACCAGTCCTTGCGGGATCGGCCAACTGTCCTATCAAGAATCCGCTTGAGCTCACGGTTCGTCACTTCCGCTTGACCATTAGCTTGAGGATGGTAAGCCGTGGACATACGGTGGGTGACGCCAAAGCATTTGCACACCCGGTCGAAATGTCCATGGAAATGGGTACCCCTATCGCTTATGATAAAACGTGGTGAGCCAAAACGCGTGAAAAGATGGGTAAGGAAACGACCCACCACTCTTGAATCGTTAGTGGGTAAAGCTTCAGCTTCAGCCCACTTAGAGACATAATCAATGGCTACAAGAATGTACTTGTTTCCATTGGAGGGTGTGAACGGATCCATGAAATCAATTCCCCAAACATCAAAGATCTCAACAGTTAAAGAAACAATGGCACGCATCACAACGACGAGCAAAGACGTCACAATCACTAAAGATTGAAGGCCAATAAAAACCTGTTTCGAGTACCTTTCTCGCAGTGCGATTGCCTCTGAAGTGTCCTCCGAACTGTCCTTCATGGCATTTACGCATGATGTCAGCTGCTTCGCTGTAAGAAACACATCTCCGGATCATGCCATCAATGCTGATGCGGTATAAGAAATGCTCATCCCAGAAGTATGACTTGGCTTCTTTAAAGAGCTTCTTGCGTGCATTAAAATCCAGCTCAGGAGGTACAATGCCGTGAGAGAGATAATTAGCCAGGGTTGCATACCATGGTTCTTCCGAGTCGGCTGCATTACTCAGATCTTGAGCGTGAGGGATTGCCCAGGGCTCGATAGCTATGCTGTTAACCTGTTCATACGTTTCAACACGCAACAGCTCGTCAGGGAAAGAATCATTGATAGGAGTAGTAGATTTACCTTATTGTGATTCTCCAATCGGGAAAGATGATCCGCTGCTAAGTTCTCTGCTCCCTTCTTGTCTTTAATTTCTATGTCGAACTCTTGGAGGAGAAGGATCCATCGGATGATGCGTGGCTTCGAGTCCTGCTTGGCTAATAGATGGCGCAGGGCAGCATGATCTGTGTAGACAATGGTATGTGAAAGAACCAAGTACTATCTGAATTTATCAAAGGAGAAAACGATAGCCAAGAGCTCCTTCTCTGTAGTGGTGTAGTTCCTCTGAGCATCGTTGAGCGTCTTGCTAGCAAAGTAGATAGGATGAAATCTCTTCTCCTTTCTCTGACCAAGAACCGTGCCAACGGCGAAGTCACTAGCATTGCACATAATCTCGAATGGAAGATTCCAATCTGGTGCTGTAAGGATCGGTGCGGTGGTGAGTTGAGTCTTCAAAGTTTCAAAGGCTTCAAGACAAGCTTTATCAAACACGAAAGGAACGTCTTTCTCAAGAAGCTTCGTTATTGGAAGAGTGATCTTGGAGAAATCTCTGATGAATCTTCGGTAGAACCCAGCATGACCGAGGAAACTTCGAATTGTCTTAATTGAGGACGGCGGCGGCAAGCTGGCGATGGTTTCAAGCTTGGCACGATTGACTTCTATACCGGTCTTAGAGATCCTATGGCCCAGAACAATTCCTTCGGTAACCATGAAGTGACATTTCTCCCAACTAAGAGCCAGGTTGGTCTCCTTACAACGAGCTAGCACCTTGTCCAGATTGGCCAGGCACTTTGAAAATGAATCTCCATAGACGGAGAAGTCATCCATGAATACCTCCACCACATTCTCTACCAGATCTCCAAATATAGCCAGCATGCATCTTTGAAAAGTGGTAGGAGCATTACATAAACCAAAAGGAATGCGACGATAAGCAAACGTACCAAACGGGCAGGTGAAGGTCGTCTTCTCTTGGTCATCAAGCTCGATAGGGATCTGGAAGTAACTGGACATCCCATCTAAGAAGCAATAGTAGTCATGACCAGCCAATCGTTCAAGCATCTGATCAATGAATGGCAGTGGAAAGTGATCCTTCTTGGTGGCATCATTTAGTCGTTGATAGTCGATACAGACTCTCCATCCGGTAACCGTGCGAGTCGGGATGAGCTCACCCTTTGGACTAGGGATGACGGTGATTCCTCCTTTCTTCGGAACAACTTGAGTCGGACTGACCTAAGGACTGTCGGCAATAGGATAGATGATACCGGCGTCCAAGAGCTTAAGAACTTCTTTCTTCACAACTTCCTGCATCAGAGGGTTAAGTCGGCGTTGTGGTTGTCTGACTGGTTTGAATTCTTCATCAACGACTATCCGATGTTTGTAGAAAGTTTCAGAGATGCCTCTGATGTCAGCCAACTGCCAGGCAATAGCTCGGACATGCTTCTTGAGTAGCCTGATCAGTTGCTCTTTCTGCTCGGGAGATAGGTTCGAATTGATGATGACAGGCAGCTGGCAGTCCTTCCCCAGGAATGCGTATTCTAGGTGGTCAGGCAGCTCCTTCAAAGTAAGTTCTGGCGGATTCTCATATGAGGTAGTAATCCGACTCGATGCTGGCTCGATGTGTGTAGGCGCAGTGATGGGTGTGAATGTCGCCTTCTGCTCGTCTAACTCATCTTGCCATAGGCGCTGCTCTGGATCTTCTAGTGCACTGTCAATTCCTGAAATCAAACACAACTCTAGTGGATCACTAGATAAGGAATTAGTAACGAAGTTGGCCGAGGCCAACTCTAGGGGATCAACAGTATAACAGTTATCATCTTGAGCAACAGAGTATCTCATGCTATCTTTAATGCGAAATGCAACACTCTCTTGTCCTACACTTAGAGTTAACAAGTCTTGTTTACAGTTAATATTTGCACCAGCAGTTGCTAAGAAAGGTCGACCTAGGATAAGTGTTCCGTCTAACTCGCGAGTATCTAAAACAACGAAATCTGCAAGTAAAGTAAACGGACCACAACAAACAGCTACATCTTCTATTATACCCCTAGGTAGTTTGACAGACCTATCGGCTAACACGAGATGCAAAGTGATCGGTTTTAATTGCCCTAGTTCAGCTTTTCATAGAGGTAAACAAGCATAACATTAATAGACGCACCAGAATCAGCCAGACTATGATCAATCTTAATACCATTAATGATGCACGGTAATGTAAAAGGACCGGGATCAGAACACTTAACTGGAGGTGGTGGCGGCTGTCTTATGAGAGATGGCGCACCGAAAAGAGAAGCGCATTCATTAGTGAGCGTGACAGAGTACGCCTCTCCGTTCTTCACTTTCTTCACGAGATCCTTAAAGAACTTCCCAAGCGGTGGTATTATCTCCACAGCTTCAGTTACTGGTATTTTGATCTCTACAGTCTTAAGAACATTGTACCACCTCTTGTACCGAGTATCGTGATCCTTAGCCTTTCTCATTGCAGCTTTTGGGAAGGGGATTCGAGGTATGTATGGCGCCAAAACGGGCTCAGGAGCTGTCTTGGGAGGAGAAGGGGGAGGAGCAGATGCTTCTTCTTTTTCTGTTATATCTTCAATCTCAGGCATATCCATGGCAGCACTGGTATCTGGTACCACGTCAGGTTCTGGAGCCTTTGGATCAGTTGTTTGCTTACCGCTCCTGGTGGTAATAGCTTGAGCGTGTTCGCTCTTTGCACCGGAGTCTGCTTGAAATGCTGCTTGATTGAGGAGAGGATTGCTAGTAAAAATTCTTGTCATATTGCTTATAACATCCTCTATCCTCTGGCTCTGAGCTCTCTGTCCTTGATTGAGTGCGGCTTGAGCTTTTAATTGAATGTCGTGGTCGTCGAGTCTGCTCATGATCTGCTCAAACTTCTTCTCGTAATCTATGTCTCTATTGTAATACGGCTTTGCTTGGAACTGTTGCTGTCCTCCAATGAGTCCCGGAGGTCTTTTATACGGATCTGCAAACCGTTTGTACTAGTTCTGCGGTACGAGGTTCCTGAAACCGGTGTAGCCTTTTTGATTGTTGGCGAAGCCTTGATCAACAAAGTTTACCTCTTCTGCAGACCAGACTTCTGTTTTACCAAAGTTGAGGCAGCTTCCACCGTTATGAGCGCAAGATCCACACCATCCACAGTCAGCCGAAAAGATGGTAGCTGGCGGGGGATCGAGGGGGATACCAGCTGCTTGTAGATGTTTCTGAACTTCTGCTTTGATCTGCTCTGCAACGCTCAACTGACCCTTGGTTCCTTCTCTTTGCCTCTCCCAATTTCTAGATTTTAGAGCACAACTAGCAAAATGCAGAAGAGCATCTTGAGGAGTAAGGGCGGTGCAGTCTCCGCCTGCTAAGGAGTTGACCCACTTTGCAGATTCTTCTCACATACCTCAAGCAAAGAATTCAGCCAGCTGTCTTTGTTCATACCCGTGGTGAGGGCAGTTGAAGAGAAGGGATTGGAATTCATTCCAAGTGTCGTACAGGCTTGCATCTTCTCTCTGAGTGAACCTGGAGATGCGGTCTTTATAAGCAGTTGTCCTTGCGGGAGGAAAATATTCCTCAACAAAATCTTGAGCCAATGCCTCCCAGTCAGTGTAATGACCTGGTGGTTTGCTTCCAAGCCACTGCTTAGCTGCACCTCTGAGAGAGAACGGAAAAGCTCGGAGACATAAAGCGTTCTTGTTGAGGTTTCCAGACTTGAAGGTTTCACAGACAGCCAGAAAGTTAGCTATATGTGTGCAGGGATTATCATCTGGCTTCCCTTCGAATTGTATGTCCCTAGAGATTAGTTCTAGGAGAGGAATCTTAATCTCATAGTCAGGATCATCGTCATTAGAAAGCACGATGATGGGGGATCGAAAGTTGGATGCACGCAGCTTACTGTAGTCCGCAACACTCTTAGGAGCAGCCATTGCGGAAGGGGAAGATGGAACGGAAGTGATACGATTCTGTACCTGCTATGATCTGCAAGAGACAAAAACAAACACAACCGGTGTGTAAAATCGAAGTGTGATGGAAAATGAAAGATGGAAAGGTAGAAGAATAAAAATGCCAACTCTTCTTTCAACGAAATAGAAGAGTCCCCGGCAACGGCGCCAATTTGATGGGCTGCAGAATAGCGGTCAATCAAATAACTACCAAGCTGTGAAGCTAGGGTAGATCGTATTCCACGGGTCTCCTCTACTTCCTTACTCAAATATGTTGGCAATTAAATTCAAGGTTAGACACTTAATGCGTGGTGTGAGTTCCACGACTTCTATACTACAAATGCAAAGATTAATTGAAATGAAATTAAGGTGAAGAAAGGTTGATTGAAAGACTAAGACGGACGACAGACAAGCTTAGATTTCGAATCCCCCTTAGATCACCAGAGCAACGGCAATCATAAGACCGACGATTTCCGATTCTAGTTCATTCAGTTCTCAGACACCACCGTAACTCCTGACCCTTAGGTTTAAGAGTGGCGAACGTTCGCTCTATCCAATCTAGCTACCACGAGCCCGGGTACGGTCGCCTCTCGCAACGACTTAACTAACTGGTGTAAATTCTAACGATTTATGAGTTACTCTTGCAGTGGATAAACCCTAATTGGTTCCTACGGAAGGCACACTCCAATTATAAGGTTAATTGTTCAACTTGATGTTTTAAAGTAAGGCGAGCGTTCGCTTCTATCCTTAGCTTAACAAGAATCTAATCTAGGTGGCCAAACCAGACAAGAAACATGAACAACGAAGAACAAATCAAACATGAAGAAGAAACTGAATGAATTTCGAATCTAATCACCAGCGATCCGTGACCGCTTTAAAGCCCTGGGTCACTTAGGGTTCATCTAATCTAAGCTCTACGAGTTTAGCTACTGATATTCAATACAAAAGAATCGAAGACAGACAAAGAATACATCTCAGGTAGGTAAACAGAGAAGAACTGCAAAACCTAATTTTGACGACTCCTTGCAGCTTCAATCTGCTGAATCTTCAACTCCTAGCACCGGCTCTCCGAGATGGATGGATGGCGTTACGATCCGTTCCTGGCTCCTCGAACTCTATCCACTCGTTCTCTCTCTCTCTCTCAGTCTTGGGATTTTTCATCCCGTGTAAATTGTATGTAAATTGTATGCAAAATTGTCTATTAATTTTAGCCGCCGCTTTTGTATTTAAACCTAACCGAGCGACTGCTGATTTTTGCTTGGATTTTTGCCGAAAATACAAGGGAATTTTCGGCGAAAATATCTGCTGAATTCATCTGTTTCTTCTGGCTGAAATGGCTTAGGGTTTTCGGCGAAAACTAACAAGGTTTTCGCCGAAAACTTCTTCTTGATCGGGACAGTGGATTCCTTCTTGCATTTTCGGCGAAAACCCAAGGATATTTTCGCCGAAAATCTGTGAGTAAATGGAGCAGGAATTCCTTTGAGTTGAATGACTTTTCTGGTTGATTCGGGTGTGATTCCTCGGGGTTCCAGTGCCTTAGACATGTCCTTGGCTACCGTATTTGATGGCAAACACTTGTGCTAACACGAAAATACTAGAAAACCATCAAATATACCCGAAATGGGCCAAGGTAACACAAAAGGCATGAGATGGATCGATTGAGTGAATATTCACTATTCTACCCTAAAAACCGTGTCTTAAGCAATGAAATGTTGCTTAAATGAGGCTGACTACACTCGATTTGACGTGATTTTCAGCCTCATTTAAGCGACATTTCCTTGCTTAAGACATGGTTTTTAGGGTAGAATAACGAATATTCAATCAATTGCCCTATCTCGTGCCATTTGTGTTACTTTGGCCCGTTTCGGGTCTATTTCATGGTTTTCTAGTGTTTTTATGATAGCACAGGTTTTTGTCGTCAAATAAAGTAGCCAAGGACGTCTCTAAGGCGTTGGAACATCGAGGAATCGCACCGGAATCAATCCAAGGAGCCAACCAAGTCAAACAAATTCCTGCCCCGGTTTACAAAGGAGTTTTCGCCAAAAATCCCTTAGTATTTTCGGCGAAAATGCAAGTACAAATCCACTGATGTCAACTGAAGGATGTTTTCGGCGAAAACACTAAGTTTTTGCCGAAAACTGTTGGACCGAAAACCACAGAAGAAAAGCAGCCGGCGTGCAGTCATTTTACAAAGGGATTTTCGCCGAAAATCTCTTCACATTTTCGGCAAAAATATCAGTTAAAAACCGGCGGTATTAGGGTTAAGTATAAATACTTAATCGGCGGCCCAAATAAAGATATACCTCATAATACGCACAACGTGTTTAAACCTGAGTAATTTGCCAACATATTTGAGTAGACAAGAAGAAGAGACCTTGAGTAGAATACGATCTAGTCTACCTTGGTAGGTTAGTTATTTGATACCGCTAAAACTGCAACATCAAATTGGCGCCGTTGCCGGGGACTCTTCTATATTGTTTGAAAGAAGAGTTGGCATTTTATTCTTCTACTTTCCATCTTTCATTTCCCGTCACACTTTGATTTTACACCGGTTGTGCTTGTTTTTGTCCCTTGCAGATCATAGCAGGTACAGAATCGAATCACTTCCGTTCCATCTTCCCTACCGCAATGGCTGCTCCAAGGAGTCTTGCGGACTACAGCAAGCCGAGTGCATCTAACAGTCAGTCTCCCATCATCGTGCCTTCTAATGACGACGATCCCGACTCTGAGATCAAGATCCCCTTTCTGGGACTAATCTCTAGGGACGTGCAATTTGAGGGAAAGCCAGATGATAATCATTGCACACATCTATCTGACTTTCTGGCTGTCTGTGAAACTTTCAAGTCTAAGAACCTCAACAAGAACGCTCTATGCCTTCGAGCCTTCCCATTCTAACTCCGAGGCGCCGCGAGGAGATGGCTCACTAGCAAGCCACCCGGACACTACACCAACTGGGATGATCTTGCTCAGGAATTCATAGAGGAATTGATGAACCGTCGTTGTGCTGAGCAGGTTCAATCAAATAACTATCAAGCTCAAGAGCTAGGATAGATCGTATTCCACGGGCCTTCGAATGATTGGCTACTTCAGAACTAGCAAATTACTCAAGGAAAAACACGTTGTGCGTGGTGTGAGTTCCACGACTTCTAATTCTAAGGAATGTAGAAAAATTAAAACAAATTAAGCTAAAGCAGATTGGGAATTAGGGTTTGGAAACAAGAATGACAGACGAACTTAGACTTTGAATCCCCCTTCATTCCCTAGAGCATTGGCAATCAACAGATCAGCGGATTTCGATTCTTATTCAATCAATTACTAAGACACCACCATAACTCCTTACCCTTAGGTTTAAGACCGGCGAACGTTCGCTCTATCCGTTCTAACTACCAAGATTAACTAGCCGCCCAGGTACGGTCGCCTCTCGCAACGACTTAATTAACTGGTGCAATTACTAATGATTTATGAGTTACTCTTGCAGTGAATTAACCCTAACCGGTTCCTACGAAAGGCACACTCCAATTATAAGGTTAATTGTTTAATTCGATGTTCTAAAGTAAGGCGAGCGTTCGCTTCTATCCTTAGCTTAACAAGAATCTAATCTAGGTGATCAATCCAGACAAGAAACATGAACAATGAAGAACGAATCAAACATGAAAAAGAACTGATTGAATTTCGAATCTAATCACCGCCGATCCGTGACCGCTTTAAAGCCCTGGGTCACTTAGGGTTCATCTAGTCTAAGCTCTAACGAGTTTAGCTACTCATGATCATTACAAAAGACACAAAGACAAGGAAAGAGTTCATCATTCAGAGGAAGAACAGAAAAGAATCTGAAAAACCTAATTCAGACGACTCTGACAGACTCCGATCTTCGGTAAGTTACACTCCTAGCTCCGGTTCTCCGAGAAGGAAGGGATGGCGTCACGATCTCTATCCGGCTCTTCGAACTTCAACTCTTCGCTCCAGAACTTCAGAGGATTCTGATCTCGAAAAGTTGTATTATGATTAATTATGAATTCCCCCCTTTCCTCGGGCCGCCAGATTAAGTATAAATACTTAACCCTAGTTGGGCCGGGCTGAGCTGATATTTTCGCCGAAACCATAGGGATAGTTTCGGCGAAAATTCTTGTGTAAATGGCCATGATTTCTCTGCCTTGCATTTTCGGTCCGAAGAGCTTAATGGTTTCGCCGAAATCAGTCTTCACTTGGCATCAGCTGATTTGCATTGTTGATTTCGCCGAAACTGTGAGATCATTTTCGCCGAAGGCATTCTTCACTTGGCACTGGCTGATTTGAACTGCTGGTTTCGCCGAATCTGGGGGCCTGGTTTCACCGAAACTGTAAGTGTGAATGGCAGATTTTCGGTTTGACTTGATTGACTCCTTTGATGGATTCCGGTTTGATTCCTCGAGGTTCCTACGCCTTAGACACGTCCATGGCTACGCTATTTGACGGCAAAAACTTGTGCTAACACAAAAACACTAGAAAACCATCAAATAGACCCGAAACGGGCCAAGGTAACACAAATGGCACGAGATAGGGCAATCGATTGAATATTCGTTATTCTACCCTAAAAACCATGTCTTAAGCAAAGAAATGTCGCTTAAATGAGGCTGATAATCACGTCAAATCGAGTGTCATCAAATACCCCACACTTAAGCTTTTGCTTGTCCTCAAGCAAACTGAATAGAAACGCTCATGTTCATAAATGATAATATAGATTAAAAGTGAGCTCAATCAAGCACAATGAATTATTAGATAGATCGATCCTAGAACAAGAAACCTAACATGCATACTGATCAGCCAAACTACCTGGTCTCACTAATAAACTGCACACGACAAGTAATTAGCAATCAATCATGCACGAATTTGACCTGACCGACCAGACTTCTCACACAGGATATATTTAGTACAATGGGAACTCTCACTCTCTGTGTTTAAGGACGTGTTTCTGCTCTCGATCGTTTTCTGTTACCGAATTCTGTCATAGGTTTGTATTTCGACCACATCTCCACCACTGTGACAACACGAGTATCTAGTCAAGAAGGACTTCCCTGCTGGGACCGTAATGAAATCTACACTACTCGGGTTTATAATGAGATGGATGATGGGAATGAATGATGATGGCTTGGTGCGGTGTAGCTTTCGACTAACTTCCCTCGAATCTAATTTATGGCTTCCTACCGTCTAACCAAACACTGGTGGAATGATGAACGCTCGTCCTATGATACCCTCAAGCAACCTAGCACTTATTCTTTTTCTTTTGCATACATTTTTCTTTTCAATTTTTCTTATGACTTCGTTCTTCCATTTGTAGGGAGAAGAACGTTTTATTTGAACTAAACTTTGAACTTTTTCTGATTTTCTTCTTTCTTCATTTTTTTTTCTGAAGCTTGCTTCTTTTCTTACTTTATTTTTTCTTTTGTGCCAATTTTTCTTTTAGTTGCTAGAGGGGTTTACACGTCTGGACATGATAGCTAAGACCACCTGTTTAATGGCTATAGGCAGGTTACCACAAATCGACTTCCGGTAGGTCAATCTAGAACTACAACCACAGGGGATCAATGGGGAATGAAAGAAATGGGAAATGGCTGTAATGTATTATCGAACCGAAAGAACAGGCCAAGCTCAAGGGTCTAAACCTAGTGGATTTTATCGTTAAGGTAGGCTATCTGGCTTAGTAGCTGAATCTAGGTGCCCCTATCCTTCTAGAACTCGTGTCATCGTGTGGTCTCGAGTAGGTCTCATGCAAATTCTAACTCATTCAAGTAAACAGAAAACCACTCAGAAAGAATTTAAATTGCAAGTTACGTGCAATGGATCAAAAGCTCACAGTTGGTTTGCTAGTCGGATTCGGTCATTTTGATGCAATCAAGGCTACAAACTACAAGTGTGATTTTAAAATTCTGTTCTGACCAGGCAATTTAGCATCAAAGCATACAAGTTGGTTCTCAAGTTCTAGGTTAAGCAGTCTAAGCATCATTATGAAAGGTTGAACAACAACTTAACATCAAAAATCAAGAACTGAGCCATTCTAATGCTAGAGAGACTGGAATGGAATCACGAGGCACACAAAACACAATCAAGGGCAATCAAGTTCATGCAAGGTTAATCAAGCATCCTACCCCACACTTAAATCGGACTGTGTCCTCACAGGACTAATTCTAGAGTTCAGAGTGGAATGGAAAAACCTGGAAGAGGACGGTTGATTTCAGAGGGTAGGCACGGATCCTTAGAGCGGATGGAAGTGTAGTCTAACCTGAAGCAAACGGAATCGCCCAATTGCCTACAAAACAAAAACAAAAGAAACATAAAAAGGAAACCGGGACAAGTGCCCCGGATCCACACAGAAAAAAGTTGGACCAAAGTCCGAAAAGAATAAATGAAAATAAGGACAAGGAAAAGGACACCACCTGATCATCACTGGTCAGAGGTGTCGGGGTGGGGGAAGTGGAAGTAATCGCCGAGCTGTCGCTGCCACTCCAGCTGTTGCTCGTATCACCGGTCGGCGCGGTGCATATGTCGCTGCATAATAGTCCACCTCGCCTCTTGAGTGGCGTTGTCGGTGATGCGCCACTCCTGTAGTCGCTCGTACAACTCACCAATGTCCGCGGGGTGCGGTCGGGGCTGATGAGTAGGTGCCGGATGTAGATCAGGAATGCGCGGTGGCGACTGGAGGATGTACCCTTCCGGATGGTGTGGCGAGGGTATATAATCTTGAAACTCAGGCGGCGGCTGCTGCTGCTGCTCCTCAGCATCATCTTCGTCCTCCGACTCGACCGCAGGTTGGAGTGGAGGATCTGCTGCTACATGGGGACTGAGGTCGAGTTCTAAGTCGTACTCGACCGCCAAGTCTCCTCCAACGGTCCGAACTGGATGTCGTGGAATGTTAGGGCCATATTCATGGCCGATGCCGAATGAGAGGATGAGCTGACCTATGAAGTTGCCTCCCAAGAGTTTGCGTGGTAGCTTCTTCCTCTTGGTCCGCTGGATGAAGATGTGAGCTAGCACCCAGCCGGGGTGGAGAGGGTAGCTCTCTCGGATGGCTCGGTGAAGCACGAGCTCCTCCTTAAGGATATGGTGGCGATCCTTGTCTCTGGCATATAAAAGTGACCTCCGCCAAACCATATGAATAAACTTATAGAGCGGGTGAGACAGAGTTAACTGAGTTGTTCTTCCCGAGGCGATCGCCAGGCACGCCTGTCATGTGGCTCCAGAGAGCGTGCAACTCCTCGTCGTCATCATCCTCGCCCCAACCGAGGTGGTGATCGTGATAGTGCTCGTAGGGGATGCCCAGATGAGGGCAAACTCATCGTAAGTGAGCTGCCTGTACACCCCACCAAGAAAGAAGGTGATCACCTTCTGGCCCCGTCTCCTCTTATGCTCATCCAAGTCAAATGTCGCCCAGAACTCCTGAAGAGCAATGTCTGGGAACTCGGCGGCTATGGTGGTCAGCTCTAGGAGACCGGCCGGTGCTAGGGCATCAAGCACGTTCCGGTAGGAATCCTCGTCATGCTCCTGGAGTGACTCCATGGATAAATGACGCACGTCAGCTCCACGGATGTGTTCGATCTTCTGGAAGTTCCCAAAGTAGAAGTCCGGTAGACGGGCGATGGTGGGATGGTATCCAGCATGGCGAGGGAGTGCAGGTGGAGGACCCAGAATGGCGGGTGTGACGGGAGCGGCAGCTCCTGAGCTCGATGCGCCATCGAGTCGCGCCTTAGTCCTGCGCTCAAAGGTGTTCCTAAACCAGAATGAAACCAAATTAGTCGACCAAAACCTTACCCCACACTTAGTAGAAAAACTCAATTTCACAAAGAAACGAGGGAAACTAAGTGGGGTAAGCAAGGCAAGGGAACCGGTAATCATAGACAATAGAGCACATGTCTTAAGAACAGCTATAATCAGGTAAGCGCAATCAGAGTTCAAAAAGTCAAACCGACATTTTAGAAAGTCAACATTAAGTCATATTGAACCCTAATCATGGCAAGACTGTCACAACTCGGAGAATGATGGTAAAATATTATTTCAATTGGCAAGCACGATAATATGAACGAGAATGGACACTTGGGGCAGCCAAATGATCAACACAGTTCAAAGTCAAACCGACATTTCTCACAAAAGTCAACATAACAAGAAATTAATCGTATGTATAGCAACACATGACCAAATGATATGGAAATTAAGCACGGAACTCCCTAAGCATCCTAGAACAGTTCTATAAGTTCAGTTAATCAAAGTTCACACGAAACAGTCGGCACGCAAAACGAGGTAAACCGAAAAAGTCAACCAAAAGTCAACCCCGACGAAATTCAGCAATACATATGTCAAAAGATTCGTATTGAAAAGTTGTACAACTTACCTTGAAGTCATGGAAGCAAAAACTGAACGGGTTGGGAGGAATCGGTGAAAAACTTGAAAACTGGGGTTTCGGAGAACTGGAGCTGCAAAGCTCCGATTCGAACGTTCTAGGGCTCGTTGGGATCGGAATGAGGAGGGGAGAGGTGCGGCGGCGGTCGGCGACGGAGGCGGCGGCTGGTGTTGAAAGTGGAGCGTTCGGCGATTTCAAAAGGAGAGGGGGGTTTCGAGTAGGCTGAGCGAAAATAAGAGAATGGATGAGAGAGGGGGTGGTCCGAAATTCTGAAGGATAAATTAAGTGATTTTGCAAATCAGTTTCGGCGAAGGTAGGGGGGTGGTTTCGCCGAAACTACTAGTTAAAATGGATTGACCGATTTGAACAGGCGGTTTCGCCGAAAATGGAAGCTCAGTTTCGCCGAAAATTTTAGTTGGGATGGTTTCGCCGAAATCAGAAAATTTTTGAACCGAAAATGAGGAACAGGAGAATAGGTTCGAAATTTGAAGCTCAGTTTCGCCGAAAACAAGGGTGGTTTCGCCGAAAATTTTGAACTGTTCGGGTTTAAAATATTTTCGTAAATCAGGCCAACTTCAGAAAATCACAGTTAAATCCAGAAAAATCGGAACGACCTCAATCAACTTGCGACTGACTCTATGACATGCAGAATCTACACGAAAAATAATAAATCAAAGAAACTGACACTTTTGGCTCTCCCAAACTGACTCTAAAATACCAAGGTTGAAACAAAACAAAACTGGCTCCAGCCGTGGGTTGCCTCCCACGAAGCGCTCTTTTATTAACGTCCTTGAGCTGGACGATACCTGGACGGTATTAGGAGACATCCCAACTTAGATTCTCCTTCACGCTTGCGTCGGAGTTCATGAAGTACAGCTTCGGGGCTTCTCCGGTAAACGTGAATTTCTTCCCGTTCGCATGCAAAAGCTTGGTACGTCCGTCGGGAAGATGATCAACGAACTTGAATGGTCCGAACAGCTCTCTCGAGAGGTCATCCTTCTTTAGTGTGACGATGGAAGGAATGAGGACTGTCAGTTTCTCTTTTTCTTTCTTCTTCGGCTTGTTATCACCAGGATCGGTGATCGTTAGTACTTCCTTAGGAGATGCTTTCGGCTTCTCCTTCCATACTTGTTCCGGCGCCGGTTTCTCGGAACTATTTGGTGGTGCAGCCGACTCGGTGGAAGACGGTGGAGCTTTTGGTCTCCAGACCATTTGGGTCTTTGTCTTCTTGTTCTTTCCTCGAGGTCTGCTCGGTGGTTTAGAAGAGGCTTGCAGTTCCTTCTTCTTCTTAAGCGGCTTTTGAACTGAAGCTTCTGGCTTCTTCTTTATAACCTGTTTAATATCTGCAGCAACAACTGATCTAGAGACAATGGAAGAAGCATTAGTAACGGAGTTGACCGGAGTCAACCCCACAGTTTCAACAGCTAAGCAGTGAGATTCTTCATTCCTAGAGTCATATTTCATGCCGTCTTTAAGACAGAACGTTTTTGTTTCTTTACCAATTCTTAAAGTCAAAGAACCATTAGGAACGTTAATATTCATTCCAGTAGTAGCCATGAAAGGTCGACCTATGAGAATAGTAGCATCATCTGTACTAGTATCCATAATCACATAATCAGCTAAGAACGTGAACGGACCACATTTGGTAACAACGTCTTTAATCTCTCCCTTAGGGGTTTTAAGCGATCTATCAGCAAAGACGAGTTGCATACTGGGCGGTTCAAGTTCCCCTAGGTTTAACTTTTCATATAGACTCACAGGCATGACATTAACAGATGCTCCTAGATCAACTAAGCAACGTTCAATTTCAACATCATTGATGACCAAAGGCAAAGTAAAAGAACCAGGATCAGATAACTTAGCTGGATATGGAGAGACATGTTTCTTAATACGAATGTCAGGGTATCCTTCCTTGTTCCCCTTCATGCCAGTCTCGATCCTTGCGTTTGGCAGCAGTGCTCTAGGAAAAGGAGGCTTCACGACGTACGGTGCAAGAGGAGGATCCTCCTTAGGCGCCGATTCCTGTTCCTCTTCTTCCTCTTCTTCCGGAGTTTCAGCAATCCTGCGTAAAACAGAAAAAGCATCAGCAATTAAGTTCGGAAGTTTTCGAGCAGTTACCATCTTAGCCTGTTCTTTTCTCGGATTTGGCTCTGTCTGGCTTGGAAGCTGGCCAAATGGTCGACCAGATGCTAGCATGCTCGAGATGTTGTTCACGACTTGCTCAATCCGCTGTCCAGATGCTATTTGTTCTTGGTTGATGAGAGCTTGAGCCTTGAGCTGACTCTCATGATCATCGAGTCTTGTGATGATCTGGCTGAGCTTCTTATCCAGGTCACTGACATTATTATCTCTTTGATGCTGCTGCCCTAGATAGGTATTGTTAAGATATTGATTCTGGCGATTGCCAGGAGCAGTTCCATAATTACCCAGATTGCGATGCGGCGGCTGGTAGACACCTGCCGGCGGATGGTTAGGCTTCTAATCCTGAACTTGACCAGCCGGGCGGTTATTCTGGTTCTGGTTATGATTGGCGCCAGCATTATAGGGAGGTCTGTCGTGATAGTTCCCTTGCTGTCTGAAGTTACGATAACCGGCATAACCATTCTGATTATTAACGAAGCCTTGTTGGATGAAATTTACCTCTTAGGCAGACCAGACTTCTGCCTTACCAAAATTCTGACAACGGCCTCCGTTATGTGAGCAAGCTCCACACCACTCGCAATCGGCAACATAGACAGAAGCTGCCGGTGGCTTGATTGGTGTGGTAGACTTCTTCAAATGCTTCTCTACCTCTGCCTTGATAGCTGCTTCGAAATCTAGCTTGCTCCTCGATCCTTCATATTGTCGCTCCCAGTTCCTTGACTTGGAGGCACAGTTTGCGAAGTGCAGAAGAGCAGCTTCAGGGGTGAGTGTAGTGCAATCCCCTTCAGCTAGAGAGTTGACCCACTTGGCAGATTCTTCTCGAAGTCCTCGAGAGAAGATCTCAGCTAACTGTCTCTGCTCGAATCCATGATGGGGCAGGTGTAGAGAAGTTCTTGGAATCGATTCCAAGTATCATATAAACTTTCTCCTTCTTTCTGGGAGAATCTGGCGATGCTGTCCTTGATGGCGGTTGTTCTGGCCGGAGGGAAGTATTCTTCAACAAAGTCCTGAGCCAGAGTATCCCAGTTAGTGTAGTAGCCAGGTGGTTTGCCAGTAAGCCACCTCTTAGCAGCGCCTTTCAAAGAGAACGGGAAAGCCCTCAGACAAAGAGTGTTTTTGTCGAGGTTTCCGTTTTTAAAAGTATTGCAGAGATCAAGGAAGTCTGCAAGATGAGTGCACGGATTGTCTAGGGGCCTGCCTTCAAACTGTAAATCCCTAGAGATCATGGTCAAGAATGAAATCTTGATCTCATAGTCAGGATCTCCTTCAATGCGTGGAACGACAATGGCAGATCGAACGCTAGTCGCGCTCGGTTTGTTATAGTCTGCTAGACTCTTCTGTGCAGGTGGGGGTGGCGGCAGTTGATCGCCGTTTGGTGGTAATCTATCGGTCATGGTGGGAGATGGAGGGGGTGAAAGTGACTCGGTGTATGAAGCGGATGAAGAGTGCGGTGAAGACGGAGATGAGGAACTCTCCTTCGGTTCCTTGATCTTGATCGAAGTGATGAATGGATTGGATCTGCCTTCCTTCAGAATCTGTGATCGTAGAGGTGTAGCAAAACTGCCTGGATTCCCTGCAATCTTAGCCTGTTCGGTCTGAGAGCGAGTCCAAGGACGGTGAGGCATACACCTGTGAACCTACAGATAACAAAGACAAACAAAACCAGTGTAAAATCGAAGTGGATGGAAAAATGAAAGATGGAAAATAGAAGAATAAATTGCCAGATCTTCTTTCAACAATCAAAAGAAGTCTCCGGCAACGGCGCCAATTTGATGAACCGTCGTTGTGCTGAGCAGGTTCAATCAAATAACTATCAAGCTCAACTAGGATAGATCGTATTCCACGGGCCTTCGAATGATTGGACTTCAGAACTAGCAAATTACTCAAGGAAAAACACGTTGTGCGTGGTGTGAGTTCCACGACTTCTAATTCTAAGGAATGCAGAAAAATTAAAACAAATTAAGCTAAAGCAGATTCGGAATTAGGGTTTGGAAACAAGAATGACAGACGAACTTAGACTTTGAATCCTCCTTCGTTCCCCAGAGCATTGGCAATCAACAGATCAGCGGATTTCAATTCTTATTCAATCAATTACTAAGACACCACCATAACTCCTTACCCTTAGGTTTAAGACCGGCGAACGTTCGCTCTATCCGTTCTAACTACCAAGATTAACTAGCCGCCCGGGTACGGTCGCCTCTCGCAATGACTTAATTAACTGGTGCAATTACTAATGATTTATGAGTTACTCTTGCAGTGAATTAACCCTAACCGGTTCCTACGAAAGGCACACTCCAATTATAAGGTTAATTATTTAATTCGATGTTCTAAAGTAAGGCGAGCGTTCGCTTCTATCCTTAGCTTAACAAGAATCTAATCTAGGTGATCAATCCAGACAAGAAACATGAACAATGAAGAACGAATCAAACATGAAAAAGAACTGATTGAATTTCGAATCTAATCACCGCCGATCCGTGACCGCTTTAAAGCCCTGGGTCACTTAGGGTTCATCTAGTCTAAGCTCTAACGAGTTTAGCTACTCATGATCATTACAAAAGACACAAAGACAAGGAAAGAGTTCATCATTCAGAGGAAGAACAAAAAAGAATCTGAAAAACCTAATTCAGACGACTCTGATAGACTCCGATCTTCGGTAAGTTACACTCCTAGCTCCGGTTCTCCGAGAAGGAAGGGATGGCGTCACGATCTCTATCCGGCTCTTCGAACTCCAACTCTTCGCTCCAGAACTTCAGAGGATTCTGATCTCGAAAAGTTGTATTATGATTAATTATGAATTCCCCCCTTTCCTCGGGCCGCCGGATTAAGTATAAATACTTAACCCTAGTTGGGCCGGGCTGAGCTGATATTTTCGCCGAAACCATAGGGATAGTTTCAGCAAAAATTCTTGTGTAAATGGCCATGATTTCTCTGCCTTGCATTTCGTCCGAAGAGCTTAATGGTTTCGCCGAAATCAGTCTTCACTTGGCATCAGCTGATTTGCATTGTTGATTTCGCCGAAACTGTGAGATCATTTTCGCCGAAGGCATTCTTTACTTGGCACAGGCTGACTTGAACTGCTGGTTTCACCGAATCTGGGGGCCTGGTTTCGCCGAAACTGTAAGTGTGAATGGCATATTTTTGGTTTGACTTGATTAACTCCTTTATCGATTCCGGTTTGATTCCTCGAGGTTCCTACGCCTTAGACACGTCCATGGCTACGCTATTTGATGGCAAAAACTTGTGCTAACACAAAAACACTAGAAAACCATCAAATAGACCCAAAACGGGCCAAGGTAACACAAATGGCACGAGATAGGGCAATCGATTGAATATTCGTTATTCTACCCTAAAAACCATGTCTTAAGCAAAGAAATGTCGCTTAAATGAGGCTGATAATCACGTCAAATCGAGTGTCATCAGGAATACTTCCCTCCTTCCAGAACAACTGCTTACAAGAAAAACATCTCAAGGTTCAGACAGAGAGAAGGAGTAAGTTTACATGATGCTTGGAACGAATTCCAGGGACTCCTCGACAATTGTCCTCATCATGGCTTCACTATGATGCAACTAGCCGAGATCTTTGCATGGGGTATGAACGAAGAATCATCTGAATGGGTTAACTCTTTAGCTGATGGAGACTACACCGCACTCACACCAGAAGCTGCTCTTTATCACTTTGCAAACTGCACATCTAAATCTAGAAGCTGGGACAGACAGTTTGGAGCAGCTAAGAGCCAACCAAGCCGTGAAGTTCAGATCAAGAGTGAAGTGCAGAAAGAAATGAAGAAGATTTTTGGTACAGCAAATAACTGGTCTATAGGGGAAGTGAATTTTATTGATCAAGATCCCCCTGGATTCACCGGAGGACAGCAACCTCAGAATTATACGTTCGAGAATACTTGGGAAATCGAGATAGACAAGAAGCTCCACATGATCTTGGCAAGACTCGATGACCACGAGGAGAGATTCAAGCTTCAAGCCCTCTTAAATCAGGATCATGAAGCTCGAGGTCAACGAGTGGAGAGCATGTTGAATAACATGTTTAGCTTGCTAACTAGTAGCCCCCTCCTTAATCAATCATCGGTTCAAGTTGACTCTACCATTAAGAAGGAGCACGTCAAGGCCATCTCCACAAGAAGTGGCAAGCAATTAGCCGATCCTGCAGATCTTGAACCAGCCATAATTCCTGAAGCTATAGCCATTGACAAGCTAGAGATCGAGGAGGAGGATAAAGAAGAAGAGGAGGAGGTGACTGCCCCGCCTCCCCTAAGAAAGACATCACCTGCGCCACCTCTCCCTCCATATCAGCCTTGGATTCTGTTTCCTAAGTCCGCGCAATCAAAGGAGAAAGATCATGATACCCGGTACAGAAAGTGGCATGGATACTTGAAGAACACAGATGTCAAGATACCAGTTACTGATGCTATCCAGATGATACCGGAGGCTGGAAAAGTCGCGAAAGATCTTGCGAAGGACAAGAAGAAGGGAGAGTTGTCTCCCGTCTCCCTCGAGGAAGAATGCTCCGCGATCCACAGCCAGACAACCGCCATACCCCCCTAGATAAGTGTCGCGATCCTGGTGCTTTTACTTTGCCTTGCACTATTAAAAATGTGAAAATTGATCGTAGTTTAATTGATCTAGGTTCTTCCATTAATGTCATGCCTACCTGCTTGTATGAGAAATTGAACCTAGGAGAATTGAAACCGATTAGCATGCGTTTAGTGTTTGCCGATAGATTTGTGAAATTACCTAGGGGATTGATAAAAGACGTGGCTGTCAATTGTGGTCCTTTTACTATTCTGGCTGATTTTATTGGTATGGATACCCGAGGGGAAGATGTCACTCTTCTCCTAGGCCGACCGTTCATGGCAACAACCGGTATTACCATTAATGTCCCGAATGGCTCGTTGACATTAAGGGTCGGCAAGGATACCATGACATTCCCGTCTCAAGGACGGTATGAAAATTCCTATCAGAGAAGAGGCGCATTGCTTATCTATTGAAGCTGTGGAGTTGGCTTCGGTCAACTCCGTTACTAATGAAAAATCTAGAGTTTCTGCAAAAATGTTCTTGCCAGGTGTTGGACAGGTCCCTAATATGAAGAATGAGCTTCCGGCACAAGAGCCAAGAAAGAAGGAAGATCCGATGGCATTCCCCCATGAATCACCAAAAGTTAAGGATCCTGGCGAGACGAAGAAGAAAGGGACAGGAGAGACCAAGGAGGTTTGGGGGCCAGTCATTAAACTGCCTTCTACCGAGCCACTAGGGAAGAATGATCCTCTGAAGGACGCTTCTTCGAAAGAACTGTTCAGGCTTCGTAAAAATTCTGGTCATCTACCCGAAGAACGAACCAAGATAATTCACGCAAACGGGAAGAAGTTCACACTTGCCGGAGGATATTTCAAGAACTCCGACTCGGGCCTAAGAGAAATCCTGAGTTGGGATGTCTCCTAATACCGTCCAGGTATCGTCCAGCTCAAGGACGTTAATACAAGAGCGCTTCGTGGGAGGCAACCCACGGCTGGAGTCAGTTTTTCATTTGTGTCAACCTTAGTGTTTTAGAGTCTGTTCGGGGGAGCCAAAAGTGTCAGTTTGTTTGATTTCTTATTTTTCGTGTGTAGTCTGTGTGTCATAGTGTCATTCGTAAGTTGATTGAGGTTATTCCGATTTTTGTGGATTTAATTGTGATTTTCTGAAGTTTGCCGGATTTGCAAAAATATTTTCAATCGTGCAGTTCAAAATTTTCGGCGAAAATGCACCCTATTTTCGGCGAAAACTCTTTTTGAAATCCCACTGTGTTTCTGGTCGATTTTAACTCCCATTTTCGGCGAAAACTACTTGTAGTTTTTGGCGAAAACTCTTTTGAAAAACCGCAGTGCTTTTGAACTGATATTTTCGGCGATAACTTGCACTTATTTTTGCCGAAAATTACAGGCCAAATTTTTGGACCTTATCCTTTTAATTTCCGGTCACTCACCATCTCTTTCCTCACTTTCCCATTTCAAAAATAACCCAAAAACCTCCCCTGTTTTCCCGAAAACCAAGCCGACCGCCGCCACTTTTTCACCGTCGCCGCCTGCTGCCGACCGCCGTCGCTGTCGCCGCCATGCCGCCCTATTCCCCTTCCATTTTTGATCATCTTGAGCCCTAGAACAGCCGAATCAGAGCTCTACAGCTCTAGTTCACCCAAACCCTAAATTTTTCGATTTTTCTCCGATTTCTCTTCCTCCGTTCATTTTTAGCATCCATGGCTTCAACGTAAGTTGTAGAACTTTTCATTACGAATCTTTTGACATATTGAATGCCGAATTTCGTTGGGGTTGACTTTCGGTTGACTTTTCGGTTTACCTCGATATGCGTGCCGACTGATTTTGTGTGAACTAGGTTAGCTGAACTCGTTGGACTGATCTAGCGTGATTAGGGAGTATTGTACTTAATTGTTATATCGTTTGCTCATGTGTTGCCTTGCATAAGACCTTATTCTTTGTGTTGTTGACCTTCGAGAAATGTCGGTTTGACCGTGAACTGTTTATGATTATTTGGCTGCCTTATGTGCTCATTTTCGTTCATATTATTGTGTTTGCCATCTGAGATCATTTTATACCGTCATTTCCCGCTTTGAGATAGTCTTGCCATGATTAGGGTTCAATATGCTATGATGTTGACTTTTTGAATGTCGGTTTGACTTCTGATCCCTAGTTATGTTATAGACGTTCTGGCTAGACCTGTGCATGATTAGTGATTTATTATGATTACCGGTTACTTACTTTGCTTACCCCCACTCGGTTTTCCTCATTTCTTTGTGAAATTGTGTTTTTTCTACTAAGTGTGGGGTAGGGTTTTAGTTTGACTAATCGGGTTTCGTTCTGGTTTTAGGAGCACCACTTATGAGCGCAGGACCAAGGCGCGACTTGACACCGCCTCGAGCTCCAGAGCCCCCGCTCCCATCACACCCGCCGTCCAGGGCCCTCCATCTGCATTCCTTGGCCGTGCTGGGTACCATCACACTGTTGCTCGTCTACCCGACTACTACTTCGAGTGCTACCAGAGGCTCGAGCATGTTCCTGGAGCTAATGTTCGCCCACTTTCCATGGAGTCCCTCTTCGATCACGATGAGGACTACCACCGGAACGTGCACGATGCCGTGGTACCGGCCGGCCTCGTAGAGCTGACCACCATAGCTGTATGAGCGACTGCAGGAGTGGCGCATCACCGACAACGCCACTCAAGAGGCGAGATGGACTATTATGCAGCAACATATGCACCCCTTCAACGAGCGGTATAAGGCACAGATTGCGTGGCAACGTCAGCTCGACGATTTCCTCCACTTTCCACCTCCCGGTCCACCTGACCAGCAGTGATCGGGTTGTATTCCTTTTCTGGTCCTTTCTTTTTATTTATTCTTTTCGGATTTCGATCCAAATTTTTTCTGTGTGGGTCCGGGGCACTTGTCCCGGTTTCCTTTTTTATGTTTCATTTGTTTTTGTTTTGTAGGCAGTAGGGAGATTCCCTTTGCTTCGCTTTGGTAGATTCCCTCCGCTCCGAGGATCCGTGCTCATCCCCTACGCCAACCATCTCGGTCCAGGTTCTTCTACTTCACTCTGAACTCTAATTTTAGTCCTGTGAGGACACAGTACGATTTAAGTGTGGGGTAGGATGCTAGAGAACCTTGCATGAACTTGATTGCCCTTGATTGTGTTTTTTGTGTGCCTCGTGATTCCTGTCAAATTTCTATAGCATTAGAATGGCTCAGTTCTTGATTTTTGATGTTAAGTTGTTGTTCAAACTTTCATAATGATGCTTAGACTGCTTAACCTAGAACTTGAGAACCAACGTGTCTACTTTGACGCTAAATTGCCTGGTCAGAACAGAATTTTTAAAATCACACTTGTAGTTTGTAGCCTTGATTGCATGAAAATGACCAAATCCGACTAGCAAACCAACTGTGAGCTTTTGATCCATGGCGCGTAACTTGCAATTTCACTTCTTTTTGAGTGATTTTCTGTTTGCTTGAATGAGTTAGAATTTGTATGAGACCTACTCGAGACCACACGATGACACGAGTACTAGAATGATAGGGGCACCTAGATTCAGCTACTAAGCCAGATAGCCTACCCAACGATAAAATCCATTAGGTTTAAACCCTTGAGCTTGGCATGTTCTTTCGGTTCGATAATACATTACAACCATTTCCCATTCTTTCATTCCCCGTTGATCCCCTGTGTTTGTAGTTCTAGATTGACCTACCGGAAGTCGGTTTGTGGTAACCTGCCTATAGCCATTAAACAGGTGGTCTTAGCTATTATGTCCAGACGTGTAAACCCCTCTAGCAACTAAAAGAAAGAATCGGCACAAAAGAAAAAAAAAGAAAAAGAAGAAAAGAAGTAAGTCTCGAAAAAAGGAAAGAAGAAAAATAAGAAAAGCCAAAAGTTTTAAGTTCAATAAACGTTCTTCTCTCTACATATGGAAGAACGAAGTCAAAAGAAAAGTCAGAAAAGAAAAAAAATGTGTTAAAAGAAAATAAAAAGTGCTAGGTTGCTTGAGGGTATCATAGGACAAGCGTTCACTATTCCACTCGTGTCTTGTTAGACGGTAGGAAGCCATAAGCTAGATTGGAGGGAAGTTAGTCGAAAGCTCCACCGCACCAAGCCGCCATCATACATTCCCATCATCCATCTCATCATAAACCCAAGTAGTGTAGAATTCGTTACAGTCCTAGCAGGGAAGTCCTTCTTGACTAGTTACTCGTGTTGTCACAGTGGTGGAGATGTGGTCGAATTACAAACTTATGACAGAATTCAGTAACAGAAAATGATTGAGAGCAGAAACACGTCCCTAAACACAGAGAGTGAGAGTTCCCAATTAACTAAATATTTCCTGTGTGAGGAGTCTGGTCGGTCAGGTCAAATTTGTGCATAATTGGTTACGATTACTTGTCGTGTGCAGTTTATTAGTGAGACCAGGTGGTTTGGTTGATCTGTATGCATGATAGGTTTCTTGTTCTAGGATCTATCTGTCTAATAATTCATTGTGTTTGATTGAGCTCCAATTTAATCAATCTTATCATTTGTGAACATGAGCATTTTTTTTTTCAGTTTGCTTGAGGACAAGCAAAAGCATAAGTGTGGGGTATTTTGATGACACTCGATTTGACGTGATTATCAGCCTCATTTAAGCGACATTTCCTTGCTTAAGACATGGTTTTTCGGGTAGAATAACGAATATTCAATCAATTACCCTATCTCGTGCCATTTGTGTTACTTTGGCCCGTTTCGGGTCTATTTGATGGTTTTCTAGTGTTTTTATGATAGCACAGGTTTTTGCCGTCAAATAAAGTAGCCAAGGACGTGTCTAAAGCGTTGGAACAGCGAGGAATCGCACCGGAATCGATCCAAGGAGCCAACCAAGTCAAACAAATTCTTGCCCGGTTTACAAAGGAGTTTTCGTCAAAAATCCCTTAGTATTTTCGGCGAAAATGCAAGCACAAATCCACTGATGTCAACTGAAGGATGTTTTCAGTGAAAACCTAAGTTTTCACCGAGAACAATTGATCCAAAATCACAGGAGAAAAGCAGCCGGTGGACCATCCATTTACAAAGGGATTTTCGCCGAAAATCCTTCAATATTTTCGGCGAAAATATCAGGCAAAATCGGCAGTGTTAGGGTTAAGTATAAATATTTAACCGTCGGCCCAAAATAATAGATACCTCATAATTCACATAATTTTTAGATTCTCACGAGTTCGGGATAGAGTTTTAGAGTTCGAAGAGCCAGGAAGAGATCGTGACGCCATCCCTTCACCTCGGAGACTCGGAGCTAGGATTGAAGATTACCGGAGAGCGAAGCTTTGCCAGAGTCATCAGAATTAGGTTTTTCAGTTCTTATCTGTTCTTCCTCTGTATGATGAACTCTGTTTCTGTCTTCGATTCTTTTGTTATGAACATGAGTAGCTAAACTTGTAGAGCTTAGATTAGATGAACCCTAAGTGACCCAGGGCTTTAAAGCGGTCACAGATCGGCGGTGATTAGATTCAAAGTTCAATCAGTTTCTCTTTGCATGGTTGTTTTGTTCTTGATTGTTTATGTTTGTTTTCTGATTGATCGCCTAGATTATGTTTGTGTTGAATTAGGGTTTGTCGCCAGACAGCTTCTCTGCTTTAAACATTAAAACTTGTCTTTCCTGATCACCTAGCTTAGATTCTTGTTAAGCTGAGGATAGAAGCGAACGCTCGCCTTACTTTAGAACATCAATTCAACCAGTTTAACCTTATAATTGGAGTGTGCCTTTAGTAGGAACCAGTTAGGGTCCGCTTCAAGAGTAACTCATAAATCATTAGTAATTGCACAGTTAAGTTAAGTCGTTGCGAGAGGCGACCGTACCCGGGCGACTAATTAATCTTGGTAGTTAGATCGGATAGAGCGAACATTCGCCAGTCTTAAACCTAAGGGTCAGGAGTTATGGTGGTGTATAGAAATTGATTGAACGAGAATTGAAATCCGCTGATCTGTTGATTGCTGTTGCCTTGGTGATCTAAGGGGGATTCAAAATCTAAGCTTGTCTGTCGTCTGTCTAAACCAACAATTCATTCTATCTTGTAATTTCATTCTAATTTTCCTGCATCTTAGTTTAGAAGTCGTGGAACTCACACCACGCACAACGTGTTCAAACTTGGATAAATTGCCAGCTTCTTTGAGTAGTCAATTAGCAGAAACCCTGTGGAATACGATCTGCTTAGCTTTCTAGCTTGGTAGTATTTGATCACTGTTCTGCAGGTCATCAAATTATTTTGATGACACTCGATTTGACGTGATTATCAGCCTCATTTAAGCGACATTTCCTTGCTTAAGACATGGTTTTTAGGGTAGAATAACGAATATTCAATCAATTGTCCTATCTCGTGCCATTTGTGTTACTTTGGCCCGTTTCGGGTCTATTTGATGGTTTTCTAGTGTTTTTATGATAGCACAGGTTTTTGCCGTCAAATAAAGTAGCCAAGGACGTGTCTAAGGCATTGGAACATCGAGGAATCGCACCGGAATCGATCCAAGGAGCGAACTAAGTCAAACAAATTCTTGCGCCGGTTTACAAATGAGTTATCGCCGAAAATCCCTTAGTATTTTCGGCGAAAATGCAAGCACAAATCCACTGATGTCAACTGAAGGATGTTTTCAGGGAAAATCCTAAGTTTTTGCCGAGAATAATTGATCCGAAAAATCACAGGAGAAAAGCAGCCGGCGGACCATCCATTTACAAAGGGATTTTCGCCGAAAATCCTTCAATATTTTCGGCGAAAATATCAGGCAAAATCGGCAGTGTTAGGGTTAAGTATAAATACTTAACCGGCGGCCCAAAATAATAGATACCTCATACTTCTCAGAATTCTCACGAGTTCGGGATAGAGTTTTAGAGTTCGAAGAGCCAGGAAGAGATCGTGACGCCATCCCTTCACCTCGGAGACTCGGAGCTAGGATTGAAGATTACCGGAGAGCGAAGCTTTGCCAGAGTCATCAGAATTAGGTTTTTCAGTTCTTATCTATTCTTCCTCTGTATGATGAACTCTGTTTCTATCTTCGATTCTTTTGTTATGAACATGAGTAGCTAAACTTGTAGAGCTTAGATTAGATGAACCCTAAGTGACCCAGGGCTTTAAAGCGGTCACAGATCGGGGTGATTAGATTCAAAGTTCAATCAGTTTCTCTTTGCATGGTTGTTTTGTTCTTGATTGTTTATGTTTGTTTTCTGATTGATCGCCTAGATTATGTTTGTGTTGAATCAGGGTTTGTCGCCAGACAGCTTCTCTGCTTTAAACATTAAAACTTGTCTTTCCTGATCACCTAGCTTAGATTCTTGTTAAGCTGAGGATAGAAGCGAACGCTCGCCTTACTTTTAGAACATCAATTCAACCAGTTTACCTTATAATTGGAGTGTTCCTTTAGTAGGAACCAGTTAGGGTCCGCTTCAAGAGTAACTCATAAATCATTAGTAATTGCACTAGTTAAGTTAAGTCGTTGCGAGAGGCGACCGTACCCGGGCGACTAATTAATCTTGGTAGTTAGATTGGATAGAGCGAACATTCGCCAGTCTTAAACCTAAGGGTCAGGAGTTATGGTGGTGTATAGAAATTGATTGAATGAGAATTGAAATCCGCTGATCTGTTGATTGCTGTTGCCTTGGTGATCTAAGGGGGATTCGAAATCTAAGCTTGTCTGTCGTCTGTCTAAACCAACAATTCATTCTATCTTGTAATTTCATTCTAATTTTCCTGCATCTTAGTTTAGAAGTCGTGGAACTCACACCACGCACAACGTGTTCAAACTTGGATAAATTGCCAGCTTCTTTGAGTAGTCAATTAGCAGAAACCCTGTGGAATACGATCTGCTTAGCTTTCTAGCTTGGTAGTATTTGATCACTGTTCTACAGGTCATCAAATTATTTTGATGACACTCGATTTGACGTGATTATCAGCCTCATTTAAGCGACATTTCCTTGCTTAAGACATGGTTTTTAGGGTAGAATAACGAATATTCAATCAATTGTCCTATCTCGTGCCATTTGTGTTACTTTGGCCCGTTTCGGGTCTATTTGATGGTTTTCTAGTGTTTTTATGATAGCACAGGTTTTTGCCGTCAAATAAAGTAGCCAAGGACGTGTCTAAGGCATTGGAACATCGAGGAATCGCACCGGAATCGATCCAAGGAGCGAACTAAGTCAAACAAATTCTTGCGCCGGTTTACAAATGAGTTATCGCCGAAAATCCCTTAGTATTTTCGGCGAAAATGCAAGCACAAATCCACTGATGTCAACTGAAGGATGTTTTCAGGGAAAATCCTAAGTTTTTGCCGAGAATAATTGATCCGAAAATCACAGGAGAAAAGCAGCCGGTGGACCATCCATTTACAAAGGGATTTTCGCCGAAAATCCTTCAATATTTTCGGCGAAAATATCAGGCAAAATTGGCAGTGTTAGGGTTAAGTATAAATACTTAACCGGCGGCCCAAAATAATAGATACCTCATACTTCTCAGAATTCTCACGAGTTCGGGATAGAGTTTTAGAGTTTGAAGAGCCAGGAAGAGATCGTGACGCCATCCCTTCACCTCGGAGAAGGATTGAAGATTACCAGAGAGCGAAGCTTTGCCAGAGTCATCAGAATTAGGTTTTTCAGTTCTTATCTGTTCTTCCTCTGTATGATGAACTCTGTTTCTGTCTTCGATTCTTTTGTTATGAACATGAGTAGCTAAACTTGTAGAGCTTAGATTAGATGAACCCTAAGTGACCCAGGGCTTTAAAGCGGTCACGGATCAGCGGTGATTAGATTCAAAATTCAATCAGTTTCTCTTTGCATGGTTGTTTTCTTCTTGATTGTTTATGTTTCTTTTCTGATTGATCGCCTAGATTAGGTTTGTGTTGAATTAGGGTTTGTCGCCAGACAGCTTCTCTGCTTTAAACATTAAAACTTGTCTTTCCTGATCACCTAGCTTAGATTCTTGTTAAGCTGAGGATAGAAGCGAACACTCGCCTCACTTTAGAACATCAATTCAACCAGTTAACCTTATAATTGGAGTGTGCCTTTCGTAGGAACCAGTTAGGGTTAATCCGCTTCAAGAGTAACTCATAAATCATTAGTAATTGCACCAGTTAAGTTAAGTCGTTGCGAGAGGCGACCGTACCCGGGCGACTAATCAATCTTGGTGGTTAGATCGGATAGAGCGAACATTCGCCAGTCTTAAACCTAAGGGTCAGAGTTATGCTGGTGTATAGAAATTGATTGAACGAGAATTGAAATCCACTGATCTGTTGATTGTTGTTGCCTTGGTGATCTAAGGGGGATTCGAAATCTAAGCTTGTCTGTCGTCTATCTAAACCAACAATTCATTCTGTCTTGTAATTTCATTCTAATTTTCCTGCATCTTAGTTTAGAAATCGTGGAACTCACACCACGCACAACGTGTTCAAACTTGGTACCAAATCGAGTGTTCTTCCTCTGTGTGATGAACTCTGTTTCTGCCTTGGATTCTTTTGTTATGAACATGAGTAGCTAAACTTGTAGAGCTTAGATTAGATGAACCCTAAGTGACCCAGGGCTTTAAAGCGGTCATGAATCGGCGGTGATTAGATTCAAAGTTCAATCAGTTTCTCTTTGCATGGTTGTTTTGTTCTTGATTGTTTATGTTTCTTTTCCGATTGATCGCCTAGATTAGGTTTGTGTTGAATTAGGGTTTGTCGCCAGACAGCTTCTCTGCTTTAAACATTAAAACTTGTCTTTCCTGATCACATAGCTTAGATTCTTGTTAAGCTGAGGATAGAAGCGAACGCTCACCTCACTTTAGAACATCAATTCAACCAGTTAACCTTATAATTGGAGTGTGCCTTTCGTAGGAACTGATTAGGGTTAATCCACTACAAGAGTAACTCATAAATCATTAGTAATTGCACCAGTTAAGTTAAGCCACTGTGAGAGGCGACCGTACCCGGGCGACTAATTAATCTTGGTAGTTAGAACGGATAGAGCGAACGTTCGCCGGTCTTAAACCTAAGGGTGAGGAGTTATAGTGGTGTATAGAAATTGATTGAACGAGAATTGAAATCTGCTGATCTGTTGATTGCTGTTGCTTTGGTAATCTAAGGGGGATTCGAAATCTAAGCTTGTCTGTCATCTTTGTTTAACCAATCAATCATTCTGTCTTTTAATTTCATTTTAATTGTCCTGCATCCTAGTCTAGAAGTTGTGGAACTCACACCACGCACAACGTGTTTAAACCTGAATAAATTGCCAGCATATTTGAGTAGTCGATTAGAAGAAACCCTGTGGAATACGATCTGCTTAGCTTCTAGCTGGGTAGTATTTGATCACTGTTCTGCAGTTAATCAAATTGGCGCCGTTGCCGGGGACTCTTCTATATTGTTTGAAAGAAGAGTTGGCATTTTATTCTTCTACTTTCCATCTTTCATTTCCCGTCACACTTTGATTTTACACCGGTTGTGCTTATTTTTGTCCCTTGCAGATCATAGCAGGTACAAAATCAAATCACTTCCGTTCCATCTTCCCTACCGCAATGGCTACTCAAAAGAGTCTTGCGGATTACAATAAGCCAAGTGCTGCTAGTATTCGATCTTCCATCTTCGTGCCGTGCGATGAAGACGGTCCTGCTTATGAGATCAAGACCGCCTTCTTGGAAATGATCTCTAAGGATCTACAGTTTGAAGGAAAGCCTAATGATAATCCATGCACACACTTGGCGGATTTCCTTGCTTTTTGCGAGACCTTTAAGAGTCGGAGTCTCGATAAGGATACCTTGTGCTTGCGAGTCTTCCCATTCTCGCTTTGAGGAGCCGCAAAGAGATGGCTCCTTAGCAAGCCACCCGGTCACTACACCAACTGGGAGCATCTTGCTCAAGAATTCATAGAGGAATACTTCCCTCCTTCCAAAACAAATGCTTACAGGAACAACATCTCAAGGTTCAGACAGAAAGAAGGAATGAGCTTATACGACGCTTGGAATGAATTTCAGGAACTCCTCCACAGCTGCCCTCATCATGGCTTCACTCAGAGGCAGCTAGCCGAGATATTTGCTTGGGGAATGAACGAAGAGTCATCTGAATGGGTTAACTCCTTAGCTGATGGAGATTACACCGCACTCGCACCGGAAGCTGCTCTTCTTCACTTTGCAAATTGCGCATCTAAGTCGAGAAGCTGGGACAGACAGTTTGGAGCAGCTAAGAGCTGACCAAGCCGTGAATATCAGATCAAGGTTGAAGTACAAAAGAAATGAAGAAGATTTTCGGTAACTGGTCTTCAGAGGAAGTGAACTTTATTGATCAAGGTTTCACCAACAATCAAAGAGGCTACCCCGACTATCGTCAGTTCAGACAACCTCCTCAACAACAAGGAAGCTTCCAAGAGCATCCTCCTTACAGTTTCGGATTCAACCAGGGTCAAATCAGTACTTGAGCGATAGTTATTAAGATCAACCTCAGCGATCTACATCAGGGAACACAAGGGATATCGAGGTAGACAAGAAGCTCGACCTGATCATGGCAAGGCTCGATAACTAGTAGCCCCCTCCTTAATCCTTGAAGCTCGAGGTCAACGAATGGAGAGCATGATTAATAACATGTTTAGCTTACTAACTAGTAGCCCCCTCCTTAATCAATCATCGGTTCAAGTCGACTCTACCATTAGGAGGGAGCACGTCAAGGTCGTCTCCACAAGAAGCGACAAGCAATCAGCTGATACTGTAGCTCCTGAACCAGCCATAATTCCTGAAGCTATAGCCATTGACAAGCCAGAGATCGAGGAGGAGGATAGAGAAAAAGAAGAGGAGGTGACTGCCCCGCCTTCCCTGACAAAGATAGCACCTGCGCCACCTCTCCCTCCATATGAGCCTCGGATCCCGTTTCCTAAAGGAGAAAGATCATGATACCCGGTACAGAAAGTGGTATGGATAGTTGAAGAATACAGATATCAAGACACCAGTTACTGATGCTATCCAGGTGATACCGGAGGCTGACAAAATCGCAAAGGATCCTGCGAAGAACAAGATGAAGGAAGAGTTGTCTTCCGTCTCCCTCGAGGAAGAATGCTCTGCCATCCAGAGCCAGGCGACACCCATACCTCCCCCAGCTAAGTGTCGAGATCCCGGTGCTTTTACTTTGCCTTGCATTATTAATGATGTGAAGATTGATCGTAGTGTAATTGATCTCGGTGCTTCTATCAATGTTATGCCTACTTGCCTGTTTGAGAAATTGAACCTAGGAGAGTTGGAACCAATTAGCATGCATTTAGTGTTTTCGACAGATCTATTAAACTACCTAGGGGAATAATAGAAAATGTGGTGGTCCGATGTGGTCCTTTTACTATTCTGACTGACTTTGTTGTCATGGATACTCGAGAGGAAGATGTCACTCTTCTCCTAGGCCGACCGTTCATTGCAACAGCCAGCATTACCATTAATGTCCCGAATGGCTCGTTGACATTAAGGGTCGGCAAGGATACCATGAAATTCCATCTCAAGGACGGTATGCAAGTCCCTATCAGAGAAGAGGCACATTGCTTATCTGTTGAAGCTGTGGAGTTGGCTTCGGTCAACTCCGTTTCTAATGAAAAATCTAGAGTTTCTGCAAAAATCTTCTTGCCAGGTATAGGACAAGTCCCTACTCTGAAGAATGAGCTGTAGACACAAAAGCCGAGAAAGAAGGAAGAATCTGATGGCAGCCCCTCATGAATCGCCAAACATTAAAGATCCTGGCGAGATAAAGAAGGAAAATAAAGACAAGACAAAGGCGGTTTGGAAGCCGATTGCTCAGCCCCCGTCTACCGAGCCACCAGGGAAGAATGATCCTCTGAGGGACGCTACTCCGAAAGAACTGTTCAGGCCTTGTAAAAATTCTGGTCATCTTCCCGAAGAACGAACCAAGTTAATTCACGCAAACGGAAAGAGGTTCACACTTGCCGGAGGATATTTCATGAACTCCGACTTGGGCCTAAGAGAAATCCTGAGTTGGGATGTCTCTTGATCGCCATCCAGGTATCGTCCGGCTCAAGGACGTTAAGCTAGAGCGCTTCGTGGGAGGCAACCCACTGCTGGAGTCCGTTTTTGAATTTTTGAGTCAGTCTTTTTCGTCGTTCGAATCAGGTTCGGGGGAGCCAAAGTGTCAGTTTAATTTCCTTTCGTTTTGATTTGTTTTTGGTTGGGTTTTGAAAAAAGAAGAAAAAAAATGTTTTAAATAGGTTTTCGGCGAGAATTAAAAGTTATCGCCGAAAACATTTCACAATTTTCAAACAGTGATCGTCTGCATTATTTTTGCCGATTTTCAAAGAAGTTTTCGGTGAAAAACTTCTTAAGTTTTCGCCGAAAACTTGTGTCTGTTTTGAAAATCAGCTTCCTTTTTTCGGTCCGATTCTAACGCATACTTGATCGTCCAAATCGGAGCTCTGTAGCTCTGGTTATCCCCGAAACAAGTTTTTCACGTTTTTGGCGAACTTCGTCGCTTTCCGTCCATTTTCTTGAGTCGTGTCTAAAAGGTTAGTTGTTGGGTTTTCAATTTCGAATCTTTTGACATGCTGATTATTGAATTTCGACGAGTTTAAATTCTATCTACCTCATTTTGCGTGCCTGCTGTTTCGGTGTGATTTTTCTGAACTGCTTGATCTTAGATCTTCTAGATTGCTCTAGGAGTGTCGTGCCGTGAATTTGAAAAAAAAAGAGTCGAAATATTTTCAAAATTCCCCTAACCTTCTTCGTTACGACTTTTATTCTGCGTGGATCCGGGACACTTGTCCCGGTATCCTTTTGATCTTTTTGTTGTTTTTGTTTTGTAGGAACTAGAGTAGCTACTCCGCTCCGCTCCGGGCTATCCGTGCTCATCCCCTACACCGACCATCTCATTCCAGGTTCTTCATATCTCTCTACTCCAGTTTAGTCCTGTGAGGACACAAAACGATTTAAGTGTGGGGTAGGATGTTAGAGAACCTTGCATGAACTTGATTGCCCTTAATTGTGTGTTGTGTGTTTCTCGGTGCCTTTCCAGTTTCTCTAGCATTAGAATTGCTCGGTTCTTGATTTTTGATGTTAAGTTGTTGTTCAATCTGTCATAATGATGCTTAGACTGCTTAACCTAGAACCTGAAAACCAACGTGTATACTTTGATGCTAAATTGCCTGGTCAGAACATATTTTTATAAAAAAATCACACTTGTAGTTTGTAGCCTTGATTGCATGAAAATGACCGAATCCGACTAGCAAACCGACTGTGAGCTTTTGATCCATTGCACGTAACTTGCAATTTCAATTCTTTTTTAGTGATTTTCTGTTTTCTTGAATGAGTTAGAATTTGCATGAGACCTACTCGAGACCACACGATGACACGAGTTTTAGAATGATAGGGGCACCTAGATTCAGCTACTAAGCCAGATAGCCTACCCAACGATAAAATCCATTAGGTTTAAACCCTTGAGCTTGGCCTGTTCTTTCGGTTCGATAATACATTACAACCATTTCCCATTCTTTCATTCCCCGTTGATCCCCTGTGGTTGTAGTTCTAGATTGACCTACCGGAAGTCGGTTTGTGGTAACCTGCCTATAGCCATTAAACAGGTGGTCTTAGCTATTATGTCCAAACGTGGAAACCCCTCTAGCAACTAAAATAAAGAATCGGCACAAAGAAAAAAAAAGAGAAGAAGAAAAAAAATAATAATAAGAAAAATTCGAAAAAAGCAGAAATTCAGAAAAGTTTCAAGTTGTTAGTTCAATAAAACGTTCTTCTCCCTACAAATGGAAGAACGAAGTCAAAAGAAAAGTTAAGAAGAAAAAAAAAATAGTGTAAGAAAAATAATAAAGTGCTAGGTTGCTTGAGGGTATCATAGGACGAGCGTTCACTATTCCACCCGTGTCTGGTTAGACGGTAGGAAGCCATAGGCTAGATTCGAGGGAAATTATTCAAAAGCTACACCGCACCAAAGCCATCATCATACATTCCCATCATCCATCTCATCATAAACCCTTGTAGTGTAGAATTCGTTACAGTCCTAGTAGGGAAGTCCTTCTTGACTAGTTACTCGTGTTGTCACAGTGGTGGAGATGTGGTCGAATTGCAAACTTATGACAGAATTCAGTAACAAAAAATGATTGAGAGTAGAAACACGTCCCTAAACACAGAGAGTGAGAGTTTCCATTGTACTATATCTTTCCTGTGTGAGGAGTCTGGTCGGTCAGGTCAAATTCGTGCATAATTGGTTGCGATTACTCGTCGTGTGCAGTTTATTAGTGAGACCAGGTTGTTTGGCTGATCAGTATGCATGTTAGGTTTCTGTTCTAGGAACTATCGGTCTAATAATTCATTGTGTTGATTGAACTCCAATTTGATTAATCTTATCATTTGTGAACACGAGCGTTTCTATTCAGTTTGCTTGAGCACAAACAAAAGCTTAAGTGTGGGGTATTTTGATGACACTCGATTTGACGTGATTATCAGTCTCATTTAAGTGACATTTCCTTGCTTAAGACATGGTTTTTAGGGTAGAATAGCGAATATTCAATCAATTGCCTTATCTCATGCCATTTGTGTTACTTTAGCCCGTTTCGGGTCTATTTGATGGTTTTCTAGTGTTTCTATGATAGCACAGGTTTTTGCCGTCAAATAAGTAGCCAAGGACGTGTCTAAGGCATTGGAACCTCGAGGAATCGCACCGGAATCTATCCAAGGAGCCAATCAATCGAACCAATTCCTGCCCCGGTTTACACTAAAGTTTTCGCCGAAAATCCCTTAGTGTTTTTGGCAAAAACCCTAGCACAAATCCACTGATGTCAACCGAAGGATGTTTTTCGGCGAGAACACTAAGTTTTCACCGAGATCTGTTGGACCGAAAACCACAGAAGAAAAGCAGCCGTCGTGCAGTCATTTTACAAAGGGATTTTCGCCGAAATCTCTTAACATTTTCGGCGAAAATATCAGTTAAAAACCGGCGGTATTAGGGTTAAGTATAAATACTTAACCGGCGGCCCAAATAAAGATATACCTCATAATATCAATCATAATTTCAGAATTCTCACGAGTTCGGGAGAGAGTTTTAGAGTTCGAAGAGCCAGGAAGAGATCGTGACGCCATCCCTTCATCTCGGAGACTCGGAGCTAGGATTGAAGATTACCGGAGAGCGAAGCTTTGGCAGAGTCATCAGAATTAGGTTTTTTAGTTCTTATCTGTTCTTCCTCTGTGTGATGAACTATGTTTCTGCCTTGGATTTTTTTGTTATGAACATGAGTAGCTAAACTTGTAGAGCTTAGATTAGATGAACCCTAAGTGACCCAGGGCTTTAAAGCGGTCACGGATCGGCAGATATTAGATTCAAAGTTCAATCAGATTCTCTTTGCATGGTTGTTTTTTCTTGATTGTTTATGTTTCTAGATTAGGTTTGTGTTTCTAGATTAGGTTTGTGTTGAATTAGGGTTTGTCGCCAGACAGCTTCTCTGCTTTAAACATTAAAACTTGTCTTTCCTGATCACCTAGCTTAGATTCTTGTTAACTGAGGATAGAAGCGAACGCTCGCCTCACTTTAGAACATCAATTCAACCAGTTAACCTCACAATTGGAGTGTGCCTTTCGTTGGAACCGATTAGGGTTAATCCACTGCAAGAGTAACTCATAAATCATTAGTAATTGCACCAGTTAAGTTAAGCCGCTGCGAGAGGCGATCGTACCCGGGCGACTAATTAATCTTGGTAGTTAGAACGGATAGAGCGAACGTTTGTCGGTCTTAAACCTAAGGGTCAGGAGTTATAGTGGTGTATAGAAATTGATTGAACGAGAATTGAAATCCGCTGATCTGTTGATTGCTGTTGCTTTGGTAATCTAAGGGATTCGAAATCTAAGCTTGTCTGTCATCTTTGTTTAACCAATCAATCATTCTGTCTTTTAATTTCATTTTAATTGTCCTGCATCTTAGTCTAGAAGTCGTGGAACTCACACCACGCACAACGTGTTTAAACCTGAATAAATTGCCAGCATATTCGAGTAGTCGATTAGAGGAAACCCTATGGACTACGATCTGCTTAGCTTCTAGCTGGGTAGTATTTGATCACTGTTCTGCAGTTCATCAAATTGGAGCGAACGTTCGCCGGTCTTAAACCTAAGGGTCAGGAGTTATGGTGGTGTATAGAAATTGATTGAACGAGAATTGAAACCCACTGATCTGTTGATTGCTGTTGCCTTGGTGATCTAAGGGGGATTCAAAATCTAAGCTTGTCTGTCGTCTGTCTAAACCAACAATTCATTCTGTCTTGTAATTTCATTCTAATTTTCCTGCATCTTAGTTTAGAAGTCGTGGAACTCACACCACGCACAACGTGTTCAAACTTGAATAAATTGCCAACATATTTGAGTAGTCGATTAGAAGAAACCCTGTGGAATACGATCTGCTTAGCTTCTAGCTGGGTAGTATTTGATCACTGTTTTGCAACTCATCAAATTGGCGCCGTTGCCGGGGACTCTTCTATATTGTTTGAAAGAAGAGTTGGCATTTTATTCTTCTACTTTCCATCTTTCATTTCCCATAACACTTCGATTTTACACCGGTTGTGCTTGTTTTTGTCCCTTGCAGATCATAGCAGGTACAGAATCTAATCACTTCCGTTCCATCTTCCCTACCGCAATGGCTGCTCCAAGGAGTCTTGCGGACTACAGCAAGCCGAGTGCATCTAACATTCAGTCTCCCATCACCGTGCCTTCTAATGACGACGATCCCGACTATGAGATCAAGATCCCCTTTCTGGGACTAATCTCTAGGGACGTGCAATTTGAGGGAAAGCTAGATGATAATCCTTGCACACATCTATCTGACTTTCTGGCTGTCTGTGAAACTTTCAAGTCTATGAACCTCAACAAGAACGCTCTATGCCTTCGAGCCTTCCCATTCTAACTCCGAGGCGCCGCAAAGAGATGGCTCATTAGCAAGCCACTCGGTCACTACACCAACTGGGATGATCTTGCTCAGGAATTCATAGAGGAATACTTCCCTCCTTCCAGAACAACTGCTTACAGGAAAAACATCTTAAGGTTCAGACAGAGAGAAGGAGTAAGTCTACATGATGCTTGGAACGAATTCCAGGGACTCCTCTACGATTGCCCTCATCATGGCTTCACTCAGATGCAACTAGCCGAGATCTTTGCTTGGGGTATGAACGAAGAATCATCTGAATGGGTTAACTCCTTAGCTGATGGAGACTACACCGCACTCACACCAGAAGCTGCTCTTCTTCACTTTGCAAACTGTGCATCTAAATCTAGAAGTTGGGATAGACAGTTTGGAGCAGCTAAGAGGCAACCAAGCCGTGAAGATCAGATCAAGAGCGAAGTGCAGAAAGAAATGAAGAAGATCTTTGGTACAACAAATAACTGGTCTATAGGGGAAGTGAATTTTATTGATCAAGATCCCCTGGATTCACCGGAGGACAGCAACCTAGAATTATACGTTCGAGAATACTTGGGAAATCAAGATAGACAAGAAGCTCGACCTGATCTTGACAAGACTCGATGACCACGAAGAGAGATTCAAGCTTCAAGCCCTCTTAAATCAGGATCATGAAGCTCGAAGTCAACGAGTGGAGAGCATGTTGAATAACATGTTTAGCTTGCTAACTAGTAGCCCCCTCCTTAATCAATCATCGGTTCAAGTTGACTCTACCATTAGGAAGGAGCACGTCAAGGTCATCTCCATAAGAAGTGGCAAGCAATTAGCCGATCCTGCAGCTCCTGAACCAGCCATAATTCCTGAAGCTATAGCCATTGACAAGCCTAGAGATCGAGGAGGAGGATAAAGAAGAGGAGGAGGAGGTGACTGCCCCACCTCCCCTAACAAAAACAGCACCTGCGCCACCGCTCCCTCAATATCAGCCTCGGATTCCGTTTCCTAAGACCGCGCAATCAAAGGAGAAAGATCATGATACCCGGTACAGAAAGTGGCATGGATACTTGAAGAACACAAATGTCAAGATACCAGTTACTGATGCTACCCAGATGATACTGGAGGCTGGAAAAGTCGCGAAAGATCTTGTGAAGGACAAGAAGAAGGGAGAGTTGTCTCCCGTCTCCCTCGAGGAAGAATGCTCCGCGATCCAGAGCCAGACAACCGCCATACCTCCCCAGATAAGTGTCGCGATCCTGGTGCTTTTACTTTGCCTTGCACTATTAAAAATGTGAAAATTGATTGTAGTTTAATTGATCTAGGTTCTTCCATTAATGTCATGCCTACCTGCTTGTATGAGAAATTGAACCTAGGAGAATTGAAACCGATTAGCATGCGTTTAGTGTTTGCCGATGGATCTGTGAAATTACCTAGGGGATTGATAGAAGACGTGGCTGTCAATTGTGGTCCTTTTACTATTCTGGCTGATTTTATTGTTATGGATACCCGAGGGGAAGATGTCACTCTTCTCCTAGGCTGACCGTTCATGGCAACAGCCGGTATTACCATTAATGTCCCGAATGGCTCGTTGACATTAAGGGTCGGCAAGGATACCATGACATTCCGTCTCAAGGACGGTATGAAAATTCCTATCAGAGAAGAGGCGCATTGCTTATCTGTTGAAGCTGTGGAGTTGGCTTCGGTCAACTCCGTTACTAATGAAAAATCTAGAGTTTCTGCAGAAATCTTCTTGCCAGGTGTTGGACAGGTCCCTAATCTGAAGAATGAGCTGCCGGCACAAGAGCCAAGAAAGAAGGAAGATCCGACGGCATTCCCCCATGAATCACCAAAAGTTAAGGATCCTGGCGAGACGAAGAAGAAAGGGACAGGAGAGACCAAGGAGGTTTGGGGGCCAGTCATTAAACCTCCTTCTACCGAGCCACCAGGGAAGAATGATCCTCTGAAGAACGAACCAAGATAATTCACGCAAACGGGAAGAAGTTAACACTTGCCAGAGGATATTTCAAGAACTCCGACTCGGGCCTAAGAGAAATCCTGAGTTGGGATGTCTCCTAATACCATCCAGGTATCGTCCAGCTCAAGGACGTTAATACAAGAGCGCTTCGTGGGAGGCAACCCATGGCTGGAGTCCGTTTTTCATTTGTGTCAACCTTAGTGGTTTAGAGTCGGTTCGGGGGAGCCAAAAGTGTCAGTTTGTTTGATTTCTTATTTTTCGTGTGTAGTCTGTGTGTAATAGTGTCATTCGCAAGTTGATTGAGGTTATTCCGATTTTTGTGGATTTAATTGTGATTTTCTGAAGTTTGCCGGATTTGCGAAAATATTTTCAATCGTGCAGTTCAAAATTTTTGGCGAAAATGCACCCTATTTTCGACGAAAACTCTCTTTGAAATCCCACTGTGTTTCTGGTCGATTTTAACTCCAATTTTCGGCGAAAACTACTTGTACTTTTCGGCGAAAACTCTTTTGAAAAACCGGCAGTGCTTTTGAACTGATATTTTCGGCGAAAACTTGCACTTATTTTCGCCGAAAATTACAGGCAAAATTTTCGGACCCTGTCCTTTTAATTTCCGGTCACTCACCCTCTCTTTTCTCACTTTCCCATTTCGAAAATAACCCGAAAACCTCCCCCTGTTTTCCCGAAAACCAAGCCGACCGCCGCCACTTTTTCACCGCTGCCGACCGTCGCCACCGTCGCCACCATCGCCGCCATCGCCGCCCTATTCCTCTTCGATTTTCGATCATCTTGAGCCCTAGAATTGCCGAATCAGAGCTCTACAGCTCTAGTTCACCCAAACCCTAAATTTTTTGATTTTTCTCCGATTTCTCTTCCTTCGTTCATTTTTAGCATCCATGGCTTCAAGGTAAGTTGTAGAACTTTTCATTACGAATCATTTGACATATTGAATGCTGAATTTTGTCAGGGTTGACTTTCGGTTGACTTTTCGGTTTACCTCGATATGCGTGCCGACTGATTTCGTGTGAACTAGGTTAGCTGAACTCGTTGGACTGATCTAGCATGATTAGGGAGTATTGTACTTAATTGTTATATCGTTTGCTCATGTGTTGCCTTGCATAAGACCTTATTCTTTGTGATGTTGACCTTCGAGAAATGTCGGTTTGACCGTGAACTGTTTATGATCATTTGGCTGCCTTATGTGCTCATTTTCGTTCATATTATTGTGTTTGCCATCTGAGATCATTTTATACCGTCATTTCCTGCTTTGAGATAGTCTTGCCATGATTAGGGTTCAATATGCTATGATGTTGACTTTTTGAATGTCGGTTTGACTTCTGATCCCTAGTTATGTTATAGACGTTCTGGCTAGACCTGTGCATGATTAGTGATTTATTATGATTACCGGTTACTTACTTTGCTTACCCCCACTCGGTTTTCCTCATTTCTTTGTGAAATTGAGTTTTTTTCTACTAAGTGTGGGGTAGGGTTTTAGTTTGACTAATCGGGTTTCGTTCTGGTTTTAGGAACACCACTTATGAGCGTAGGACCAAGGCGCGACTTGACACCGCCTCGAGCTCCAGAGCCCCCGCTCCCGTCACACCCACCGTCCAGGGCCCTCCACCTGCGTTCCCTGGCCGTGCTTGGTACCATCGCAGTGTTGCTCGTCTACCGACTACTACTTCGAGTGCTACCAGAGGCTCGAGCATGTTCCTGGAGCTAATGTTCGCCCACTTTCCATGGAGTCCCTCTTCGATCACGATGAGGACGACCAGCGGAACGTGCACGACGCCCTGGTACCGGGCGGCCTCCTAGAGCTGACCACCATAGCTTCCGACTTTCCAGACGTCGCTCTACAGGAGTTCTGGGCGACTTTTGATCTGGACGAGCACAAGAGGAGGCAGCACAGGAAGGTTGTTTCCTTCTATCTGCGCGGGGTGCATAGGACACTAACATATGATGAGTTTGCAGCTCATATAGGCATCCCCTACGAGCACTACGAGGGACATCACCTCGGCTGGGGGGACGACGATGACAACGAGGAGAAGTACCATGCACTCTGGAGCCACATGACTGGAGTGCCCGGTGATCGCCTCACAGACCATAATTCAGTTAAGTCTCTCTCTCATCCTCTCTATAAATACATTCATATGGTTTGGCGTAGATCGCTATTATATGCTCCAGAGAAGGACCTCACCATATCAGCAAGGAGGAACTTCTGCTTCACCGCGCCATCCGGGAGAGCTGCCCTCTTCATCCCGGATGGGTGCTTGCTCGCATCTTCCGCCAGAAGACCAAGAGGCGGACGCTCCCTCACTCACTCCTGGGAGGCAACTTCATAGGCCAGCTCATCATCTCCTTCGGCCTCATCCAGGAATATGGCCCGAACATTCCACGACGCAGAGTACGGACCGTTGGAGGAGATTTGGCGGTCGAGTACGACCTAGAGCTGGACCTCAGTGCCCATGTAGCAGCTGCTCCTCCACTCCAAGACGAGGACGAGTCGGAGGAAGAAGATGATTCTGAGGAGCCACAGCCTCAGTACGAGCCAGAGTTCCATGATCCTACGCCCTCGCCACACCATCAAGCAGGGTATGCCCACCAGTCGCCGCCGCCCATTCCAGATCCATATCAGGTGCCTCACCCGCAGCACCACCCGCACCCCGCGGATGTTGGAGAGCTGTATGAGCGACTTCAGGAGTGGCACATCACCGACAACGCCACTTAAGAGGCGAGATGGACTATTATGCAGCAACATATGCACCGCTCCAACGAGCGGTATGAGGCACAGATGGCGTGGCAACGTCAGCTCGGCGATTTCCTCCACTTTCCACCTCCCGGTCCACCTGACCAGCAGTGATCGGGTTGTATTCCTTTTCTGGTCCTTTCTTTTAATTATTCTTTTCGGATTTTGATCCAACTTTTTTCTGTATGGGTCCGGGGCACTTGTCCCGGTTTCCTTTTTTATGTTTCATTTGTTTTTGTTTTGTAGGCAGTAGGGAGATTCCCTTTGCTTCGCTTTGGTAGATTCCTTCCGCTCCGAGGATCCGTGCCCATCCCCTACGCCAACCATCTCGGTCCAGGTTCTTCTACTTCACTCTGAACTCTAATTTTAGTTCTGTGAGGACACAATACGATTTAAGTGTGGGGTAGGATGCTAGAGAACCTTGCATGAACTTGATTGCCCTTGATTGTGTTTTTGTGTGCCTCGTGATTCCTGTCAAATTTCTCTAGCATTAGAATGGCTCAGTCTTGATTTTTGATGTTAAGTTGTTGTTCAAACTTTCATAATGATGCTTAGACTGCTAAATTGCCTGGTCAGAACAGAATTTTTTAAATCACACTTGTAGTTTGTAGCCTTGATTGCATGAAAATGACCAAATCCGACTAGCAAACCAACTGTGAGCTTTTGATCCATTGCGCGTAACTTGCAATTTCACTTCTTTTTGAGTGATTTTCTGTTTGCTTGAATCACTTAGAATTTGCATGAGACCTACTCGAGACCACACGATGACACGAGTTCTAGAATGATAGGGGCACCTAGATTCAACTACTAAGCCAGATAGCCTACCCAACGATAAAATCCATTAGGTTTAAACCCTTGAGCTTGGCCTGTTCTTTCGGTTCGATAATACATTACAGCCGTTTCCCATTCTTTCATTCCCTGTTGATCCCCTGTGGTTGTAGTTCTAGATTGACCTACCGGAAGTCGGTTTGTGGTAACCCACCTATAGCCATTAAACAGGTGGTCTTAGCTATTATGTCCAGACGTATAAACCCCTCTAGCAAGTAAAAGAAAGAATCGGCACAAAAGAAAAAAAAAATAGAAAAAGAAGAAAAGAAGTAAGTCTCGAAAAAAGGAAAGAAGAAAAATCAGAAAAGCCAAAAGTTTTAAGTTCAATAAACGTTCTTCTCTCTACATATGGAAGAACGAAGTCAAAAGAAAAGTCAGAACAGAAAAAAATTGTGTTAAAAGAAAATAAAAAGTGCTAGGTTGCTTGAGGGTATCATAGGACGAGCGTTCACTATTCCACCCGTGTCAGGTTAGACGGTAAGAAGCCATAAGCTAGATTCAAGGGAAGTTAGTCGATAGCTACACCGCACCAAGCCGCCATCATACATTCCCATCATCCATCTCATCATAAACCCAAGTAGTGTAGAATTCGTTACAGTCCTAGCAGGGAAGTCCTTCTTGACTAGTTACTCGTGTTGTCACAGTGGTGGAGATGTGGTCGAATTGCAAACTTATGACAGAATTCAGTAACAGAAAATGATTGAGAGTAGAAACACGTCCCTAAACATAGAGAGTGAGAGTTCCCAATTTACTAAATATTTCCTGTGTGAGGAGTCTGGTCGGTCAGGTCAAATTTGTGCATAATTGGTTACGATTACTTGTCGTGTGCTGTTTATTAGTGAGACCAGGTGGTTTGGTTGATCTGTATGCATGATAGGTTTCTTGTTCTAGGATCTATCTGTCTAATAATTCATTGTGTTTGATTGAGCTCCAATTTAATCGATCTTATCATTTGTGAACATGAGCGTTTCTATTCAGTTTGCTTGAGGACAAGCAAAAGCTTAAGTGTGGGGTATTTTGATGACACTCGATTTGACGTGATTATCAGCCTCATTTAAGTGACATTTCCTTGCTTAAGACATGGTTTTTAGGGTAGAATAACGAAAATTCAATCAATTGCCCTATCTCGTGCCATTTGTGTTACTTTGGCCCGTTTCGGGTCTATTTTATGGTTTTCTAGTGTTTTTATGATAGCACAGGTTTTTGCCGTCAAATAAAGTAGCCAAGGACGTGTCTAAGGCGTTGGAACATCGAGGAATCGTACCGGAATCGATCCAAGGACCCTGGTTTACAAAGGAGTTTTCGCCGAAAATCCCTTAGTATTTTTGGCGAAAATATCAGTTAAAAACCACTGATGTCAACTGAAGGATGTTTTCGGCGAAAACACTAAGTTTTCGCCGAAAACTGTTCGACCGAAAACCACAGAAGAAAAGCAGCCGGCGTGCAGTCATTTTACAAAGGGATTTTCGCCGAAAATCTCTTCACATTTTCGGGAAAATATCAGTTAAAAACCGCCGGTATTAGGGTTAAGTATAAATACTTAACCGGCGGCCCAAATAAAGATATACCTCATAATTCACATAATTCTCAGAATTCTTACGAGTTAGGGAGAGAGTTTAGAGAGTTCAAAGAATCGTGGAGAGATCGTGACGCCATCCCTCCTCCTCGGAGACTCGGAGCTAGGATTGAAGATTACCGGAGAGCAAAGCTTTGCCAGAGTCATCAGAATTAGGTTTTTCAGTTCTTATCTGTTCTTCCTCTGTATGATGAACTCTGTTTCTGTCTTCGATTCTTTTGTTATGAACATGAATAGCTGAACTCGTAGACCTTAGATTAGATGAACCGTAAGTGACCCAGGGCTTTAAAGCGGTCACGGATCGGCGGTAATTAGATTCAAAGTTCAATCAGTTTCTCTTTGCATGGTTGTTTTGTTCTTGATTGTTTATGTCTCTTTTCTGGTTGATCGCCTAGATTAGGTTTTTGCAAGCTAGGGTTAGTCGCCAGACGTAGTCACTAGACGTAGTCGTTAGACAGTTCCCTGCTTTGGCGCTTAAACTTGTCTTCCTTGATCACCTAGTTTAGATTCTTGATAAGCTGAGGATAGAAGCGAACGCTCACCTCTCTTTAAAACATCAATTCAACCAGTTAACCTTATAATTGGAGTGTGCCTTTCGTAGGAACCAGTTAGGGTTAATCCGCTTCAAGAGTAACTCATAAATCATTAGTAATTGCACCAGTTAAGTTAAGTCGTTGCGAGAGGCGACCGTACCCGGGCGACTAATTAATCTTGGTAGTTAGAACGGATAGAGCGAACTTTCGCCGGTATTAAACCTAAGGGTCAGGAGTTATGGTGGTGTATAGAAATTGATTGAACGAGAATTGAAACCCGCTGATCTGTTGATTGTTGTTGCCTTGGTGATCTAAGGGGATTCGAAATCTAAGCTTGTCTGTCGTCTGTCTAAACCAACAATTCATTCTGTCTTGTAATTTCATTCTAATTTTCCTGCATCTTAGTTTAGAAGTCGTGGAACTCACACCACGCACAACGTGTTCAAACTTGAATAAATTGCCAGCATATTTGAGTAGTCGATTAGAAGAAACCCTGTGGAATACGATCTGCTTAGCTTCTAGCTGGGTAGTATTTGATCACTGTTTTGCAGCTCATCAGAGGCTGATAATCACGTCAATTTGAGTGTCATCAATGACTTTTGGTATTAAGGTTATCCATGTGTGATTTAGGGCAGGGAGCATACGATTTGATCGAAAGAAGTCTTGGATTGCACGAATGACATCAGACCGTATCACATCCCAATAGGTTTGGAAAAACAAACCAGTGAAACCATCTGGTCCGGGTGCCTTTGTCGGACTAATAGCAAAGACTGCTTTGTGAATTTCTGGTTCTAACACAGGGGCAAGGACGGTCAAGTTCGTAGCTGATGTAATGACCGGGGTTGCATGCAAGGGACTTAAGTCCACCGAATTTTGTGGAATCTCTGCCGAGAAGAGAGTTTCATAAAAATCAACAGCCACTTGCCCTTTTTCGGGTTTTGTTAAGGCTACTATGCCGTCCGGACGTTCAAGACTGTCAATTCTTTTGCGCTTCTGTCCTGCTCGAACAGCGCGGTAAAAGAATTTAGTATTTTTGTCACCCAGAAGTAGCCAATTCGTTCGATGTTTTTGTTTCCAATATTTTTCTTCCTGAGCTTTTGCCCCGCCCCTCTCGCCTTCAAGGCGGCGAACTTCAATCCAGTCAACCCGTGATTGAGTGAGTGCGGATTGTAGTCCAATATTTAAATCTTGCAATCACCGTGCAGAGTTCGAAGTTTCGGCACGTGACGATTAAAAAGGGTGTGGCGCATTTCCTTAAGTTTATACATGAGTCTGAATTGAGCGGTTCCTTGAGAAATAAAGGATGGCCAATAATTTTTAACTAATAAATCCACCTCTGGATTCTCAGCCCACAGGCAATCAAACCGAAATAATTTTTTGAATGGAATCGGAGGTACCACAAGACTTAGTAGAATTGGAGAATGGTCAGATTCTAGTGGGAGAAGATGCACAACCTTACATTCGGGCCAATGGGCGAGCCATGCATCATTTAGTAGGAAGCGGTCTAGACGTTCATCAATGGTCTCACCAAATTGTCGTCTGTTGGACCAAGTGAAAAGGTCACCATGGAATCCAACGTCGAGAAGAGTATGATCGCCATAAAGTTTCGTAAAACGTCCATGCGTGCATGGGATGGAGGCCGGCCACCACGCTTTTCAAAGGCATGCGCAATACAATTAAAGTCTCCCATAATAAGTAGAGGTCCTTCAAGAGGGAGTAACAGTTCGCTAATATGTTCAAATTGAGATAAACGAGTTTGAAAGTCTGTTGAAAGATGCACACTAATTAAGTAAGCATAATGTTCAGGTTCGAACTCCCAACAAACACAAATTACATAGTGCATAGAGAAAGTCAGTACGCACACTACAAGAAAATTGCATTTTAACATCAATTTTCTAACGACGGACAAAAAAGTGCTGTTAGAATAAAAGTCTAACGGCGGATTTTTAAAAATCCGCTGTTAAATAACAGCGGAAAAAAGTGCTGTTAGAATTCCGCTGTTAGCCGTTTAATTCAAGGGGCGCCAAAATATCTCGCCTTAGCGGGAAATCAAAATTTTTGGGGGGAAACCTAGTGGCGGATTTAACCGCTGTTAGGTAATCCGCTATTAGGTTTTTGCTGATGTGGCGATCCGTGTGCCCATCCCTAGCCAATGACTTGTGGGCAATCCTTATTTCCTTCTTTTCCAGATCCAAAAGAATCCCTCTTCTTCTTCTTTTCCCAAAAATAAATCCCCTCTTCTTCCTTCTTTCCCCAAAAACAAATCCCCTCTTCTTCCTTCTTTCCCCAAAAACAAATCCCTTCTTCTTCCTTCTTTCAACTCCTCCTCCGCCTCTGATGAATCCACTCAGACTCCGGCCAGCAGCGGTGGCAGAAGAAGAACATGTGTCGAAAAGGTTATTCATCTCCATTTAATTTTTGGTTTTGGTTGAATCTAGAGTTTTGATATGAGATTAGGGGTTTAAATTTTATGTTTGATTGCAGGTACTATGTTGAAGAAAGAAGAAGAAGAAAAGGAAGAAAGAAGAGAAGAAAATAGAAGAAGAAGCAAAAGAAGAAAGAAGCTCGGAGGAGGAGGAAGAAGAAGAAGAAGAAGAAGAAAAAGGAGAAGATCAGAGGAAGAAGAAGAAGAAGAAGGAGAAGATTGGAGGAAGAAGAAGAAGAAGAAGATCGGAGGAAGAAGAAGAAGAAGATCGGAGGAAGAAGAAGAAGAAGAAGAAAAAGAAGCAGAACCTACTATGCAGGTTTCTGCATTTTTTTTAAATCTGATCGGAATTCTAACGGCGGATTGTAAGTGCTGTTAGAAATAACCGCTGGTAGGTTTAATGGCGGTCAGAATATCCGCTGTTAGCTCACCTTACGTTAGTCAACCTAACAGCGGATATGCAACCGTCGTTAGGATTTCTAACAGCGGCCTATCCGCTGTTAGAATCACTAAAAATCAGCTGTTAGGATGTCATTTTCTTGTAGTGGCATTGGAAGGAGGAATCCCAAGCAAAGGTCAACCCACCTCCATTCGTAATACCACTTTCATAATGAAATTTAGGAAAGCCAAGTCTTGAAAATAAAGTAGAACTACCAACAAAGTCTAAACATTGGTTTCATTTAAATTGGTTTAAAGTTCAAACTCCATAGCTGCAGGGGCGGAAGTAGGGGGAGCCGGGCCGACCCCCGGCTCACCCCACTTTTAGTCTCGAGCGTTTAAATCGAGTGTAAATTTGTGATTTTTTTGAATCCGGCTCAGTGCTAATTTTAAATTAGGCCCAGTGTTATATTAATACGGGGATTTGAAAACCAAATTTATTTGAAAAAACTTTGTGTTGTTAAAAGAACCTAATATAGTTAATAGACTCAATCATATTAACTATACGGCTATACTCTTATCTTATAGTAATATCTCATAGACATGTGTTGATGGTTCAATAAGCTAATCATTTTATTGCGACTTATGAATGAATGAGTAATAATGTAATATTGATGATAAATTATTCAAAAAAAAAAATATCGCGGTGGCACATCCAGTTTTCATTTGGTCAAGAGGAATACTAATAATTTATAGAAAAGATGTTGGTCACGATAAATTAGTGACTAATAACATCACACAGTGAAGCCAAAAAATATATCTAGCACAATATATATAGAGAGAAAATTTTTATTTCAATTTCGGCTCAGTGCATGTTTGAATCCTGGTTCCGCCCCTGCATAGCTGTCTATCGTATTTCACTTTTTCTTTTATAAAACATACATAATAATTTAGCCAAAAAAAAAACATACAAAACAATAACACAATTTTATCATTTTCAAATGATACAAGTATAGAATATATTTATTATTATTTTTGCTTCCTTGTTTTGTTATTTTCTAACAAATATATCATGCTTAATTGTATTTTTAAATGTATAAAAAGTATTCGGAAATACATTTAATGGTGTTTTATATTTTTTATAGTATGTTTATAAAACATGTAATTTGTTTTATTATTCGATATAGAAATTATTTATAGTGAAATATGTTCACACAAACCTTCATACTACGTTTTTTTTACTTTGAACGAGATTTATACTTTATAGTATTGACAAAAAATCATATAATTGTCTATAAACACAATTTCGGTTTTGATTTCCAGTTTTTCTAATTTCTAAACATAGTCAACTGATCCGCCCAGTTGGACTGGTGGACCAATACGTTGGTTCAACTGGAGGTTGAAGGGAGAAAGGACGTCCTTGATACGCCTTGAACACCTGGTGGGCAGTACCTTGCAAGGCGGTTATCGAGGGAGTCAGTGAGTGTAGTAGGAATAGTAAGGGGCAATGTAAGTGTGAGTAAGAGGGGGTAACAGAGAAGTACCGGGCGGGAGCCCTTTGGTGAGGGCGGAAAACCGACAACCTTTAGCGTGCAACATGCAGTATCAGACGTGTGGTTCCAAGTGTGTGTTGTCCTTTTCTCAATGGGTAACCCTGTATTTATAGGGTCCAGCCGATGTGGCGTGGGATCCATCTGGAAATCCTTAGTGAACCTCGAAGGGTCGCCATCAATAGTGGGGTCCATATCCTGATGAAGGGTTAGTGAGGGTGGTGGCAAGTCAGCCGAACTTGACGTGTGTGACCTTCTGTCTTGTCCGTCAACTCAGGTTGAGGGCGGTCCGTTGCTTGGGGTCCCGAGGGCAGTTTTTTCCTGGGGGCCCATTAATTTGCGCCCTAGTATGGTCTCAAGAGTACGGGGCTCTTGGGGATGTACTATGAGTGGCTCCAAGGACCCTGGATGTTGGAGGCGTAACCTTGAGGGCGCAATCAGAAATGGAGTTTGCCCTGCGTGCTTCTCCGAAGTACGTTGATATTATCTGGTGTCACGTTCTGTCTTTCCCTGGAGGAGGCGACTCTCCAGCAAGCGGTGGTGGCAGCTTATTTGGGGGGGGGGCTCTTCCTTTCAGGTAGGGGATGCCATCTCTTCTCTAGGGCGTGCTCCACGGTCTTGCCCACTGATTCGGTGTGAGCTACACGCTCCTAGGAATGCGCAACCTACTAATTTCATTGGCCCAGCAAATAGGTGCCACGTGGCCTGCCTGTCTGCTGGTGACAATTCCTATGCCCACGCCACTAGTATAAATAGGGGTCTTCATTCTCATTGCTTTCGTACCTCACTCTATTCCTCTACAACTTTTCTGAGAGCACCGGCCTTCAACCCCTGTGTCTCTATTTGCCTGTCTGCCCTTCATTCTTCCGCCGTCATCTAAACTTCCTAACACCATGCCTTCTGATGTGGAGTCTTCCTCCTCCTCTGAGCCAAGTAGGTGTCGCTAACCCCCTTTTTCTTTTACTTTTCTTTGCGCCTAGTGTGTTAGGCCTGTTTTCTTTTCTTTATTCTTATTTTTCCTTCGTTGAGTGAGATGTCTTCGGGGAGTACGTCTTCTTCGTCTATAGATTTTGATTTCTTAGAGGAGATTCTAGGGCACACCAAAGCGCGCAGGGAGTACTTCTCCCGTCTTCGTCCTCCGAGCACGAGGTTGGGCAGTGCTCCGGTGTCCGTTCGCCCTTTGGCTTTCATACCTCCTCCTCTTCTGATTTTTTCCCCTTACTCTTCTTCTTAGGAGGCTATGATGAGAGGGGGAGAGGGTCTAGCGCCGAAGAGTCATCCGACACGTCCACTTCTTCTTCCTCCGCTCCTTCCTCCTCTTCGCAGTCATCCTAGCGCCGCAGAGCCGAAAGACAAAGGCCTCATCCTCCCTTGTATATAGGGCGGTCCAGGGAGGGAAACCATGAGTCTAAAGGCGAGTCGGAAGAGGCTGATCTCCCTGGAAAGAAAGGGAGAAAAGTTACAGAGCTGCCGCCCATGCCTTATGATGAGGACGAGGACATTTTCTTCAATCCTTACTAGGAGTTCGATCAAGAGTACATCCTCTCCGAAGATGCCGATCCGCTGCCCACCCCCACGCTTCCACAATTGTAGAAGCAGGAGGAGAAAAGGTTCAATGGAATGTCGAAGAAGAAAGATGCGCCCCCAACAATTGTCAGCGGTTCGCGTCTTGGCAGCGAGGATTCGTTCATGAACCTTGGGGGTTCGAGCTCCAAGTCCACGCCGTCGAGATATATGGGTACAAAGTACTCACGTGGGAGCAAATGCGGGAGGGCGAACCAGCCGATTGTCGTCAAGTATATGGCCCGAGTTACTTCCCATACGTGAAGACCCCTGCCTTGATGAGGATGCTGAACGAGTGCGACATGCCACAATGGTTATCATACGCTGCTCCTGCTCGCCTCTATTCCATTGGGAACTGTCCCCCCGGATGGATGGGGGTATGGGTTGAGGTGTTGTGGTATGGGTTGCACTTCCCCTTGGATGGCTGGGAGCTGGACGTGCTGGACCTCTTGGGAGCATCTCTGGGTGCACTGCAGCCACACGCATGGGCTACACTTACCGCCTTCAAGGTGGCTTGTATCAAAAGGCACGTCTGCCTGAGCGCCCGCATCTTCCACCATTTGTACATTGCCTAAATAGGTCAAAACAAGATTACCTTTACCAAACGGAAGGATTTCCTAGGCGGCAGGGTGTTTGGCTCGATCAAGGCCGACTCCGTGTGGTTGCATAGTTTCTTCTTCATGAAGGCGGATGCCCTTGAGGATGTGTCCTGGTTCGGCCGCCTTCGCCCAATGTGGTCATATGGGGCGATTGAGAGGTTTAACACCCCCAGCCGCCCCACGGGGCAAGACGTAGGCGTCCTTCGCTTGGTGTACTCGTGGAACTACAACATGAAGGGTCGCAGGCGCGATTCCTTGAGTCGAAGGGTTGTTGACGGCAGTGAGCAGAGGGTGCATATACATTTATGTAGATGTCTACATATGCCCACATAAGTTTTTATTCTATTGTGTTGACTGATAACGTCTTTGTGCCATTCTTGTTTTGATGCAGAGAGAGCTATATTTGCGGTGTTGATCAATGTCAAGGTTCGCGGCAGATCAGCTGACACCCATCCCTAACCCAAGCACCTTCAGGCTGACTCGAGGCAGAATAAAGTTGAAGGGTCTCGGGGCAGAGACCAAGGGGAGCGCCAATAGAAAGAGCGCCCTGACCAAGCCTCAAGTATTCTAAAAAGTAAAAATATATCATGACTAAACACTCAGTAAGCGTTTGTAGTCCAACGGTTTGGATAATTTCCTTCCAAGCAATAGACCCGGGTTCCACTCCCGGCAGACGCAACACATTAATTGGAGATTGAGTTTCAATACAGTCAGTGCAATCCAAAGACTTTTGAAATCAATGCTAATAGGTCATTGAGCTTTGAGTAATGTCTCCGTTTTAGCCGCGAAAATCCTAGTTACAGCATTCACAATCACCTTGTTACATAGCTTGTCATTTTAACTTTTGTATTCTTTTAAGACGAACTCAACTAACTTTCTAAGTAAGTTCAGTTTAGTTTGATTAGTTAATAATTTGGTTAATTATAAACCGTAGATATTTAAACCTTGTAATCAAGTATAATTTGGTTTTACATTGACTTAGTTCAAATTATAATTTGATAATATAATCCCGACAAAGATTCCCTCTTTCCCATCCATTTTATTTTATTGGAGGGTCTCTCAGCACTGATTCAAAAAAGAAGTGAAAGATGCTAGATTGCTGAGACTTATAGTTTGTAAAGGATCTCCAGCTATAACTTATATCCTCTTTGTGTATGATAGCTTTTGTTTTATGCTGGTAGGGGTCGGTGAAGCAAGGATGTCGAGGTGGTTTTGAGAAGTATGCAGAAGCCTCGAGTCAACTTATCAATTATGAGAAGAGTGTCATCTTCTTCTCTTAAGATATAGACGATATGCTCAAGCAAGGATTTGCGTGGGTGTTTGGTATTCCTGCTCCATTTAACACCAAGTGGTATATTGGCCTACCCTATTTGATTGAACTAAATAAGTCAAGAGCGTCTGTGTACCTCAAGGAACAGTTATGGTGCAAAATCCAAACGTGGAGAGATAGGGTTATCTAGACGGAAGGGAGGAAAGTTTTGGTCAAGACGGTCGCCCAAGCTATTATCCTTTATTGTATGAACATCTTCTTGCTTGCAATGAAAGTTCTAAGGAGTTGGAAATGATGATGAATAACTATTGTGGTGGGGCACGAAGCAGGAGGGATGTGGTAGAATTGCTTGGCTTTGGTGGGAACGCTTATGTGAACTCAAAGATTATGGAGGTTTGGGTTTTCATGACCTTTGTGGATTTAGTCTTGTTATGATGGAAAAACAAGGACTGAGACTTCTAACTCATCCAAATACTTTGGACGGTAGGATCTATAAAGCAAAATACTATCATGACAATGATTTTTTTGTCAGCTACGTTTCAAAATAACAGCCTAAGCCGAATGTGGCGAAGTATACGTGCATCTCATGAAATAGTAAGGAGGGTATATAGATGGAGGATTGGAGATGCATCCCATGAAAATCTCATAGGTCACTAGCAAGCTACAACCTATGAGGGGGGTTTGATGATGCTTAACATTTAAAAGAACAGGACATAAGGGTACAAGCCCTCCAAAAATATTAGACTTAGAGATTGTGGAGCTGATCCAGTTAAGGAACAAGCCCTCCAAAAATAGACGTATGCCTCTATAAAGCAGAGCGTACACGGTATTCTTTAGTAAAAGGCGAAAGAATAGTTCGCTATGTACTCACTGCGAGGCTGCGTGAATTTTAAAGTAGAGTTTGAGTCGTATTTTATATTGTCTAGCTTCAAAGAGGAAGGATTGCATTCTTGCACACTAGCAATGTGGTAATAGTGGAACATGTCAAGTTGTAAAGACTTGTCCATTAGCCTACCTCCTTAGCTTCTGCAACAGGCACTTGTTTGTAATGGATTTAACAGTTAGAAGTTCCTCCAGTCCCCCTCATGTTTCTACTACACACCCCATGAGCAGAGAGTAAGGAACATGACGATGACAATGCTTAGGACTCAACAACAAGCAAAGAGTGGTTATAAAAGAAAGAGATATTGAACTAAAAATGGGTAGGGGCCGCGCGAACGCAGGCCCTCGATGCAACAAATTATGACGTAGGCTCTTTCTCATTGGAAAGACCTTAGCCTAGCACCCCTCCTCAATGTGCAATTGAGGTCACTGGCCTAGACCACAAGCTTTCTTGATCACTTGTAAATTCCGTCTAGGTAAGTATGTTGTCAAGTTGCACTTAGCTTCTATTTTATACTTGTTTCTCCTCTCCTGCTGTCCTTTTCCTTTCAATGTGGTATGGTGTTATGCTTCTCCATACTTACGAGACAAGCTTCGCTATTTTTATTATTATAACCCATCTTGATTATATCCCTAATATGACAATAGTAGTAGTAGAATCAAATAAACAGTTTATGTTATTCTTAGGCGATCCAATAAACATTAGTGCAAGGAAGCTCATTTTTAGGTTTGTGCATTACACTATAGCAACAAGCTTAGGTCAGAAACAGAAAACCTTACCATAGTAGATAGGAGGACTTTAAATATCTAAAATTTTGTTATGAACAAGTAAATAAAATTGAACCGAGAATTGGTGGGGTGTGTCAGGCTCTTGCAATAGTGCAACACATGAGCGACACTTGAGAATCCCCTAGAGCAAGCTCTAGTAGTGGGAAACACCCCTAAAAAAATTAATTTAATATCGTGTGAGCCATTGGCTCACATATCAGATATTCAACTGATAAGAATAGATACTACACTTGATCTTAGCCAAAAGGACGAGAAAGGTATGATTAGTTCAATTGTTTTAGTATCACTTTTTTACCACTACTTTGCTCCGCCTCATGTCTTCTTCAACAGTGTGGTATTCCCTATTCTCCACCTTTCAGAAACCAAAAGTCGAGCCACGTAAATTCATTTATTTAAGTGTCTCTACTACTAATATCATATTTTCGCACAATTTTATCCCCTACCTAATAAATTAGTATGTCAATGGAGACATAATCTCTCTCGCTTTCAGTTTTACAATGATCAAAAAAGGTTTTTACAATTTTCGATTGTTGGACATATATGCTACCCTAAAAAAGATCTCCTCAACTTTATTTTCCCTTCAATGAGATCTATAGCCTCAACACTTCTCCACTCTTGTCAATCTCTCGTATTAAAGGAACAAATCCTCCAAGAATTAACAATCATGTAACGTCACATGCTTAATTGATGTTGCACACCGTTCCTATCAAAAATTGTGGAGAGAATTTTAATCTAATTGTGTTCCAACGACTTATGTTTCTATTCGCTGAAATAGGAGTTTCGAGAGCTCAAAAGCAATAGATATCCAAAGGGTTACGTGATAGCAGATTGTTGCGTTTCTTTGACTCACAAACCCACAATATAAACACCATTTGAAACTAAAAAGGAATGAGACGCATTTCTTGAACTAGTTAAGTAGATAACAAATGAATAAACTTTATTCTCATAGCAACCATCAACATTCTATTTCGTGTCTGTTTGTTGTGAAAGGATTACAGAACTCAGTGATGTTTTTTTCGGAGTTTTTGTCTTCTACAAGGCATGTGATCAAGACTACTTGCAACAGTTATTCTGCTACTTATATTGGTTATTACTTACAAACAAATACGTCACATTGGCCAAAAAAATAAAAAACTTGTGAATGATCATATAATATATTGATGCCAGCTTTTTTAACTTCAAAGTCCCAGACTCGATGTAAACTCCCATAATATAATATAGTTGTTGCTCTTATCATGTTATTGTTTCACTTTTGGCTTGTTTCAGGTCCTTCCATTCATTCTTCTATATGCTCCTGATTTTGCTCACTATTTCTACATTTGTGTAGAATTTAGATTATTAATGCATATCTCTTTTCTGTGTGTATAAGATGACCACTAACAACTCCAATGTCTTCTAGTATGCATTCATCTTATGATGTTGATACACAATTAAACAACATCAATCGAACCATGCTGTCAACAAAGATGATCTAGAACTACTACTCTCTTGCACCCTTTAACCATTGTTAACACCCATGTTATCAGAACCGGACCAGCCCGGCCGGTACGACCTAGAAAACCAGGAACCGGGCACAAAACCGGCCGGTCGGTGGTTAAAAGACTACCGGTCGAATGAGGCTGTACTCTTGGGTCAAACCGGAAAAACCGGGTAAACGGTCCACCCGGACCACACGGGTTTTCCCGGTCCAATTGAGCTGAGCCAAGATGAAGAAAAAAATTGACAGAAGACTGGATAGTGAAGAAGAATCAGAAATCAGGAATGAATTTCTTCAGTCGAAAAAAACCCATTCAACATCAGCTGCTTATTCTCCAAAGGTTATTGTTTGTCAAGACCCCTTATCTTACCCCGCCATCAGTGGCTTTTCTACCCGAATATGAGATTGGTGAAGAGATGTTATTGTTTTGGTTATGGAAATTGAGAAAAATGAATGAGAAGAAAGAAAGAATGAGAATAAGAAGAGAGAGAATTGAAAAATGAATAGAAAGAGAGGGGAAGAGAGTGTTGTGATGCTGATGGGGATGGGGATGGGAAAGTAGGGTTTTATCTTAAGTTAGTATGTATATGTGGGGTAATTACGTTTTGGTACATGGATAGTTTGGAGTGTTACATATATTTTCTATAGTTATTGGTAGTTATGTTTTAATCATCATAATATAAATTATTTACATAAATTAGATGACCGTTTTTTACACTGGTTTTCACGGTTCAATTACGGTCGAACCTTAAACCCTCGAACCTCTAGCTAGACCGGTTCGGTCTTGACAACACTGGTTAACACCAAAAAGTTAGAATGCAAAGATCGAAAAATGAAGCAAGTTATATAAACCTGTAAATCAAAGTTACTAATAATGCTCGTCAGTTGAACATTTGTCCACTGTCATATTCTTGCAAAAATGCAACTAGTTGTAACTACTGTTGAACAAAATTAACTCAAACAAAGATATTTTTTCTCGCACTTGAAACACTCAGTTCTCCAAATCCTAACTCGTGTTCATGCATCCTTCTAGTGTGTATCTAAAACTCGTAAAGAAAATTAGTTTAAGAAATGATTACAATTGTGTAAAGTAAAAACATTTGCTCGCCAACAAAGAGTTTCTCATGTGTGAGAATTAATATTCATAAAAATTCTAAAAAGTAAAAATATATTATGACCAAACACTCAATAAGCGTTTGTAGTCCAACTGTTAGGATAATTGCCTTCCAATCAATAGACCCGGGTTGGACTCCCGGCAGACGCAACACATAAATTGGAGATTGAGTTTCAATATAGTCAGTGCAATCCAAAGACTTTTGAAATCAATGCTAATAGGTCATTGAGCTTTGAGTAATATCTCTGTTTTAGCCACCAAAATACATAGCTTGTCATTTTAAGTTTTGTATTCTTTTAAGACAAACTCAGCTAACTTTCTAAGTTAGTTCAGTTTAGTTCGATTAGTTAATAATTTGGTTAATTATAAACCGTTCATATTTAAACTTGTAATCAAGTATAATTTGGTTTTATATATACTTAGTTCAAATTATAATTTGATAATATAATCCCGACAAGGATTCCCTCTTTCCCTTCCATTTCATTTTATTGGAGGGTCTCTCAGTTCTGATTCAAAAAAGAAGTGGAAGATGGTAGATTGCTGAGACTTATAGTTTGTAAAGGATCTCCAGCTGTAACTTATATCCTCTTTTTGTATGATAACTTTTGTTTTATGCTGGCAGGGGTTGGTGAAGCAAGGATGTTGAGGCGGTGTTTGAGTAGTATGTAGAATCCTCGAGTCAACTGATCAATTATTCTTCTCTTAAGATATAGACGATATGCTCAAGCAAGGAATTGCGTGGGTAAGATATAGACGATATGTTCAAGCAAGGAATTGCGTGGGAGTTTGGTATTTCTGCTCCATTTAACGCCAGGTGGTATATTGGCCTACCCTATTTGATTGGACTAAATAATTCAAGAGCGTCTGTACCTCAAGGAACAGTTATGGTGAAAAATCCAAACGTGGAGAGATAGGGTTATCTAGACGGGAGGGAGGAATGTTTTGGTCAAGACGGTCGCCCAAGCTATTATCCTTTATTGTATGAACATCTTATTGCTTGCAATGAAAGTGACTAAGGAGTTGGAAATGATGATGAATAACTATTGTGATGGGGCACGAAGCAGGAGGGACGTGGTGGAATTGCTTGGCTTTGGTGGGAACGCTTATGTGAACACAAAGATTATGGAGGTTTGGGTTTTCATGACCTTTGTGGCTTTAGTCTTGCTATTATGGAAAAACAAGGACTGAGACTTCTAACTCATCCAAATACTTTGGATAGTAGGATCTATAAAGCAAAATACTATCATGACGATGATTTTTTTGTCAGCTACGATTCAAAATAACAGCCTAAGCCGAATTTGGCGAAGTATACGTACATCTCAAGAAATAGTAAGGAGGGTATATAGATGGAGGATTGGAGATGCATCCCATGAAAATCGCAGAGGTCACTAGCAAGCTACCACCTATTAGGGGGGTTTGATGATGCTTGACATTTAAAAGAACAGGACATCAGGGTACAAGCCCTCCAAAAATATAAGACTTAGAGATTGTGGAGCTAATCCAGTTAAGGAACATGCCCTCCAAAAATAGACGTATGCCTCTATAAAGCAGAGCAGACACGGTATTATTTAGTAAAAGATGAAAGATTAGTTCGCTATGTACTCAATGCGAGGCTGCGTGAATTTTAAAGTAGAGTTTGAGTCGTATTTTATATTGTCTAGCTTCAAAGAGGAAGGATTGCATTCTTGCACACTAGCAATGTGGTAATAGTGGAACATGTCATGTTGTAAAGACTTGTCCAGTAGCCTACCTCCTTAGCTTCTGCAACATGCACTTTCTTGAAATGGTTTAACAGTTAGAAGTTCCTCCAGTCCTCCTCATGTTTCTATTACACACCCATGATCAGAGAGTAAGGAAAATGACGTTGACAATGCTTAGGACTCAACAACAAGCAAAGAGTGGTTATAAAAGAAAGAGATATTGAACTAAAAATGGGTAGGGCCACGCGAACGCAGGCCCCCACTGCAACAAATTATGACGTAGGCTGTTTCTCATTGGAAAGACCTTAGCCCATCACCCCTCCTCAATGTGCAATGGAGGTCACTGGCCTAGACCACAAGCCTTCTTGATCACTTGTAGATCCCTTCCAGGTAAGTATGTTGTCAAGTTGCACTTAGTTTCTATTTTATACTTGTTTCTCCTCTCCTGCTGTCCTTTTCCTTTCAATGTGGTATGGTGTTATGCTTCTCCATACTTACGAGACAAGCTTCACTATTTTTATTATTATAACCCATCTTGATTATATTCCTAATATGACAACAGTAGTAGTAGAATCAAATAAAGAGTTTATGTTATTCTTAGGCGATCCAATAAACATTAGTGCAAGGAAGCTCATTTTTAGGCTTGTGCATTATACTATAGCAACAAGCTCAGGTCAGAAACAGAAAACCTTACCATAGTAGATAGGAGGACTTTAAATATATAAAATATTTGTTATGAACAAATAAATAAAATTGAACTGAGAATTGGTGGGGTGTACCAGGCTCTTGCAATAGTGCAACACATGAGCGACACTTGACAATCCCCTAGAGCAAGCTCTAGTAGTGGGAAACTCCCCCTAAAAAAATTAATTTAATATCGTGTGAGCCATTGGCTCACATATCAGATATTAAACTGATAAGAACAGATACTACACTTGATCTTAGCCAAAAGGCCGAGAAAGGTATGATTTGTTCAATTGTTTGAGTATCACTTTTATACCACTACTCTGCTCCACCTCATGTCTTCTTCAACAATGTGGTATTCCCTATTCTCCACCTTTCACAAACCAAAAGTCGAGTCACGTAAATTCATTCATTTAAGTGTCTTAACTACTAATATCATCTTTTCACACAATTTTATCCCTTACCTAATAAATTAGTATGTCAAGGGACACATAAGCTCTCTCGCTTTCAGTTTTACAATGATCAAAATAGGTTTTGACAATTTGCCTTTGTTGGACATATATGCTACCCTAAAGAAGTATCTCCTCGACTTTATTTTCACTTCAATGAGATCTATAGCCTCAACACTTCTCCACTCTTGTCAATCTCTCGTGTTAAAGGAACAAATCCTCCAAACCCACAAAAATTAGAGATTGAGTTTCAATACAGTCAGTGCAATCCAAAGACTTTTGAAATCAATGCTAATAGGTCATTGAGCTTTGAGTAATATTTCAGTTTTAGCCGCCAAAATCCTAGTTACAGCATTCACAATCACCTTGTTACATAGCTTGTCATTTTAACTTTTGTATTCTTTTTAGACGAACTCAGCTAACTTTCTAAGTTAGTTCAGTTTAGTTCGATTAGTTAATAATTTGGTTAATTATAAACCATTGATATTTAAACTTTGTAATCAAGTATAATTTGGTTTTATATAGACTTAGTTCAAATTATAATTTGATAACGTAATCCCGACAAGGAGTCTCTGAGAAGGATTCCCTCTTTCCCTTCCATTTCATTTTATTGGAGGGTCTCTCAGCACTGATTCAAAAAAGAAGTGGAAGATGGTAGATTGCTGAGACGTATAGTTTGTAAGGGATCTCCAGCTGTAACTTATATCCTCTTTGTGTATGATAGCTTTTGTTTTATGCTGGCAGGGATTGGTGAAGCAAGGATGTCGAGGCGGTGTTTCAGAAGTATGCAGAATTCTCGAGTTAACTTATCAATTATGAGAAGAGTGTCATCTTCTTCTCTTAAGATAAAGAAGATATGCTCAAGCAAGGAATTGCGTGGGTAAGATATAGACAATATGCTCAAGCAAGGAATTGCGTGGGTGTTTGGTATTTCTGCTCCATTTAACACCAGGTGGTATATTGGCCTACCCTATTTGATTGGACTAAATAAGTCAAGAGCATCTGTGTACCTCAAGGAACAGTTATGGTGAAAAATCCAAACGTGGAGAGATAGGGTTATCTAGACGGGAGGGGGGAAAGTTTTGGTCAAGACGGTCGCCCAAGCTATTATCCTTTATTGTATGAACATCTTATTACTTGCAATGAAAGTGACTAAGGAGTTGGAAATGATGATGAATAACTAATGTGGTGGGGCACGAAGCAGGAGGGATGTGGTGGAATTGCTTGGCTTTGGTGGGAACGCTTATGTGAACGCAAAGATTATGGAGGTTTGGGTTTTCATGACCTTTGTGGCTTTAGTCTTGCTATGATGGAAAAACAAGGACTGAGACTTCTAACTCATCCAAATACTTTGAACAGTAGGATCTATAAAGAAAAATACTATCATGACGATGATTTTTTTGTCAGCTACGATTCGAAATAACAGCCTAAGCCGAATGTGGCGAAGTATACGTGCATCTCAAGAAATAGTAAGTAGGGTATATAGATGGATGATTGGAGATGAATCCCATGAAAATCTCAGAGGTCACTAGCAATCTACCACCTATGAGCGGGGTTTGATGATGCTTGACATTTAAAAGAACAGGACATAAGGGTACGAGCTCTCCAAAAATATTAGACTTAGGGATTGTGGAGCTAATCCAGTTAAGGAACAGGCCCTCCAAAAATAGACGTATGCCTCTATAAAGCAGAGCGTACACGATATTCTTTAGTAAAAGGCAAAAGAATAGTTCGCTATGTACTCACTGCGAGGCTGCGTGAATTTTAAACTAGAGTTTGAGTTGTATTTTATATTGTCTAGCTTCGAAGAGGAAGGATTGCATTCTTACACACTAGCAATGTGGTAATAGTGGAACATGTCAAGTTGTAAAGACTTGTCCAGTAGCCTACCTCCTTAGCTTCTGCAACAGGCACTTTCTTGAAATGGTTTAACAGTTAGAAGTTCCTCCAGTCCTCCTCATGTTTTTATTACACACCCCATGAGCAGAGAGTAAGGAACATGACGATGACAATGCTTAGGACTAAACAACAAGCAAATAGTGGTTATAAAAGAAAGAGATATTGAACTAAAAATGGGTAGGGGCCGCGCGAACGCATGCCCCCGTTGCAACAAATTATGACGTAGGTTCTTTCTCATTGGAAAGACCTTAGCCCAACACCCCTCCTCAATGTGCAATGGAGGTCACTGGCCTAGACCACAAGCCTTGTTGATCACTTGTAGATCCCGTCCAGGTAAGTATGTTGTCAAGTTGCACTTAGCTTCTATTTTATACTTGTTTCTCCTCTCCTGCTGTTCTTTTCCTTTCAATGTGGTATGGTGTTATGCTTCTCCATACTTACGAGACAAGCTTCATTATTTTTATTATTATAACCCAGCTTGATTATATCCCTAATATGACAACAATAGTAGTAGAATCAAATAAAGATTTTATGTTATTCTTAGGCGATCCAATAAACATTAGTTTAAAGGAAGCTCATTTTTAGGCTTGTGCATTATACTATAGCAACAAGCTCAGGTCAGAAACAGAAAACCTTACCATAGTGGATAGGAGGACTTTAAATATCTAAAATATTTGTTATGAACAAGTAAATAAAATGGAACTGAGAGTTGGTGGGGTGTGCCAGTCTGTTGCAATAGTGCAACACATGAGCGACACTTGAGAATCCCATAGAGCAAGCTCTAGTAGTGGAAAACCCCCTAAAAAAATTAATTTAATATCGTGTGAGCCATTGGCTCACATATCAGATATTAAACTGATAAGAACATATACTACACTTGATCTTAGCCAAAAGGACGAGAAAGGTATGATTTGTTCAATTGTTTGAGTATCACATTTATACCACTACTCTGCTCCGCCTCATGTCTTCTTCAACAATGTGGTATTCCCTATTTTCCACCTTTCACAAACCAAAAGTCGAGTCACGTAAATTCATTCATTTAATTTTATCCCTTACCTAATAAATTAGTATGTCAAGGGAGACATAATCTCTCTCGCTTTCAGTTTTACAATGATCAAAATAGGTTTTTACAATTTGCCTTTGTTGGACATATATGCTACCCTAAAGATGGATCTCCTCGACTTTATTTTCCCTTCAATGAGATCTATAGCCTCAACACTTCTCCACTCTTGTCAATCTCTCGTGTTAAAGGAACAAATCCTCCAAGAATTAACAATCATGTAACGTCACATGCTTAATTGATGTTGCACATCGTTCCTATAAAAAACTGTGGAGAGCATTTTAATCTAATTGTGTTCAAACGAGTTATGTTTCTATTCGCTGAAATAGGAGTTTCGAGAGCTCAAAAGCAATAGATATCCAAAGGCTTACGAGATAGCAGATTGTTGCGTTTCTTTGGCTCAAAAACCCACAATATAAACACCATTTGAAACTAAAAAGGAATGAGACGCATTTCTTGAACTAGTTAAGTAGATAACAAATGAATAAACTTTATTCTCATAGCAACCATCAACATTCTATTTCGTGTCTGTTTGTTGTGAAATGATTGCAGAACTCAGTGATGTTTTTTTCGGAGTTTTTGTCTTCTACAACGCATCTGATCAAGACTACTTACAACGGTTATTCTGCTACTTATATTGGTTATTACTTATATACAAATACGTCACATTGGCCAAAAAAATAAAGAACTTGTGGACGATCATATAATCTATTGATGCCAGCTTTTTTAACTTCAAAGTCCCAGACTCGATGTAAACTCCCCTAATATAATATAGTTGTTGCTCATTTATCATGTTATTGTTTCACTTTTGGCTTGTTTCAGGTCCTTCCATTTATTCTTCTATATGCTCCTGATTTTGCTCACTATTTCTACATTTGTGTAGCATTTAGATTATTATCTCTTTTCTGTGTGTATAAGATGACCACTAACTTCAATGTCTGCTAGTGTGCATTCATCTTATGATGTTGATACACAATTAAACACCATCAATCAAACCATGCTGTCGACAAAGATGATCTAGAACTACTACTCTCTTGCACCCTTTAACGATTGTTAATACCACAAAGTTAGAATGCAAAGATCGAAAAATGAAGCAAGTTATATAAACCTTTAAATCAAAGTTACTAATAATGCTCGTCAGGTGAACATTTGTCCACCGTCATATTCTTGCAAAAATGCAACTAGTCGTAACTACTGTTGAACAAAATTAACTCAAAAAAAGATATTTTTTCTCGCACTTGAAACATTCAGTTCTCCAATCCTAACTCATGTTCATGCATCCTTCTAGTGTGTATCTGTAACTCGTAAAGAAAATTAGTTTAAGAAATGATTACAATTGTGTAAAGTAAAAACATTTGCTCGCCAACAAAGAGTTTCTCATGTGTGAGAATTAATATTCATGAAAATTCTAAAAGTAAAAATATATCATGACCAAACACTCAATAAGCGTTTGTAGTCCAACGGTTAGGATAATTGCCTTTCAAGCAATAGACCCGGGTTCGACTTCCGGCAGACGCAACACATAAATTGGAGATTGAGTTTCAATACAGTCAATGCAATCCAAAGACTTTTGAAATCAATGCTAATAGGTCATTGAGCTTTGAGTAATATCTCTGTTTTAGCCGCCAAAATCGTAGTTACAGCATTCACAATCACCTTGTTACATAGCTTGTCATTTTAACTTTTGTATTCTTTTAAGACGAACATAGCTAACTTTCTAAGTTAGTTCAGTTTAGTTCGATTAGTTAATAATCTGGTTAATTATAAACCATTGATATTTGAACCTTGTAATCAAGTATAATTTGGTTTTATATAGACTTAGTTCAAATTATAATTTGATAACGTAATCCCGACAAGGAGTCTCCGACAAGGATTCCCTCTTTCCCTTCCATTTCATTTTATTGGAGGGTCTCTTAGCACTGATTCAAAAAAGAAGTGGAAGATGGTAGATTGATGAGACGTATAGTTTGTAAAGGATCTCCAGCTGTAACTTATATCCTCTTTGTGTATGATAGCTTTTGTTTTATGCTGGCAGGGGTTGGTGAAGCAAGGATGTCGAGGCGGTGTTTCAGAAGTATGCAGAATTCTCGAGTCAACTTATCAATTATGAGAAGAGTGTCATCTTCTTCTCTTAAGATAAAGAAGATATGCCCAAGCAAGGAATTGCGTGGGTAAGATATAGACAATATGCTCAAGCAAGGAATTGCGAGGGTGTTTGGTATTTCTGCTCCATTTAACACCAGGTGGTATATTGGCCTACCCTATTTGATTGGACTAAATAAGTCAATAACGTCTGTGTACCTCAAGGAACAGTTATGGTGAAAAATCCAAACGTGGAGAGATAGGGTTATCTAGACGGGAGGGGGGAAGTTTTGGTCAAGACGGTCGCCCAAGCTGTTATCCTTTATTGTATGAACATCTTATTACTTGCAATGAAAGTGACTAAGGAGTTGGAAATGATGATGAATAACTAATGTTGTGGGGCACGAAGCAGGAGGGATGTGGTGGAATTGCTTGGCTTTGGTGGGAACGCTTATGTGAACGCAAAGATTATGGAGGTTTGGGTTTTCATGACCTTTGTGGCTTTACTCTTGCTATGATGGAAAAACAAGGACTGAGACTTCTAACTCATCCAAATACTTTGGACAGTAGGATCTATAAAGAAAAATACTATCATGACGATGATTTTTTTGTCAGCTACGTTTCAAAATAATAGTCTAAGCCGAATGTGGCGAATTATACGTGAATCTCAAGAAATAGTAAGGAGGGTATATAAATGGAGGATTAGAGATGCATCCCATGAAAATCTCAGAGGTCACTAGCAAGCTACAACTTATGAGGGGGGTTTGATGATGCTTGACATTTAAAAGAACAGGACATAAGGGTACAAGCCCTCCAAAAATATTAGGGTTAGAGATTGCTGAGCTGATCCAGTTAAGGAACAGGCCCTCCAAAAATAGACGTATGCCTCTATAAAGCAGAGTGTACACGGTATTCTTTAGTAAAAGGCGAAAGAATAGTTCGCTATGTACTCACTGCGAGGCTGCGTGAATTTTAAAGTAGAGTTTGAGTCGTATTTTATATTGTCTAGCTTCAAAGAGGAAGGATTGCATTCTTGCACACTAGAAATGTGGTAATAGTGGAACATGTCAAGTTGTAAAGACTTGTCCTGTAGCCTACCTCCTTAGCTTCTGCAACAGGCACTTTCTTGAAATGGTTTAACAGTTAGAAGTTCCTCTGGTCCTCCTCATGTTTCTTTTACACACCCCATGAGCAGAGAGTAAGGAACATGACGATGACAATGCTTAGGACTTAACAACAAGCAAATAATGGTTATAAAAGAAAGTGATATTGAACTAAAAATGGGTAGGGGCCGCGCGAACGTAGGCCCCCGCTGCAACAAATTATGATGTAGGCTCTTTCTCATTGGAAATACCTTAGCCCAACACCCCTCCTCAATGTGCAATGGAGGTCACTGGCCTAGACCACAAACCTTCTTGATCACTTGTAGATCCCGTCCAGGTAAGTATGTTGTCAAGTTGCACTTAGCTTCTATTTTATACTTGTTTCTCCTCTCCTGATGTCCTTTTCCTTTCAATGTGGTATGGTGTCATGCTTCTCTATACTTACGAGACAAGCTTCACTATTTTTATTATTATAACCCAGCTTGATTATATCCCTAATATGACAACAGTAGTAGTAGAATCAAATAAAGAGCTTATGTTATTCTTAGGCGATCCAATAAACATTAGTGCAAGGATGCTCATTTTTAGGCTTGTGCATTATACTATAGCAACAAGCTCAGGTCAGAAATAGAAAACCTTACCACAGTAGATAGGAGGACTTTAAATATCTAAAATATTTGTTATGAACAAGTAAATAAAATTGAACTGAGAATTGGTGGGGTGTCCCAAGCTCTTGCAATAGTGCAACACATGAGCGACACTTGAGAATCCCCTAGAGCAAGCTCTAGTAGTGGGAAACTCTCCCTAAAAAAATTAATTTAATGTCGTGTGAGCTATTGGCTCACATATCAGATATTAAACTAATAAGAACAGATACTACACTTGATCTTAGCCAAAAGGCCGAGAAAGGTATGATTTGTTCAATTGTTTGAGTATCACTTTTATACCACTACTCTGCTCCGCCTCATGTCTTCTTCAACAATGTGGTATTCCCTATTCTCCACCTTTCACAAACCAAAAGTTGAGTCACGTAAATTCATTCATTTAAGTGTCCTAACTACTAATATCATCTTTTCACACAATTTTATCCCTTACCTAATAAATTAGTATGTCAAGGGACACATAAGCTCTCTCGCTTTCAGTTTTACAATGATCAAAATAGGTTTTGACAATTTGCCTTTGTTGGACATATATGCTACCCTAAAGAAGGATCTCCTCGACTTTATTTTCCCTTCAATGAGATCTATAGCCTCAACACTTCTGCACTCTTGTCAATCTCTCGTGTTTAAGGAACAAATCCTCCAAGAATTAACAATCATGTAACGTCACATGCTTAACTGATGTTGCACACCGTTCCTATCAAAAACTGTGGAGAGCATTTTAATCTAATTGTGTTCCAACGGGTTATGTTTCTATTCGCTGAAATAGGAGTTTCGAGAGCTCAAAAGCAATAGATATCCAAAGGGTTGCGAGATAGCAAATAGTTGCGTTTCTTTGGCTCAAAAACCCACAATATAAACACCATTTGAAACTAAAAGACGCATTTCTTGAACTAGTTAAGTAGATAACAAATGAATAAACTTTATTCTAATAGGAACCATCAACTTTCTATTTCGCTTCTGTTTGTTGTGAAAGGATTACAGAACTCAGAGATGTTTTTTTTGGAGTTTTTATCTTCTACAACGCATTTGATCAAGACTACTTACAACGGTTATTCTGCTACTTATATTAGTTATTACTTATAAACAAATACGTCACATTGGCCTAAAAAATAAAGAACTTGTGAATGATCATATAATCTATTGATGCCAGCTTTTTTAACTTCAAAGTCCCAGACTCGATGTAAACTCCCCTAATATAATATAGTTGTTGCTCTTTCATGATGTTATTGTTTCACTTTTGGCTTGTTTTAGGTCCTTCCATTCGTTCTTCTATATTCTCCAGATTTTGCTCACTATTTCTACATTTGTGTAGAATTTAGATTATTAATGCATGTCTCTTTTCAGCGTGTATAAGATGACAACTAACAATTCCAATGTCTTCTATTGTGCATTCATCTTATGATGTTGATACACAATTAAACAACGACAATCGAACCGTGCTTTCGACAAAGATGAACTAGAACTACTACTCTCTTGCACCCTTTAACCATTCTTAACACCACAAAGTTAGAATGCAAAGATCAAAAAAATGAAGCAAGTTATATAAACCTGTAACTCAAAGTTAATAATAATGCTCGTCAGTTGAACATTTGTCCACCGTCATATTCTTGCAAAAATGCAACTAGTCGTAACTACTGTTGAGCAAAATTAACTCAAACAAAGATATATTTTCTCGCACTTAAAACACCCAGTCCTCCAATCCTAACTCATGTTCATGCATCCTTCTAGTTTGTATCAGTAACTCATAAAGGAAATTAGTTTAAGAAATGATTACAACTGTGTAAAGTAAAAACATTTGCTCGCCAGCAAAGAGTTTTTCATGTGTGAGAATTAATATTCATGAAAATACTAAAAAGTAAAAATATATCATGACCAAACACTCAATAAGCGTTTGTAGTCCAACGGTTAGGATAATTGCCTTTCAAGCAATAGACCCGGGTTCGACTTCCGGCAGACGCAGCACATAAATTGGAGATTGAGTTTCAATACAGTCAATGCAATCCAAAGACTTTTGAAATCAATGCTAATAGGTCATTGAGCTTTGAGTAATATCTCTGTTTTAGCCGCCAAAATCCTAGTTACAGCATTCACAATCACCTTGTTACATAGCTTGTCATTTTAACTTTTGTATTCTTTTAAGACGAACTCAGCTAACTTTCTAAGTTAGTTCAGTTTAGTTCGATTAGTTAATAATCTGGTTAATTATAAACTGTTGATATTTAAACCTTGTAATCAAGTATAATTTGGTTTTATATATACTTAGTTTAAATTATAATTTGATAATATAATCCCGACAAGGAGTCTCCGACAAGGATTCCCTCTTTCCCTTCCATTTCATTTTATTGGAGGGTCTCTCAGCAGTGATTCAAAAAAGAGTGGAAGATGGTAGTTTGCTGAGACTTATAGTTTGTAAAGGATCTCCAGTTGTAACTTATATCCTCTTTGTGTATAATAGCTTTTGTTTTATGCTGGCAGGGGTTGGTGAAGCAAGGATGTTGAGGAGGTGTTTGAGAAGTATGCAGAATCCTCGAGTCAACTTATCAATTATGAGAAGAGTGTCATCTTCTTCTCTTAAGATATAGACGATATGCTCAAGCAAGGAATTGCGTGGATAAGATATAGACGATATGCTCAAGCAAGGAATTGTGTGGGTGTTTGGTATTTCTGCTCCATTTAACACCAGGTGGTATATTGGCCTACCCTATTTGATTGGACTAAATAAGTCAAGAGCGTCTGTGTACCTCAAGGAACAGTTATGGTGAAAAATCCAAACGTGGAGAGATAGGGTTATCTAGACGGGAGGGAGGAAAGTTTTGGTCAAGACGGTCGCCCAAGCTATTATCCTTTTGTATGAACATCTTATTGCTTGCAATGAAAGTGATTAAGGAGTTGGAAATGATGATGAATAACTATTGTGGTGGGGGCACGAAGCAGGAGGGATGTGGTGGAATTGCTTGGCTTTGGTGGGAACGCTTATGTGAACGCAAAGATTATGGAGGTTTGGGTTTTCATGACCTTTGTGGCTTTAGTCTTGCTTGATGGAAAACAAGGACGGAGACTTCTAACTCATCCAAATTCTTTGGACAGTAGGATCTATAAAGAAAAATACTATCATGACGATGATTTTTCTGTCAGCTACGATTCAAAATAACAGCCTAAGCTGAATGTGGCAAAGTATACGTGCATCTCAAGAAATAGTAAGGAGGGTATATATATGGAGGATTGGAGATGCATCCCGTGAAAAGCTCAGAGATCACTAGCAAGCTACAACCTATGAGGGGGGTTTGATGATGCTTGACATTTAAAAGAACAAGACATAAGGGTACAAGCCCTCCAAAAATATTAGATTTAGAGATTGTGGAGCTGGTCCAGTTGAGGAACAAGCCCTCCAAAAAGAGACGTATGCCTCCAGTACAAAAAAAACTCCTTTTATCGTCAGTTGAAACGTAGCAATTTAGCGTCGGTCGGTCAACAACTGACGCTAAGAGGTTTACCTCGCGTTTTAGCGTCGGTTGATAGGTGACCGACGCTAAAATGGGACAAAGAGCCGACGCTATTTCTCAGTTTTGGTTCGATTTTTGGCTGACCGGACGATTAAATTGACGTTGGTCAGCAGAAAGAGAATAGCGTCGGTCATAACCGACGCTAAAACGTGAAAAAATAGCGTCGACTGACACGCGTTTTAGCGTCGGTCATCGACCGACGCTAAATGTCGAAAGTATAAATACCCCCAGCCTAGCGTCAGCACTCATTATGCACCTCTCCCCACAGTTTCAAATCCTCTCAACTTCCCAAATCCTCTGAAATTGCCGACATTCGAGCTAGGAGCTGCTGTGATGCTGTTCTGATCACCCGTGCTTCCTTCACATCTCCTCCTGTGTATCGGTGTAAAGTTATTTAATTTTTTAATTTCTAGATTGTAATTTAAATTTCGTTTATTTGGTAGAGAATTAGAATTGTATATGTTCTGATTATTAGGATTGTAGAGAATTAGAATTGTATATGTTGTGATTATTAGAATTGTAGTGAAATGAAATTGCTGTGACTCCTAGAATAGTATTGAGTTGTAGATTGTATAAGTCATTAGCATTGTAGTGAATTGAAATAGTTATTCTGATTAGTTCTAATTGTATGTGTTGTGATTATTTTTCCAGTGCCCGTATCGAGTAGTTGTTCTGTCTTCTGTCTTTTTATCACTCACATTGGTGTAAGGTATTCATTTCTTAGCTTTTTTTTACACGTAAATTAATTGATTGTAATATGCATGATTAAACTAGTATAATAATATGTATGTTGCGAAGATTAATCTAATTCCTAGTAATATGTATGTTTTCACTATGATCAGTTATAATTTGTTTTTATGGTTTAATGCGAATAAAAGTATATGATTTGTGTGTTATGTGTTTTCAGTACGAATTATGTGGTAGTTATAATTTTTTTTTGGATGAATTGAGCTGATTTTTATTCATCAAAAAGAGTGGAATAACCGTACAAAAAATCTGTCTACTAAATATCAAAGCTATACAAATCTAGTGAGTGATTCTAATAATTTCCACTTCATCCTTCTTTCCTAAGGCGAAGGTTCGAATCTCGTCTCTGATTATATCAGCAAGTGTGTTTACATCTTTGCTTGCACTTCCAAAGACTCTTCGACACCGTTCAATCCATATTTGACAAACCATTACCCTCCAAAGGAGCATTCTCGCCTTCCCTGCAGTACCTGAGCACTTCCAGCTGCTGACCATCTGCATTACATCAACCCATGGCTTCCTTACAATAGCTGGCAACACATTTGAAGCAACCTGGACAGTATATGGGCACTCTACAAATAAGTGTTCCCTGGTTTCCCTTTGGTCCATACACAGCACACACCTCTCATCAACATTACTGTCCCATGTGCTTACCTTATCTTTTGTATATATTCGAGTAATGACAATCAGCCAAGTAACTACAGCTCTTCTAGGGATACTGTACCCTGTCCATACAGCATCATACCAAGGGACAGTTTGACCAACAGGTCTAAGGTCACTCCAAACTGAGCTTACCTTATACTTCTTCATATACTTCCCATTCCATAACCAGTCTCCTTCATCATCTTGCACTATATATTTCTCCACTGAGGCCCTCAACTTTAATAGTTTGCTCCAATGCCAAGATCCAGAGGTATCCTTAACTTGCCAGAAACACCTCCCCTTAAGCCTGTATTTTTTGATCCATGCCACCCATAGGGAGCCTTCCTGCAGCAGTACATTCCAAATGTGCCTTACCACATTAGCCTTGTTCCAAGTTCTCATGTCCTTCAAGCCTAGACCCCCCTCCAGCTTAGGTTTAGATACAGTCTGCCATGCTACTTTAGCTCTAGACTTACTCTCAGCTTTACCCCAAAGAAAATCATTACAGATACGTTCAATTTCTTTAATCAACCCTGATGGCAGAATAAAATGAGACATCCAATATTGCATAGTCCCTCCTATCACTGTCTCAATCAGCTGACACTTGCCTGCATAAGAAAGGTGCTTTGCTTTCCAGTCAGTTACTCTGCTAGTGATTTGATCAATCAAAGCTTTGCAATCACACTTCCTAAGTTTCCCTGCATTCAGAGGAACACCTAGATAACGAAAAGGGAGGCTTCCTCTGCAGAACCCTGAAGTATCAACCAAATCACTCTCCAATGCACTGTCAACACCAGCTGTGTAAATGTTACTCTTGTCTGGATTAAATCTCAGACCTGATAACTGATGAACTTATTTAGAATAGCAGTAACCTCCTCAACTGCCTCCTTATTAGCCTTAGAGAAAACCAGCAAATCATCCGCAAAGCTTAGATGAGTTAGACTAACCCCCTTGCATTGAGGATGCAGATGATACCTCTTAGATGCTACAGACTGTTCGAATAAGCAACTTAAAACCTCCTTTGAAATGACAAAGAGGTACGGGGAGATTGGATCCCCCTGCCTAAGTCCTCTCTTTGCTGGAAAATATCCCATAGATGTACCATTGACATTAACTGACAGCATTGAAGCATGAAAGCATTTTGCAATCCAGTCCACAAACTGAGTAGGGAAATTCATGGACTTCAATGTTTCAAAAACAAAATTCCATTCAATAGAGTCAAAAGCTTTCATCAAATCAACTTTCATAGCACATCGTGGGGAGATACCTGATCTATTATACCCTTTCAACAACTCATGTGCTAGGAGTATTCGATCACCTATGTTTCTCCCTTTTATGAAGGTAGTTTGAGCAGGGCTGATGAGAGTAGGAAGTACCTTAGACAGTCTGTTAGCTAGCACCTTTGAAATCACCTTATACATGACATTACAACATGAGATAGGTCTGTAGTCTTTCATTTCCGCTGCATTAAATTTCTTAGGTATTAAAGCCAGAAGAATAGAATTTATATACATACTTTGGCAGACTGCACCTTTCAAAAAATCTTCTTGCTGCTAATATCACATCCACCTTAACAACCTCCCAGCTATGCTTAAAGAAAAGAGCATTGTACCCATCTGGCCCGGGGCTTTCTCATTTGAGATACTAAACAGGGCCTTTTTGATCTCATCATCTGTAACAGGCTCCATTAAACTCACCCTTTGCTGATCATCTAACTTTCTTCTAATTAAAGAAGGAATATCTCCAACTTCAACCTGGTGACTACTCCCCATAGAGTCTTATAGAAGTTAGTTATAATTTATTTTTAAAATGAGAGTAATTAGTAGAATTGTTTGTTATTTGTAATTAATTGTTAGAATGTGATTAATTTTAGAATTCATTGGTTGAGTTAGGGTTTGTTTTTAAGTTAACTAAACTCGGTACCATATTGCTAGCTACTTCATGGTAATTTTGTACAAACAGTAGTTACTAGTATATTATTTGCTATGATTCCAAATTAATGTTATAACATCTTAGCATTTTACCTAAGTTAACTTATATATAAATTATGATCTCCACTACTTCCCTACACTAAATCAGGTATCTCCTAATGGATAATCTTGGATTAACACCCCAAGATTATCACCGGAGTACATGACTGACTTAGAAAGCTTTCTGAATTTTGCTTTCTCCAACAACAACGACGGAGAGCAAATAGTCTGTCCATGTCCAAAATGTGGATTCAAGAAGTGGCTGTGTAGAGATGATGTCTACGAGCATTTACTCCGCAAGCCATTTCCGCCATGATATACTGTTTGGGATCGACATGGAGAGCGACATGGAGAACGTCTCTATGGATCTTCTTCTAGGACTGCAGTGCATGGAAGTGATCATATTAGATCACTTCGTTCAATGGTTAATGATGCTTTTGGTGTCGTTACTGAGGAGGTCCGCGAGACTACTACTGAAGTACTTGCTAATGAAGATGTTAATGAGGCAGGTCAAATGAATGAATAAATTGCTATGAGCGAAGATAATGACACCAGCATCCCTGAGCCAATAGAAGAGCCGGTTGATGATGACAATGTAAATTTGAGGGATTTACTAAAAGATGGAGAAACGGTACTATACGAAGGATGTAAGAAGTTCTCCAAATTATCTTTCATTCTGAGACTTTATCATATCAAGGGGATGCATAACATCAACGATAAAGCAACACTACAAAAATCCGCTTGTTTAGCGTCGGTCAGAAACGCTGGATAACGTCGGTTGCTGACCGACGCCAAAGGATTTAGCGTCGCTAAAAAAAAGCGACGCCAAATCTACCGACGCTAAATCCGTATAACGAGCGACGCTAAATCCTTGACCGAATGGGTCACTGACCAACCCAATTTTTTTTGTTTTCATTTTTTTATTCGTTTTTTATTTTCATTTTCTATTTTGTCACTCCATTTTCTATTAATGTCCAATCAGTCACTCCATTTCCATTTATACAATTTGGTCACTTAAATTTATTAGGTCACCCTTTTGGTCACTACTTGTCCAATCAGTCAATCCTTTTGGCGACGGCGGCGGCGGCAATGATGACGGCGATGGCGCGGCGGCAACGATGACGGCGACGGATGACTGGAAACAGATGGCTGGGGAGAAATAGAGAAAATGAGAGAGAAGAAGAGAGGAAGAGGAGAAGAAGATGAAGATGGAAGAGGAAGAAGAGGAAGGCTGCATATGGAGATCTAGAAAAGGAAGAAGAGGAAGAGGAAGAAGAAAGGAAGAAGAAGAAAGATGGAGGAGATCTGAAAAAGGAAGAAGAAGAAAGAGGAAGAAGAAGGTGGAGGAGGAAGAAAAAAGATGGAGGAGATCTGGAAAAGGAAGAAGAAGAAGAGGAAAAAGAAGAAGAATTTAATAAAAAGTTTCAGAAAAAGAGAAGAGGAAGAAGAAGAAGGCTGGAGGAGGAAAGATGGAGGAGAGAGATGTGATTAGGGTTAGGATGGCGGCTTAAATATATATGTGTTTTAGCGTCAGTCGCTGACCGACGCTAAAACATGTCGGTAACCGACGCCAAAGCTGGTTGGCTTCGTTTCTGACCCAAAATAAAATTTAGCGTCGGTTTTGGTCAGAATTTAGCGTCGGTCGGCTTTCGACCGGCGCTAAACCCTCGGTCAAACGCGAGTCAAGGGTTTAGCGTCGATTCCTAACTGACCGACGCTAAATACTTCCCCTCCGAGCGACGCTAAAGGCCTTTTTTTTGTAGTGCAATATCAATGATCATTGAGTTGCTGCATGAAGCTTTTGAGTTTGCCAACATACCGCCAACATGATATAGTGCAAAGAAAATGATCAAACGGCTTGGGCTGGGATACACGAAAATTCATGCATGTGTGAACGATTGTATGTTGTACTGGGGTAATGACATAGATGAGACGAGTTGCAGGATTTGCAAGCAGTCTAGATACAAGGATGGTGGTGTTGATGATAACGTAGTTGATGGAAGCAAAGAGAAGAAACTTAAGGCATTGAAAATATATCGATACTTTCCAATAATTCCAAGGTTGCAAAGATTGTTCATGTGCCCTAGAACAGCTGAGAGTATGGTGTGGCATTCTACAGAAAGAACTACTGATGGAATGTCGCGGCATCCACGAGATGGTCAAGCATGGGTTGACTTTGACACTAGGTATCCTGAGTTTGCTTCAGATCCGAGAAATGTTAGGCTCGACCTTGCTACTGACGGCTTTAATCCTTTTGGGAATATGAGCCTTAGTCATAGCACATGGCCAATTGTACTAATGCCATACAACACGCCTCCGTGGGAATGCATGAAGTCAACAGGTATGATATTGTCTGGTATCATTCCGGGAAAGAAAGCTCCTGGAAATGATATCGATGTCTACCTACAACTTTTACTTGATGAGCTGAAAATGTTATGGGAAGGTGTAGAAGCATATGATTCAGTGAAGAAAGCAAGAGGTCATGGAGGAAACAAAAAAAAGCAGAACAATGGAAGAAGAAGAGTTGTTTCTTTTAGTTACCTTATTGGGAGTTCAATAAGTTGCGACACAATTTGGATGTTATGCACATAGAGAAGAATGTGTGCGATAATATCATGTACACTTTGATAAATGAGAAAGATCGAAGTAAGGATCACTTGAAAACAAGGATGGATTTGAAACTGATGAAAATCAGAAGAGAGCTTTGGCCAAGACCAGATGGGAAAACTTGTCCAGTAGCTATATACACAATGGGTAAACAAGAAATTTAAATAATGCTCGAAACCTTGAAAGACATTGTTGTACCAGATGGATACTCAAGCAACATATCTCGTTGTGTTGATGTGGAGAACCGAAAGATATTAGGGTTGAAAACTCATGATTGTCATATATTAATGCATGAACTTCTACCATTGTCCATCCGGAATGTGTTGCCTGCACAGGTCTCATCTGTCTTAGTGGAATTCTGTTCATGCCTGAAGCAATTATGCTCGAAAGTGGTACATGTTGATAGGTTGGATACGTTACAATAACGCATTGTGGTAGCTCTGTGTCGTTTGGAGATGATATTCCCCTCGTCTTTTTTCACAGTAATGGTTCATCTAGTGGTCCATTTAGTTGAAGAAGTTAGACTTGGGGGACCAGTCTATTACCGTCGAATGTACCCTATATAAAGGTACAATATAACAATCGGTTACATGCATTTGTTATGCGTTTACTTTATTATTTTACTAATACCAAATTCCTTGTTGAAACCAGATTTCTTGGAAAGCTAAAATCTTTTGTCAGAAATCGATCCCAGCCAGAAGGTTCAATTGCAGAAGTTTGGATTTCTGAGGAGATTATTACATTTGTCTCCTTATACTACGAAGATGGAGTTGAAACTCGTTTCAACCGTGGGTCTCGACTCCATGATCAAGTGAGAGATGAATCCCTTGGCATATCCAAGTTCCTTCAATCGGACGTCATGTTGGTGGCGAACACCCCTATAAGTTAAATGATATGGAATGGTTACAAGCACACCGACATGTCCTTATAGGGGTTAATGAAGTCAGTCCTTTCCTACAGTAAGTACATATACTAAACTGCACTTATGGTGTGACTATTATTCTATTTTAATTCTTCTCTATTGAATATGAACTTACTAGGGAGTTCCAAGCAATCACAAAACATCGATTACGAGGAAGATCAGCAGCTGAAGTTGAAAAAACTGTACATAGAGACTTTGTGCAATGGTTTAGGAGTCGTGTAAGTATACTATGAGTTTCATTAACCTTTGCATGATGACAACTTCCAATCATCTAGTTTGTGATATAGTATTATTTTTATTGTCATTTCACAGATACTAGATGATACCCAAGTAGTACATTCGAATAATCTAAGATTGTTGGCACGAGGACCTTCTCGACAAGCTTATCAAGATACTGGTTACGACGTGAATGGTTATCGTTTCCGTACAATTAGTCGTGATAAGGGTCTCAGTACTCAGAATAGTGGTGTGTACGACAGCTATGAAACTCATAGTTATTCTAGCTCAGTGGACAATCGACCTCACACAAGCGAACTCGCGTACTATGGAAAGTTAGAAGACATACTTGAGCTGAATTATTATGGAGATTTTCGTGTGGTATTATTCAAGTGTAAATGGGCTAACACTCACAATCCAAGGTATGTGAAGAAAGATAGGTTGGGGTTCACAGAACTTAATTTCTCACACTTGCTATACACGGGAAGTCGCTTAGATGACGAGCCATTTATTGAAGCAAAGGTCGCCCGAATGGTCTACTATGTGGAAGATAAGGTGGATAAGGGCTGGTGTATTCCTGTACATATCAAACCCAGAGATGTCTACGACATGGGTGATGAGGAAGGCAACTTAGTGCATGAGAGTGAGATGATTATGAATCCAGAGTTGTCTGATTTTGATAATTCCACTGATCTACCCCTAGCCAGGCCTGGAATTGCAGAGTTCAATGATTAACTAGTGTTTGGTAAAATTATTTTGATCTAAGTGTTATTGTTCTATATTCAATACTCGAATGTTTGACATACATATTTGGATTTGGATTTGCAGATATGGCTCCTCGTTCAGGTCCTTGGATGGTAGAGCTCATCGATCCAGCAGGAGTTAGGACTCAGGAGCCTGTGGCTAGTAGCCAGATTTTGAGCCTTCGTGATGGCAAGAAGGTCATCATGCCTTGGGGGCCTCTAGGGCCTACGGTCGCGGGCCCCACCGCTCTGTTGGGCCAGTTCACGGGTTTGTTGGGTAATGACCAGAACCTCATCCCACTACAGTATGAGGAGTGGCCCAACGTGACGGAGGGAGAGAAGAATGATTTGAAGGCTACTGTGTTTGTAAGTATTCAAATATGAAATTCATTCCTGTGTTATGTAAATTTAATAATAAGTACTAATTTATAATCATTGAATTTGATGCAGCGTTGTATCGTGATTGAGCCACCAGAGCTGACAGACGCTGCGACTAAGTGCATCATGGAGGATATTGGCAGGAAGTGGAAGGACTGCAAAACCCGCCTTTGGAGAAGTTATGTGGTTAACACATACAATAATAAATTGAAGAAGGAAGCTGAAGAAGCGGGCCAGGACTTCGACTGGGATGAGTTTGTCCCGCCGAGGATCAAGTGAGGGTGTTGGAGGCAGAGGTCCAGCGCTTGAGCCATCTGGAGGAGAAGGTTCAGCGGCTCAGACAGTTGGTGGGTTCATCTTCTAAGGGAAAAGGGAGTATACACCCAGATATGGATGCCCAGGACATGGACTCGTACAATGACGAGGAGGATGAGTAGGTAGCATGTGTTTTAGGTGTTTAGGGGGATGTTTAAGGTGCATGTGTTAGAACAATGTTTTAGTAGAATGTTTTAGGAGGATGTTTTCGACATTTATAGAACAATGTTTATTAAGTATGTTTATTGATTGGAAAAGTCAATTGTGAAAATGAAATTGATGTATGCAGGGAAATTTATGCAGGTATTGGCACTAGAAGAGTATGAGAAAACAAAAAAAATTAAGCAGAATTCTGCCCACTGGAACCTCTAATAGCGTCGGTCACAACCGACGCTAAATGCTACTGCAGGGTTTGATGATGCTTGACATTTAAAGGAACAGGATATAAGGGTACAAGCCCTCCAAAACTATTAGACTTAGGGATTGTGGAGCTAATCCAGTTAAGGAACATGCCCCTTCAAAAGTAGACGTATGCCTCTATAAAGCAGAGCGTACACGATATTCTTTAGTAAAAGGCGAAAGAATAGTTCGCTATGTACTCAATGCGAGGCTACGTGAATTTTAAAGTAGAGTTTGAGTAATATTTTATATTGTCTAGCTTCAAAGAGGAAGGATTGCATTCTTGCACACTAGCAATGTGGTAATAGTGGAACATGTCAAGTTGTAAAGACTTGTCCAGTAGCCTACCTCCTTAGTTTCTGCAATAGGCACTTTCTTGAAATGGTTTAACAGTTAGAAGTTCCTCCAGTCCTCCTCATGTTTCTATTACACACCCTATGTGCAGAGAGTAAGGAACGTGATGATGACAATGCTTAGGACTCAACAACAAGCAAAGAGTGGTATAAAAGAAAGAGATATTGAACTAAAAATGGGTAGGGGCTGCGCGAACGCAGGCCCCCGCTGCAACAAATTATGACGTAGGCTCTTTCTCATTGGAAAGACCTTAGCCCAGCACCCCTCCTCAATGTGCAATGGAGGTCACTGGCCTAGACCACAAGCCTTCTTGATCACTTGTAGATCCCATCCAGGTAAGTATGTTGTCAAGTTGCACTTAGCTTCTATTTTATACTTGTTTCTCCTCTCCTGCTGTCCTTTTCCTTTCAATGTGGTATGGTGTTATGCTTCTCCATACTTACGAGACAAGCTTCACTATTTTTATTATTATAACCCAGCTTGATTATATCCCTAATATGACAACAGTAGTAGTAGAATCAAATAAAGAGTTTATGTTATTCATAGGCGATCCAATAAACATTAGTGCAAGGAAGCTCATTTTTAGGCTTGTGCATTATACTATAGCAACAAGCTCAGGTCAGAAACAAAAAACCTTACCATAATAGATAGGAGGACATTAAATATCTAAAATATTTGTTATGAACAAGTAAATAAAATTGAACTGAGAATTGGTGGGGTGTGCCATTCTCTTGCAATAGTGCAACACATGAGAGACACTTGAGAATCCCATAGAGCAAGCTCTAGTAGTGGGAAACCCCCCTAAAAAAATTAATTTAATATCGTGTGAGCCATTGGCTCACATATCAGATATTAAACTGATAAGAACATATACTACACTTGATCTTAGCCAAAAGGCCGAGAAAGGTATGATTTGTTCAATTGTTTGAGTATCACTTTTATACCACTACTCTGCTCCGCCTCATGTCTTCTTCAACAATGTGATATTCCCTATTCTCCACCTTTCACAAACCAAAAGTCGAGTCACGTAAATTCATTCATGTAAGTGTCTTAACTACTAATATCATCTTTTCGCACAATTTTATCCCTTACCTAATAAATTAGTAAGTCAAGGGAGACATAATCTCTCTCGGTTTCAGTTTTACAATGATCAAAATAGGTTTTTACAGTTTGCCTTTGTTGGACATATATGCTACCCTAAAGAAGGATCTCCTCGACTTTATTTTCCCTTTAATGATATCTATAGCCTCAACACTTCTCTACTCTTGTCAATCTCTCGTGTTAAAGGAACAAATCCTCCAAGAATTAACAATCATGTAACGTCACATGCTTAATTGATGTTGCACATCGTTCCTATCAAAAACCGTGGAGAGCATTTTAATCTAATTGTGTTCCAACGAGTTATGTTTCTATTCGCTGAAATAGGAGTTTCGAGAGCTCAAAAGCAATAGATATCCAAAGGGTTACGAGATAGCAGATTGTTGCGTTTCTTTGGCTAAAAAACCCACAATATAAACACCATTTGAAACTAAAAACGAATGAGACGCATTTCTTGAACTAGTTAAGTAGATAACAAATGAATAAACTTTATTCTCATAGCAACCATCAACATTCTATTTCGTGTCTATTTGTTGTGAAATGATTACAGAACTCAGTGATGTTTTTTTGGAGTTTTTGTTTTGTACAACGCATCTGATCAAGACTACTTGCAACAGTTATTCTGCTACTTATATTGGTTATTACTTATAAACAAATACGTCACATTGGCCCAAAAAATAAAGAACTTGTGAACGATCATATAATCTATTGATGCCAGCTTTTTTAACTTCAAAGTCCCAGACTCGATGTAAACTCCCCTAATATAATACAGTTGTTGCTCTTTTATCATGTTATTGTTTCACTTTTGGCTTGTTTCAGGTCCTTCCATTCATTCTTCTATATGCTCCTGATTTTGCTCACTATTTCTACATTTGTGTAGCATTTAGATTATTAATGCATATATCTTTTCTGTGTGTATAAGATGACCACTAACAACTCCAATGTCTTCTAGTGTGCATTTATCTTATGATGTTGATACACAATTAAACAACATCAATCGAACCATCCTGTCGACAAAGATGAACTAGAACTACTACTCTCTTGCACCCTTTAACAATTCTTAACACCACAAAGTTAGAATGCAAAGATCGAAAAATGGTTCGATTGAAAGACTTTTGAAATCAATGCTAATAGGTTATTGAGCTTTGAGTAATATCTCTGTTTTAGCCGCCAAAATCGTAGTTACAGCATTCACAATCTCCTTGTTACATAGCTTGTCATTTTAACTTTTGAATTCTTTTAAGACGAACTCAGCTAACTTTCTAAGTTAGTTCAGTTTAGTTCGATTAGTTAATAATCTAGTTAATTATAAACCATTGATATTTAAACCTTGTAATCAAGTATAATTTGGTTTTATATAGACTTAGTTCAAATTATAATTTGATAACGTAATCCCGACAAGGAGTCTCCGACAAGGATTCCCTCTTTCCCTTCCATTTCATTTTATTGGAGGGTCTCTCAGCACTGATTCAAAAAAGAAGTGGAAGATGGTAGATTGCTGAGATGTATAGTTTGTAAAGGATCTCCAGCTGTAACTTATATCCTCTTTGTGTATGATAGCTTTTGTTTTATGCTGGCAGGGGTTGGTGAAGTAAGGATGTCGAGGCGATGTTTGAGAAGTATGCAGAATTCTCGAGTCAACTTATCAATTATGAGAAGAGTGTCATCTTCTTCTCTTAAGATATAGAAGATATGCTCAAGCAAGGAATTGCGTGGGTAAGATATAGACAATATGCTCAAGCAAGGAATTGCGTGGGTGTTTAGTATTTCTGATGCATTTAACACCAGGTGGTATATTGGTGTACCCTATTTGATTGGACTAAATAAGTCAAGAGCGTCTGTGTACCTCAAGGAATAGTTATGCTGAAAAATCCAAACGTGGAGAGATAGGGTTATCTAGACGGGAGGGGGGAAAGTTCTGGTCAAGACAGTCGCCCAAGCTATTATCCTTTATTGTATGAACATCTTATACTTGCAATGAAAGTGACTAAGGAGTTGGAAATGATGATGAATAACTAATGTGGTGGGGCACGAAGCAGGAGGGATGTGGTGGAATTGCTTGACTTTGGTGGGAACGCTTATGTGAACGCAAAGATTATGGAGGTTTGGGTTTTCATGACCTTTGTGGCTTTAGTCTTGCTATGATGGAAAAACAAGGACTGAGACTTCTAACTCATCCAAATACTTTGGACAGTAGGATCTATAAAGAAAAATACTATCATGACGATGATTTTTTTGTCAGCTACAATTCGAAATAACAGCCTAAGCCGAATGTGGCGAAGTATACGTGAATCTCAAGAAATAGTAAGTAGGGTATTTAGATGGATGATTGGAGATGCATCCCATGAAAATCTCAGAGGTCACTAGCAAGCTACCACCTATAAGGGGGCTTGATGATGCTTGATGATGACACTCGAATTGACGTGATTATCAGCCTCATTTAAGCAACATTTCAACTTAAGACACGGTTTTTAGGGTAGAATAGTGAATATTCACTCAACCGATCCATCTCATGCCTTTTGTGTTACCTTGGCCCATTTCGGGTCTATTTGATGGTTTTCTAGTGTTTTCGTGTTAGCACAGGTGTTCGCCATCAAATACGGTAGCCAAGGACGTGTCTAAGGCACTGGAACCCCGAAGAATCACACCCGAATCAACCATAAAAAGTCATTCAACTCAAAAGGAATTCCTGCTCTATTTTACACACAGATTTTCGGCGAAAATACCATTGAGTTTTCGCTGAAAATACAAGAAGGAATCAACTGTCCCTCCCAAGAAGAAGTTTTAGGCGAAAACCTTGGGAGTTTTTGCCGAAAACCCTAAGCCATTTCAGCCAGAAGAAACAGACGGATCAAGCCAGCTTTTCAACAGGTATTTTCGCCGATAATCTCCTTGTATTTTCGGTAAAAATTCAAGTAAAAATCAGCAGTTGCTCGGTTAGGTTTAAATACAAAATCAGCGGCTAAACAAAAGGACACAATTTACACTGGGACGAAAAATCCCAAGACTGAGGCTAGAGAGAGAACGAGTGGATAGAGTTCGAGGAGCCAGGAACGGATCGTGACGCCATCCATCCATCTCGGAGAGCCAGTGCTAGGAGTTGAAGATCCAGCAGATTGAAGCTGCAAGGAGTCGTCGAAATTAGGTTTTACAGTTCTTCTCTGTCTTCCCTACCTGAGATGTATTCTTTGTTTGTCTTCGATTCTTCTGTATTGAATATGAGTAGCTAAACTCGTATAGCTTAGATTAGATGAACCCTAAGTGACCCAGGGTTTAAAGCGGTCATGGATCGGCGATGATTAGATTCGAAATTCATTCAGTTTCTCCTTCATGTTTGATTTGTTCTTTGTTCTCTGCGTTTCTTGTCTGGTTTGGCCACCTAGATTAGATTCTTGTTAAGCTAAGGATAGAAGCGAACGCTCGCCTTACTTTAAAACACCAAATCGAATAATTAACCTAATCATTGGAGTGTGCCTTTCGTAGGAACCAATTAGGGTTGATCCATTGCAAGAGTAACTCATTAATCGTTAGAATTTGCACCAGTTAGTTAAGTCATTGCGAGAGGCGATCGTACCTGGGTGGCTAATTAATCATGGTAGCTAGATCGGATAGAGCGAACGTTTGCCAGTCTTAAACCTAAGGGCCAGGAGTTATGATGGTGTCTGTGAACTGAATGAACTAGAATCGGAAATCGCTGATCTGTTGATTGCTGTTGCTCTGGTGATCTAAGGGGGATTCGGAATCTAAGCTTGTCTGTCGTCTTTCTTAGTCTATCAATCAATCTTTCTTCGCCTTAATTTCATTTGAATTTATCTTTGCATTTTAGTATAGAAGTCGTGGAACTCACACCACACACTAAGTGTTTAACCTTGAATTTAATTGCCAACATATTTGAGTAAGGAAGTAGAGGAGACCCGTGGAATACGATCTACCCTAGCTTCACAGCTTGGTAGTTATTTAATCGACCGCTATTCTGCAGCACATCAAATTGGCGCCATTGCCGGGGACCTCTTCTATTTCGTTGAAAGAAGAGTTGGCATTTTTTATTCCTCTACCTTTCCATCTTTCATTTCCCATCACACTTCGATTTTACACCGGTTGTGTTTGTTTTTGTCTCTTGCAGATCATAGCAGGTACAGAATCGATCACTTCCATTCCATCTTTCCCTTCCGCAATGGCTACTCCTAAGAGTGTTGCAGACTACAGTAAGCCGCGCGCATCTAACGTTCGATCCCCATTACCGTGCTTTCCAATGACAACGATCCTGACTATGAGATTAAGATTCCTCTCCTAGAACTGATCTCTAGGGACGTACAATTCGAAGGAAAGCCAGATGATAATCCCTGCACACATATAGCTGACTTCCTGGCTGTCTGTGAAACTTTCAAGTCTGGGAACCTCAACAAGAACGCTTTATGTCTCCGAGCTTTTCCATTTTCTCTCAGAGGCGCAGCTAAGCAGTGGCTTGGAAGCAAACCACAGGTCATTACACTAATTGGGAGACATTAGCTCAAGATTTGGTTGAGGAGTACTTCCCTCCAGCAAGGACAATTGCTTATAAAGACCGTATCTCCAGGTTTACTCAGAGAGAAGATGCAAGCCTGTACGACACTTGGAATGAATTCCAATCCCTTCTCTTCAACTGCCCTCACCATGGGTATGAACAAAGGCAGCTGGATGAGTTCTTTGCTCGTGGTATGTGCGAAGAATCTGCGAAGTGGATCAATTCCCTAGCTGGCGGAGACTGCACCGCCCTTACTCCTCAAGATGCTCTTCTGCATTTTGCTAGCTGTGCTTTGAAATCTAGAAACTGGGAGAGACAAAGGAAAGGAACCAAGAGTCAGTTGAGCGTTGCAGAACAGATCAAGGAAGAAGTTCAGAAACATCTACAAGCAGCTGGTATTCCTCTCGATCACCCGTCAGCTACCCTCTTTTCGGCTGACTGTGGATGGTGTGGAACCTGTGCTCATAACGGTGGAAGCTACCTCAACTTTGGTAAAGCAGAAGTCTGGTCTACCGAAGAAGTAAATTTCGTGGAACAAGGCTTCGCCAACAATCAAAAAGGCTACGCCGGTTATAGAAACTACGTGTCACGGAGCCAGAGCAACCGGTTAGTAGATCCTTATCAGAGACCTCCGGGATTCATTGGAGGACAGCAACAATTTCACGCAAAGCCATATTACAATAGAGACATAGATTATAAGAAGAAGTTCGATCAGATCATGAGCAGACTCAACGACCACGACATTCAGTTAAAAGCTCAAGCCGCACTCAATTAAGGACAAAGAGCTCAAAGCCAAAGGATAGATGATGCAATAAGCAATATGACAAGACTTTTCACTAGCAATCCTTCCCTTAATCAAACAGCATTTCAAGCAGATCTCTGTCCTAAAAGCGAGCAAGCTCAAGCTATTACCACCAGAGCGGCAAGCAAACAACCGACCCAAAGGCTCCTGAACCTGACGTGATACCAGATACCAGTGCTGCCATGGATATGCCAGAAATTGAAGATATCATAGAAGAGGAGGAAGAAGCATCTGCTCCTCCCCCTCCTCCTCCCAAGACAACTCCTGAACCCGTATTGGCGCCATATATACATCGGATTCCCTTCCCAAAGGCTGTAATGAGCAAGGCTAAGGATCACGAAACTCAGTATAAGAAGTGGTACAATGTTCTTAAGACTGCAGAGATCAAGATACCAGTAACAGAAGCTGTGGAGATCATACCACCTCTTGGGAAGTTCTTTAAGGATCTCATGAAGAAGGTGAAGAACGGGGAGGCGTACTCTGTCACGCTCACTAATGAATGCGCTTCTCTCTTTGGTGCGCCATCTCCCATAAGACAGCCGCCACCACCCCCAGCTAAGTGTTCTGATCCCGGTCCTTTTACATTACCGTGCATCATTAATGGTATTAAAATTGATCGTAGTCTGGCTGATTCTGGTGTTTCTATTAATGTTATGCCTGTTTATCTATATGAAAAGTTGAACCTAGGGCAATTAAAACCGATTACTTTGCATCTCGTGTTAGCCGATAGGTCTGTCAAGCTACCTAAGGGTATAATAGAATATGTAGCTGTTTGCTGTGGTCCGTTTACTATAATTGCAGATTTCATTGTTTTAGATACTCGCGAGTTAGACGGAACACTTATCCTAGGTCGACCTTTCTTAACTACTGCTGGTGCAAATATTAACTGCGAACAAGGCCTGTTAACTTTAAGTGTAGGACAGGAGAGTGTTGCATTCCGCATTAAAGATAGCATGAGATATTCTATTGCTCAAGATGATAAATGTTATACTGTTGATCCCCTAGAGTTGGCCTCGGCCAACTTTGTTACTAATGCTTTATCTAGTGATCCACTAGAGTTGTGTTTGATTTCAGGAATTGATAGTGCACTAGAAGACCCAGAGCAGCGCCTATGGCAAGATGAGTTAGACGAGCAGAAGGCAACATTCACACACATTCATGCGCCTACACATATTGAGCCAGCATCGAGTCGGATCACTACTTCATATGAGAATCCGCCATAACTCGACTTGAAGGAGCTACCTGACCATCTAGAGTATGCATTCCTGGGAAGGAATTCCAGCTGCCAGTCATCATCAATTCGAACCTATCTCCCGAGCAGAAAGAGCAACTGATTAGGCTACTAAAAAAGCATGTCCGAGCTATTGACTGGCAGTTGGCCGACATCAGAGGCATCTCTGAAACCTTCTGCAAGCATCGGATAGTTGTGGATGAAGAGTTCAAACCGGTCAGACAACCACAATGCCGATTAAACCCTCTGATGCAGGAAGTTGTGAAGAAAGAAGTCCTTAAGCTTTTGGATGCTAGTATCATCTATCCTATTGCCGACAGTCCTTGGGTCAGTCCGACTCAAGTCATCCTGAAGAAAGGAGGAATCACCGTCATCCCTAATCCTAAGGGTGAGCTCATCCCAACTCGCACGGTTACCGGATGGAGAGTCTGTATCGATTATCGATGACTCAATGATGCCACCAAGAAGGATCACTTTCCACTGCCATTCATTGATCAGATGCTTGAACGATTGGCTAGTCATGATTACTACTACTTCTTAGACGGGATGTCCGGTTACTTCCAGATCCCCATCGAACTTGATGACCAAGATAAGACGACCTTCACCTGCCCGTTTGGTACGTTTGCTTATCGTCGTATTCCTTTTGGTTTATGTAATGCTCCTGCCACTTTTCAGAGATGCATGCTGGCTATATTTGGAGATCTGGTAGAGAATGTGGTGGACGTATTCATGGACGACTTCTCCGTCTATGGAGACTCATTTTCAAAGTGCCTGGCCAATCTGGACAAGGTGCTAGCTCGTTGTGAGGAGACCAACCTGGCTCTTAGTTGGGAGAAATGTCACTTCATGGTTACCAAAGGCATTGTTCTGGGCCATAGGATCTCTAAGACCGGTATAGAAGTCGATCGAGCCAAGCTTGAGACCATTGCCAGCCTACCGCCACCGACCTCGGTCAAGACAGTTTGAAGCTTCCTCGGTCATGCTGGATTCTACCGGAGGTTCATCAGAGATTTCTCCAAGATCACTCTTCCAATGACAAAGCTTCTTGAGAAAGATGTTCCTTTCGTTTTTTGATAATGCTTGTCTTGCAGCCTTTGAGACTTTGAAGACTCAACTCACCACCGCACCAATCCTTACATCACCAGATTGGAATCTTCCATTCGAGATTATGTGCGATGCTAGTGACTTCGCCGTTGGCGCGGTTCTTGGTCAGAGGAAGGAGAAGAGATTTCATCCTATCTATTTTGCTAGCAAGACGCTCAATGATGCTCAGAGAAACTACACTACTACAGAGAAAGAGCTTCTGGCCATCGTCTTCTTCTTTGACAAGTTCAGACAGTATCTGGTTCTTTCACATACCATTGTCTACACAGATCATGCTGCCCTGCGCCATCTATTAGCCAAGCAGGACTCGAAGCCACGTATCATCCGATGGATCCTTCTCCTCCAAGAGTTTGACATAGAAATTAAAGACAAGAAGGGAGCAGAGAACTTAGCAGCGGATCATCTTTCCCGACTGGAGGAATCACAAACAGGTAAATCTACTACCCCTATCAATGATTCTTTCCCTGACGAGCTGTTGCGTGTTGAAACGTATGAACAGGTTAACAGCATAGCTATCGAGCCCTGTGCAATTCCTCACGCTCAAGATCTGAGTAATGCAGCCGACTCGGAGGAACCATGGTATGCAACCCTGGCTAATTACCTCTCTCACGGCATTGTACCTCCTCAGCTGGATTACAATGCACGCAAGAAGCTCTTTAAAGAAGCCAAGGCATACTTCTGGGATGAGCCCTTCTTATACCGCATCAGCATTGACGAAATGATCTGGAGATGTGTTTCTTACATCAAAGCAGCTGACATCATGCCTAAATGCCATGAAGGACAGTTCGGAGGACACTTCGGCGGGAACCGCACTACAAGAAAGGTACTCGAAACAAGTTTTTTTTTGGCCTTCAATCATTAGTGATTGTGATGCTTTTGCTCATCGTTGTGATGCGTGCCAGCGATCAGGTAACATCTCTAACCGTAATGAGATGCCACAAATTGTTTCTTTAACTGTTGAGATCTTTGATGTTTGAGGAATTGATTTCATGGGTCCGTTCACACCCTCCAACGGAAACAAGTACATTCTTGTAGCCGTTGATTATGTCTCTAAATGGGCTGAAGCTGAAGCTTTACCCACTAACGATTCAAGAGTGGTGGGTCGGTTCCTTACCCGTCTTTTCACGCGTTTTGGTTCACCACGCTTTATCATAAGCGATAGGGGTACCCATTTCCATGGACACTTCGATCGGGTGTGCAAACGCTTTGGCGTCACCCACCGTATGTCCACAGCTTACCATCCTCAAGCTAATGGTCAAGAGGAAGTGACGAATCGTGAGCTCAAGCGGATTCTTGATAGGACAGTTGGCCGGTCCCGCAAGGACTGGTCATCTAAGCTCAATGATGCCTTATGGGCTTATCGAACTGCCTACAAGACTCCCATCGGTACCTCACTGTATCAGCTAGTCTATGGCAAGGCATGCCATTTGCCAGTTGAGCTTGAGCACAAGGCATTATGGGCTAATGAAGAGTTGAATATGAGCTATGCAGTAGCAGGTAATAACCGCCACGACCAGATCGCTGAGCTTGAGGAGCACCGTCTCCACGCATATGAGAGCACAAAGGCACGAAGAGAATTCATGACTCTCAATTAAAGACGATCAAGCTGTTCTACCCCGGAGATGAAGTCCTCTTATATAACTCTCGGTTGAAGCTCTTCCCGGGTAAACTAAAGTCCCGTTGGTCCGACCCTTATACCGTGGTACGACAGACGCCCTTGGGCAGCGTCTTAATTAATTGCATGATCAAGAGCCATTCATGGTCACCGGTCACAGGCTAAAGAGGTATCTGCAAGGATTAGCTGTCTCTTCCATCGACGTGCACTACTTTACGACAGAGCCGTGACACGAATCCATGTATCGTCTCTCTCACGGACGTTAAACAAGAGCGCTTCATGGGAGGCAACCCACGGCTGGAGTCAGTTGTTTTCGTTTTGAGTCGTTTTGTTTTAAACCCCCTTTCTTCAAAAAAAAAAACAGCCGACCATTTTCAAGTGATATTTTCACCGAAAATATACCCAGATTTTCGCCAAAAATTCATGTTTTAAATCAACCTGTTCCTCCTGTTCTCGCCGCCAAGCCTTCTCGCCGAAAACCCTAATCTTTTTGCCGAACATGTTTTCAATTTTAGAGGGAATTTTCGCCGAAAATATCCCAATATTTTCGCCAAAAATTTTGATGGGTTCGGTCGGTATAAAACCCCCCTTCGGTTTTTAATTTTGCGAAAACAACCCCCGCCCCTCCCGATTTTTTGCCGACTCTCTCTCTCACCAGTTTTGCCCGCCGCCACCAGGACCCTCGCCACCGCCGCAACATCAGCCGTCGCCGCCAGCCATTGCCCGCCGTCGCCTATCCCTAATCTACTTCAACCTAGGACCCTAGAATTGGAGCTCCACAGCTCCGGTTCCTCCCGAACAAGTTTTCCATGCTTTTCGTCGATGTCTGGGATTTCCAATCGTTTTCTCGAGTCATGTCTTCACGGTTAGTTGCTCAGCCATTGATTGTGAATCTTTTGGCTTTTTTTGACTTTCGGATTTTGGCACGATTGACTTTGGATGACTTTTTGGTTTTTCCTTGATTTTCATGATTGCTGTTTCGGTGTCGGTTGGCTAGGTTTGGGCAATTCCTTTTGATCTGTTTGGGCTCGTAAATTGTTGTCTGTGCGATTGTGTCTATGGATTCATTCATGATATTTGATTTTCAGTCCGCGTTATTTCTCATGCCCGCTTAGTTGAATGCTGATACTTTGCTGCTCCGTTTCAACTCGGTGATCTCTTGGCTAACTTGCTTACCCCCACTTGTTAATCTAAGTGTGGGGTTGGATTTTGATCTCCAAAGCGATTCAAGACCACCAGTGCAAATAAGACGCAGCGATCCTCGGCTCGTCAGACCAGGGCTCCACCTTCCAAGCCGGCACACACCACCAGCCCCGACACCGGCGGTTGTGGCCGTCATCCCACTGGCTGTACCGGCCCCCGTGATCCCTATTGCCAGTATTCCAACTGCCGCTACTGGAGCCTTACATGCTTTCATCGGTGCCCTTGAGCCACACCAAATGGAGGTCTATCAGAAGATCAAAGACATTCCTCCGGCAAAGGTGGCAGTTCTTTCTTTAGACAGTCTCAAGGAGCACAACCCGACTTGGCACTCCACCGTCGACACCGCCCTTCATAAAGCCGGTTTGCGAGTTCTGACCACTCATGGTTCCCCTACCCGCTTGTCGCCCTTCAAGAGTTCTGGAGTTCGTTCGCGCTCACTCCGACGCCCACACGTGATCAGATATTCGTGTCCTTTCGCCTCGGTGGTGTTCTCCACGAGAAGTCCATCCACGAGTTCGGCCACCTGCTGGATCCGCATGCAAACCTCAATAAAACATTCGCTGGCTTCAAGGACACATACTCCATCACGAGTGCTCCTTACCTAGAAGTGTGGAAGTGGGTCGCTGGCCTAACCGAGATCGAGCCTATCGTTAACCCCACGGTGGGTGATATTGCTAACCCTATTCTTAAATTCTTACATTATGTTTGGGTGCAGTCTTTGTGTTATTGCAGCAGGACAAGCCGTTACCATGTTTCTCTGGAAGAGCTCGTGTATTCCGTGCTTTAGAGGAGGATGCAAACTTCCATCTCGGATGGTGGCATGCACGATTCTTCCACAAGCGCACTACCTCTAAGAAGCTTCTTTCTGAGCTTCCGGGCAGACCCTTCATTTCATTTCTGATCGACAATCTCCAGCTCGGTGCCAAATGGGGCCCCGATATTCCTCGTGTCATGATTGAATACATAGGTGCCGAACTCGCCGTAGCACGGGGCATCGACCTATCGTTGGATTTCGAGAGTTGCAACTCGCTTCCTCACCAAATCCCACAGCCAGTTGAACGCCCACTGCCGCGGGCGCTAATCACCGCTGAGATGAATGAGAGGCTGGCGCGTATTGAGCAGTGGCAGCTAGACTACTCAGCTGGTTCGCTTCAGTGGCAGAAGGACCGAGTAGCCCATGAGGAGATCCAGAACGAGCGATGGACCATTCTACATCAGTTCATGGCCGACCAGGCGGCCAGACATGGAGATGAGCTCGCTTGGCGACAGCAGATGGAGCAGCGACTTGGCATTTCACCTTTCCCGACCCCGGCTCCACCCCCACATGCGGAACAGTGATCAGGTTGTTTCTATCCTTTCCATTTCTTTTCTTTCTTCTTTTCGGGTTTCAATCCAATTTTATTCTGTGTAGATCCGGGGCCTTTGTCCCGGTATCTTTTTTCTTCTTTTGTGTTTTGTAGGTTATTGAGTAGCTACTTCACTCCGCTCTGGCCTCTCCGAGTTCATCCACTACACCGCCCATCACCCTCCAGGTTCTTTGTATCTCTCTACTTTCGTCTGGTCCTGTGAGGACACAGAACCGTCTAAGTGTGGGGTAGGATGTTAGAGAACCATGCATGATCTTGATTGCTATATCTTTGTGTGCCTCGTGATTCCTGTCCAGTCTCTCTAGCATAGAATGGCTCAGTTCTTGATTTTTTATGTTAAGTTGTTGTTCAACCCTTCATAATGATACTTAGACTGCTTAACCTAGAACTTGAGAACCAACGTGTTTACTTTGATGCTAAATTGCCTAGTCAGAACAGAATTTTTGTGAAAAAATTCACACTTGTAGTTTGTAGCCTTGACTGCATGAAAATGACCGAATCCGACTAGCAAACCAACTGTGAGCTTTTGATCCATTGCACGTAACTTGCAATTTCAATTCTTTTTGAGTGGTTTTCTGTTTGCTTGAATGAATTAGAATTTGCATGAAACCTACTCGAGACCACACGATGACACGAGTTCTAGAATGATAGGGCACCCAGATTCAGCTACTAAGCCAGATAGTCTACCAAACGATAAAATCCATTAGGTTTAAACCCTTGAGCTTGGCTGTTCTTTCGGTTCAATAATACATTACAGCCATTTCCCATTCTTTAATTTCCCTGTTGATACCCTGTGGTTGTAGTTCTAGATTGACCTACCGGAAGTCAATTTGTGGTAACCTACCTAAACCCCTCTAGCAACTAAAAGAAAGAATCGGCACAAAAGAAAAAATAGAGAAAAGAAGAAAGAGAGGCAAATCTCGAAAAAAAAATGAAACCAGAAAAATCAGAAAAGTCTCAAGTTTAGTTCAATAAAACGTTCTTCTCCCTACAAATGGAAGAACAAAGTCAGAAAAGAAAAAAAATGTGCAAGAAAAGAAATAAGTGCTAAGTTGCTTGAGGGTATCATAGGACGAGCGTTCACTATCCCACCCGTGTCTGGTTAGACGGTAGGAAGCCGTAGGCTAGATTCGAGGGAAGTTAGTCGAAAGCTACACCGCACCAAAGCCATCATCATATTTTCCCATCATCCATCTCATTATAAACCCTTGTAGTGTCAAATTCGTTACAGTCCTAGCAGTGAAGTCCTTCTTGACTGGTTACTCGTGTTGTCACAGTGGTGGAGATGTGGTCGAAGTGCAAACTTATGACAGAATTCAGTAACAGAAAATGATTGAGAGCTTAAACACAGAGAGTGAGAGTTCCCACTGTACTATATTTTCCTTGTGTGAGGAGTCTGGTCGGTCAGGTCAAATTAGTGCATAATTGGTTACGATTACTTGTCGTGTGCAGTTTATTAGTGAGACCAGGTTGTTTGGCTGATCTGTATGCATATTAGGTTTCTTGTTCTAGGAATTATCTGTCTAATAATTCATTGTGTTTGACTGAGCTTCAATTTGATCGATCTTATCATTTGTGAACATGAGCGTTTCTATTCAGTTGCTTGAGGACAAGCAAAAGTTTAAGTGTGGGGTATTTTGATGACACTCGAATTGACGTGATTATCAGCCTCATTTAAGCGACATTTCATTGCTTAAGACACAGTTTTTAGGGTAGAATAGTGAATATTCACTCAACCGATCCATCTCATGCCTTTTGTGTTACCTTGGCCCATTTTGGGTCTATTTGATGGTTTTCTAGTGTTTTCGTGTTAGCACAGGTGTTCGCCATCAAATACGGTAGCCAAGGACGTGTCTAAGGCACTGGAACCCCGAAGAATCACATCTGAATCAACCAGAAAGTCATTCAACTCAAAAGGAATTCCTGCTCTATTTTACACAGATTTTCGGCGAAAATACCTTTGAGTTTTCGCCGAAAATACAAGAAGGAATCAACTGTCCCTCCCAAGAAGAAGTTTTCAGCGAAAACCTTGGAGTTTTCGCCGAAAACCCTAAGCCATTTCAGCCGGAAGAAATAGACGGATCAATCCAACTTTTCAACAGGTATTTTTGCCGAAAATCTCCTTGTATTTTCGGCGAAAATTCAAGTAAAAAATCAGCAGTCGCTCGGTTATGTTTAAATACAAAATCAGCGGCTAAACAAAAGGACACAATTTACACTGGGATGAAAAATCCCAAGACTGAGGCTAGAGAGAGAACGAGTGGATAGAGTTCGAGAAGCCAGGAACGGATCGTGACGCCATCCATCCATCTCGGAGAGCCAGTGCTAGGAGTTGAAGATCCAGCAGATTGAAGCTGTAAGGAGTCGTCGAAATTAGGTTTTACAGTTCTTCTCTGTCTTCCCTACCTAAGATGTATTCTTTGTTTGTCTTCGATTCTTCTGTATTGAATATGACTACCTAAACTCTATAGCTTAGATTAGATGAACCCTAAGTGACCCAGGGCTTAAAGCGGTCACGGATCGGCGGTGATTAGATTCGAAATTCATTCAGTTTCTCCTTCATGTTTGATTTGTTCTTTATTCTCTGAGTTTCTTGTCTGGTTTGGCCACCTAGATTAGATTCTTGTTAAGCTAAGGATAGAAGCGAACGCTCGCCTTACTTTAAAAAACCAAATCGAACAATTAACCTAATCATTGGAGTGTGCCTTTCGTAGGAACCAATTAGGGTTGATCCATTGCAAGAGTAACTCATTAATCGTTAGAATTTTCACCAGTTTGTTAAGTCGTTGTGAGAGGTGACCGTACTCGGGTGGCTAATTAATCGTGGTAGCTAGATCGGATAGAGCGAACGTTCGCTAGTCTTAAACCTAAGGGTCAGGAGTTATGATGGTGTCTGTGAACTGAATGAACTAGAATCGGAAATCACTGATCTGTTGATTGCTGTTGGTCTGGTGATCTAAGGGGGATTCGAATCTAAGCTTGCCTGTCGTCTGTCTTAGTCTATCAATCAATCTTTCTTTGCCTTAATTTCATTTCAATTTATCTTTGCATTTTAGTATAGAAGTCGTGGAACTCACACCACGCACTAAGTGTTTAACCTTTAATTTAATTGCCAACATATTTGAGTAAGGAAGTAGAAGAGACCGTGGAATACGATCTACCCTAGCTTCACAGCTTGGCAGTTATTTGATCGACCGCTATTCTGCAGCACATCACTTGACATTTAAAAGAACAGGACATAAGGGTACAAGCCCTCCAAAAATATTAGACTTAGGGATTGTGGAGCTAATCCAGTTAAGGAACAGGCCCTCCAAAAATGGACGTATGCCTCTATAAAGCAGAGCGTACACGGTATTCTTTAGTAAAAGGCGAAAGAATAGTTCGTTATGTACTCACTGCGAGGCTGCGTGAATTTTAAACTAGAGTTTGAGTTGTATTTTATATTGTCTAGCTTCAAAGAGGAAGGATTGCATTCTTGCACACTACCAATGTGGTAATAGTGGAACATGTCAAGTTGTAAAGACTTGTCCATTAGCCTACCTCCTTAGCTTATGCAACAGGCACTTTCTTGAAATGGTTTAACAGTTAGAAGTTACTCCAGCCCTGCTCATGTTTCTATTACACACCCCATGAGCAGAGAGTAAGGAACACGGCGATGACAATGCTTAGGACTCACCAACAAGCAAAAAGTGGTTATAAAAGAAAGAGATATTGAACTAAAAATGGGCAGGTGCCGCGCGAACGCAGGCCCACGCTACAACAAATTATGACGTAGGCTCTTTCTCATTGGAAAGACTTTAGCCCAGCACCCCTCCTCAGTGTGCAATGGAGGTCACTGGCCTAGACCACAAGCCTTCTTGATCACTTGTAGATCCCGTCCAGGTAAGTATGTTGTCAAGTTGCACTTAGTTTCTATTTTATACTTGTTTCTCCTCTCCTGCTGTCCTTTTCCTTTCAATGTGGTATGGTGTTGTGCTTTTCCATACTTACAAGACAAGCTTCACTATTTTTATTATTATAACCCAGCTTGATTATATCCCTAATAAGACAACAGTAGAAGTAGAATCAAATAAACAAATTATGTTATTCTTAGACGATCCAATAAACATTAGTGCAAGGAAGCTCATTTTTAGGCTTGTTGATGTGAACCGCTGCAACCGTGGGCAGACGACCCTAACCACCGCAAGTTGGAACGTGCAACGAGGTAGAAACCTTCGGGAACCGGGGGCGGATAAGTACTTTGACCCGTCGGCTATATAACAGCCGGGAACCAAAAGTGTCCAGTCGAAGACGCCACGCCAAGAGATGGATGCTCTTGATGATAACTCAACCTTAAGCAATGCTCCTCACATTAACTTGAAGGGAAAAAAACATAAGTTCTGAAATATATTTAATCAAAGGGGGTTCTCAATACAAGAGGTGATGCGAACCGCCTTCTCCAGGAAGGGATCGACTCAACACCCAATACTATATTATCAGCCCCACGAGAACCTAACTAATGAAACCACGGAGAACACTTGAAATCCACTAAGTAACGACTTAGGAACCCCAAGTATTCAGTCGATGACGCCACGCCAAGAGATGGATGCTCTTGATGATAAGTCGATCTAAACGACAGTCAATTCCATGAAAGTCGAGAAGAGATTAGCAATTCCATGCTAGAGAGAAAACCGAAGTTTTGAGTGTTTATTTCTTTCAAAGTTGTTGTTTACAATGAGGCTAGGCGCCTCTATTTATAGGTGAGGAAGGGAGAACAGGCTCTCCTTTTCCTCCTACGAAATAGCTAATAAAGCTAATAAAGAATACAAAAATAAGGACTGAAACTCGTAGCCTTGTTCACCAAGGAAAAGAGTCATTCCTAAACAATCACACTAAAAAGGAAAAGCTGGAAATTCCTAAAAAACAGCTAAACGGGTTCTGGAAGATTCAGCCAAATAAATACCAAACAAATTCCTAAAATTCTGATCTTTTGCAGATCCGTAGTAGACTCCATGGGCTACAACTTTCATGTTGGGCTTCAACCCAAATTCTATCTCCAGGTAGCCCAAATTCTTCATTCTTTGTCAGACTAGGAATCTGTCCAAAACCAGGAAATCCTAGCTTGATTAGGATTCCTTGCTTGGATGTATTTGGCATCTCCTCTCCATTTCCCGTATCATGAATGGTATTCCATCCCTCCTTGGATCAGGCTCAGGTGGTGGCCTGGTCACAGCTCCTAGCATTGGTTCCCTCGGATCAGCATCCGAGCTCCACTCCTTGATGCTTAGGCCAAGCATCACTAGGACTTGTTCTAGCCCTATCTCCTTCAATTCTTCTCCAAATTCAGCTCCATTTGTTGGAGAGTCATCCTGGGGCCATAAGGATTCCAGTGCCTTTGGAAAATCCCAAAAGGCATGGGTCAATCGTTCGCTGGGCCAAAAGTGCTCCTTTGACGGGCGTTGGCATGGGCCTTGTGCCTGTGGCAGGCTTAGCTTGGGGCCTTCTTCAAATCTGTCCAGGCCTTTTGAGTTCTGCTCCGAGCCTTCTTCCCTGGGTACCTTAGGGGTGTCTTTAGGGGCTGGTGTCGGTCTAGAGCTCGTGACATTTAGCATGGGGCCTAGTTTAGGTGCTAGGCCTTTATCGGGGCTCGGGGCTGGACTTGGCCCTAGGCTTGGCCTGGGGCCTGAACTTGGAGCTTTGTCTCTCCAAGGCTCTGGAGGTGGTGCCGGTGTAGTCCTCGTTCAGCTTCAAGTCTCTAGGCCGAACGATCATTAAATTCTCCTTGTCCGGCGCTCTCATGGAGGTTTCCTGGTCGGGTGTCCGTGGTGGCGTGTCCACGCCGGCCTTGGGGACCAGGGTCACGTCATTCCCCTCTTCTTGAAAAGGATTCGTCCTCGAATCCATACCTGGTGCACCATTAGAAAATTTAAGAATAACTACTAGGGCGTGTAGGACTTGACCTGGTAGTTTCTCGGCTGTCCCTGGGGTCTCGGACCGTATCGGGGCTGGTACGGGTGCTCGGGGCTCAGGCGCCGGGCGCTGGTCGGGCGCCGGTGGCTGGTCGGGCGCCGGTGGCTGGTCGGGCGCCGGGGACTGGTCGGGCGCGGGGGCTGCTCGGGCGCTGGGTGCCGGTCGGGCGTCTGTGGCTGGTCGGGCGCCGGGGCTAGGCACTTGGGCGCCGGTGATGGGCGCTGGGGCGCTAGGTGCTGGGGCGCTGGTGCTTGATGCTGCGTCGGGGCTGGGGCCGGGGCCGGTGCCGGGTCTGGTGTCGGGGCTGGTGCTTGGTGCTGAGCCGGTGCTTGTGCTGGTGCTAGCGCTTGGTGCTGGGCCGGTGCTGGTACTAGCGCTGGGCGCTGGACCGGTACTGGTGTTGGTGCTAGCGCTGGGCGCTGGGTCGGTGCTGGCGCTGCCCCTGGTGTTGGCACTCGGTGCTGGGCTGGCGCTGAGCATAGCGCTGGCCTGGTGCTGGCTCGGGGCAGGGCTGATGCTGGTCCGAGGCAGGGCTGATGCTGGCCCAATTCTGGCGCCATAGCCCTCTTCTTCTCTTTTCTCCAGTCTTTCCACCATGGCTCGTTTGTTGGGGCAGGCTCTCACCGTGTGATCTCGTACTTGGCACTCATCACAAATAATCCCACTCAAAGGGTTAATAGGTTTATAGATACCTTGTGTGGTTCGGCTCGGCCTTCCTCTACTCGTCCATGCTCTTCGTGGGAAATTTTCAGCTTCTCTTCGTTCCATCCCTTCCCGTTGGTGACTATCTCCATTAGGTGCTCCAAACTGCTCGAAGAATCGGTTCATGTTTTGAGCTAGGGTAGCTATGTGTGCCTCCAAAGCAGCAAGCCTTTCATCTGTCATGATTAGTACAAGAAGCAACACTTCTACAAGACAAACCCTAGATCTACTAGGAAAAGAATATGTAGACTAAAATCCTAAACCAACTAGGAAAAGGATAAAAGAATCAAGTTCTAATCCAACTAGGAAACAACTAAGAAACTTACACGAAAAGAACTTGGCAAGGTGGCCTTGCTTTGGTTGGGTTTTTCTATTTTTTTAACCTCTTTTGATATTTTCCTTGATGGATTTTGATGGCCACCAGCTTTTTCTGCCTTACAATGAAAGACTCGAATACAAGAAATAAAAAGATGAAGATTTTCGAAGCAATTTTCTAAGAACAAGAAAAGTAAAGGATATGGATCCAAGAATGAACCTAGAAACTGGGATAGATTGTTGGTCCAAGAGTTGAACCGTGCTCTGATACCAGCTGATGCGAACCGCCTTCTCCAGGAAGGGATCGACTCAACACCCAATACTATATTATCAGCCCCACGAGAACCTAACTAATGAAACGCGGAGAACACTTGAAATCCACTAAGTAACGACTTAGGAACCCCAAGTATTCAGTCGATGACGCCACGCCAAGAGATGGATGCTCTTGATGATAAGTCGATCTAAACGACAGTCAATTCCATGCTAGAGAGAAAACCGAAGTTTTGAGTGTTTATTTCTTTCAAAGTTGTTGTTTACAATGAGGCTAGGCGCCTCTATTTATAGGTGAGGAAGGGTGAACAGGCTCCCCTTTTCCTCCTACGAAATAGCTAATAAAGCTAATAAAGAATACAAAAATAAGGACTGAAACTCGTAGCCTTGTTCATAGGGGTGGCTAATGGTACGGGCTCGGGTACCCATACCCACTAAGCTTCGGGTAGTGGGTACCCATAACATACAAAATCAATCCCGAAGCCCGAACCCGAACGGGTAGTGGGTACCCACTAACCCAAACGGGTTCGTTACGGGATACCCACTAAACCCGATACGTAGCACTATTTTTCATCAGACGAATTTACGACTCATCCAACGACCACAATTTCACTATTCGTTTGTGAATTTGTTTATTTCAACTCAATAACATAATAACAAACATTGTAATTTGTAAGTACTGCATCTTAGATAGTACTTTTAATTTGTAAGACTCAACTTTGTTTTGAAGTGCTTTTAACGTGCAGGTGCAACTCTATGTTTTGAATTGAAAGCAAAAAGGGAAAGAACAAATTCAACAGTTGGCGTGTTGAATACTGCTGCACTGCATCTATGCTTGCAGCTTGCTGGCGTGTTGTTGTCAAATTCACAACAATATAAATTCAGTTCAGTCACCACTGATTAGGATTTCAGATGTGGGTGGGCTGGGCTTATTCTAATTTAGAGAATTAGTGAGTTTTCGGGCTCTTAGTGGGTAGTGGGTAATTTCGGGCTCGGGCTCGGGGTACCCGTATGGACTTAAACCTATCCCGAAGCCCGAACCCGTTCGGGTTCGGGCACCCACTAAGCCCGACGGGTACAGTACGGGTTCGGGAATACCCACTACCCGCGGGCCAAACTGCCACCCCTACTTGTTCACCAAGGAAAAGAGTCATTCCTAAACAAACACACTAAAAAGGAAAAGCTGGAAATTCCTAAAAAACAGCTAAACGGGTTCTGGAAGATTCAGCCAAATAAATACCAAACAAATTCCTAAAATTCTGATCTTTTGCAGATCCGTAGTAGACTCCATGGGCTACAACTTTCATGTTGGGATTCAACCCAAATTATATCTCCAGGTAGCCCAAATTCTTCATTCTTTGTCAGACTAGGAATCTGTCCAAAACTGGGAAATCCTAGCTTGATTAGGATTCCTTGCTTGGATGTATTTGGCATCTCCTCTCCATTTCCCGTATCATGAATGGTATTCCATCCCTCCTTGGATGAGGCTCAGGTGGTGGCCTGGTCACCGCTCCTAGCATTGGTTCCCTCGGATCAGCATCCGAGCTCCACTCCTTGATGCTTAGGCCAAGCATCACTAGGACTTGTTCTAGCCCTATCTCCTTCAATTCTTCTCCAAATTCAGCTCCGTTTGTTGGAGAGTCATCCTGGGGCCATAAGGATTCCAGTGCCTTTAAAAATCCCAAAAGGCACGGGTCAATCGTTCGCTGGGCCAAAAGTGCTCCTTTGACGGGCGCTGGCATGGGCCTTGTGCCTGTGGCAGGCTTAGCTTGGGGCCTTCTTCAAATCTGTCCAGGCCTTTTGAGTTCTGCTCCGAGCCTTCTTCCTTGGGTACCTTAGGGGTGTCTTTAGGGGCTGGTGTCGGTCAAGAGCTCGTGGCATTTAGCATGTGGCCTAGTTTAGGTGCTAGGCCTTTATCGGGGCTCGGGGCTGGACTTGCCCCTAGGCTTGGCCTGGGGCCTGAACTTGGAGCTTTGTCTCTCCAAGGCTCTGGAGGTGGTGCCGGTGTAGGCCTGGGGCCGGTGTAGTCCTCGTTCGGCTTCAAGTCTCTAGGCCGAACGGTCATTAAATTCTCCTTGTCCGGCGCTCTCAGGAAGGTTTCCTGGTCGGGTGTCCGTGGTGGCGTGTCCATGCCAGCCTTGGGGACCAGGGTCACGTCAAGAGGTGGCCGGCGGCCTCCTTATATAGGTGAGGGAACAAGCTCTCCTCCCTAAACCCTACTTCCTAAATAATAATAAAATAAAGAAATAAAAAGAGTCCTAATTAGAAAACCTAAAGAGGACTTTAACTAATCCTAATCTAGACTAAAAAGAGGGAAAATTCGGACTCCAAGCCTATAAGGGAAGAGAATCCTACCTAAACAAGAGCTCCTAAAAAGGAGGCTAGAAAATCCTAAAAAAAACAGCTAAGCGGGTTCTGGAGATATTAGCCAAATAAATACTAAACAAATTCGTAAAATCCTGATCTTTTGCAGATCACTAGTGGACTCCATGGGCTACAACTTTCATGTTGGACATCAGCCCAAATTCTGTTTCCAAGTAGCCCATATTCGTCACTCTTTGTCGGGCTACGAATCTGTCCAGAAATCCAGCTTTGCTTAGTATTAGTCCAGCTTTCGCCCGTGGCTGCTCGGTCATGGGCTGACCTCTTGGCCCTTCTCCAAGATTGGATTCTCCTTGATCCTCTCCTCTTGGATCAGGCTCAGGTGGTGGCCTGATCACAGCTCCTCGTTTGGCCTTCCTCGGATCAGCATCCGAGGCTTCCTCTTTGGTGCTCCCACCAAGCTTCACTAGGGCTTGGCCTAGCTCTATCTCCTTCAGTACTGCTCCAAATTGAGCACCGTTTGTTGGAGCTGGTTCATGGGCCTTCAAAGTAGCCATGGCCTTTAGAAGAACCCTAATTCGACCGTGGTTGGGCTGCTCGGGCCAGTTGGGCCATGGTGGCGGTCGCGGGCCGGGTGCTCCGGGTTGGTCTGGGGGCCGGGCTTCTTCAGGGCTCTCAGAGGTCAGGCTAGGGGCAGGCCGAAGCTTCTGTTCAGTGCTAGGGCTTGTGTCCTTGGCCAGCAGCATGGCCTGGAGTAGCATCCCATTTGTTGGAGTCTTTCTACCTTGGCCAGGTGAGCCGAGTGGGGTGTAGAAGTACTGGATGGTACTAGGGCAGCTTGGCTGGGTCATATCATCCCCCTCTTCTTGCCTTGGATTTGTCCCCAAATCCATCTCAGGGTCTCTTCTAGCAGTCACCACCCTCTCCCAAACTTCAGCAATCTTGTTGGCCATGGTCGGGGAAGACTCAGCATCATCCTTAGACCTAGGAGTGTCATTTGAGTCAGTAAGGGACCAAGGCTCGGGTCCTTCAGTACTTTCTCCTTCGGTCTCCGTAGCACCCTCTCCTGAAAAACTATCAATAATAATGTTAAAGCTCGGAAAGGTAGCGGGTGAGAGTTCCTTACTCATTTCTATATCCGGGTCAGCATCCGTATCTTCTTCACTCGGGGCAGCCCCTAAAATCCGTCGGGAGGTGATCTCCCATTGAATCTTGGGTGCACAGGGAACCGGCGGTGAAGCGTCGGGTCGGGGCACTGGGGTGCCGGAGGGCCGGGGGTCGGCCAGGCCGCGTCGGACAGGGCGGCGGGTTCGGGAAGTGGGGCGGCGGCGGCGTCGGGCAGTGGGGAGTTGGCGGCGGCGGGCAGTGGAGAGCCGGTGGCGGCGGGCAGTGGGAAGCCGGCGGCAGCGGGCAGAGGTGCGCCGGGCAGGTCGGGGGCATCGGGCATCTTCGCGTCGGAAACGTCGGGCAGGAGCTCATCGGGAGGGTCAGGTAGTGGCACGTCGGGGCCGGCTAGGGCCGCGCCGAAACGTCGGGCAGTGTTGTGTCGAGGGGGCGTCGGGTAGCGACGGGCTGGGGCCAACCAAGGTTGCGTCATGGTCGGGCAGTGGGACGTCGGGGCCAGGTGCTGCGGCGTCAGGGCTGGACAGGGCCCTGTCGGGGGCGTCAGGGCCGGGCAGTGGTGCGTCGGGGCGGAGTGTTGGGGCGCCGAGGCCGTGTCGGGCAGCGACTGGGCGGGGTGCTAAAACGTCGGGGGCGGTCGCGGCCGGTCGGGTATCGTCGGAGCGGGATCAGGCGGCGTCGGGCCGGGGTCAGTCGGCGTCGGGCCTGGGTCAGGCGGCATCGGGCCGGAGTCAGGCGGCATTGGGCCGAGGTCAGGCGGCGTCGGGCCGGGGTCGGTCAGGACGGCGCCGGGGTCATGGGGCCCGTCGGGTGCTGGGGCCGGGCGCGGAGGCGCCGGGGCTGGGTCTGGCGTCAGGCGCTGGTCGGGCGCCGGGCGCCGGGCGCCTTGCGCTAGTCGGGCGCCGGGTGCTGCTCGGGCGCCGGGGGCCGCTCGGTCGCTGGGCGCCGGTCGGGCGCAGGTGGCGTCGTGGTTGGGCGCTGGGGCGCCGGTGCTGGGCGCCGGTACGGGGCGCTCGAGCGCTAGGCGCTGGGGCGCCGGGGGTGGGAGCTGGGGCGCCGGTGTTGGGCGCTCGGGCGCTGGGCGCTCGGGCGCCGGTGCTGGGCGCTCGGGCGGTGGTGGCGCCGTGACTGGGCGCTGGGGCGCTAGGACCTGGGGCCGAGCGCTGGGGCGCTAGGGCCTGGGGCAGTGCCGAGGCTGGGGCCAGGGCTGGTGTCGGGGCTGGGGCCGGGGCTGGTGCTGGGGCTGAGGCCAGGGCTGGTGCCGAGGGCTGGTGTCGGGGTAGGGCCAGGGCTGGTACCGGGGCTGGTGCCAGGGCTGGTGCCGGGACAGGGGCCAAGGCTAGTGCCGGGGCTGGGCGCGGGGGCGCTGGTGCTGGGCGCTGCTCGGGCGCTGGGTGCCGGTCGGGCGCTGGGCTCCGGTCGGGCGTTGGACTCCGGTCGGGCGCTGGGCGCCGGTCGGGTGCTGGGCTTCGCTCGGGCGCTGGGCTCCGCTCGTGCGCTGGGCGCTGCTCGGGCGCTGGTGCTGGCGCTGGGCTGGTGCTGGGCAGGCGCTGGGCTGGTGCTGGGCAGGCGCTCGGCTCAATCTGGGCACGGTACTTGCTCTCCTGTCTTCGACTAACCTCTTGACCGAATATTCTAGGTTGTCTAGTTGTAAGCGTGCTATCAGGCACTGAAGCTTCAACAGACATCGATCTACTCCTGCCATGGTTAGTGGAACAAACGAACACCAATACTTTTTCTAATATAATTTTCTAATGCTCTTTTTCTAGGACTCGATGCAACAACTAGTGGCTAAAAGTAGGGTCGTGGCTCGGTTTAACACAAGCAACAGAAGCTAATCTATCCCCTCTTCTTAACACACTATTATAACGAAAATAAAGAACTTGGCAAGGGTGGCCTTGCTTGATTTTCTGTTTTCTGACTCTTTTGAAATTTTCTTTTGATGACTTGGTCGGCCACCAATCTTTTCTTGCCTTACAATGAAAGACTCGACACAAGAACTAGAAATAGATGAAGATTTTCTAAAACAATTTTCTAAACAACAAGAAAAGTAAAGGGATATGAATCCAGGGTTTCAAACCTGAAGACTGGGATAGATTGTGGTCCGTGTGTTTGAACCGTGCTCTGATACCAACTGATGTGAACCGCTGCAACCGTGGGCAGACGACCCTAACCACCGCAAGTTGGAACGTGCAACGAGGTAGAAACCTTCGGGAATCGGGGGCGGATAAGTACTTTGACCCGTCGGCTATATAACAGCGGGGAACCAGAAGTGTCCAGTCGAAGACGCCACGCCAAGAGATGGATGCTCTTGATGATAAGTCAACCTTAAGCAATGCTCCTCACATTAACTTGAAGGGAAAAGAACATAAGTTCTGAAATATATTTAATCAAAGGGGGTTCTCAATACAAGAGGTGGTCGGCGGCCTCCTTATATAGGTGAGGGAACAAGCTCTCCTCCCTAAACCCTACTTCCTAAATAATAATAAAATAAAGAAATAAAAAGAGTCCTAATTAGAAAACCTAAAGAGGACTTTAACTAATCCTAATCTAGACTAAAAAGAGGGAAAATTCGGACTCCAACCCTATAAGGGAAGAGAATCCTACTTAAACAAGAGCTCCTAAAAAGGAGGCTGGAAAATCCTAAAAAAAAACAGCTAAACGGGTTCTGGAGATATTAGCCAAATAAATACTAACAAATTCGTAAAATCCTGATCTTTTGCAGATCACTAGTGGACTCCATGGGCTACAACTTTCATGTTGGACATCAGCCCAAATTCTGTCTCCAAGTAGCCCATATTTCGTCACTCTTTGTCGGGCTACGAATCTGTCCAGAAATCCAGCTTTGCTTAGTATTAGTCCAGCTTTGGCCCGTGGCTGCTCGGTCATGGGCTGACCTCTTGGCTCTTCTCCAAGATTGGATTCTCCTTGATCCTCTCCTCTTGGATCAAGCTCAGGTGGTGGCTTGATCACAGCTCCTCGTTTGGCCTTCCTCGGATCAGCATCCGAGGCTTCCTCTTTGGTGCTCCCACCAAGCTTCACTAGGGCTTGGCCTAGCTCTATCTCCTTCAGTACTGCTCCAAATTGAGCACCGTTTGTTAGAGCTGGTTCATGGGCCTTCAAAGTAGCCAAGGCCTTTAGAAGAACCCTAATTCGGTTGTGGTTGGGTTGCTCGGGCCAGTTGGGCCATGGTGGCGGTCGCGGGCCGGGTGCTCCGGGTTGGTCTGGGGGCCGGGCTTCTTCAGGGCTCTCAGAGGTCAGGCTAGGGGCAGGCCGAAGCTTCTGTTCATTTGCTAGGGCTTGTGTCCTTGGCCAGCAGCATGGCCTGGAGTAGCATCCCATTTGTTGGAGTCTTTCTACCTTGGCCAGGTGAGCCGGGTGGGGTGTAGAAGTACTGGATGGTACTAGGGCAGCTTGGCTGGGTCATATCACTTGTGCATTATACTATAGCAACAAGCTCAGGTCAGAAACAGAAAACCTTACCACAGTAGATAGGAGGAATTTAAATATCTAAAATATTTGTTATGAACAAGTAAATAAAATTGAACTGAGAATTGGTGGGGTGTGTCACGCTCTTGCAATAACACATGAGTGACACTTGAGAATCCCCTAGAGCAAGCTCTAGTAGTGGGAAACTCCCCCTAAGATAATTAATTTAATATCGTGTGAGCCATTGGCTCACATATCAGATATTAAACTAATAAGAACAGATACTACACTTGATCTTAGCCAAAAGGCCGAGAAAGGTATGATTTGTTCAATTGTTTGAGTATCACTTTTATACCACTACTCTGCTCCGCCACATGTCTTTTCAACAATGTGGTATTCCCTATTCTCCACCTTTCACAAACCAAAAGTCGAGTCACGTAAATTCATTCATTTAAGTGTCTTAACTACTAATATTATCTTTTCTCACAATTTTATCCCTTACCTAATAAATTAGTATGTCAAGGGAGACAATCTCTCTCGCTTTCAGTTTTACAATGATCAAAATAGGTTTTTACAATTTGCCTTTGTTGGACATATATGCTACTCTAAAGAAGGATCTCCTCGACTTTATTTTCCCTTCAATGAGATCTATAGCCTCAACACTTCTCCACTCTTGTCAATCTCTCGTGTTAAAGGAACAAATCCTCCAAGAATTAACAATCATGTAACGTCACATACTTAATTGATGTTGCACACCGTTCCTATCAAAAACTGTGGAGAGCATTTTATTCTAATTGTGTTCCACCGAGTTATGTTTTTATTCGCTGAAATAGGAGTTTTGAGAGCTCAAAAGCAATAGATATCCAAAGGATTATGAGATAGCAGATTGTTGCGTTTCTTTGGCTCACAAACCGACAATATAAACACCATTTGAAACTAAAAAGGAATGAGACGCATTTCTTGAACTAGTTAAGTAGATAACAAATGAATAAACTTTATCCTCATAGCAACCATCAACATTCTATTTCGTGTCTGTTTGTTGTGAAAGGATTACAGAACTCAGAGATGTTTTTTTTTTGTCTTCTACAACGCATCTGATCAAGTCTACTTTCAACGGTTATTCTGCTACTTATATTGGTTATTACTTATAAACAAATTCGTCACATTGGCCAAAAAAAATAAAGAACTTGTGAATGATCATATAATCTATTGATGCCAGCTTTTTTAACTTCAAAGTCCCAGACTCGATGTAAACTCCCCTAATATAATATAGTTGTTGCTCTTTTATCATGTTATTGTTTCACTTTTGGCTTGTTTCAGGTCCTTCCATTCATTCTTCTATATGCTCCTGATTTTGCTCACTATTTCTACATTTGTGTAGAATTTAGATTATTAATGCATATCTCTTTTGTGTGTGTATAAGATGACCACTAACAACTCCAACGTCTTCTAGTGTGCATTCATCTTATGATGTTGATACACAATTAAACAACATCAATCGAACCATGCTGTCGACAAAGATGAACTAGAACTACTACTCACTTGCACCCTTTAACCATTCTTAACACAACAAAGTTAGAATGCAAAGATCGAAAAATGAAGCAAATTATATAAACCTCTAACTCAAAGTTACTAATAATGCTCGTCAGTTGAACATTTGTCCACCGTCATATTCTTGCATAAATGCAACTAGTCGTAACTACTGTTGAGCAAAATTAACTCAAACAAGATATTTTTTCTCACACTTGAAACACTCAGTTCTCCAATCCTAACTCATGTTCATGCATCCTTCTAGTTTGTATCTGTAACTCGTAAAGAAAATTAGTTTAAGAAATGATTACAATTGTGTAAAGTAAAAACATTTGCTCCCCAACGGTTAGGATAATTGCCTTCCAAGCAATAGACCTGGGTTCGACTCCGGCAGACGCAACACATAAATTGGAGATTCAGTTTCGATACAGTCAGTGCAATTGAAAGACTTTTGAAATCAATGCTAATAGGTCATTGAGCTTTGATTAATATCTCTGTTTTAGCCGCCAAAATCCTAGTTACAGCATTCACAATCACCTTGTTACATAGCTTGTGATTTTAACTTTTGTATTCTTTTAAGACGAACTCAGCTAACTTTCTAAGTTAGTTCAGTTTAGTTCAATTAGTTGATAATCTGGTTAATTATAAACCGTTGATATTTAAACCTTGTAATCAAGTGTAATTTGGTTTTATATAGACTTAGTTCAAATTATAATTTGATAATATAATCCCGACAAGGAGTCTTCGACAAGGATTCCCTCTTTCCCTTCCATTTCATTTTATTTGAGGGTCTCTCAGCATTGATTCAAAAAAGAAGTGGAAGATGGTAGATTGTTGAGACTTATAGTTTGTAAAGGATCTCCAGCTGTAACTTATATCCTCTTTGTGTATGATAGCTTTTGTTTTATGTTGGCAGGGGTTAGTGAAGCAAGGATGTCGAGGCAAGTGTTTGAGAAGTATGCAGAATCCTCGAGTCAACTTATCAATTATGAGAAGTGTGTCATTTTCTTCTCTTAAGATATTAACGATATGCTCAAGCAAGGAATTGCGTGGGTAAGATATAAACGATATGCTCAAGCAAGGAATTGTGTGGGTGTTTGGTTTTTTCTGCTCCATTTAACACTAGGTGGTATATTGGCCTACCCTATTTGATTGGACTAAATAAGTCAAGAGCGTCTGTGTACCTCAAGGAACAGTTATGGTGAAAAATCCAAACGTGGAGAGATAGGGTTATCTAGACGGGAGGGAGGAAAGTTTTGGTCAAGACGGTCGCCCAAGCTATTATCATTTATTGTATGAACATCTTCTTGCTTGTAATGAAAGTGACTAAGGAGTTGTAAATGATGATGAATAACTATTGTGGTGGGGAACGAAGCAGGAGGGGTGTGGTGGAATTGCTTAGCTTTGGTGGGAACGCTTATGTGAACTCAAAGATTATGGAGGTTTGAGTTTTCATGACCTTTGTGGCTTTAGTCTTGCTCTGATGGAAAAACAAGGACGAAGACTTCTAACTCATCCAAATACTTTGGACGGTAGGATCTATAAAGCAAAACACTATCATGACGATGATTTTTTTGTCAGCTACGATTCAAAATAACAACCTAAGCCGAATGTGGCGAAGTATACGTGCATCTCAGGAAATAGTTAGGAGGGTATATAGATGGAGGATTGGAGATGCATCCCATGAAAATCTCAGAGGTTACTAGCAAGCTACAACTTATGAGGGGGGTTTCAAAAATATTAGACTTAGAGATTGTGGAGCTGATCCAGTTAAGGAACATGCCCTCCAAAAATAGACGTATGCCTCTATAATGCAGAGCATACACGATATTCATTAGTAAAAGGCGAAAGAATAGTTCACTATGTACTCACTGCGAGGCTGCGTTAATTTTAAAGTAGAGCTTGAGTCGTATTTTATATTGTCTAGCTTCAAAGAGGAAGGATTGCATTCTTGCACACTAGCAATGTGGTAATAGTGGAACATGTCAAGTTGTAAAGACTTGTCTAGTAGCCTACCTCCTTAGCTTCTGCAACAGGCACTTTCTTGAAATGGTTTAACAGTTAGAAGTTACTCAGTCCTCCTCATGTTTCTATTACACACCCCATGAGCAGAGAGTAAGGAACATGACAATGACAATGGTTAGGACTCAACAACAAGCAAAGAGTGGTTATAAAAGAAAGAGATATTAAACTAAAATGGGTAGGGGCCACGCGAACGCAGGCCCCCGCTGCAACAAATTATGACGTAGGCTCTTTCTCATTGGAAAGACCTTAGCCCATCACCCCTCCTCAATGTGCAATGGAGGTCACTGGCCTAGACAACAAGCCTTATTGATCACTTGTAGATCCCGTCTAGGTAAGTATGTTTGTCAAGTTGCACTTAGCTTCTATTTTATACTTGTTTCTCCTCTCTTACTGTCATTTTCCTTTCAATGTGGTATGGTGTATGCTTCTCCATACTTACGAGACTAGCTTCACTATTTTTATTATTATAACCCATCTTGATTATATCCCTAATATGACAACAATAGTAGTAGAATCAAATAAACAGTTTATGTCATTCTTAGGCGATCCAATAAACATTAGTGCAAGGAAGCCCATTTTTAGGCTTGTGCATTATACTATAGCAATAAGCTTAGGTCAGAAATAGAAAACCTTACCATAGTAGATAGGAGGACTTTAAATATCTAAAATATTTGTTATGAACAAGTAAATAAAATTGAACTGAGAATTGGTGGGGTGTGTCGGGCTCTTGCAATAGTGCAATACATGAGCGACACTTGACAATCCCCTAGAGCAAGCTCTAGTAGTGGGAGACTCCCCCTAAAAAAATCAATTTAATATCGTGTGAGCCATTGGCTCACATATCAAATATTAAACTGATAAGAATAGATACTACACTTGATCTTAGCCAAAAGGCCGAGAAAGGTATGATTTGTTCAATTGTTTGAGTATCACTTTTATACCACTACTCTGCTCCGCCTCATGTCTTCTTCAACAATGTGGTATTCCCTATTCTCCACCTTTCACAAACCAAAAGTCGAGGCACGTACATTCATTCATTTAAGTGTCTAACCTACTAATATCATCATATCGCACAATTTTATCCCTTACCTAATAAATTAGTATGTCAAGGGAGACATAATCTCTCTCGCTTTCAGTTTTACAATGATCAAAATAAGTTTTTACAATTTTTTAAACAATGGCATCTCGTGGAATTAGAGTGACCTTTTTGAACTGAATCGTTGAATTAACAGACATGAAAACATCACTTGGGATTACTCTTCTTCACATACCAGGCGAAGATAGATCGAAGTGCTGAATCACAGTAACAATTTAACTGCATGAAGGGTCAAATATGGATGCAAATGTCTAACCTTTACGCACAAATGGAATGGCCAATGTTATTTCTTCCATTCCAGCAACGATCTTATCAATAGTATCGTCGATCTCTTTAAGCGAGATTGCTGTCTTCCCATGACGACCAGCTAATATTGCTGCCTCGTTTAAGAGGTTAGCAAGATCAGCTCCACTGAAACCAGGTGTTGGTGTTCTCATGGCTATGACATAAATTTGAATGCTTGAATATTGAAGATGAGCATACAGTCAGCATTCGGTATCATGTTCATCTAGAGTAAAAAGCTGATTAGATGAGCTTCAATATTGCTGATGTTTCCTCAGAGTTTTAGACTGCATCTGAATGATAAGCTATAATATGAGTTCTTTGATTGATCATTTACCAGAAAATTTCATATACTAGAACTTTCCAGTTGCAAATAAAATCTATATTTAAACTAGGAGATTGTAGGGCTTTACCCTGAAGGGAGCCCTTCCAGAATATCTCGAAGGCGACAAGACAAGCTCACTTCCTAGGAGGGGGTTTGGAAATAGTTTTCAACCAGCAATAGACGTGCCTCGGTTATTACCTCATTAGCTGCGTCATTGCCCCAAGCGCAAAGATGCCTTCCTACTGCTGCTGAACTCGCTTCTTATACTCCTGTTTCATCTCTTTCATAGGCCTTTCACCGATGTGGTATTTTTATTCATTTTTATTCTAAGCAGCAGCCCACAAGCTCGCAATAGCCTGAACAAACAAGGGTACAGTATGCAATGGAATTTCATTTTTACAGAGGGATCATTTGATCAGCTGCGGGCCTGGATAAAGATGACTTCATTGATCATTCAACAGTACAACTATGAAGCTTAAGACATGATTGGAGCCATCAGTTTAACTTCAGAGATTGTCAGAAGTTTCCATTTATCTATGAGTTCATTATTATACATTCTATATACTCTGAGACCGATCTCGCTATCATCTGTCTAATTATAGTGATTTGACTACCACAGTGGCTTGCACAACCAAGGACAATGGGTTGGGTTGGTTGGTTGATGATAACGAACTACAAATATACATATATTTAAGAATTCACAGGAGATGATAACAAATTTCGTCCTAAATCTAAGATTTTGTTAGGGGCAGATTTCTTTTCGCATGTATTTTGAATACTATCTACATTTTTGCCTTCTCGAACTCTGAATTTTGTGCTGTTATTGACATTTTGCAGACTTATTCCCCTCATTTTTTGGCTTTTTTCGTTTCTCCCTCCTGAATCATCGATTTCTTCTTGTTAAGGGTTAATGTCATTAGTGTTAATGATTCGAGCTGATGTATTCGAATAATTGATTTGATTTTGGATTTGTTTATCAGATTCAAACGTAGTGATCCATTGCTATTGGAGGGGAAATAACAGAGCAATGGTGTAGTTGTGGTCATCAATAACGGTGATTAGGTGAGAACATTGCGGTCCAACGATTTATTTCTTTTGTGATCAATGTATAGAATATTTATTCTGTTGTTTAAGTTCAAGCTGTGTTTCTTTTCAGATATTTGGTTACGTTTTCACTTTTTGATTATCACACTCTGTTCTCTAGTATTCAGGTAGGTATGCCCAATTACTTTATTACATTAACTTGTTTAATTAACTATTAAGAACATGGTATATAAACTTAAAAACTGATTGCTTTATTTAGGTTATATTATCACAAATTACAAATGATTAAAGCATGCTAATATTTTTATGTAAAATTTGAAAATGACATATTATGCTCGTAAAATATTAGCTAATGTTTATAAAATTACTTAAAAAGTGAAATTGTTGATTTAGAGTAAAAATTGGTTCTTTATAAAAGTATTATGCATGTCATATGTTTTATTAAAATTAAAATGGTAGAATAGTTATGCATGTCATATGTTAAACATCTTATAAATTTTTTATGTAATTCATCACATATATGTATAGTAATTAATTATATGAAGTTGTGAAATTTTAAAAAATACATGCATGTGATCGTATTAGTTACAATTTCATTAAATTATGTACACATACTTGTATAAATTATTAGGAGAATTCATTAGTTGCTAATACTAATTAATAAATTATTTATATAAAGTTGGTATACCTAACTTTTTTAGATATGTAATTAATATAATTAGGAAAACTTAGTCATCGGTACTAAGTTACTTAGACATCTAATATTATACCATACTTATTCTCTACTCAACTGATACTAATTAACAGCCTGTAAATAGATGGACAAATCTTGGATACGAAAGGCTCGTCATACTTCCGAGTATTATGTCGGCCTTCAAAAATTCCTGGACTTTGCTGTCTCTAATGCACCTGATGGAGTTAATATCTTATGTCCTTGTCCCAAATGCAAGTTCAAGAAGTGGAGACCAAGGCATGAAGGTAAAGACCACTTGCTCCATTTAGCTTTTCTCTCTTTCCATAGTGTGTGGAATTTGCATGGGGAGTTAGCTATGAGTTTCTTTCACTGGTTGCTGCGAATATTACACCTACAATGGTGGCTGAAGAAGTAAATCCACCATTATTGGTTGAGGAAACACCGATAATTGAGCCAACCTTGTTCCAAAACATGGTGAATGACGCATTTGGAGTACGATTTCAAGACGATCCACTTCCTACTGAATCTAATGTGGCTATTGAAACCGAAACTCCACAACCGCCTCCTATAGACGTACCAATGCCGGATGTACAGAGTCAGCTCTCAGATGATGATGTCTTTCGAATTTTACAGGACAGTGAAGTGCCATTACATGATGGTCGCACTAAGTTCACAAAATTGTCCTTTATGTTGCGTTTATACCACATCAAGTACTTAAACAAGATCAGTAACAAAGCTATGACTATGATTCTGGACTTGCTTAATCAGGCTTGTTGGTGCCAAAATTCCTCAAACCAACTATGAAGCGAAGAAAATGATCAGAAAACTTGGGTTGACTTACAAAAAAATTGATGAATGCAAGAACGATTGTTTATTATACATCGGAGAAGATAGTGCAGCGATGCAATGCCGAGTGTGTGGAGTTGCTCGATTCAAGGATGGTGGAAATAGGGCTGCATCGGGAAAGAAATCAAAACCTCGGCCAGAGAAGATATTTCGGTACTTTCCCTTAATACCTCGGTTGAAGAGGTTATATATGTGTCCTTACACAGCAGAAGATATGACTTGGCATGCCACAAGGATGAGTACTGATGGTATGGGCCGACATCCTCGACATGCAGAAGCGTGGAAAAGTTTCAACACTAGGTTCCCAGATTTTACTTCCGAGCCACGAAATGTGAGACTTGGATTATCAACTAATGGATTTAATCCATTTGGTACTATGAGCATAAGTCACAGTACATGGCCGTTCGTGCTAATCCCATACAACACCCCACCATGGTTGTGTATGAAGCAAACGGGACACATTCCATCTGGCATAGTTCCTGGACCAAAAATGCTGGGTAATGATTTAGATGTGTTTCTGCAGCCTTTGATTGAAGAGCTGAGGTCGTTGTGGGTTGGTGTTCAAGCTTATGATGCAGTAAAGAAGGAAAACTTCAATCTTCGGGCAGCATTATTGTGGACGATCAGTGATTATCCTGGACTGTGCAACTTGTCAGGATGGAATACACACATTGCACTCTATTGTCCGACATGTATGTTTGATGCTGACACTATCAGGCTAAAATCTTCTGGTAACAAACCTTGTTTCATGAGCAGCAGAAGGTTTCTGCCCCACGATCATCGGTTTAGATCTCAGAAAAGTAAATGCAATGGTAAAGTAGAGAAACGATCTGCTCCGAGGATGCCTCTGAGATATTGGGACAGGTGCGAAACCTTGATGTAATATTTGAACAATAACCAACCTAAAGAATTAGGTTCGACACCATAATGGAGAAAGAAGAGCATATTCTTTAACCTGCCGTACTGGGAGTTTAATCTATTGCGTCACAATCTAGATGTGATGCATAAAGAAAAAAACTGTGTGCGAAAATATTTTGTACACATTAATCAATGACAAGAACAAGAGGAAAGATCACCTAGCGGCAAGGGAAGATATGAAATCAGTGAAGATTAGAAGTCAGCTTTGGCCATTAGCTGATGGAAAAACTTGTCCAACCCCTTCATTCACTCTCGACAAGAAGAAAATTGAAGTTGTGCTGAATTCACTGAAGGGAATGTCATTCCCAGATGGTTATGCAAGTAATATCGCAAGATGTGTTGACTTACCTAACCGCAAGATGTTTGGTTTGAAAAGTCATGACTCTCACATGTTGTTGCATGATTTGTTGCCACTTGCGATAAAAAAATGTGTTACCGGTCTCGTTGGCAAGAGTGTTGGTAGAACTAGGAGCGTGCTTCAAGGAACTGTGTTCACCAGTGGTCAGTATTGTTGAGGTTGATACTCCAAGGGAGGTTTGTGATAGCACTATGTCATTTGGAGATGATTTTTCCTCTTGCATCCTTCACTGTTATGGAGCATTTAATTCTCCACTTGCTTGAGGAAGTCAAATGCTGATGTGATCCTGGCCACCAAGCCCGGCTTGGACACGATTGATGCCGATCCGGCCCCAGCACTGATGCCGGGCCGAGAGTACACCGACCCCAGACCTACACCAGCACCACCCCCGGAGCCTAAAGAGCCCAAGCCCGGGGCCAGAAGATGCACCTGGGAGGATGCTGATCCTCAGCCAGGCCCCAAGGCCAGCTCCTACTGAGGCCAAGATCAGACTGATGTCCCGGCAAGAGCTGATGCTGACACCGAGCGGCCAAGCCTAGCACCCAGCCTAGGGCCCATACCGACCCCCACGGGCCCCCGGAGCAAAGACCTGCCTAAAGACATCCCAAAGGTACCCTGGAAAGAAGGCTCGAAGCGGAACTCAAAAGGCCTGGACAGAATTGAAGAAGGCCCCAAGCTAAGCTTGCCACAAGCACAAGGCCCATGCCAGCGCCCGTCAGAGAAGCACTTTTGGCCCAGCGAACAATTGACCCGTGCCTTTTCGGATTTTCCAAAGGCACTGGAATTCTTATGGCCCCAGGATTACCCTCCAACAAACAGAGCTCAATTCGGAGGAGTATCAAGGGAGATAGGGCTAGAACAAGTCCTAGTGATGCTTGGCCGAAGCATCAAGGAGTGGAGCCCGGATGCTGATCCGAGGCTGCACACGATAGGAGCTGTAATCAGGCCACCTCCTGAGCCTGATCCCAACCTTGGAGAAGAGCCAAGAGGTCAGCCCATGACCGAGCAGCCACGGGCCAAAGCTGGACTAATACTAAGCAAAGCTGGATTTCTGGACAGATTCGTAGCCCGACAAAGAGTGACGAATATGGGCTACTTGGAGACAGAATTTGGGCTGATGTCCAACATTAAAGTTGTAGCCCATGGAGTCTACTAGTGATCTGCAAAAGATCAGAATTTTACGAATTTGTTTAGTATTTATTTGGCTAATATTTCCAGAACCCGTTTAGCTGTTTTTAGGAGTTCTTGTTTAGGTAGGATTCTCTTCCCTTATAGGGTTGGAGTCCGAATTATCCCTTCTTTTAGTCTAGGTTAGGATTAGTTAAAGTCCTCTTTAGGTTTTCTAATTAGGACTCTTTTTATTTCGTTATTTTATTATTATTTAGGAAGTAGGGTTTAGGGAAGAGAGCTTGTTCCCTCACCTATATAAGGAGGCCGCCGGCCACCTCTTGTACTCAGACCCCCTTTTGATTAAATATATTTCAGAACTTATGTTCTTTTCCCTTCAAGTTAATGTGAGGAGCATTGCTTAAGGTTGACTTATCATCAAGAGCATCCATCTCTTGGCGTGGCGTCTTCGACTGGACACTTCTGGTTCCCGGCTGTTATATAGCCGACGGGTCAAAGTACTACTCCGCCCCGGTTCCCGAAGGTTTCTACCTCGTTGCACGATCATCAACTTGCGGTGGTTAGGATCGTCTGCCCACGGTTGCAGCGGTTCACATCAGTTGGTATCAGAGCACGGTTCAAACACACGGACCACAATCTATCCCAGTCTTCAGGTTTGAAACCCTGGATTCATATCCTTTACTTTTTGTTCTTAGAAAACTGTTTAGAAAATCTTCATCTATTTTCTTTCTGTTCGAGTTCTTTGTAAGGCAAAAAAAGATTGGTGGCCGACCAAGTCATCAAAAGAAAATTTCAAAAGAGTCAGAAAACAGAAAATCAAGCAAGGCCACCCTTGCCAAGTTCTTTATTTTCGTTATAATAGTGTGTTTAAGAAGAGGGGATGGATTAGCTTCTGTTGCTTGTGTTAAAACCGAGCCACGACCCTACTTTTAACCACCAAGTTGTACTTCCCATCGTGTCCTAGAAAAAGAGCATTAGAAAATTATATTAGAAAAAGTATTGGTGTTCGTTTGTTCCAATAACCATGGCAGGAGTAGATCGATGTCTGTTGAAGCTTCAGTGCCTGATAGCACGCTTACAACTAGACAACCTAGAATATTCGATCAAGAGGTTAGTCGAAGACAGGAGAGCCAGCACCGTGCCCAGCACCGAGCCGAGCGCCTGCCCAGCACCAGCCCAGCGCCTGCCCAGCACCAGCGCCGAACAGCGCCCAGCGCACGAGCGGAGCCCAGCGCCCGAGCGGAGCCCAGCACCCGACCGGCGCCCAGCGCCCGACCGGAGTCCAGCGCCCGACCGTAGTCAAGCGCCCGACCGGCACCCAGCGCCCGAGCAGCGCCCAGTGCCCGAGCGCCCAGCACCAGCCCCGGCCCCAGCCCCGGCACCAGTCTTGGCCTCAGCCCCAGCCCCTGTCCCGGCACCAGCCCCGGCACCAGCCCTGGCACCACCCCCAGCACCATCCCCGACACCAGCCCTGGCCCCAGCCCCGGTTCAGCAACTAGCCCCAGCCCCGGTTCAGCAACTAGCCCCAGCCCCGGCGCCCGACCAGTCCCCGGAGCCCGAGCAGCCCCCGACGCCGCACTGTCCGCCCCCGGCCCGACGCCGCCCGACCCCAGCACACCCGACAGGCCCCATAACCCCGACGCCGCCCTGACCGACCCCGGCCCGATGCCGCCTGACCTCGGCCCGATGCCGCCTGACCTCGGCCCGATGCCGCCTGACTCCGGCCCGATGCCGCCTGACCCAGGCCCGACGCCGACTGACCCTGGCCCGACGCCGCCTGATCCCGGCCTGACGCCGCCTGAGCCCGGCCCGACGCCGCCTAAGCCCGGCCCGACGCCGCCTGAGCCCGGCCCGACGCCGCCTAACCCCGGCTCGACGCCGCCTGACCCCGGCGCCGCACTGTCCACCCCCAGTCCGACGCCGCCCGACCCCGGCGCCGCACTGTGCACCCCAGGCCCGACGCCACCCGACCTCGACGCGGCACTGGCCTACCCGGAAGCACCCATAGCAGCCCCGTTGCGGCCCGAACCCGTGAGGAGCGTCCATGAACAACCAGGTCAAGTCCTATAGTCCCCTATGATTATTTTTATTATTTCTAACGGAGTATTAGGCAAGGATTGGAGGACGAATCCTCTTCAAGAAGAGGGGGATGATGTGATCCTGGCCACCAAGCCCGGCTTGGACACGATTGATGCCGATCCGCCCCAGCACTGATGTCGGGCCGAGAGTACACCGGCCCCAGACCTACACCAGCACCACCCCCGGAGCCTAGAAGAGCCCAAGCCCCGGAGCCAGAAGATGCACCTGGGAGGATGCTGATCCTCAGTCAGGCCCCAAGGCCAGCTCCTACTGAGGCCAAGATCAGACTGATGTCCCGGCAAGAGCTGATGCTGACACCGAGCCCCGACCCGGACCCCGGGCCAAGCCTAGCACCCAGCCTAGGGCCCATACCGACCCCCACGGGCCCCCGGAGCAAAGACCTGCCTAAAGACATCCCAAAGGTACCCTGGAAAGAAGGCTCGAAGCGGAACTCAAAAGGCCTGGACAGAATTGAAGAAGGCCCCAAGCTAAGCTTGCCACAAGCACAAGGCCCATGCCAGCGCCCGTCAGAGAAGCACTTTTGGCCCAGCGAACAATTGACCCGTGCCTTTTCGGATTTTCCAAAGGCACTGGAATTCTTATGGCTCCAGGATTACCCTCCAACAAACAGAGCTCAATTCGGAGGAGTATCAAGGGAGATAGGGCTAGAACAAGTCCTAGTGATGCTTGGCCGAAGCATCAAGGAGTGGAGCCCGGATGCTGATCCGAGGCTGCACACGATAGGAGCTGTAATCAGGCCACCTCCTGAGCCTGATCCCAACCTTGGAGAAGAGCCAAGAGGTCAGCCCATGACCGAGCAGCCACGGGCCAAAGCTGGACTAATACTAAGCAAAGCTGGATTTCTGGACAGATTCGTAGCCCGACAAAGAGTGACAAATATGGGCTACTTGGAGACAAAATTTGGGCTGATGTCCAACATGAAAGTTGTAGCCCATGGAGTCTACTAGTGATCTGCAAAAGATCAGAATTTTACGAATTTGTTTATTATTTATTTGGCTAATATTTCCAGAACCCATTTAGCTGTTTTTAGGATTTTCCAGCCTCCTTTTTAGGAGTTCTTGTTTAGGTAGGATTCTCTTCCCTTATAGGGTTGGAGTCCGAATTATCCCTTCTTTTAGTCTAGGTTAGGATTAGTTAAAGTCCTCTTTAGGTTTTCTAATTAGGACTCTTTTTATTTTGTTATTTTATTATTATTTAGGAAGTAGGGTTTAGGGAGGAGAGCTTGTTCCCTCACCTATATAAGGAGGCCGCCGCCACCTCTTGTACTCAGAACCCCCTTTTGATTAAATATATTTCAGAACTTATGTTCTTTTCCCTTCAAGTTAATGTGAGGAGCATTGCTTAAGGTTGACTTATCATCAAGAGCATCCATCTCTTGGCGTGGCGTCTTCGACTGGACACTTCTGGTTCCCGGCTGTTATATAGCCGACGGGTCAAAGTACTATTCTGCCCCGGTTCCCGAAGGTTTCTACCTTGTTGCACGATCATCAACTTGCGGTGGTTAGGGTCGTCTGCCCACGGTTGCAGCGGTTAACATCAGTTGGTATCAGAGCACGGTTCAAACACACGGACCACAATCTATCCCAGTCTTCAGGTTTGAAACCCTGGATTCATATCCTTTACTTTTTGTTCTTAGAAAACTATTTAGAAAATCTTCATCTATTTTCTTTCTGTTCGAGTTCTTTGTAAGGCAAGAAAAGATTGGTGGCCGACCAAGTCATCAAAAGAAAATTTCAAAAGAGTCAGAAAACAGAAAATCAAGCAAGGCCACCCTTGCCAAGTTCTTTATTTTCGTTATAATAGTGTGTTTAAGAAGAGGGGATAGATTAGCTTCTGTTGCTTGTGTTAAAACCGAGCCACGACCCTACTTTTAACCACCAAGTTGTACTTTGCATCGTGTCCTAGAAAAAGAGCATTAGAAAATTATATTAGAAAAAGTATTGGTGTTCGTTTGTTCCACTAACCATGACAGGAGTAGATCGATGTCTGTTGAAGCTTCAGTGCCTGATATTACAACTAGACAACCTAGAATATTCGATCAAGAGGTTAGTCGAAGACAGGAAAGCCAGCACCGTGCCCAGCACCGAGCCGAGCGCCTGCCCAGCACCAGCCCAGTGCCTGCCCAGCACCAACCTAGAATATTCGTTCAAGTTGTCGCAGCTAGAGTGGGCTCAAGAGTATTGTTACGTTCTAGTCAATAGTCCATTAGCTCAACCTCTATTGAGGTAAAACTAATCCCTTAATTTTCTATAAAAATACAAAAAGTAACAAGTATAATATCGCTTCATAGTATGAATTTATCATTCAGGGAATGTGTAGCAGAAACTAGAAGGAAACTGGGTTCCAGATGTGCCAGTGAGACTTCGGTTAAAAAGCAGTTCACAAGAACATTGTTGGTTGGGTTCAAAAGAAGGTAATATACCGCCATGTATATATGGTTCAAATGTTTGTGGTTGATATAGATAGACGAATAATGATGTGTAATTACTCTATTTAACAGATATTGGATCAGTCAGCAAGTTATAGTGCTGATCTAATGACGTTAGCAAGGGGACCAAATGTGTGTGCAACGCTATTTACTGTTATGACATCAATGGATATCGCTTTAGAACAGTTGATCGGGACCAACTACTGAAGACACATAATAGTGGTGTAGCTACTAAATTTGGCACAGACAGCGTGTCAAGCTCTTCAAACAACAATACAATTCGTACTGATCTTTGGTTTTATGGGAAACTTATTGAGATCATCGAGCTGGATTATTATACTAGAACAATCACGTTGTTCAAAGCTCAATGGGCTAATGCGGTGAATCCAACATGGAAGAAAATAGATGCTCTCGGTATAACAATGATCAACTTTAACCATTTTTGAGACATTGGTGAGAAAGCTGAAGACGAGCCATATATTAGTGCTAGTGATGCACGTATGGTTTTCTATGTTGAGGATACAAGTGATTCAGATTGGTACATACCGATACAATGCTAGCCACGAGATGCATACGACACAGGGGAGGAAATCGCTATATCCCATGAGTATTGTTTAGCATTAGCTCAACAACAATTACTTGTAAAAGACAAATTTTTTATTTGCAAATCGTAGGGAGTGGTTTAATTGACTTCGATAAGGAATGACATTGTTGAGTTTATCTAAATATTTTAGCATGAATACATTCTTTATTTCATAAATTCTGAGTTTATCTATATTTTTTATATTCTCATTTTTATGAGTAGAGATGGCATCCAGCAGTGATGATTGTGGCGATGATCGTCCTGGATCTCCTACCATCAGAATTCTGGCGGGAACTCTTCCTCTACCTCGTCCACCCAGAAGTTCACATATGAGCTGGACTTTATCGGTTAGTTCTCTATGAATTTGATTACTGAACGAAATGAAGAAATCGTTTGACTTCTATACTTAGAATGGTAAATTTCTAATTGTGCTGACCATTCTGGGTTCACGAAGACCATTGTGATAAAGTACTCGGACTTTCGGAGGGTGGCATATGGCGGCACCCATTACGTGTTCAACCTAGACACCCTATGAGTCAACACTAGTGGCGACCTCTTGTCTTTTATGGGACACTACGCGGGTCAGTGCTCCATGAACTACCAGTACTACCCCATCTATCCCAAAGACTGGAAATTAGTGCCACCTAGAGCCAAGGATGTTGCGTTCGAGTAGTTTTTTACGGTAAGTTTCAAATTTGAATACATTCTATATACTTAAGTATGAACACATATTATATTTTTTAGTTAGAGAGTGATTCTTACATTTTGAATGTGAAATTAGGACAAGTTCTATTGCGGTCCAGAGCTCTTATCGAAACCTCGCGAATATTTTGACTAGAATGTCAAACGAGCTTGGGGCAAATCTAGGATGGATATCTGGAAGGGCAGGATGAAGCATGCAGCGAAGAACAATATCCCCGAGGAGTGGATTCTTCAAAATCCTCCATAGGGTTTCCCTCAGAATGATTGGTATCAATACATTGAGTATACGAAGACTCAAGTATTTAAGGTACAGTTTAGAGATGGTTTTATCTAAATTAGACTAATGTTTTTTTTCCTGGCTTAGGATGCGGTAAATAGGAACAAGGCAAATCGGGCACTACAAGAGGAGAACCATCACGGTGGCTGTAACATCCCAACCTTTTTTGACAAGATATTGTCCGATTTGGGCCCAGCCCTCACGGATTTGTTTTTGGGTGTTGGTGGGATTCGAACTCATGACCTCCTCCTCTCATGATCAAGCTCCCACCACTACGTCCCAAAATGCGTCATGTCAGTTAAGGTTGAACTATTCCACATAGACCATCGATCTCCCCCGTGCTTTGTCGATGTGGGATTTGCCTAGGATGTCACAGTGGCTCTAGACCATGACCGAGGTACATTTAGGAAACGGTCAAGGCAATAGGACGGCGACTGTTGAGGGGTCAGATGTTCATCAAATTATATACCGCCGCTGATCGAGAGATCAAGGATGCGCATGCGAAGGCAGTATGAGGAGATCAAGGATATCACATTAATGAATTTTAATAGTTATTGATTGTCCAATATATCTAATTATTTCAACTTCATATTGTAGGCGACCATTAAAAGACTTGAGGCTGATGGATGTAGTCCGGAATGGGGCCCGAACGACTCTCTGGCACAATCAATGAACAAACTAGAGCATCATGGCCATATCTGTATGCTCGGTACTGGGTTTTCTAAGACTCAGAATTAAGTTCTAAGTGAATGAATACAATTCATTAGTCACTTTACTGTAATTGGCAATTTGTATTTTTTGTAAGGTCTTTCGTACTGCTACTGCTGGGGGGTCGTCTACATCCGGGAGTGTTTCTTCCACGATGTCACATAGACCTGAGTATGTTCAACAACTGGAGGGTATCCCAGCTGGAGTCTATAGTGAGGTCTTTGGCACCCCAGCAATTTGTCGGGTCAGACAGTTCAGCCGCCATCCTCCTCAGACACAGGCCTATCAACAACCCAATCAGCAGACCGATCAGTCTCAGTTCCCAGAGTATGACTTTGATAACCTACCCGCTCATATTGCCGCATGGGTAAACGTGGTGAGTGTTTATACTTGTAATTAATTTATAATTACACACTACTTAACTCTATTAATTAGTTGTTTCATTGTTGATAATTGTACGTGCCATGGGATGACCCCATAAACTTGACCCAGAACCAGAACTCGGGGGCTCAGTAGGATGTTTTCCTCTTTGTTGTATGTTAGGATGTTTTGTGATAAATTTAAACATTTGTGATAAGTGTATTAAATGTGTTGTACTTGTAGTTTGATAAACTAGTTTGCTATTTGCATGTGTTGTAGTTTGATTATGAACTAGTTTATGTGTTTTAACATTTGTTTATGTTTTTTGACATATTAAAACGGTTGTTGTTCTACGAATATACTCTGTTAAAAATCGTTAAATTAAAAAATAATCATCCTAAAAAATTGTGAAATCTGACCGAAATCGTGAAATCTGACCGAATCAAAACTGGTTTAAAACCAATAAATGGCCAAATCAACTGACCCAAATACTGGACGGACCCACAACTGACTAGTCGTAGGCCATTCTTTGGTCGCATGCCTGTCTTTGGTTGCAGACGCATGCGACTAAAGACAGGCCTTCGACTAACTTAGTCGCAGGCGGGCCTGCGACTAAGCGTGGGCTTTGTCACAACGACTTTATTCGTAGGTGGCCCACGCATAGTCGCAGCCTGCTACTGTATTCTGCCGAGGTTGCGATTAAATTCCTTCTTTATTGTAGTGCTAGCTAAGACCACTGGTTTACTAGCTATAATCAAGTCACCACAGACCGACTTCTGGTTAGCTAATCTCAAACTACTACCACATGGGATCAACAAGGTGAAGAAGAACATGGGAAAATGGTTGTAGAGTAATATCGAACTGAAAGAACAGGCCAGACAAAAGGGTTTACACCTAGAGGGATTAATGTTGGGATAGCTTCTGGCTTAAGTAGCAATTTCTAGGTACCTCTATAATCCTAATACTCGTATTATCGTATGGTCTGAAATAGGTCTCATGCAAATTCTAACTCATTCAAAGTACGAGAAAGCCAAGAATTAAAGTTGCTAGTTATGTGCAACGGATCAAAAGCTCAAAGTTGGCTGCTAGTCGGACTTGGTCATTTTCGTGCAATTCAAAGTGACACTACAAGCGTCATTCTAATTTCTGTTCTGACCAGGTTCATTTAGCATCAATGCAAGCATGTTGGTTATAGGTTCTAAGTTAAGCAGTCTAAGCATCATTGTTAAAAATTAAAATCAACTTAACATCAAAAGTCAAGAACCGAGTAATTCTAGCTAGAGGGATTAAAATGAGCCACGAAATCACAGAAAGGCAAACACATTTAGCACAATTCTTCTAACACCCTACCTCACACTTGAATCGGACTGTGTCCTCACAGGACTAAAAGATAGTAGAGTTAGCTAGAATACCTGGATGGTGATGGTCGATGTCGAGGATGACATGGAGAGACCAGAACGGAGTGAAGCACATACAAAATATCCTACAAAAACAAAAACAACAGAAAGATCAAAAGGAAAACAAGACAAGTGTCCTAGATCCACACAGAAGAAAGTCTAAACGAAGAAGGTTAGGGGAAATTTTGAGAATATTTACTTTTTTTTTAATTTTTCTTACAAACCCAAAGTTCTCGCCAAAAACTTTGAAGTTCTCGGGAAGAAACTTCTTTGAAAAATAAACAAAGAAACGGACGTCATAAAACTTACTTCAAAAATTAAAAAAAATTAGACGACACAAAAACTTACTAAAACGGTCAACTTCTCACCGAGAACATTGAAGTTCTCGGAGAGAACTTGCGACATGGGTAGAAAAAATATAAGAGGCAAGAAATCAATAAAAACTGACACTTTGGCTTCCCCGACCCGACTCGAATGACGAAAAACTGACTAAAATTTTCAAAATTGACTTCAGCCGTGGGTCGCCTCCCACGAAGCGCTCTCTTCTAACATCCTTGAGCCGGAAGACCTGGTTATGAGCCCCAACTCAAGAGCTCCTTGAAGTCAATCAAATTCTTCAAGACTAGTGGTTGAGTGGGAAATAACACTCCAGAAGGATGAAGATGTAGCCGATGATGCCCAAGTAAATCATAGTTCTGATTGACTGGCCTTTTCTTCTCGAATTTTTCTACTGGAGGAGGAAAGATATACTATGGTGTGTCACAATCAATGAACCTAGTCTTCTCTACCTGAGGATCAACCAGGTTGCTCTCAGAGTTGAGCACATATGCCTCCAAATCCACTACCTCCTCAATTTGGTTGTCTGAAACACAGATGAGGCTAACTCCTCAATATCCACGTGCTCATCTCTAGCTTGACTTATAGACTGGTTCGATGGAATCTTAAATGAGGATAACTCCTCAATCTCCACACGCTCCTCTTCAACTTCAACTACAAGATGGATAAGTTGCACATCTTCAGCAATCACCACTGCCAGGGACTCTTCAGCAAATACATCTAGCTCACAACAGTCATGGGCTAGATTATCATATTCTTCCTCCAACAACTATTGAGCATCTTCTTCCATCGATTGATTTGATTGCTCGAACTCGACGTCCATGGCATCAGGGGCTCGTCGCTTTGAAAGGATCTTCTCTATGAGGAAATCTGAATACGACATCTGTTGTTGATACTGGTGCGAATGTAGGTATTCTTGGTAGTGTGTAGCTTCTGGCTCTTGTCAGGATGGCAAGGGTGAAGGTTCCTCATACCAACTTGTCATAAGTGGTTGTTCCGATATACACCATCCTTGGTATTGGTCATCCAGCCTGTTATCCTGCATCTCAAATCTCAAGAGCACTACCCAGGTAAATTATGAAAAAGATGGGGGAAAACAAATGATAATATGGAAAGTAGAAGAATAATTGCCAACTCTTCTTTCAAACAATTAAGAAGAGTCCCTGGCAACGGTGCCAATTTGATAGTTGTAAAAATAGTGGTCAAATACTACCCTCCTAAAAGTAGGATAGATCATATTCCACGGGTTTCGTCAAATTGTTTACTCAAAGTAGCTGGCAATTATTCGGGTTTAAAATCAAGTTGCATGGTGTGAGTTCCACAACTTCTAAACTAATAAGCAAAGGAAATGAAATTTAAATTAAGAAACAGATTGATTGATTAAGGTTGTTTATGAAAGACAGACAAAAGCATAGACTTGAATCCTCCTAAGATTACCAAGACATTGGCAATCACAAAACCGGCGACTTTCAATCCTAATCATTCAGTTATTAGACACTGCCACAGCTCATTACCCTTAGGTCTAAGTCCACAAACGTTCGCTCTATCGGAACTAACTACCAAGATTAATTAACCATCTGTGCATTCACTTCTGCAACGGATAACTAACTGGTGCACTGATTGATTTTAGTGAGTTATTCTAGAAGCGGATTAACCCTAAACAATTCATACGAAAGGCTTAATCCATTGAATAGGTTAATTATTTCATATGAGGTTATAAACAAGACAGACATTTGCCAACTATCCTTATTTTAAAAAGAATCTAATCTAGGTGATCAAGCTATAAAAGAAACACTAAAATGAAGAACAAATCAATTATGAAGAAGAAACTGTCTGAATTAGAATCTAATTACCGCCGATCCGTGATCGCTTTATAGCCCCAGGTCACTTAGGGTTCATCTAATCTAATCTTAATAAGTTTAGCTACTCATTTTTGAAATAAGAGAGTCAAAGGCAACAAGAGAATTCATCATACAAAGGAAGAACAGAAGGAATATGAAAAACCTAATTCTGACGATTCTGCGAAGCTTCAATCTCTAGAAATCTTCACTCCTAGCTCCGAGCTACTCCGGGATGGAAAGACTTTGTCAGACTCTCTCTGGGAACTCCAAGAAATGCTCTAAACTATCTCCCCACGTTGTGGAAGTCAGAAATTCGGTCCCCCTTGAATCAGGAGCTGAAGGGTTGCTTAAATAGGGCTGAAACTGATCCGTTTCTGCGTTGGATCTGGAAAAGGGCAACTTCTCGGCAACAATATTGAAGTTCTCACCGAGAACTTCTTCACAAATGGCTCAGTAATGTTGACTATGGTTTGGGCTCCTCTAGTTTTGGGCGAAATTGGCCAAGTTCTCGCCGAGAACTTGTGACTTGAGTAGAATTCCACCTTGTTTCGATGATTCCTGCTCCGTTTGAACTCCGATTTTGTCCCCATTTGAAGCGATGGACTCGTGAGAGAGTCCTCTACAATTTGGTAACCTGGAGGCTCAACAAAAATACTCACAAAAAAGGTGAAAATAGACAAAATATCGACAATGTACGCACTTGGAGCTGAGAATCACATAGTTAACACATTTACACCAAATACTCATCATAATTGCATTAATGGGTATGAAATGTATTTTAATATGAGAAGATAATCACTATAAATCTAGTGTCATCAACATCCATTCCCATGTTTTTGTTCACCCCATTAACCCCTTGTGGTAGTAGCCGGAGATTAGAAACCCCAAGGAATACGATCTGTCCTGTTTTTGTAGGTTAGTTATTTGACCACTATTTGTACGGTTATCAATTTCCTCCGGATTGGTTCTATAGGCTGCCTTGTTTGGCAAGGATGATCGAGGCACCAAATCTATTTGATGCTCAATGCCTCTAATAGGTGGCAGTCCACTTGGTGTTTCCTCTAGTAAAACATCTTGAAATTCATGTAATAGAGACACAACAACACTAGGCAGAGAGGTGTAGGGTTAGAAATCAAACATTTCTTGTAGAGAATGACTAAGAGGGATTTCCTAGTAGCTAGGGTTTGTTTGATCTCACTTGGTGTAGTTAACAATATATCTCTCCTCTCAACCTCACTCTTTTTGACCTCTTAGTATTTTTATTTTATGTTTTTGCTCTCAAGGGCTTACTCTTTTCTTCTCTCTTCTCTCTTTTCTTGAGCTCTCTTTTTTTTTCTCACGGCTCGCCTTTATTTCTATTTGATCTTGTAAGATTTCTGTTTGGTATAAGGGTTTGAGCTTGTACACCTAATCTCCATGAGTTAGGATGTATCTATTTGTCGTCCCATCATGTTTTGAGTACCTATCAAACTGTCAAGGTCGACGAAGCAATATGTGGGCAGCTTCCATAGGAACAACATCACAAAGTATGAGATCCGTGTACCTTCCAATGCTAAAAGCTATATGATCCTGTCACCCTTAAAAGGTATATTGAGCTTATGCAGCTTGTAGGGATTGGGATGTTTTTTAGTGAGAAACCCCATTCCATGCAGCAAAAGTTGGTTGACTGCACAAGTTCAACTCCCTCCATCGATCACCATGTTCCACACCTTCTTCTTGATCACACATCTCGTATGGAACAGGTTGTCCCTCAGCTCCCATCCATATTTCACTGGTTTGGCGCTCAGCATTCGTCGTGACACGACTGAGAACCATCTTGTGTGATCCGGCAGTGATTTGGCATCGTGGCGCGCGTTGCTGGTCGCGTCAAACCGTGTGTCGACGTTGGTGTCCACTACATGGCTCGATCTGTCATCTCCTTTTTCTGGTGGCTCTCCATCTCCATATTTCTCCTCTAAACCGTCCTCCGTAAGGGCACAGTATCCGCGTTGCACAAGGTGTCCACGTCGGGTGTCTCTGTCCGTGGCGGTGAGGGTGACCGCGTCAGATCCAACATCCTGGTCGGCTTCAGTACGTGCTCCGACACCTTTTTCTACTGGCTTTCTGAAGTGATTACCGCCGCCAAGCCCGGAGCGATCACCTGCCCATGTACGTCACCCAAGGCACCAACCCCAAATTCCTACATGGCGGTATGGGACGAAGATAAGAAGGAAGAAAATGACCAGAAAACCCTCGAGATGGTGATCGAACGAGTCAGATAACTGAAGGCCAGCCGATCCTTACTTCTTATGTCAGGCTGAGACAACACCGACTCCGCACCAAGCTTTGAAGATCTGTGAGGCGCCAAGGCCACGAGACATCACAGGGAGGTTGCTGACAACAGGCTAGGTCCCATTGACCGAGCCAACTCAGAGCCTAGCGCCCGGGCCGACAAAGCCGTAGTGCCCATGCCAGCACCCGTACAAGAAGCGCTTAGGGCCGACGCAGTGCCTTTAAGGAATCCTTTGGCTCCATCAAGCCCCGTTCGATTTGGAGAGGAACGCACCAAAGGCACGAGAGACTTGGAACTGGACCAAGACCGAATGATGCAGGGCCGAAGCATCAACGCTCCACACCCGGATGATGATCCGAGGCTACCATGGTTTTGAGGCCCAAGCCAATGGATGTTGGCCTCGAATGGAGAAGCGAGGTTAACGTGGACGCAGGACCGAGGCAGACTAATGCTAGCCCCCGATGGCACACTATGATGACTCTGGACTGAGGACCGAGTCCAGCTGATGTCGGGTGCGGATGCCATTCCGAGCGAGACGCGGACACAGAACCGGATGCCGGTCCGAGCGAGAAACCTGGTCGTGACCAGGAATCCGACCGTGAGAAGGAATCCTCTTCAGATAAGGAAACCTCCACGCTGTTGGCTCAACCACTTATTTCTAAATCCTTTTTAGAAAAGGAAACACAGGAAATTCAAGGTTCTTTCTAGAATGATCTATTTCACACCCATTTACCTTGAACGTGGATTAGGGTTTTTCCGGATTAGGGTTTCCTTGCCGGTTTAGGACTCTTGCTATTTTTTTAAGAAGTTTTCCCTGTTTATTTTTTGGACTTCTCCTCTTTTGGTTCCTACTTAGGATAGGATTATTAATCCTTTTTAGTAGTTTAATTAGGACTCTTTTATTTTCCTTATTAGTATTTTACTCTTTTAGGAGTTAGAGTTCTAGAAGGAATTGTAGAACTTGTTCTCCACCCTCGCCTATATATATAGGCCGCCAACCTCCATTGTAACTCAGACCCCCTTTGAATTATACAAATAAATTTCTAAACTGTTGTTATTGTTCCTTCAAGCATTTGCGAGTTGTTGCATTGCTTAAAGGTTGGTTTATCATTTAGCGCATCCATCCCTTGGTGTGGCACCTTCGACTTGATACTTCGGGTTCCTAGCTCTTTATAGCTAGCTTATCTAAGTCCTATCCACCCCCAGTTTCTAAGGTTAGACTCGTCGTCTCTTCTATTTAGCTTATTGGTATAGGGTCGCCGCCCACGTTGTGGATCGGTTCATATCACTTTCCGTCTTTAGAGCCCTCCTCTGGTTCAGCCTCCATGTAGGGCACAGTGTCCACGCTGGACAGTGTGTCCACGTTGGATCTGACATCCGGGCTTGGGGCTTGGATGTACATGGCTGAGAACTTCTCTAGACCGTTTCGCACCAGCTCTACATCAGCATCAGATCTGGTGTCCACGTCTTCTTCGACCTCCTCTTCTTCTTCCTCATCATCAGTCACGACCTCTCCATCTATGATAACCATGAACCTTTAATTTGGTCAGTATTTGGCCATAAGTCCTCTCCCTTGACACTTGAAACACATGATTCCCCTAGGTCGTGGGTTAGAATTTTGTATAGTGGCATTAGGGTTAGGGTTTACCCTTGGTGTTTGGCCTCGGATGTTAGGGTTTGGTCTAGATCCACCATTCCTATTGGGATTGTTATCGTGGTTCCAGCATTGACCCTCCAGCTTGGTTTGGGGGCGTGCCATGACCCCTTGCAACCATTCTCAACTCTTTCTACAGGATAGCTGGCCACTGACTCTTCCATAATCAACTAAGTATGACTTTGGTGTAGAATGTCCCTTTGCAATCTACTGGTGAATCTAGCCACTCTTGCTTCTTCATCCTCCCTAAGATCCAGCCTGGTCACCAGCATCTCAATCTCCTTATATACTCATCCAACGAATGGTTGCCTTGCTTCAATGATTGAAGCTTGGTCTGCAAGTCTCTCGTGTAGGCAGCTAGCACAAACCTTTTCCTAATCTTTCTCTTTAGTTCCCTCTATGTATTTATGGGATCCTCCTCGTCTCTTTGAACCTACCTGCTGATTTGACTCCACCATAAGGCAATATAGTCAATAAACTCAATAGTGGCTATAGTTACCTTTTTTCTTTCAGAATAGTTATGGCACACCAAGAAGTCCTCCATGCTTCTCTCCTAATCAATATACTCATCAGCATTTACCTTGCCAGCAAACTTAGGGACTGAAAGCTTGAGGCTGCTCAGATCATCATCTGGCTCCTGTACATTCCTCCGGGGCTGGCTGATGTGAACCACAGCCAGCTATGCTTCATGACCCGAACACCACAAGATGATCTCCTAGCTATCACGTCAAACCTATGAAACCCGGGCGGTTAAGTACTTGGACCCACTAGCACGCGAAGTCTAGGATCCCTAAGTGTCCTTTCGATGGCGCCACTCCAAGAGATGAATGCCCTTGACGATAAGCCTATACCTTAAGCAATGCAACAACTAGCAAAAGCTTGAAAGGAAAAAGAACAATGTTCTGGAAATTTTATTAATCAAAGGGTTGTCCTTACAATGAGGTCGACGACCTTTATTTATAAGGGAGGGATTCGTGAACATGCTCTACGAATCCTCCTTAAACTCTAACTCTAAACTATTAAAGAAATAAAACAAGAGTCCTAATTAGATCACTAAAAGGACTAAAATATTCATAAATAAATGAAACTAGAAAGGAAAATACGAGATAAATACTAAAAGGAAGAAAAACTCTAAAACTGTCTCATAACACTAATCCGGGAAAAACCCTAATTCATGACCACGCCGGATTAGGTGACCGAGCTCGTGCCCGCTTGACGCCGGATTAGGTGACCGAGCCCGTGCCCGCTTGGCTCAGGAAAAACTATCTCATATCTGCGTCGGATGCGGATGCCATGTCCGCACAGGATGTCGCGTCTTCGCCCGATGAAGATTCATCATCCGTAATGGTCAAGGTCTTCATGTCCTTCCTCAATTCTGCTTTGAATCGGACGAGACTTGTTGGAGGTTGATCCTTGGGCCGTAAGGTTTCTAGTTCCCTTGGAAAATCCCAAAAGGCACGGGCCAATTCTTGGCTCGGCCATAAGCACCCCTCTGATGCATCCGTGCTCGGGCCCGGCGCCTGTGGCAGGCTTGACTCTCGGCTTCCTCCATCTCTGGTTAGGACTTTTAAGTTCTTCCTCGGGCTATTGGTTTGGAATTCCTTAAGAATGCCTTCACGTAGGAACTTGTCCTTGGGGACCCATAGGAACTGGCCTGGAGCCCGTGCCAGGGCTTGGCTCAGGGTTACGGACTTTTGTGGCCAAGCCTTCAGCTCTCTTTCTCTAGCGCTCCTCTAGAAAAACCTCCAAGGGGCCCTAGGGTTGGTCCTTGTCTTCAAGGCTCATAGGACTTGAGTTATGGCCTAAGCTTAATGCTAGGCTCAATTCGATGCTCAGTTCGATGCTCGGTCCGAGGCCTGTATCTGGTGACGGTGCTAGCATGAGTGCCTGGCGTGGCCTAACCCTGATCCTGGCTTGTGTCCTTGTTGGGGAAGGTTTGTATTTGAACCGAGTCACATACTTAGGCTTGAAGAATAATTGTATTGCCCAGTTGTGAGCAAGTATTGGCTCCAAGCGCTTCTTGTAGGGCCCTAGGCTTCGGCCCTTAGTTGGTGACCCTGGTGGGGTGTAGGAATAGGAATTAGCACTAGGGCTGGTGGCCCGGATAACTTCATTCCCCTCTTCTTGTTTTTTATTGGTCCTCGAATCCATCTCTTACTTCTTTGTGCACCCAGCAGGCTTTTCCAAATATTTTCACCTGTGTGGTCATGTTTGGGGGAGACTCGGTGCGGTCTCCTAAATTTGGACAGTGATTAGACTCGGTGTCAGACCAAGGCTGGGTCCTTATGAGCTCTGGTTGTCGGTGTCCATGTTATCTTCACTAGACTGGTTGTCCAGGATGATGTCTAGACTTGGGTAGACATGTGTAAGAACGTCTCCTCTTCCCCTAAGTCAGTCTCTCCTTCTTCTTCTGCCTCGACACTTCCTCCTTCTTTCAGAGCCATGTGCTCTTCTTCTTCTATCGGTACAGCCCTCAAAATACGATGGGAAACAGCCTCCCATTGTATGCCTATTTGTATTCCGGTGTTCCAGTGTGGATCGGGGGTGGTCCAAGCTCCGGGGTTGGCCCTGGCGTTAGCTCCGGGGCGGGGTAGGGTTCCTGCTCCGGGGCTCGGCAGGACTCTGGCTCTGGGATGGGCAAGACTTCGGCTCTGGGATGGGCAAGACTCCGGCTCCGGGGCTGGGCAGGTGCTGGCTTGGTGTTGGCCCGATTCTGCCCGGTGCTGGCTCGGTAATGGCCCGGTGCTGGCCTGGTACTGGCTTGGTCAAAGTGACCGGGTTAGCTCTTGATTCTGGAATTAGGGCACGCAAGAACATGTTTAAGAATTTCTCTAGGCCAGTTTGGGGGTACTTCTTCCCCATCTTTTGAATCTCCTTTTCTTCCTTCATGGCTTCTTCTCCTTCATCATCCGTAACCACTTTTCCTTCCCTTAGCACCATGGTTCGTTGGTTAGGGCAGTCCCTAGACATGTGTCCTCTCCCTTGACATTTAAAACACATGATTCCACTAGGACCTGGGTTAGAATTCTGAACAGTAGGGGTGTTGGGAGTAGGTGTTACTTGTGGGGTGGTGCTAGGGTTTGGTCTGCCTCCAGTACTCTTGTTAGTGCCTGGCTTCCATGCAGTGTTGCCGGCACTAGAACTTCCTCTCCAGGGGCTGGTCGCAGGTGGTGTAGCTTTTCCTTGTATTTGAACTTAGCCTTATACTAGTTTATTGTACTACCCTTGTATGATGTTGATTGTGCTAGTTGACTTTGTAATGGTTAATTAAGGGTTCTTTCGGTCAATTCAGTTACAGCTTCCACTTTTATGTTTGATCTCTTGTGATTATATCATTTATTTGAGTTAGTAACCCCCGTGTCGTCGAGTAATGCATGGGTTGAACTAGTAGTTCAGTGATGGACGCGTTTTCACGCGTATGTAGTCAAATAACTATCAAGCACAAAGCAAGATAGATCGTATTCCACAGGGTTTCTTCTAATCGTTTACTCAAATGAGTCGACAAATTACTCAGGTTTAAAACAAGTTTGTGGGGTGCGAGTTCCACGACTTCTAAGCTATAAAGCAGGAAATAAGAAATGAAAACAGAAAAGAATTGAACAATTGATTGACTTAACAAGACGACATACAAACTTAGATTTGAATCCCCCTAGATCACCAGAACATTGGCGATCACAAGACTAGCGGCTTTCAATCCTGATTCATTCAGTTTTCAGACACCACCATAATTCCCGACCCTTAGGTTTAAGATTGGCTAACGTCGCTCTATCTGATCTAACTCCCAAGATAAATTACCGCCCGATCTCTCGCTTCTTGCGGCAGAAAACTAACTGCGCGATTACTAGTGATTTATGAGTTACTCTAGCAGCGAATTAACCCTAACTGGTTCCTACGAAAGGCACACTCCAATGAATAGGTTAATTGTTGATTTGGTGTTTTAAAGTGAGGCGAACGTTCGCTACTATCCTCATCTTAACAAGAATCCTAACTAGGTGATCAAGCTAGAAAAGAAACGTTGGCAACGAAGAACAAATCAAACATTTAAGAGAAACTGTCTGAAACTGGATTTAATTACCGCCGATCCATGACCGGGTCACTTAGGGTTCATCTAATCTAAGCTCTATGAGTTTACCTACTCATATTCAACACAGAAGAATCCAAAACAATCAAGGAATACATCTCAGACAGGAAGTATAGAAAGAACTGTAAAACCTAATTCTGATGAAACTGAGAAACTTCAATCTCTTGAATCTTCAACTCCTAGCTCCGAGCTCTCCGAGATGGAAGGATGGCGTTACGATCTCTTCCCGGCTCTTCAAACTCTCTAAAATCTCTCTCAAAATATCAAGTCTGGAAATTAATCCAAGGAACAACTGTATCCGAAATTATGGCCGCCGGTTTGTATTTATAGGTTGCAAAATCCCAGCCAAAAAAGGATAGACTTCTCGGCGATAACTTCAGTTGAAAACCCGGCTGAAGTCCCTGTCTCTCTGCTGTGAAATTTTGAGTTAATTCTTGGCGAGAACTTTGTACTTCTCGCCGAGAACTTCAGTGTAAGACGGGGCGGATTTGCTTGGGGACTTTTGTATGATTTCTAGATCGATCTCGGGTCATTCCTTGAAGTTCCTCGCTTCCTGAACACATCCGTGGCTACATTAATGACGGCAAAAACCTGTGCTATCACAATAGCACTAGAAAACCATCAAATAGACCCATAACGGGCCAAAGTAACCAAAATGACAATAATTAGAGCAATCGAGTGATAACACCCTAAACTACTGATGACACTCGATTTGACGTGATTATCAGCCTCCTTTAATCAACATTTATTGTCTTAAGACATGGTTTTTAGGGCAGAATAGCGAATATTTACCCAACTGCTCTATCTCGTGTCATTTGTGTTACTTTGGCCCGTTTTGGGTCTATTTGATGGTTTTCTACTGTTTTCGTGATAGCACAGGTTTTTGCCATCAAATAATGTAACCAAGGACGTGTCTAAGGCATTGGAACCTCGAGCAATCGCACCGGAATCAATCCAAGGAGTCAATCAAGTCAACACAATTCCTGCCCAGCTTTACAAAGAAGTTTTTGGCGAAAATACAAAGAGTTTATGGCAAAAACTTAAGAGGAAACCGTCAGAGCTTAGAAGAAAAAGTTTTTGGCGAGAAGTCCAAGTCTTCGCCGAAAACTCAAGACAAAATCAACACAGGAAAAACAGTCGACTGGCGCCTCACCTTTCAAAGAAGTTTTTGGCGAAAACTTCTTAAGTTTTTGCCGAAAACTATTGACCTAATCCGACGGGGAAAGGTTAAGTATAAATATAAAACCAGCGGCTCAAAAGGAGAATCATATACTATTCAAAATAGAGCTTATCACAAGTTCTATACCTAAGAAGTTCGAGAGAGCAGAGTTGAAGAGTTCAAAGAGCAGGAAGAGATCGTGATGCCATCCCTTCACCTCGGAGACTCGGAGCTAGGAGTGAAGATTACCGGAGAGCGGAGCTTTGCCAGACTTGTCTTAATTAGGTTTTACAGTTCTCATTTGTTCTTCCTTTTCATGATGAACTCTGTTTCTGTCTTTGTTTCTGCTGTTATTAACATGAGTAGCTAAACTCGTAGAGCTTAGACTAGATGAACCCTAAGTGACCCAAGGCTTTAAAGCGGTCACAGATCGGCGGTGATTAGATTCAAAGTTCAATCAGTTTCTCTTGCATGTTTGATTTGTTCTTCGTTGTTTATGTTTCTTCTCTGGCTTGATCACCTAGATTAGATTCTTGTTAAGCTGAGGATAGTAGCGAATGTTCGCTTCATTTTAAAACACCAAATCAAAAATTAACCTTTTCATTGGAGTGTGCCTTTCGTAAGAACCAGTTAGGGTTTATCCACTTCAAGAGTAACTCATAAATCGTTAGTAATTCCACCAGTTAGTTTAGTCGTCGCAAGAAGCGACCGTACTCGGGCGGCTAATTAATCGTGGTAGCTTCATCGGATAGAGCGAACGTTCGCCAGTCTTAAACCTAAGGGTCAGGAGTTATGGTGGTGTCTTAGAATTGATTGAATGAGAATTGAAAACCGTTGGTCTGTTGATTGCCAATGCTCTGGTGATCTAAGGGGGATTCGAAGTCTAAGCTTGTCTGTCGTCTTTATTAAGTCAACCAATATTTCAATCTGTCTTTCAATTTACTTTTTAATTTACCTACATTTCTAGAATAGAAGTCGTGGAACTCACACCACGCACAATGTGTGTTAACCTGAGTAATCTGCCTTTACATTTGAGTAGAAGACCCGTGGAATACGATCTATCTTGCTTTGTGCTTGATAGTTATTTGATACGCTTCACAACGTCCATCAAATTGGCGCCGTTGTCGGGGACTTCTTTTAATTGTTTGAAAGAAGAACTGGCATTTTACTCTTCTACTTTCTATCCTTCATATTTCCATCCACTTTGATTTTACACTGGTTGTGCTTGTTTTTGTCATTTGTAGGTTGTCTATAGGTTTATGCAGCACCGCCCTCTCACGCGCTCCTTAACCAAGACTGACAGGGCTAAGAGTGTAGAGAAACCGAGTAGTTCTACTTTGCCGAAGCGACCACAAATTCCAAGGAAAGGCAGAATCAATCCACCTCCATCCTTCACACCAATTAAGATCGAGGAACCGAAGGAGAGCTCGTCATCTTTATCTTCATCCGCTTTATCAACCGCATCACTTTCACCTCCTCCATCTCCTAGAATGGAAGATCAATTACCACCACCACTACTGATGCTGCAGTTTTAGCGGTATCAAATAACTAACCTACCGAAGTAGACTAGATCGTATTCCACAGGGTTTCTACTAATCGACTACTCAAAGAAGCTGGCAAATTACCAGGTTTAAACACTTAGTGCGTGGTGTGAGTTCCACGACTTCTAATCTAATAAAACAGGAAAATAAAAGACAGAAAAGTAAAAGGTTGACTAACGAGAAGATAGACGAACTTAGATTTCGAATCCCCCTTAGATCACCAGAGCATTGGCAATCAACAAATCAGCGGTTTTCAATTCTAATTCAACCAGTTTCTAAACACCACCATAACTCCTTACCCTTAGGTTTAAAACTGGCGAACGTTCGCTCTATCCGATCTAACAACCATGATTAACTAGCCGCCCGGGTACGGTCGCCTCTCGCAATGACTTAATTAACTGGTGCAATTACTAACGATTTATGAGTTACTCTTGCAGTGGATTAACCCTAATCGGTTCCTACGAAAGGCACACTCCAATTATAAGGTTTAACTGGTTGAATTGATGTTTTAAAGAGAGGCGAGCGTTCGCTTCTACCCTCAGCTTAACAAGAATCTAAACTAGGTGATCAAGGAAGACAGGTTTAAGCGCCAAAGCAGGGAACCGTCTAGCGACTAACCCTAGCTTGCAAAAACCTAATCTAGGCGACCAACCAGAAAAGAAACATAAACAATCAAGAACAAAACAACCATGCAAAGAGAAACTGATTGAACTTCAAATCTAATTACCGCCGATCCGTGACCGCTTTAAAGCCCTGGGTCACTTAGGGTTCATCAAATCTAAGCTCTACGAGTTCAGTTACTCATAACGATGACAGCAGAATCAAAAGCAACAAAGGAGATCATCATACAGAGGAAGAACAGATAAGAACTGAAAAACCTAATTCTGACGACTCCCGCGAAGCTTCAATCTCCTGGATCTTCAACTTTAAGCTCCGAGTTCTGCGAGGTGGAAGGATGGCGTCACGATCTCTCCACGGATCTTCGAACTCTCTAAACTCTATCTATCGACCCTAGAGTCAGCTGACTCTCAAAAGTCTGATTTGTCAAAATATGAATAATGATTGATTTCTTCTTTGGCCACCGGTTTAAGTATTTATACTTAAACCCTAAGTCAGCCGGATTTTTGCCTGATATTTTCACCAAAAATACTAGGGTATTTTCGCGGAAAATCTTGGTGTAAATGGGGAGCCCTCCGGTTGATTTCTCCTGTAAATTTCGGTCCAATAATTTTCGATCGAAAACTTGGGGTTTTCGCCGAAAAACTTCTGTTGATGAACATCAGTCGATTTGTACTGATATTTTCGCGGAAAATGCTGAGGTATTTTCGGCGAAAACTCCTTTGTAAACTAGGGCAGGAATTGTTTCGACTTGATTGGCTCCTTGGATCGATTCTGGTGCAATTCCTCGAGGTTCCAACGCTTTAGACACGTCCTTGGCTACTTTATTTGACGGCAAAAACCTATGCTAACATAAAAACACTAGAAAACCATCAAATAGACCCGAAATGGGCCAAGGTAACACAAATGGCACGAGATAGGGCAATCGATTGAATATTCGTTATTCTACCCTAAAAACCATGTCTTAAACAAGGAAATGTCGCTTAAATGAGGCTGATAATCACGTCAAATCGAGTGTCATCAACTACCACCGGTTGCACCGAAGAGTGTAGCTGACTACAACAAGCCGAGCGCGACTAGCGTTCGATCTTCTATCGCCGTGCCACACATCGAAGGAGATCCTGACTATGAGATCAAGATTCCTTTCTTGACTATGATCTCTAGGGACTTTCAATTTGAAGGCATGCCACTTGACAATCCGTGCACGCATTTGGCGGATTTCATTGATCTCTGCGGAACTTTCAAGAATGGGAATGTCGACAAGAACTCCTTATGCTTGAGAGCCTTCCCGTTCTCTCTCAAAGGCGCAACTAAGAGGTGGCTCACTGCCAAGCCACCAGGTTACTACACAGATTGGGATAGTCTTGCTCAAGACTTCATAGAAGAGTACTTCCCTCCTTTCAGAACAACAGCCTTCAAGGACATCATCTCTAGATTTTCTCAGAAGGAAGGTGCGAGCTTATATGACACTTGGAATGAATTCCAAGTACTCCTCTATAACTGTCCTCACCATGGTTTCGAGCAGAGACAATTAGCTGAAATCTTTGCTCGAGGTCTTCGTGAAGAATCTGCTAAATGGGTCAATTTCCCCTAGCTGAAGGGGATTGTACTACCCTTACACCTGAAGCTGCTCTTCTCCATTTCATGAACTATGCTTCCAAGTCAAGGAACTGGGAACGACAATCAGAAGGATCAAGAAGCAAGCTCGATCTTGAAGCAACCATCAAAGCAGAAGTTGAAAAGCATTTGAAGAAGTATACTACACCTATCAAGCCGCCAGCAGCCTCCGTTTATGTTGTTGATTGCGAGTGGTGTGGAGCTTGTGCTCATAACGGAGGCCGATGCTAGAACTTTGGCAAGGCAGAAGTCTGGTCTACCGAAGAAGTCAACTTCATCTCTCAAGGCTTCAACAACAATCAACAAGGTTATGTTGGCTACCGCAACTACAGAGACAGGGAAATTTCTAAGAGCGACCTCCCTACAATGTCGGCGCCAACCAGAACCAAGGTCAGAATTAGAATACCCGACCAATTTGTTCAACCCAGGATCAGAAGCCAAGCAATTCGACGGGAGGTATCTACCAGCCGCCTCACCGAAATCAAGGAAACTATGGAACAGCTCCTGGCAACCGCCAGAATCAATATTTGAACAACATTTATACAGGACAGCAGCATCTGAAGGACAACAAGGACAATGATCTCAACAAGAATCTCAATCAGATCATCACCAGACTCGATGATCACGATACTCAGTTCAAAGCTCAAGCTCTCCTCAACCAGGAACAGATCGCTTCCGGACAAAGAATAGAGCATGCAGTGAACCAGATCTCCAGTATGTTGGCGAATGGCTGCCCTTCTGGCCAACTCCCAAGCTAAACCGAGCCGAATCCAAGAAAGGAGCAAGCTAAGATGGTTTCTATTCAATGTCCGACACACTCACCTACTGATACTTCTTATATTTTATTCAGGGCCATTAAAGTTCCGGAGAAGAAGATAGCAAAGAAAGAGGCGCCTAAGGAGTACGATCCTCCTCTTTCTCCATACTACGAGAAGCCTCCCTTCCCAAATGCTTTGCTAACAAACGCAAGGATCGAGACTGACATGTGGGGAAACAAAGAAGAACGCTCTACCAACCGTAGCAAGAAGCCTTCCTCGCCATATCCAGCTAAGTGCCCTGATCCTGGTTCTTTCACTTTACCTCTTATATCATTAATGATATTGAAATAGAACGTAGTTTGGTTGATCTTATAAACGCCATGCCTATGAGTTTGTTCGAAAAACTGTATTTAGGAGAACTTAAACCGACTAGCATGCAACTTGTCTTTACTGATAGATCATTGAAAATGCCTAGAGGAGAGATTAAAGATGTTGTCACTAGATGTTGTCCTTTCACGTTCCTAGCTGATTTTGTAGTTATCGATACTCGAGAGGATGATTCTACTATCCTTATAGGTTGACCCTTCATGGCAACAACCGGAATGCAAATCAATGTCCCGAGTGGTTCTTTGACCTTGAGGGTTGGTAAGGATACAATAACATTCTACCTTATGGATGGTATGAAATATACTCCTATGGAGGAAGAACCTCACTGTCTTTCTGTTGAAACTGTGGAGTTGACCTCGGTCAACTCCGTTACTGATATCTATTCCAGTGTTCCTCCAAAGTCTGTGGTCATAGGTGCTGAACAGGTCATCAAACAGAAGCCGCAGAAGAAGAAGGAACTGAAAGCATCTTCTTCTCAACCATCGCCCAACAAAGAACCTGACAGGTTACTGAGGAAGAATCAAAAGATGACTCAAATGGTCTGCAGGCCAGTTGCTCCGCCATCCTCTTCCAAGCCAGTTGCACCACCGATCCCTGTCAAGCCACCGGCGCAGAAGCCAGTAAAGAAGGATAAGCCGGGAGCATCTCCCAAGGAAGCACCAAAGATCACATATCCTGGTAAAATGAAGTCGGATGCTAAAGAGAAGACAAAGCTAATTGTTCTCATTATTTCTACTGTCACACTTGCAAAGGATGATCTCTCAAGAGAACTGTTCGGGCCGTTCAAGATTACCGGCTATCTCCCCGATGGACGTATCAAGCTCATTCATGCCAACGGGAAGAAATTCACGCTCACCGGAGACACCCCGAAGCTCTATTTCATGAATTCCGACGCTAGCATTAAGGAGATCCGGAGTTGGGATGTCTCCTAACACCGTCCAGGTATCGTCCAGCTCAAGGACGTTAATCAAGAGTGCTTCATGGGAGGCAACCCACGGCTGGAGTCAGTATTTAGTTTGTGTCGAACTCAGTATTTTAGAGTCGGTTCAGGGGAGCCAAAAGTGTCAGCTGCATGATTTCTTATTTTTCGTGTGTAATTTGTGTGTCCTCGGTTCAATTCCAAGTCGTTTGAGGTTGTTCCGATCTTTGTTAAATTAGTTCTGATTTTCTGAAGTTTGCCGGAATTGCGAAAATGTTTTAAAACTGTAGGTCAAAGTTTTCGCCGAAAACTTGCACTCTTTTCGGCGAAAACTCCCTTTTAAAACCCACTGTGTTTACTGGCCAGTTTTAGACAAACTTTGCGGCGAAAAGTTTCATACTTTTCGACGAAAACTCACTTTGAAATCCGGCAGACAATTTGAACTAAACTTTTTGGCTAAAACTTACACCTCTTTTCGCTGAAAACTTTCGAAAAATCCAAAAAAATCTTTCCCCTTTTCTCTTTTTTCTGGACATTTTCTCTCTCCCCCTAATATTTTCGGACGAAAACCAAAACAGCCCCCCATTTTCTCGCCAAATCACTGCCGCCTTTCAATTGCCGCCGCCACCGCCGCCACCATTGACGCTCAGTCCCTCTTTCTCCCCTGATCATTTCAAGCAATAGAACATCCGAATCGGAGCTTTAGAGCTTCAGTTCCGCCAAAACCTAATTTTTCAAGTTTTTTCACCGATTACTCTTCTTCCGTTCATTTTCAGCCATCATGACTTCAAGGTAAGTTGTACAGCTTTTCATTACGAATCTTTTAACATATATAATGCTGGATTTCGTCGAGGTTGACTTCAGTTGACTTTTCGGTCTACCTCGATTTCCGTGCCGACTATTTTGTGAGAATTTTGGTTAACTGATTATTTTGGACTGTTCTAGCGTGTTTAGGGAGAAGTATGATGCATTCTAATCTTGTTTAGCCTTGAATTGCCATGTTTAGAGCTTAATTCTGTTGTGGTGTTGACTTGTGTGAAATGTCAGTTTGACCATGAACTGTTGCTGCTTATTTGGCTGCCATGCTTATTCACTGAATTTAATATCGCTGTGTTTTCCCTATGAGGCCATGTTATTCAATGATTCAATGCTTCGTGCTCGTAGATTGCTAATGTTGGGGTTCCATTTGCTATAATGTTGACTTTTTGAATGTCGGGTTAACCTGTGAACTTAGTTTGTGATTCTGACGCACTAACTGATCTTGTGTATGTTTTATGACAAAATGTGCTTACTGGTTACTCATTTTACTTACCCCCACTCGATTTTCCTCATTTCTTTGTTAAATTGAGTTTTTCGACTAAGTGTGAGGTAGGTTCTTAGTTTGACTAATCTGGTTCCATTCCTTGTTATGAACTAGGCATGTAGACAAGGAGCGAAGGACAAAGGACAAACTAGACACCGGGTCTAGCTCCAGAGCACCTGCCCCAGTCACACCCGCCATCCATGGTCCTCCTGCAGCATTCCCAGGCCGCATCGGGCAGCACTCCACCGTTGCCAGCTTGCCAGTGCACTACTTCGAGCGCTACCAGCAGTTCCAGCATGCTCCTGCTGCCGACGTGTGACCACTTTCTCTAGAGTCCCTCTTCGAGTATGATGAGGATTGGCATAGGAACGTGCACGACTCTCTGGCAGCTGCAGGTCTTCTAGAGCTGACCACCATAGCTGATGACTTCCTCGACATCGCGCTTCAGGAATTCTGGGCCACCTTTGAGCTCAACGAGCACAAGAGGAGGCAGCACAAGAAGGTCATCTCCTTCTATCTCGTTAGGGTGTACAGAGACTTCACCTACGGCGGGTTTGCAGCCCATCTCAGCATCCCGCAAGAGCACTACAAAGGCCACCACCTCGGTTGGGAGGACAACTCGGGCAAAGGCTCCGACTATGACGCGCTCTGGAGCCACATCACTGGAGTGCCAGGTGCTCGGACCACGGCTCATAACTCCGTCAGGTCACTCTCTCACCCTCTATTTCGTTTCATTCATATGGTTTGGCGTAGCTCCCTTTTATTTGCTCTAGAGAAGGATCGCCACCACATCAGCAGAGAGGAGCTCTTACTTCTCGATGCCATCCGAGAGGCCTATTCGCTTCACCCAGGATGGGTGCTTGCACGCCTCTTCCACCAGAAGACTAAGACGACCAAGACACCTCGCTCCCTCCTTTGTAATAACTTCGTAGGCCGCCTCATCATCAACCCGCGTCATGTCGTACACACCGTCGGTGGAGATTTAGCTGTCGAGTACGACCTCCAGTTGGACTACAGTCCACAGGTGGCGGCAGCTCCACCTCTGCACCACGAGGCCGAGTCAGAGGAAGAAGATAATTCTGAGGATCAGCAGCCTAAGCGAGAGCAGGAGTTTCACCACCATATACCCTCGCCACAGCCGTCTGCGGGGTATGCTCATTAGCACCAGCCGCCCCTCCAGGATCCATTCCAGATGCCGCATCCACATCCCCGACCACCTCCAGGCAACTTTGGCGAGATGTTGGATCGACTCCAGGAGTGGCGAGCGGAGGACAACGCCACCCAAGATGCCAGATGGCTTATTACTCAGAGGCACATGCGTGTGCAGGACGAGAGGTATGGCACAGCTGGCGTGGCAGTAGCGGGTCATGAACTTCTTCCATTTCCCACCTACCGGTGCACTTGACCAGCAGTGATCAGGTTCTATCCTCTTTCTTGTCTTTCCTTTTTATTTATTCTTTTCGAATTTCGATCCAACTTTTTTTCTGTGTGGATCCGGGACACTTGTCCCAGTCTCCTTTTTATCTTTCATTTGTGTTTTATTTTGTAGGCAAAGTTTTGGTAGATTCCCTCTTGCTTTGGTAGATTCCCTTCCAGCTCCAAAGACCCGTGTTCATCCCCTACATCAATCATCTCAGTCCAGGTTCTTCTATCTACTCTCAACTCTAGTTTTAGTCCTGTGAGGACACATAACGGTTTAAATGTGGGGTAAGATGCTAGAGAACCTTGCATGAACTTGATTGCCCTTATTTGTGATTTATGTGTACCGTGGCGCCTTTCCAATTTCTCTAGCATTAGAATTCCTCAGTTCTTGATTTTTTATGTTAAGTTGTTGTTCAGTTTGTCATAATGACGCTTAGACTACTTAACCTAGAATCTGAGAACCAACTTGTATACTTTGATGCTAAATTGCCTGGTCAGAACAGAATTTTAAAATCACACTTGTAGTTTGTCGCTTTGATTGCATGAAAATGACTGAATCCGACTAGCAAACCAATTGTGAGCTTTTGATCCATTGCACATAACCTGCAATTTTAATTTGTTTTGAGTGGTTTTCTGTGTTCTTGAATGAGTTAGAATTTGCATGAGACCTATTCGAGACCACATGATGACACGAGTTCTAGAATAATAGGGGCACCTAGATTCAGCTACTAAGCCAGATTGCCTACCCAACGTTAAAATCCATTAGGTTTAAACCCTTAAGTTTAGCCTGTTCTTTCGGTTCGATATACATTACAGCCAATCACCATTCTTTCATTCCCCGTTGATCCTCTGTGGTCGTAGTTCTAGATTAGCCTACCGGAAGTTGGTTTGTGGTAACTTGCCTATAGCCATTAAACAGGTGGTCTTAGCTATTATGTCCAGACATGTAAACCCCTCTAGCAACTAAAAGAAAATCAACACAAAAGAAAAAAAACAAAAATAAGAAAATAAGAAAATTCAAAAATATAGAAAAAGTTCAAAGTTGTAAGTTTATAGTTTAGTTCAATAATGTTCTTCTCCCTACATATGGAAGAACGAAGTCAAAAGAAAATTCAGGAAAGAAATGTGCAAAGAAAATAAAGTGCTAGGTTGCTTGAGGGTATCATAGGACGAGCATACACTATTCCACCCGTGTCTAGTTAGATGGTAGGAAGCCATAAGCTAGATTCGAGGGAAGTTAGTCGAAAGCCACATCGCACCAAAGCCATCATCATGCATTCCTATCATCCATCTCATCATAAACCCTTGTAGTGTAGAATTCGTTACAGTCCTAAGTAGGGCTGGCAGTCGGTTGCCGGTTTTTCGGTTTTAACCGAAAACCGAGCCGAAACCGAGTTGACCGAACCGAGAATAAACCGAGTCGGCTCGGTCATCGGTTGCTGAAATCAGCTAATTTCGGTTTCTGCCGGTTTTCGGTCAAAACCGGTGATAAACCGAGAACCGAGAATAAAACCGGTGATATACTAATCATTTAACTCTCTCTCTCTCTCACTCACTGTGTCTAATTTTGCTGACCTAATTTTTTTTCCATTCCCTGCTCTTCTTTCTCTCGTCTTCTCCCCACGACTTACTGGCTGTGTCTCGAGCTCGACGGCGTACTGGCTGTGCCGGAGTCGGAGTGCCGGTACCGTAACCCCTTCTTCGATCGCCAGCATCAGCCCAGCAAACAGCTCAATCTTCAGCCCCTCTTCTTCAATCGCCAGCAGCACCCAGCAGCAGCAGCACCTGCTTCATCTTGAAGCGAGCCTTCAACCCCTCTTCTTCAATCGCCAGCAGCACCCAGCAGCAGCAGCACCTACTTCATCTTCAAGCGAGCCTTCAGCCCCTCTTCTTCAATCGGCAGCAGCACCCAGCAGCAGCAGCACCTGCTTCATCTTCAAGCGAGCCTTCAACCCCTCTTCTTCAATCGCCAGCAGCACCCAGCAGCAGCAGCACCTACTTCATCTTCAAGCGAGTCTTCAACCCCTCTTCTTCAATCGCCAGCAGCACCCAGCAGCAGCAGCACCTGCTTCATCTTCAAGCGAGCCTTCAACCCCTCTTCTTCAATCGCCAGCAGCACCCAGCAGCAGCACCTACTCTCAGCCTCTCATTTCTCTCAGTCCTCAGCAGCAGCACAGCACTAGCCGCCAGTAGCCACTAAGCCACTCTTCCAAAATGTAGGTTCTTCTAAATGTAACAATTTGATTTCTGAATTTTGTAGGATCTTTGGTAGTGTTACTGAGTTTGTTTCAATGATGTCTTCCCCTCAACTCAACTAAAGATTAAAGTTTTCAATGATGAATTTGTGATGATGTTCTCTTTCTAGCTCAACTGTGTTGTGTGGATTTGGTCTCATTTCAGTTAACTGGTTTAGTATCATCCTACTTAGTCTTCAGCTTTATGGCTGGTAAATTCTGGTCTTCTAATGTTCATATTTAGATAGAGGTAGTAATCTAAAGCTTAAATGCAGATTGGTTGGTGAACATTCACTTCCAAGATGGTTGTTTTAGCATAAAATCTGGCTCTGTTCTGAATCTGAATTCTTAGAGGTGAATCTTTAGTTATGTTTAATTGGAAAAAGTACAGAGTGGTAACTCTAGTGAATCGCATTACAGGACCAGGATTACCTCCTTCATAAGCTGGATAACCTTGTTAGGAATACTTTAATTCGATTTATGAAATTGACTGCAATCTATGAAATTGAATTTGTGCATTCGCTCTGATGCTCATTACCCAGATCATGATACGAGCTTCTGTTGGGACTTGCGTGTTCAGTGGATACCCTATTGTTCGAAACCGTCAACATGATATATTATGTACTAGTATTTTTAAATTCTAGTGATTTCTGAATTTTGTTCCTGGAGAAGCAAATGCAAGAGGTTTGTTTGTCTTGGCTTTGTATTGTATATAATATATGTTAAATGGCAGTATATATGTTGTATATATAGCAGTGGGTGGGAGGAGTATGAATGGATATTTGTTAAATGGGTTGTTCTGTTTTTTCAATGGGTTCATATTGTATAATTGCATGTTTTGCATAATTTTAAAATGGGTAGTTATGGATGGATTGCAGGGATTCAGATCAAAGAAGAATGGAAGCGGGTGTGAATACGCGAAGTGGTAAACGTAAAGGAATTCAGAGTGAAGAGCCTAGACAAAAACGCACCAAGGGTAATTCACGATCACGACCTCCTATTCCCAGACAACCGAGTCGCAATCTGGCTGCTACTACTCCGGCTCCTGACCCTGAGGTACCTGCTGCTCCTACTCCTCCTACGCCTATCAGTGACACTAATAGTGCTAGTGCTAGTAGTGCTCCCCAATCAACGAAAAAGTCATGGTCAGAAGCGTGGACAGTTATGGTTAAGTTTGTCGATGAGTATGGTAATAAGAAAGCTAAGTGCAATATATGTCAGAAGGTTCTTGCAGCTGATCCTACTTTGAATGGCACGTCTACTTGTAAGAAGCATGCATTAAAGTGTATTGCGAAGAGGGATGCAAGAAATGGACAAACTACTTTGATAATGAGGAAGAGTTCAACTGTTAGAGGGGAAGCAACTCCAGATGCCTGGCAATTCAGTCAAGTTGCTATAAGGTTGGCTCTAGCAGAAATGATAATAGTTGATGAGCTTCCCTTTAGCTTTGTGGAACATAGGGGTTTTATACGTTTTATGGAAGTATGTTGCCCAGAGTTCGACATTCCTTCGAGGAGAGCAATACGAGAGGATTGCTTCAAACTCTTTATTGCAGAGCGTCAAAAGTTAAAGGATTACTTGAGGACGGCTTGTGCTGGTCGAGTGTCGATAACAACTGACACTTGGACATCTGTTCAGAATCTCAATTACATGTGCATAACAGCACATTTCATTGGACATGATTGGAAGTTGCATAAGAGGATTATCAGTTTCTCTCGGATTACAAGTCACAAAGGTAGTGATATTGGGGCAGGGATTGCCAGATGCCTAGATGAATGGGGGTTGAAGAGGCTTTTCACTGTGACGGTTGATAATGCGAGTGCAAATGATTCCGCTATCAAGTACTTGCACGGGAAATTACATGGTTGGGGTACTCAGTTCTTGAGCGGAAACTACTTGCAAGTTCGTTGTGTTTGCCACATTATCAATCTAATAGTTCAAGATGGACTAAATAAGATTGGAATGTCAGTTAGGCGAGTGAGGGAGGCGGTGAGATGGGTTCGTGCATCGCCAGCACGTGAAGAGTGTTTCAGGAATGCTGTGGCCATCAGGAAGATGAAGTGTAAGAAAATGCCCTTACTAGATGTACCAACTAGGTGGAATTCCACATTCTCAATGTTGGATACGGCTTCAGCTTATGAGAAAGCATTCAAAGTTCTCGAAAATATGGAAAGTAACTTTGTGGAAGATCTGAGGGCGAAGACTTATCAAGGTGAGGTTATTGGTGTTCCAAGTTGTAGTGACTGGGATAGTGTGAGAGTCCTCTCTAGTCACCTAAAGTTCTTCAGTGACATGACTCGTGTGGCATCTGGTACCTCATATGTTACTATTAATCTCTTTCTCAAAGAAGTGACAAAGTTGTTTTATCACATTAAGAAGATGAAAAGAGATGAGGAAACGGTCATATCAACAATGGCAAGGTCAATGGAGGAGAAAGTTAAGAAGTATTGGTCTGAGGACGTTGCCAACGTCAAAGTTAACAGACTCGTCTACATCGGAGCTATACTCGATCCACGAAAGAAGATGGAAATCATTCCATATTCTTTCAAGCTGATTTATGATCCGACACAATGTGCTGAATTGGTAGAGATGGTGAGAAGTGAATTACATGCTTTGTTTGACTTATACAAGGCAGAGTATGTGAAACGTGTCAACAATAGTCAAAGTGGATCTGTAGCTTCATCAACACAGAATACCAGTGTTAATGGAGGAGATGGTGGAGACGAAGATGACTTTGAGGAGGACCAAGAGAGTGAAGATGATTGCTTCGCTGCGTTTGACGATGATAATCACACTGGTGATGACCCTAGAGCAGAGTTGGTAAAGTATCTAGCTGAAACACGAGAAGTTGATAGTTCAGATAAGAAGCAACGGTTTGATGTTTTGGCATATTGGAAAGCATCTGCACTAAGGTTTCCTATTCTCAGTGAGATGGCTAGGGATGTACTTGCCGTCCCAATTTCATCTGTAGCTTCTGAGAGTGCTTTTAGTACTGGGGGACGCGTGTTGAGCAACTTCAGGAGCTCATTGACTCCTGCTATTGTGGAAGCTCTGATTTGTGCTGAGGATTGGTTGCGGTCAACATCTCCGGATATATTTGATCCCGAGGAGGAGGAAAATGAGAATGAACTACTAGAGTTCGAGAAAGGTAAACTTTTCCATTTTTAATCTTTATCTTCCATATCTAGTAGTAGACAAGTAGTGTATATTGATACTTGATAGTTGATAATAGCATTTATACTCATTACGAGTCTTCTTTTGTTTAGGTTTCGAAGAGACGGTTTTGAAGTTTGATGCTACTCCATCAGCAATTGGTTCTGATCCTCTTGTGCAACCCGTTCTACAATCATTCATCAACAAGAATGGCAATGACAATGACAATGCTATTGTTGATAGTGATGATGATAATGACTACAATGAAGACGATGCACTGGAAAATGAAATGTTCGGTATGGCGGGCGCGTCAGATGATGATTAGCTTTTAGATGTTGCGAATTGGGATGGTTGAACTTGTTTATGTTGTTAATGTTGACTTTGTGTGGTGTTTGAATTATGATGTTGTTGATGAATTTTGAATTATGGTTTATGAGTTACTACTCATATACTTATGATGGATGGTTGATTATGGATTTGTGGTATGATGTCTTCTGTTTTCATTTCAGGGAATATTGCGAAGAACTGATTTGCCGAAATTGTAGCGTTATGCTGCCAAAATTTTTACAAAATTTTTAGCAAAAAAAGATTTGCCGAAATTGTAGCGTTATGCTGCCAAATTTCGGTTTCGGTCCAAAATTCGGTTTCGGTGCGGGTTTTGGTTCGGTTCGGTCCGGTTCTCACCACTGAATCTCGGTCAAACTCGTCTTATTCGGTTTCTCGGTCGCGGTTCGGTTATAAACCGGAACCGGTCGGTTCGGCTCGGTTAAAAAACCGGCCATTTTCGGTCCGGCCTTCGGTCTCACTTTCGGGCACACTTCGGTTTCGGTCAACCGACCATTCGGTTCGGTTTTTGACCGAACCGGGCCGACTGCCAGCCCTAGTCCTAAGCAGGGAAGTCCTTCTTGACTAGTTCTTCGTGTTGTCATAGTGGTGGAGATGTGGTTGAATTGCAAACCTATGACAAAAATCAGTAACAGAAAATGATTGAGAGCAGAAACACGTCCTTAAACATAGAGAGTGAGAGTTTCCCTTGTACTAAATATTTTATGTGTGAGGAGTCTGGTCGGTCAGGTCAAATTCGTGCATGATTGGTTACTACTTCTTGTCGTGTGCAGTTTTTTAGTGAGACCAGGTTGTTTGGCTGATCGGTATGCATGTTAGGTTTCTTAATCTAGAAGTAGCTGTCTAATAATTCATTGTGTATTCTTGAACTTCAATTTAATATATCTTATCATTTATGAACATGAGCGTTTTCTATTCAGTTTGCTTGAGGACAAGCAAAAGCTTAAGTGTGGGGTATTTGATGACACTCGATTTGTAATGATTATCAGCCTCATTTAAGCAACATTTCTTGTCTTAAGACATAGTTTTAGGGCAGAATAGCGAATATTCACTCAACTGATCTATCTCGTGCCATTTGTGTTACTTTGGCCCGTTTCGGGTCTATTTGATGGTTTTCTAGTGTTTTTGAGATAACATAGGTTTTTGCCGTCAAATATTGTAACCAAGGACGTGTCTAAGGCATTGGAACCTCGAGGAATCGCACCGGAATCAATCCAAGGAGTCAATCAAGTCAACACAATTCCTGCGCAGCTTTACAAAGAAGTTTTTGGTGAAAGACAAAGAGTTTTTGACGAAAACTGAAGAGGAAACCGTCAGAGCTTAGAAGAAGAAGTTTACGCCGAGAAGTCCAAGTCTTCGCCGAAAACTCCAAACGAAATCAACACAGGAGAAACTGTCGACTGGCACCTCACCTTTCAAAGAAGTTTTCGGTGAAAACTTCTTAAGTTTTTGACGAAAACTATTGACCTAATCCGACGGGGAAAGGTTAAGTATAAATACAAAATCGGCGGCTCAAAAGGAGAATCATATACTTTTCAAAATAGAGCTTATCACAAGTTCTAGACCTAAGAAGTTCGAGAGAGCAGAGTTGAAGAGTTCGAAGAGCAGGAAGAGATCGTGACGCCATCCCTTCACCTCGGAGACTCGGAGCTAGGAGTGAAGAATACCGGAGAGCGGAGCTTTGCCAGAGTCATCTTAATTAGGTTTTACAGTTCTCATCTGTTCTTCCTTTTCATGATGAACTCTGTTTTTGTCTTTGTTTCTGCTGTTATTAACATGAGTAGCTAAACTCGTAGAGCTTAGACTAGATGAACCCTAAGTGACCCAGAGCTTTAAAGCAGTCACGGATTGGCAGTGATTAGATTCAAAGTTCAATCAGTTTCTCTTGCATGTTTGATTTGTTCTTCGTTGTTTATGTTTCTTCTCTGGCTTGATCACCTAGATTAGATTCTTGTTAAGCTGAGGATAGTAGCGAATGTTCGCTTCATTTTAAAACACCAAATCAACAATTAACCTATTCATTGGAGTGTCCCTTTCGTAGGAACCAGTTAGGGTTTATCCACTTCAAGAGTGACTCATAAATCGTTAGTAATTCCACCAGTTAAGTTTAGTTGTCGCAAGAAGCGACCGTACTCGGGCGGCTAATTAATCGTTGTAGCTAGATCGGATAGAGCGAACGTTCGCCAGTCTTAAACCTAAGGGTCAGGAGTGAGAATTGAAAACCGCTGGTCTGTTGATTGCCAATGCTCTGGTGATCTAAGGGGGATTCGAAGTCTAAGCTTGTCTGTCGTCTTTGTTAAGTCAACCAATCTTTCAATCTATCTTTCAGTTTACTTTTTAATTTGTTTGCATTTCTGGAATAGAAGTCGTGGAACTCACACCACGCACAACGTGTGTTAACCTGAGTAATCTGCCTTTACATTTGAGTAGTCACTTATTAGAAGACCCGTGGAATACGATCTATCTTGCTTTGTGCTTGATAGTTATTTGATACGCTTCACAACGTCCATCAACTACCCAAAACTCGTGATTCAAGCAAGGAAATGTCGCTTAAATGAGGCTAATAATCAGTCAAATCGAGTGTCATCATTCAGCTGGGTCTTCTACGATGGGGTGTCACAGCCGCCTCCTGCGACCCTTCCCCAAAAACCTCTTCCCTCTCCTTAATGCCGTCACGGGCTTACATCCAGTTCCGATACCTTCTAACCCGAATGAGCCTTGAGCCCTTTCCTCCTTATTTCCCCTCAACGCCAATGGGCTTTAAGCCCTAGTTTCTTTCCCCTTTCACCCAACCGGTAGCCAAGGCCTCTCCCCTCCCTCTTTTTGCTGCTAATTGGCTAAGTAAGACAAGCCGAAACCCATTCTCTAATAATCCAAAATGATGGACTCGGAGCCCAACCTACGTCCCCTTTCTTCCTACCTCGATGTTGTTGTTGTTAAGACAGATGGGACTCGGGCCCAACTCTCACTCTCTCCCCTCCACGCATGCTGCTCAAACACACACACACACACACACAAATACAGCTGGGCCTTGAGTCCGACCTCCCTTTGTTGTAACCCAAATGTCCAAAGTCATTGGTCGAGTTAATTGGTTCGACCAATTGATTTAGCTCACTAATTTAGAACTCGAATGCAGCGATTAACTCAAAATTCCCAACGGACTAAATTTCATTAATTATCCTTCAATTAATTCACTAATAGCCTTTTCTAAAAATAATTTGATTTACTTCTTTCACCTCATGCAACGGCTGTTGCACCTTTTATAAGGTTGTTGCAACCCACATGAAACGCCTGTTATCCAGTTTACCACAATGGCCGTTGCACCGGCAATAACTACTGTTGTGTCCAGTTGGTCACCAAACATGGCCGATTCAAGGGCTGGCCAGACATGTGATTAGGCAGGGGGAGTTGGATCTAATTCATAACGTCTTCAATGTTAGTGTACTTCAAAAGTATGTGGGTAAGCCTGATCATGTGATTAGGCTGGATGAGGTTGACCTAGCTGAGAATTTCACCTATGTGGGGAGGTGCATGTGCAAATTGTTGATCACCAGTTTTGCCATCTTTGGAGTAAACGCATATTGGTGTTCAAGGTTGTTTGGAGTAATCAGGAGTCGAAGTCGCGACTTGGGAGTCTGTTGTTGTCACGAAGTAGATATATCCCGATTTGGTGAATGCCTATCTCGCAGGTAAGGTTTAATGCTCCTTAGTGCATTCACTGGCTAAAGGGGGGGTTTAAGTCGATTTCATGATGAAATCTATTTCAAGCGGTGAAGAGTTGTAACATCCCATTTTCGGCCTTCCGTTTTGAGTTGAATTGAGTGGGAATTGGAAATGCTACACTAGGTGCTGTCAAACTGCTATGTAGACCTGTGGAGTGAAATGGGCGTTACACACTAGTGTAACTATCGTTGTAACCCAGAGGTAATGGTTGTAACAGTCTATCTGTGATGACCATTGTCAGTAGTGTGTAACGGGCGTTACAGGTTTCTACAACGAGGATTACACAGAGCTGTTATAAAACATTGAATCGGCAACTGTCCTAAACATTCTAATTCTTTTCTCTTCAAACTCATTTGACGAACAACGAGTATTTGAAGTGGGGATTTGGTGCTCGGAGCTTTAGTTCAGCAAGGGGACGTGAAGGAAGGTGCTAGGGTTGATTTAGGTCAATCGCCCGGACTCTAACTTAGGTAAATCCTCCTCGTTCAAGCAGATTAAGCTCTGCTAGTTAGGGTTCTGTGGTTTGGGGGTTTTGGCGTTCTTCTCTTCTCTTATCATTTCTAATGATCAAGGTGGTTGGAAACTTGTGTTATTGAATTAAATCAAGGTGGTTGGAAACTTGTGTTATTCTACCCGGCTTTTATCTTTTTTATGATGTTATTGAATTAAATCTATGTATGTAAAACTACGTTAGTCTATCTTGATTGATATCGGTAGGGATTACGTGCATCATTAGACTGATCTCACATGTTGGAATTAGGTGTAAGCGCGACTGATCCAATATAGACTGTGCAATCCCTAGGTTATAAAAGGGCTAAACGGGGTCTTAATGACCGGGAACAAGACCTATATGGAACCAGGATGGTCAGTAGACCTTACAGTCTTTACTAATCCTTCTAAAGAATCGGGATAGAGATTGCTCGGGATAACAACCTCTAACTGTTGTAATCGTTCTTGGCTACAAAAAGTTTACCTTTAGCTACGGCAAGCTAATACAAAATTACAATGGCATGAAAATGCAGTAGCAAATAGTTGATATTTGCTACGGCAGTCACTACTTCATGTAGTAATTTGTAGTAGCAAATACTATTTGTCACACCACTATTTGCAACGAGATGCTGAGTGTAGCAAATAGTGGTGTGGCAAATAGTATTTGCTACTGCAAATTACTACATGAAATAGTGATTGCTGTAGCAAATATCAACTATTTGCTACTGCATTTTCATGCCGTTGTAATTTTGTAGTAGCTAAAGATCAATTTTTTTGTAGTGATAGCAAGTGGACTATTTCTTACTATTTCACTCAGTGCATGTCACTGACCCCTCTGTCTTTGGTTTCTTTGACGGTTCGTCTTGGGGTATGGTGAGCAGATCACCATGCCACCTAGGAGAGCTCCAATGACAGGTGTTCCTGAGCATGCCAACGAGTGGGTTCATGCTAGGTACTGCAGAATGTTCAGACCCATTTTGACTTCTTGTTTTTATCAAATTTCAGGGATTTTTGTTTGTTATGGATGTATTGGATTGATTCTGGTTTCTCCTTCCCTTCTATTCTTTAGATGTATGGATTCACGTTCTGGTTGAGCCGGTTTGGCCATTTTCTTATTTTATGATATTGATTCAGGTTTCTATTACTGTAATGTGATGCATGTTTAATTGTGGTGAATCGAGTTTGTGGCGCCTCATTAGTGTTGCATGGGTTAAGCCTATGGTTTAATCGGGTCGTCTAGGGTGGGGTTTTACAATGGTGGTGAGGATCCTAAGATACCTAAAGAAGTCTCCTAGAAAGGGAATTTAGTTTAAAAAGACGACTCGCCGTGATGTACTCATGTATACGGATGCAAGTTGGGAAGGTGAGCTCACTGACAGAAAGTCTACTTCTGGTTACTACAATTATATCTGGGAAAATCTTGTTACCTGGAGAAGTAAGAAACAGAATGTGGTTGGCAGAAGTAGTGTTGAAGCTGAATATTGTGCTCTTGCATTTGGAATATGTGAAGGAATATGGTTAAAAGGGTGTTAGAAGAACTCAAGGTTGAATATAAAGGTCATATTCTACTATTATCAGATAGCCAAGCTGCAATCAGCATTGTTTGGAATCCGGTTGACCATGACTGCATCAAACATGTGGAGGCCGGTGGATAGGCATTTTATTTCTGATAATGTTGCTAAAGGAATTGTTCAAGTCGAACATGTTCCCTCCAAGCAACAGACTGCGGACATTCTTACAAAGGCTCTAGTAAGAGATGTGTTAAGTTTCTGTCGTCCAAGCTTGACATGATTAACATTTACACCAGCTTAAGGGGGAGTTTTGAAGAATATTTATTATGTGTAGTTGTAGTTTCCTTATTAGCCACATTAGTATATCCTATTTTAGGATGTTTATAATCTCCGAAGTTAGGTAGGTTTCTCTTCCCTAACCCTTGTATATATCCGGGTTTGACCTATGTTAATGATACACGAGATTGACTCTCTCAAAACCCTAATTCTCTAAATTCAATAGATTTCGACCCTTAGTACTAAGTTCATTGGATTTGAGTACATTAACAATGTGTACACTAACAATGCTAACTTTGGAGATGTTTATGAGGTATGTGACAAGGGATGATTTGATCGATTCTACAAGCAATATGGTTATGTATTTCGAGAAAACAATCTTTGTTTGCCTAACACATCTTATAGGGTCGTTTTGGTTTGAGAAGCCCATGAAGGAGGCTTGATGGGACACTTCGGAGTTGCCAAGACTTTGGCGTGCTTCAAGGAACACTTCTACTAGCCACGCATGCGCCATGACGTGGAGAAGTGCATAGCTCAATGTGCAACATGCCAACGAGCTAAGTCCCATGTCCAACCACAGGGGTTATAGACTCCTTTACCCATTCCGTCTAGTCAATGGATTGATATTTCTACGGATTTTGTGCTAGGATTCCCTAAGGCTAGGGTAGAGATTCTATTTTCGTCGTTGTGGATAGATTTTCTAAGATGGCTCATTTCATTCCCTGCCTAGAGGAGAAAGACCCTTCACGATCTTGCAACGAATCAACAACAATGCTTATACTGTTGATTTTCCTTTTTCATATGGAGTTCGTGCTACTTTCAATGTTGCTGAATTAACCTCTTTTTATGATGATTTTGTAGATCCAGATTCGAGGTCGAATCCTTCGCAAGAAGAGGGGAATGATCCACCTGTCGTCCCTTGGACACGACCGGACAAGCCATGGACACGAAGTCAGGAAAAAGCATCAAGGTCAAGGTCAATGCCTATGTGGATGCTTGGAGTCGGACCGAGCACAAATAGGATGACCGTTGCTGATGACAAAATTTTTTTAGTGTTGTTTGGGTAGCATAATGAACGACATACGTATTGATCTTATTCACTAAAAAATTCGTGACGGGTTTTACTACAAAAAAAAAAAAAACTGATTTCTTTTTTAATATAAATTATTATGTATTAATGAATAAATAATTTGCAAAAAAAAAAAAACAATAGGGTACCGTAAATGTTTGATCCTTGGAGAGATAGAATATGGCTAATGGGCACACAGATATTTTGGGCATCAAAAGGGTATAGGTGGTGGCCATATAGTAGTAGGTAATAAAGAACCCTAAAGAAGCATTGCAATATATGGTGCGAATTAGCACCTTCAAAAGCTGTTTAATTTGAAGCTAAAACAACAACTTCTTCTTCTTCTTTTAGGCAACCCAACAACTTCCCAGGAGGACGTCCCTTTCCTCAACCTCTTCTCCCATCCTTTCCTTGTCAAAAGTTTCCCAAATATTTACTGTATCCATATGTTCCTCTAATTACAAAGAACCCTAACTAATTAACCTTCATTTTAACCCCAGTTGAATCAATGTATATATAGATAAGAGTTTTTTTACCTTTGTGTCCGTGGTTGATTCGGAACATAGAGTTGATTTACAATACCCAACATAGTCGATATACCATTACATATGGCACTTGGATCTTCATCTCCTCTCTAATTTAAAAATTAGAACAATAATGTCATACTTTCATTTTCAACTCTATGTCCAAAGGAAGACAAAGGAATGAAGTTCAAGTAAAACCCTAAACCCAAAGAGAGAAAGTTAAAGCAAACCCTACGAAGACATCATGCCGTCACAAGCGCTAAGTCCAATCCATGTTGTAAACTTTCTTAAGCAATCCAACTAGATGCCATCTTCCGCCAAATCAAAGGTCTTCAAGCATGCCTAATCCATCAATGCTCAATATGAACCTCGTAATTAATTACCACGGATAGTTTGATTAAAAACCCATAAATCGAGTGTCTAGTCTTCCATGTGAATTACATTTTGACAGTAATGGACGATAGCTAGCGAGTGATGGTAAGAGAAGCAACCAAGCAATTGCTACAACAAAGACGCATTGAAAGCTCGAAGATGTGGTAAATTAGGAGTTGACTTGGGAGTAATAGACCATGAATTGATGAAAAATCCCAACCTAACTAGCCAAAGTTTTAACCTTTAGGCTAGCTTCACATTCGAGAAAGAAATAGTGAAATGGAAGGCAAAGTAATTTAATTTAGGAATAAATATTGTGTAAGGGTAGATAGACAAAGTAAGATAATGAAAGGAAGAGGTTAGAAATGTATAGATTATAAATAGGGGAAAGAAAGAAGGAGAGAGTAAGGTGAGAAGAGTTTTTTATCTTTGGGATTCCAAACTTTCCTAAAGCTCAAGTTTTTTGGGGTACTGCAAACCAAATTAAGAACCCAACCCCCAGGCAAGCTCTCTTCTCTCTCAGGTTTCCATCTCTCTTTCTCTCAGCTTTCTGTCTCAATTTCATCATCATCATCATCATCATTTTCTCATAATAAATTCACTCTTAGCTTCTCAACTATATGCATTAAAAGGAAGATCTATATTGAGCTGGAAAACAAAAGGCCTAAACTAGAATAACAAACTTACTTCTCTAAATTCTTCTTCTTCTTCTTCTTCTTCTTCAAGATCTGTCTCTGTGATCACTGCTGTGTCTTAGCTTCCTGTTTTTAACAAGTTTCATATCTTTTATGGATCTCTCCTACTCACTTCCTCAGAAACAGGAGGAACAAGGTTTTTCTCTTCTCTTCTCTTCTACCAAAAAGGCTTTATTCTCTTTATTAATATGTATATATTGTTTTTAATTTTGGGTACCTTGATTAGCCTTTTTTTAAAAAAATAGTTTGATCTTGAGCTTGTTGGGTACATACATGGGTTCCTTTTATGTATTACGGCCAAGAAATAAAAATATGATGATTGAATTTTTTTATAACTACAATATATGAAGACAGAAGGACAGTACTAAGAGAAATGGGTCTTTGTTACTTTGTGTCTCTCTACATCTTGTTTAGCTCCTCTACTTAGACTTTTTTACCATCTTCATTCCTTGTTGTTTTCTTCAACTCTTCATCTTTTCTCTCTTTCTCTCTCTCTCGAGATGGATCCTCCAAGATCTCAAGAAAAGAGTTGTTAACTTTCAAACCCTTAGCTTCTTCTTCTTTTTTTCTGCTTAAAAATTGGTAGATCTTTGATTGGATATTGTGTACTTTGATGTTTTGAGCAGCAGATCAAGAAGAGATCACAGCCAACAACAACAATAGCAACATGGGGAGGGGAAAGATCGAGATCAAGAGGATCGAAAACACAACAAATCGACAAGTGACATTCTGCAAGCGCAGGAATGGACTTTTGAAGAAAGCATATGAGCTATCTGTGCTATGTGATGCTGAGGTTGCTCTCATAGTCTTTTCAACCCGAGGCCGCCTCTATGAGTACTCCAACAACAAGTAAGCATACTCTAGCTCATCTATTGTTTTCTTCTATCCAGATCTAGCTTCCTATATGGATTATCTCACCATGAGTTACTCCTATATCTTGTGTGTTTTGTTTCTGTTGGTGCATGCATATTGATGGTTGCTTGATTATTATTTTCTTAATTACCTTTTTTCAGTGTCTGCCAACTCATGAGCTTCACTCAATTAAATATAAATCCTTTTAATTGCTATTCTATGGTCCTTTGGAGAAATTATGGTCTAATAATTGTAGGTCCTACTAAATTATATTGCTGATTTCTATATCATTAGATTAGTAGTTGGGACTTTTGGGTTTATATATTTAATGCGCTCTAATTAGGGTTTATAAGCAAACAATTACTTCGATATTTCCACCCAAGAAATTCATTTTCTTATTTCAGAAAAATTATGGTTATCTTGTTATGTTTGGGGATCTGGTTTTGACAAGAGAATGGTGTGTGTATGTGTATATATAGATATAATGTAAGACTGCTACTGTTAGTGTTGGGTCAACGAAAATGGCTTGGCTTTGGACAGAGAACAAGTGTGTGTGTTTGATATAGCTAGGAATCAAACTCAGCTTCTCCATTCGTTTTTACCTTTGATCTAAATTCTATGCATATATTTGGCGGTTTTCTGGCCGTAGGGTTTGGACGTTGAGTTCATTATATATATATACATATGGATAAAAATACAAGACAATTAAACAAGTGAATACAAAGTATTAGTTTATGATAATATCACCGTTTGCTTAACTCATTTGCATCCACTCCCACTCCCACTTGCACTGTTTTTAGAATTGGAAAGTAAAAAAAAGAGCCTTTTGTTCAGTGTTCCAATATTAGACTGCAAGAGATGGGTATTATCATATATGGGTTATCAATAACCTGTCAGTTTTGTCATACTGTAGTATCATAAAAAATCCAAACAATTTCTCTCTCTCTCTCACAGACACACAGGCCACACAGCTGGTGGTTCATGTAGCTAGGGTTTCCTTTCCTCTTATAGTGAAGTAAGGGCGACTGACTCATTTTTCCTCATTTATTTGCCCATTCACCAGCTGGGCTTTTACACTGTGCTTAGCCACTGACATTGACAAAGAAACCAAGTTCAAGCACTTGAGATGAACAGTAATATATTGGTTTAATTTTCTAGTGAAGGATTCTGTAATGATTTTCCTGTTTTACCCATTTACTTGGTTCAGGTTTCGATAGACATGGACCAAGTACTGTTTAAACTTGAGAGCCTGAGAGTGATGTGAAGTTTGAACTGTTGGTAAAGAGATCTTCTTTCACCAAAACAAACCCTAAAGTTTAATCTGCTTTCTTCTTCTGAAACATTCCATTTCTTGCATGGAATTCACTAGTACCCACTACTCTTGGTTTTCTTTCTGTCATGACTCATTAATTAAAACATTAATTGAACAGCCATCAGTTTATTCTACTTGTTAATAAGGATATTCTAATATAATGATAATTTTTTAAGCCAACATTACTGATCAATTGATAAGATAAATTGTGATTACTGATTTATGTCATGCCTTTTCAATCACTTTTTATTATTCTTTTATTCTTTCTTTTTTCCCTTGTATTGTATTGTATGTCCTTTTCAATAGGTAGAGTCATAATAAAATGTTATCATGGAAATGGAAAGTCGGAGCAAACTGAACATTGAAAACACTTTTGTGTCTTTTATAGCTTCTGTGGTTTGTTTTCTGAATGCATCCTCTCCTTGGAACTCTAATAAAATAAGTCATTGTCCAATCTTTTTCTTTCTATGAGTGTGTTTTAATCACGGCCGGGGTTGTTTATAATGATTTCTCTGTTGTTAAAATAATAAAAAATAATTAGCAGCATCAAGTCCACCATAGAGAAATACAAGAAAGCATGTTCAGACAGTACCCACACTCCTTCTGTTACTGAAATCAACGCCCAGGTAATCCATATAATATATATAACCTTCTTCAGTGTAAATATTAAAGGTAGGTTAGAACATAATTGTATTATCTTATCTTCAACGTAACTGTTGGATTGCAGTATTATCAGCAGGAGTCAGCTAAGCTGCGTCAACAGATCCAAATGCTCCAGAATTCCAACAGGTTTATCATTTTTGTGACTTTTTTACTAGTTTTGGGCGGGGGCCGAATTAAAGAGGAAATGCATGAAAATGTTTGTGTATATTTTGGGGTGTGAAGCATGCTTTGCAGGCACCTCATGGGAGAATCATTGAGCTCACTCTCTATCAAGGAGCTGAAGCAGCTTGAGAACAGACTCGATCGCGGAGTCAGCAGAATTAGGGCCAAGAAGGTACTAATTATATATTATATATGACCAATTCATAATTATATAATCTCAACCTTCTAATGATAAAAATGAATATAACAATTAATATAATTGTGATATTTTGAACAGCATGAACTTCTGCTAGCTGAAATTGAGTACATGCAGAAAAGGGTAACTAGACCATTACATAAATAATTATGTATTTAATCTATAAGAATTAATTACCATCTTATTAATAAATAAAAATGTTGTGTTGATTAACAATGTTACTTAAGGAGATTGAGCTGGAGAATGAAAGTGTGTGTCTTCGTACCAAGGTACGTACGTAATAAAACCCTAATTGTATTAACGTACGTTTAAAATGAAAGTATGTGGTAATTAATTAATTAATTAAAGTAAAAAAATGAACAGATAGCAGAGGTGGAGAGGGTGAATGAGGAAGCAAACATGGTGAGCGGGGCAGAGCTGAATGCAATCCATGCACTTGCAGCTTCTCGTAACTTCTTTGCTCCAAATGAAATGATGGATCCTCCGTCCTCCGCTGCTGCTGCTGCTGCGACAAACAACAATCCATTCTCATCAGGAAGTAGCCACCATCACTCTCCAACTGATCCGCCGGCGGAGAAGAAGTCCCACGTCCACCACCTCCACCTTGCCTGATGAACTACTACCTACTAATCCCAGACCTATCATGATATAATTATATGAAATGATTAATTAAGTTGTGTGGTGTGTGACTGTGTGATGCATGCAGAAATTAAAATATGGAATAAGTATAACTACCCTGCTGCTTACGTACCAAACTAAGAAATGCTTTTAAGTATGTGTTGTTTGTTTGTGGTTTGTGGTTTGTCTTCTATTTCTGGTTGTAACTTGTAAGCCTTGTGACTTGGATTATCTCAATTACTACTAGTTATATCTTGCCGTATTGTCACCTTTTGCATATTTCGCTACTTGGCTTTCAAAATATATAAATTCGGTACATGGTTTTTTAGTGCTAATTTTTTTTTTTTTTTAATCAACAAGGATTAAATTTATGATTGACTTTGCGACCCAATCTACAACATCATTAAACCGTCGAGAGAGTTTTCTCTAACTGCTCATATGTGCACGGTTCAGGGAAGAACGCAGGCAGACCACCATTTCTTGCCTAAAAATTGAATTATTAGTATGTACTGAAGACCGGGTTAACTGTCGTGAGAACACCTGATTCTGTTTTTAGGTACATAAGCTGGTACCTGAATCTTATTTTAAGTACATAAGTTGGTACCTGTATCCGATTCTAGGATCATATGCTGGACCCTAAACCTAATATTAGGTACATACTGTTGTTCATTCTATCACAACTGTGTACATATGTTTGATCCTGAGATTGCAGAGATTGCGAATGGTGTGATTTGTCGGTTTAATATTGGTGCGTAATTGCATATGTATGAGGACGATAAAGGTTGTAATTAAAATCATGTGATTGTTTGTTGTGCAATGTAGTAAAATAATTTGGTTCATAAGTACCTTGGAATATGTATGAACAATGAAAAAAAGTACCTATAGTCAACCTATTTAATTTGGTTCATGCCAACTATGGTTTCTGGAAATAAATAAAGAAAAGGAAAATCCAAACTATTTCTTCATTTGTTCGACATATTCAGCAACGACTTCAACAATTAGTGTCTTCTTCTTCTTCCGTCTTCTTCATTTTACGACGAATGATCTCCTGAGCAAACTTGATACGTCTAGTAGCCTTGTTGGGATTATTACGCTGCTTGAAACTACTACTTGCTATCAAAACTTCATTTGCGGTTCGGTGAATGGCTTGCATCTGTGGAGTAACGGGGAAGAATGTAAGATTAATTACCAATAATAATTAGAGGGCTCACTTTTTATGGTGATTTGAAAGAAATTACTTAACGAACTGAAGCATGAACACCGATAGGAGTTTCACCGATATTGTGGGTATGGACCGACTCTGTCAATGAACCTGGTACCAAACACATAAAAGAAAGGAACATAGGCCACTGCGTAAGTACTCGAATATGAAGAAACGTTACATAATGTACCTGATTGGAGACAAAAGGTACCTAACGAACCTGAAGCGAGAATGCCCGATGACAATGGAATGGTGCTCGGCAACGGGCCGGACTCCGATGATATCTTCAAACCTGAAGCATGAACAGCGGTAGGAGTTTCACAGATATTAGGGACTGACTCTGTAAATAAATTTGGTACCAAACATGGGAAAAAGGAACACAAGCCACTGTGTAAGTACGGAATAAGAAAAACGGTACATAATGTACCTAAAGTGAAATAATTGTACCTAACGAACCTGTAACAACAGTGTCGGATGATGATGGAACGGTGGTCGGCAACAGACCGGACTCCGATGATATCTTATCATCTGTGATCGTTTCCATTACTGTAGCATTATGGGAAGATTAAATGACTGATCACCATAATCGAAACGAAACAGATGGCTATCAAAGTTCGAATTCTGAAAAAACCTGACGAACAAATGAAGGTTGCGGGATTAAGCAATGATGGAGGTTCGATTTGATGCTTGTTTGATGTGTCTGCCGCCGATTTCCGCTGCCGATTACCGCCGTCAATTAAAGCTTGAAGCAAACCAACGAAAAAAACCCAGCGTCGATTAAATAATGAATGAGCCGCACAAACTGCCGAAGAAGAAGAATAGCCGCCGAAAAAGAAAGGAGCCACCTGAAAAAGAAAGGAGCCACCAGAAAATGGTAGCAGACGTGAAGATGATCAATAAACGCCGGAAGTTGTATTTTTTCTCTTAACTAATTCCTACTTTTTAGTTAGGATTAATCTTTTAACATATTATTTTATTAAAGGGTCAAAAACACTGGCGGTCACTTAAGTATGGGTCATGTAACAGCGTGGTCACCTAAGTTTGTAAATCGTAACCGACAGACATATCCGTCGATTTTTTACCAAATCTCTAGTGAATTTACCAGCTCAGATGGTCACATCAGCAACAAAATATTTTTATTCCATCCTATCCATGTTAACAATATTATTTTGTTGGATGATGTGGCCCTCTGAGCTAGCAAATTCACAGGAGATTCAGTGAAAAATCGTCGGAGATGCCTATCGATTATGATTTACAAACTTAGGTGACCACGCTGTTACAAAACATAGTTAGGTGACCACACTGTTACATGACCCATACTTAGATGACCGCCAATGTTTTTGACCCTTTTATTAAATCATTTAAATAAGGAAATTAATTTTAATAGGAAATTTACATAGATGCCCATGAATTAATAGCCATCAGATCAGATTAGAAGAATGGATGGTAGAGATTAGTGTTCTCATGGTGAGAACAAAATAAGTGTTCTCATACAAGATTTTCTGATTGACGACCCTAATGTATTCAGGCAACATGTTACAAAAAAAATTCAATTGATTCTCTCTTCTTGCGAACATGGGATGTCACATATTTCTTGTTTTTGCAGAATTTCTCATGGTGATTAGTCCTAAAATCATTATTACCCTTACGAGAATGGTGAATAGAATACTGTTGAAATTAAACAAGCAATTTTCTAGATTGGTTTAACTAAGGCACCAGGCCTTGACGACTTTCCTCGACATTTATTCCATAAACATTGGAACTTGGTACGTGGGCGAGCCGTTATCTTACGAAGTGAGAAGTTTATTTCAACATTCACATATCCCAGACAACTGGAACGACACAAGCATATATATGATTCTGAAGGTACAGAGCCCGGAGCTTATTACTGATCAATTACAACTGAGAATTGTCACAAAGTTTATTAGGGCTAAGATTAAAACTAATAGATCATATAGGTTAAAGCCTTTTTCCATCTATCATTTCAAGACTTCAAGGAGCTTCCATTGGTAATCACTCCATATAGGGTAATGTTGTTCTTGTTCATGAGGTGGTTCATAGATTCAAAATTAAAAAAATATGGTAACAACTTAAGCTTCCTCCTAAAAGCATATATGTTTAAATCTTATGACTCGGTATCTTGGCATTATTTTTGTCTCCTACGCTACGTCTTATGATTTTCAGTGATATTTTGGTAACGTAGTTTTAGGAAATTGTCAGCTCTATCAAGATTTATATTTTGCTCAATAGGAATACAACATAGTGGTTCATGCCTACAAGGAGTTTTTTTTTTTTTGTCGAGCTCCCTCATGGATGAGAGAACCAAGATCACCTAGACTATGGAGAAAAGGGGTGATGATGAGAGGAAGGGTGGGGGTGAAACCAATTATCAAATCGAAAGTGCAACCTTCCTTGGGCCCGAGAGGGGATGAGTACAGTGACTACTAAGGAAACGAGCCAACAAATTATGTATAATTTAGTAGACTAGTTCGAAAAGGGAGCATTGTAACAGCATCTCTCGCGAGATGATGAGATGTTGAGTTGACCTCTCTTTTGACAGAAAACATCGTATGGATGAAAATCGGTCCAACAAAATCTTACATTCTTGTACGATTATGCCAGCCCAAGGGTGAAGGCGCTTCTTGTCCAATAAATGATTAGTAACCATCATGGCATCCCCTTCAATGTCCACATTCAAAAAAATTATTCCTATACACCAACGTAGAGCTTCCCGGACGGCCAGAAACTCGACAATGATAACATCCGTGCAATGTGGAAATGAGCGGCCTCTAGCAAAATGGATGGAACTTGTGTCATCCTGTAGAACAAATCCAATACTACCTCCTTGCGCTCGACAGATGGCTCCATCAACATTGACTTTAAATCGACCCTTCAGAGGGGGAGGGGGTCTCCATCTATTGGAAATGGCAAAGATCAGTCTAGAAGGTGGACGAAGTGGGGCCTCTTCCGGATCCAAAACCAATTATGATTTCACCATGTGTTGTTCCATTTAAGCTTTGAGTCCTAAAAGTAAGGTTTTGAGATGACTGGAATACAACTGTATTACGAGACTTCCAGATCTGCCACCAAAAAAAGATGATTTTCTTTCCTTCAAGGGGAGAAGTCGTAAGAGTTTCCTCCATACAATGCAAAAACTTGAGCTTTGAGCAAGTTGTAGGGGTGTTCATCAAGTTACCAAACCGGGTTTCTAGTGGACAAAAGAGAAGTAGGTTTGAGACGGATTATCCGCCAACTCACAGGCCGGGTAAAGACGTGGAAAATCTTTAATGCGGGAGCTGAGCGCAACTTTTATAGGGTAGAATGCCCAAAATACATTTCCATACATAGAATTGGAGTTTGGGAGGAATTGGGTAGGACACACTTTGTTCCAGGAATCATGATCCATTGGGGTCGTCGGTCCAAACTCAAGTTCAATGACAAGTCTATGATGAAGTATATCGTACCCGGAGTGCACCGTGTGAGCACCTAAGTCTGAGGATTTCATATCAATTGATCTGGTATCTCCACCATGGGGAGAAGAATGGAAAAAAATGTGATGAACATCCAAGGCTCAAAAGACTCGATTTAGTAGTTGAATATCCCATCAACCATAATCAATAAACGTAGAACTTTCATGGTCAAACTCCAAGGATGATCTGACGAAATGCGGTTTCGGGGTCGTGCAGGAAGATCCGACAACTAGTTATTGGAAATGTGTTTATTTGTAATCCAGTTCCAACCTGCCATCTCAAGGCTTGTACCAGAATTCATCTACTTACTAAAATGCTTCTCCACCCCCAGGATGATCATAAACCTTCCTCTTCCAAAAAGAATAGGAATCATGGAAGTATTTGCCCTTGAGAACTTTACTAAAAGTGAATACGGGTCGGAAATGAATCTTTAGCCTTAACGAGCAAGCAGTGCAAGATTAAAGTGATGTAGACCCGAAAGCCAAGGCCTCCAATATATCTAGGGGTACGTAATCTGGACCATGAGACCCACATAATCTTTCATTTGTCATCAATCTGACCGCACCAAAAGTCACTGGTCAATCTTTTGATAACTTTTTTGGGAATAAGAAGCAAGTCATTGTATAAACTAGAAGGTCGGAAAGAAATGATTTAACTAAGGACCTCCATCCCTGCTGGAGATAAGAATTTCCCTCTCCAAGCTTGAAGGTTACTCAGGACCAGGTCCTCAATATATTTAAACGTTTCGGCCTTGGACCGGCGGATGGTGGTTGGGAGACCGAGCTATTCATCGTTAGTACTAGATGCCCAGGCCCCCAAGGCTGCACCAAAGGCCAAGAAGTCAGAATCCAAGGTAGCTTTACAGAATGACACCGCAGATTTCTAAACGCTGATTTTTGTGTCCCTAAAATTCTTGTAATTCTCCAAGATATTCAAAAGAATTACAATGTCTTGAGACAAGGCGCGCAATAAAAGAAATGTGTCATCTGCAAACATGAGATGTGTAAGAATAGGTGTGTATGCATTCATCTGAACTCCTGCTAAAGAGTCTGCGAGCTGAGCTTGATCCAAAAGCAGTGACAAGCCTTCAGAACAGATGGCGAACAACAAGGGTGACAAGGGATCCCTTGTATCAGACCTCTGGATGACAGAAAATAGCCCATTTTTTCCATTTAGTAGAACCGCAAAGGATGTAGTAGTGACACATTTGTGAATCCAAGTAATCAAGAGTTCGCCAAACCCATCATTCGCATCATAGAAAAGAGGAATGTCCACTCAGTTCTATTGTATGCCTTTTCCATATCTAGTTTCATAGCCATATATTTAACCTGCCTAGAGGAGCCTAGACATGAAATCCATGATCTCCTGAGCAATGAGAATATTGTTGGCTATCGGGTGTCCTTGTACGAATCCATTCTGAGTAGGGCTAATAAGGCGCAGTAGAATATATGTGCCTAGACGTTTGGTTAGGATCTTGCTAATGATCTTATATGAGACATTACACAAGCCAATAGGGTGGATTTCTTTCATATTTTTTACTTCGGGAACCTTGGTAAGTAAGGTAATCCAGGTATGATTGAGGCATGGAAGTATTTCTGTTGAATCGGAGAAATCGGTGACAACCTTAATCAGACTACATGCGATAAGGTCCCAAATATCATGAAAAAAAGAAGCTGGAAAGCCATCCGGGCCTGGGGCCCGATGTTGAACACCGCCTCTTTGATTTCATTATGCTTGATTGAGGAAGTGAGGCTAGCATTCATTTGGTCCAACACTCGACGACAAGAAGGAACGGGAGGAACCTAATTCGCAAAATTGTTCGGCGGGTTGTCCGTCTGGAACAATTGTTCATAGAAAGAGATGGAGATCCGACTCATGTCATCAGATCTCGTAAAAACTCTTCCTTGCGTATCTTCAAGGGACCGATTTGTGGGATGTATTCAGATTTATAATTTGACCAGTTTGTGGTCTGTTTTTATTGTGATCTTGAGATCCTATTTTATATTTTTTAATTTTTTATGGTTTGGTTTGTTTAAAGCTTGTGTTTGTTTTACTAATTATTCTGATTGGTTAATTAGTAATGTTCATTTCTGGTTCACTTATGGGTTTGACCATGAAAACCAGAGGTGGCGTTATAGCTAGTGACTGTTGGTGGGGGAAGAGGTGGTGGCGGTAGAAACTGGGGGAGGTGATGACGACGATGGGGAAAGTGGTGGGTAAGAGGAGAAGGAGGTTGAGAGGATAGGTCAGGAAAAGGAGTAGGCAGAATGGTAGGGGAATTTTGGTTTGGATTGGCAATTTGACACATGTTGGCGGGGGGCCATTTTTTGTCGGTGGCCGCCCCTCGACCATTGTTGGCGGGGGCATATTGTCGGTGTCGGGCCCTTGCTACATATACATATTGTCGATGGTCTGGCCTGGCTGCATACATGTATTGTCGGAGGCCTTATTGTTGGTCGACCTCCGACAATAGAATGGCATTATCGAGGTCCGACCACGAACAACGTGTCCCTTGACCAATGTTGCCAGGTGTTAGTCCCCGACAATTTTTGTTAAGTTGGCTATCCGGTTGGACTATCGCCCAATAAATGTCGAGGTCCAATGTAGTCGGGGTCAAACCCTAACAATAATCATCATATTGTCAATAGTAGGGCTCCCAAAAATAAAGGTTGGGGGAGTATCGGCCCCAGCCATTTGTTGGCCTCTGACTAGACTTGTCGGGGGCCATCGGGCCCCGATAAGTGGAACCTGAACATTTTGTCTATTTTTATATTATTAACCTGAATCAGACTACAAGTGTCCAATCCACATATAAGTGACTAGTGGTGACTGCAAGCATTAATAAAATCCACCAAAGAGATCGACGAGTCATCTGATCGTGCGTCACGGATGAAAACGTCCATGACAGTCTCAAATATAATTTTTTTACTTTATACATAAGTCTTTGTCTGTTGGGAATCTTAAAGGAGTTCGCTTGAATTATTATTTCCCTATCCTTCATCATGTATTATTTGTTGATGGTATGATTGCCTTTAGTAGGATACAGTGCAGAAGTCTCTCCAGATTATAATTGTCACTGAATGAGATTCTAGACTTTGTGGTTAAACGCTTAATGGAGAGAAATCAACCATCCTTTCCTCCAAAAATACACCAAATGGGCATAAATCAGGCATCTTTTCAGCTTTACCGGTTAACGATGCTTTATCACTAGTCAAGTACCTTGGAATGTTAGCTAAAGGGCCCTAACAAAGTTAAGACATTTAAATTTATGTTGGACCATATGAAGCAAGGAATAACCATTGAAAGGTAGTTCACTCAGCCCGACATTGAGGGAAGTCATGGCTAAGGCTACTTTACAAGTTGTCCCTACTTCATTTTTTTAATGTTTCATTGTTCCCAAAACTCTAATTACGAAAATGGATACTATTTTGATAAGGTTTTGGTGGGGTGGAGATGCATCTACGAGAATGATTCACTGGTGAAAAGCTCACAAAATCCATACAAAATAAGGTCTTGAGATTTAGAAGTTTTTGTGAGATCAATATTGAATTTGTTGTTGTATGTTGGAAAGTCATTCAACGACCCTTTTCTCTTCGAGTAAAGTTGTTAAAGGGTTTGTACTTTCACAATATTTACGGCTCGTTTGGTTCGGGGGATTTGGAGTATGGGAAGTGGGTTAAAATTAAAAGTGTTGAGTCTTCAAATTCCCTTTGTTTGGGTCAAAAGTGGCATAGAGATTCTGCAATAATTAGTGGAAGGGGATTTGTGTACATTTACCAAAAAAACTTATCCTTTCATTCATCCCCCCTCTTCCTTCACTGCATTTTTGGGTCAAAAACATTGGCGGTCACCTAAGTTTGGGGGTTGTAACAGCGTGGTCACCTAACTTTGTTTTGTAACAAAGCACTCATCTATGTTTAAACAAGGTAACCGAGCAATTATTCTAGTCACTTTTGATGACAATTTTGGCCAAATTGACAACTAAACATGCAACATACATAATCTCTTTTAATCTCAGTGATCAACTCAGTTGAACCCTCAAAATAAATTGATCCAACTCAAAAATAAATCGATACCCACAAAAGTGGATGGCCCAATCATAGATCAGTGCTCTATTACAAAATGAAGTTAGGTGACCACTAATGTTTTTTACCCCCTCCATTTTCCTAACCAGAGCATTTCGTTTTCTGAACCGCAATTTGACAGTCAAAACAATGAATAACTCACACAAACACCTAGGGAAAGTGATCGGCCATGTCGATGACATAACGCCTGGTCAGTGATATTGTGGAGTGGAGGTTATTGTTTGGGAGTCCCAAGACTTCATCGAACCCAAACAATCCATTTTACGGCTTTCGCAATTGGTCGAGAAAGGTAAGCTGATTCGAACTCATTGTCGGACTTATTGCTAACACAAACATCGATATGCTATGTTTGCAAAGACAAGACGGATGCGGCTTCTTCAAGTGATGTGACAGTGTGAATTGTGTCACAACAGAGAGATCGACAATGGATCGACTATCTATGGAGAACACCAACTTGAAGGAGAAAATCGTAGTCCTGCAACTAATAGTTGTGGCCCTAGAAGAGAAGCTCGCACGATTGGAGACCAATGACAACTCCCTAGAAGTCAAACATGGTCATTCTGACGATTCAGCAGACATACGTTTGCGAGTTGCTAGGCTGGAAAAGAAAATGGTCTTAGCCCTCAACATTTAGACTTCCCTTGTACCGTTTAGTATGTGTTTTTGGCAGACTACGAATTGACTTCTATGTATCATGATTTTGTGTTCTATGTTTAGAGGGTTATGAATAACTTCCTTTCACATTAACTTCTTAAAACACAACATACAAACTCAGAAGATGGGAGAACTTCCATCTAGTATTCTCCCAAGCATTACAATCTTCACTGATACATAGAGTGTGGTTTGCATTGCACAAAATGCCTACTGGCTCTACCAAGTTCAAACTACCATAATGTACGTCATTCTACAACCCTCTGCATACCAAGTACGGGTTACGATCTAATTACAAAATAGAAGTTGAGGCATCAAACGAGTTCATGCGCCTCGTTTAGGGAATATAAACTACTACTACACTAAATGCCATCAGCTTATCACCTTCCGTCAACCCCAAACCTACTCCAAGATCGCTCTAATGAAGGACAACTTCTCTTCCTCCGTCGGTAACATGAAGTAAGTCATAGCATCTTTTTCATCACGGTTGAAGTGCCTCAATGCTCTGGTACGCTCCACAACTGACAGAGAAGTCAGCTTCCTGAGCTCATGATACAGGCATTATCTCATCACTGACACATCACCTTCGATACAATAGTTTGTAGCACTGCGAGCAAGATGATCAGTAGCATCCCTAATCATCTCAGCCATCCTACTACGCTCATCTTCAACAACTTGGCTCTGCGACCGCTTCGTGTTGGACAACGTGGCAGACCCTTTCGCATCTGTAGCACCTTGATGCGATTTTACTTAACATTAATTTGAAGCTCTAAGAATTCATAGATTAACCATATCATAGAATTCAGATCATGTTTCATTTCGCGGTTTTGACCATGGACGTGAATCATTCTAGAGTTTAGGAGGTTGTTAGCATTTGCCTGTGTCTTGACCAAAGGGCCGGTGAAGCTAATCTCTTTGCATCTTTTGTGACATTTCGTCATTCATCGTGCATTCTTGGCAATATGTGAGTTATCTTGACCATAGGAACTTGTAGGTTTCATAGGATAGTTTCTTTGCATCCTGACCATGGAGTAGAGAATACCAAAGGAAGTGTCAAGTCATCAAGTCTGTTGAAACCAAAATTGCATTGCATCATCCGTCTTAATCGAGCTAAAGCAGATTCGAGTCTGGACAAACGCCTTAGTCATTCTTTGAAACTCCTAATTGTTTACTTTCTTTGTTTGATTTAAATTGCTTTCTTAGTTATTAGTTCATAAACTCATTCTAAACCAAACGACAAAAAAAACCCCGATTAGCTTTTACACACATTTCTGAGTAATAGAAAGAGAAAGACCCTCTAGGGAAAATGATCTCTCTAGAGCATTCTAGAGAGTAAAATTTGGTGTGCGTATTTCTTGCATCACACCTATTCCAACCTCAACATGCTTCAGACCGGTTGCTTGGAGATCTATGCCTTGATTAATCAGCTCCTCCATCACCTGTTCTTGATCCAAGTTGGGAGGGAAACTATAAGATTCAGCATTCGATAGGGTGTAGTCGCCCACAAATTTTGTGCTATGCACGAGAGGCTCAAGCACGGTTGCTGCATATGCTGCTTAAACTGTATCCAATCCATGAGCATGATCAACACCGAAGACTTTTCCTAGTTCCTCGAACAAAGGAAGTGGTTTGTTGTTCAATCCACTCGCTTTAGAATGGCTCTGCACAAGAAGACAAACATTGTATATTATACGCACAGGGCCTAGATAGTATGCTGACATGATCCTCAGACAAAAAATAATGGTTATAAATCACATAGCACGCACATAATAGGTTATCATCAAATGCCAATATGAATACATAATTTCCTTTGTAGTTTGACCAAACAATGAAGGAAAATTGTCACAAACTATTATTGAACCAATTTGCAGCACAAATATTAACTAATTGCAGCACACAGTATGAATGGAAAACAGTTTAACAACACACATAACGAGAATCAGAGAAGGCAGAATCATACCTTCACCCATCCGGAGAAGACAACGTCATCGGCAATGACACGACCATGTGCATCGTCCCAAGAAAATCCACTTGCTTCTTTCAGTTCCAAGGTGGCAGTGAACTTATCCTTGAAGTAACGAACTTTTGAATTGATATGGGGTACCGCCAAATGTGTGCGCTTCTCGAGCCGAGGTATGCATCATGCACTCCAACTCCTTCAAGCCAGTCAACTTGAAGTTCCCTTTCTCCACTACCCTATTCTCGGTCAATTCGGTCATACAATTTACGAGGGTTTGCTCTTCAAGCTTGGACCATACCTTATACTCCCTTACACTTTTGACCGACGCATCGCTTGTAGCACCCTTCGACATCACCACAGCTACGCAAATATGAAGAAAAAGTTAGTTAAATTACTCAATACGTACTACGAAATAAAAGAAAATGATGCAATCAAAGGAACAACCAGATGCTACATTACTCAGTACCTTTTTCAGTTTAGATGTAGAGGTTGAAGGATTGTTACAGATGAAGGATTAATGTAGCACACATCTACTTATTTCAACCTTAAGCAGGAGAGGAGAAAGGGATCAGTTAATGACCCTCAACCAACTAATAAGATTTTTTAATTCCAGTGAAGTAATGACATAGTCAATTCTTCCAGCCAGTTTAAGATATTTGTGTAGAAAATATAAATGAACCTTGCACATCAATCAGTTCAAGGATGATGGTTGAAATGATATAACTGATCAGCATTAGTTATTTATAGTTGAGTAGAACTACTAAGTTAAGGTTCTAGCTGCAATGGCTCCTGGGGACGAAAGTGCTCAACTCCATCAGACATAGCTGGGTAAAAACCTTCTTGGCTAAAACAAGAAACCCTCCATTTCTAAAGCATCAAATACAAAATCAAACAAGTGAAATCAGGCAAACCAACTACTTCTGCATCATTGTAGAAACTTCTCAATGAGATACTGATCAATAATCAATGCCCCCACTACACATAAAGCATAAACTACATAGTAATCTTTGCTTTCTTCAGATTGCGAAGTATATGTACATCTGTACATGAACCTATGTTTCTTGCTTTCTACACACATTAGAATCACTACTTCTAAAATGGGATAGGAGTTGTGGACATCAATCTCCGCATTCTTTTTGCCAAGTACGATTCTGGCAACCTAACCATTGTCCTCTATTTCTAGCTGGTAGAAGCAGTACAGAAGGCAATTAGAAAGTATGCAGGTTACTTTGAAAAAAAAAAACCATGCAGGTTTTGTAATCAAGGTAGCATATTGTCCACTCATTTATCAAATGAATTGTACTAGAAAGTAGTAGAACTATATATGAAATTGTTTTGAGAGATAACTTTATCAAGCAAAATGAGGTTAAACAATATTAAATATGTTGCTGCATTACTTCAAATTTTGCAAAGGGAATTGGTTAAACTTAATGATTTACTCCAATTCCCTTTCACTTTCATTTACAGAGTACAAGGTGTGCTTCACAAATCCGTACATGATCGACAAAGTAACATGTAACCATAACCTACAAACTAAATGCATTATATGATCAATTGAGTACATGATTGATTAAGTTCTAACAGGCCTCCCCGCGGCACTAAGTTCAGAAATGATAACTAACAAAATATAACATACCAACATCAGTGGAACCCTAACAGTTGCGTCGATCATCTCGGACGTGAAGAAGCAGTTCTTAACGTCCCATATTAGCCCACATAGAGTGTGTCAGATAATGCCTTAATTGCATCCACTCTTCACTTGGCTCGACCAAGCCCTTCGCATTGGTGTAGCCTGCATCACACAAGTAATATTTGCCTGCAGACAAGTACCATCTCGGGTCAATGAAAAACACAACATGACAGTATTGCAAAGACACAAGCAAACACGAGGATACCTTCAGGTACTCCAAGTCCACCAGGACGAGATAAGGCATCTCACAGTACTCGACTATCATGAGCAGAACCTTCCCACCTTGCAAGGCAGTACACGAATTAAAGATTCTGATTGTAGGCTTCCAACACGTTGATCGCTGTTATTCCCTTTATAGTTCCAAATCGAGCTTGGATGGCCGTGGTGGTCCGAACACTCACCAAAGTGACGTCAAGGGCGCCCAGACAGTTTTATCACAAAAGGGGAGGTGTTTCTTAGTTAATAGAATGTATAGGAGCAACAATGTGTACATGTATCAAAGAAGGTGTCATATGTGCTAGAAAACCATCCACCTCTCATCGTTGTAGTTGGTCGAAACTAGTACTGGATGAGCAATCAGAATGGGGTACAATTTCAAAATAGCTAGCAACACTCGCCTAATTATACGACATACGTTTTCATCGGATTGATGGAACAGGAGCTGACATGTTATGTACTTAATGTCATGACCTATTGTCACAAGGAAAATGGCAACCATTTCGACCACCTCCATGTTTCTAGCTCTATGCAACCCTCTTTGGGCCTTCAGTAGGTCAACCAAATTCCAGAATTTTTTTCCTCATTCGTAGCATGTTAATGCAATTGACATCTATGGTTGTGGTATATTTCAATAAGAAACCACTACGATATATTTCACGGTCGTAAGGAAATGATCTATTTTCGGTTTCATCATTTGATGCAGCTAAGTTCCTAGGCTGACCATACACTATAATAAATTGCACGTATTACAACAAAATCCTGAACCACGTACAGACGACAAACACAATAGTTTGTCTCCTGTTTGAATGAGCATTGCCTTCGTAGGTGGGAAGTAAGTTGCAATACATATATGATGTCAACAACCATCTGCATAGGATTTGTTCTACCCTTTTGTGCCAACATACTAAAAAACTGAGGGTAATTGACCGCTAAACAACTCTCTGTCCATAAATAATTGAATCGACGAATACGAATTCCAATCCATAGATTTACAAGCTTGACATACGAGAAATATAGATGAGAACAAAATAGAGAAGAAAATGAACCTATTGTTGGTAGAAATATGAGTGTCTGCAATCCTAGCTTCTTTCTCCAACGAAATGATGGGAAATAGTCCACAAGGATGAAGACGAGTTTTTTTGTAGGCTATGGAGTTGGCTTCTCGTGACCATGAAATCGGTTGTGGAAGATGTGAGAAGTACGCTTACGACAGAGGAAACGATGACAGAGCAAGAAAATTTAGTACCTGTAACCACCTGCAGACGAAATCAAACCTACTTGTGACACCCTTTCATGCTTTCTTTAGCGGTCGTTATGCCTGGTGAAGGAAGTGGCAACGACTCGTCGAGAAAAAAGAGAGAAGAGACGGGGATAGATCCATTGGGAGTTATGGGAGAGCGAAGGTAGGCGAAAGGTAGTTGTGTGATAAGTATTGATTGGGCTCACTAATACAAAGGGGGAACCTAAATAACTAGTCTGTGGAGGTATTGTGCAAATACACATTGCGAAGGAAATTTGGCCTGCTGGGCTTGTTTGAATACAAACCCCATCCCAATTATTAGATAAACAAACACATTACTATCAGAATACAAGAGTTATGTAAAACACTTCCTGAATCCCCCGAACCAAAGGACCCGTTACTTTATTGCGACTATAACCCACTATAGAGCTTCATGGATGTGGTCCAGTCTGTTGGAAGAAAGACATGCTTTGATCATGGAGTTAAGAAAAAACATTGGAAATGACCAATCAACATGGCTAGATGAGGCTTGGTTCCCAAGATCGAATGACTTAAAGTGTCACCTTTCTCCCAATCTTACTTGTAGTATTTCTGATTATATCTTGTAATCCAAGATAATATGGAACAAAGACAAGTTGGGCAATTACCCCAATTCAACAAATCATGCAGATTTCTATAGGGATCAGATGACTTTCAAAACCATGAGGTATGATATTTTGATTCAAAGGGTCTCCTTTTGGTTAAGTTGCACTACAAAGTCTTTATGAATGACCGACCAACTCGTATTGGGAATGTTGGTATGCGTTAGAAGGGTCGTTAACTGATGCGACTTATTATTGACGTATTTATTCGCTCATTAAACGACAATTTTGGTTATTTACTCGACCAATTTGCATGGTTTTGCGTGAGTTTCGCACCCTTTGGCCTCTTGGGGCCGTTTTATGCTATTTTTCACGTTTTTTGTACATTTTGGGTGATCCATGACGATTGACAATTTCAAAATAGCTAGCAACACTCGCCTAATTATACGACATACGTTTTCATCGGATTGATGGAACATGAGCTGACATGTTATGTTCTCAATGTCATGACCTATTGTCACAAGGAAAATGGCAACCATTTCGTCCACCTCCATGTTTCTAGTTCTATGCAACCCTCTTTGGGCCTTCAGTAGGTCAACCAAATTCTAGAATTTTTTTCCTCATTCGTAGCATGTTAATGCAATTGACATCTATGGTTGTGGTATATTTCAATAACAAACCACTACAATGTACTTCTCGATCGTAAAGAAATGATCTATTTTCGGTTTCATCATTTGATGCAGCTAAGTTCCTAGGCTGACCATACACTGTAATAAATTGCACGTATTACAACAAAATCCTGAACCACGTACAGACGACAAACGCAATAGTTTGTCTCCTGTTTGAATGAGCATTGCCTTCGTAGGTGGGAAGTAAGCTGCAATACATATATGATGTCAACAACCATCTGCATAGGGTTTGTTCTACCCTTTTGTGCCAACATACTAAAAAACTGAGGGTAATTGACAGCTAAACATCTCTCTGTCCATAAATAATTGAATTGAAGAATATGAATTCCAATCCATAGATTTGTACGCTTGACATATGATGAGCCCAACAAACCCTGGACACGACCTGAGCCTCCATTTACCCGAAGCCAGACCAAGGCCTTCCGAGAGAAACTTAACGCCTACATAGAGTCCTGGAGTAAAGAAGGGCATGAAAAGGATGTCGATCGATTCATCAAGGAAGGCTACACCCTCTAGGAAATTCAAGAAGACATCAGGAGACACCCGGAGCAGGGCCCGAGACAGGTCACTAAAGCCTCGGGCCAAGGCCAAGACCAGCCGGATCCCGACCGAGCAAGCCCACCGGGCCGCCACCAAAGCTCAACCGGCCCACGCTACTGAAGCCCAACCGGCCCAAAGCTGCCGATCACCACTAGATTAGGGTTTCTAACCTAATTAGGTCTTTTATTCAACATTAAAGACTTCAGCTATTATTTTATGTTTTATTCCTTTTTAGTCGGATTGTTTAGGCGTGATAGGACCCTAATTAGGATTAGGAGTCTTTATTTTATTCTTATTTAGGTTGTTGTCTTTAGGGAGGAGAGCTTGTTCCCTCACCTATATAAGGAGGCCGCCGGCCACCCTTGTAAGACATAACTTTTGAAATCAATAAACTTCTGTTAGAACATATGTTCTCTTCCCTTCAAGCCTTTGCTCGTTGTTGCATTGCTTAAGGATCGACTTATCGTCAGAAGCATCCATCTTCTGCAGTGGCGTCATCGACTTGATACTTCTGGTTCCTAGCTCCTTTATAGCTAGCGGGTCAAAGTCCTCTCTCCATCCTGGTGCCGACGGTTTCCTCTCGTTGCCTTGAAGATCAACTTGCGGTGGTTAGGGTCGTCTGTCCACGGTTGCGGGGTTCACATCAGTTGGTATCAGAGCACGGTTCAAGCTCAAGGACCACAATTTATCCCAGTCTCCAGGTTACCCTGGATTCATATCCTTTACTACTTTTAAAAGATAGCTTCAAAAAATCTCTATTGTTTCAATTCCTGTATTCAGTCCTTTTCGAGTTGTAAGGCAAAGAGAGAGAAAATTTGGTGGCCATCATACCATCGACAAAACCCTAAGTCGAGTTCAAGAAAAAGAAAAGAAAAGAGGTCAAAAGAAAATATAAAGACCCAACTAAAAAGAGGCCACCCTTGCTGAGATAGTAAGATCAACCCTAAGAAAAGGGGATAGAAGATAGGCTTTTGTTGCCCGACCCCAACACCAAGATCACCCACTACCGAGGAGGAATCCCGAGGACAAGACGGAGAGCTCACCAAGCCCTAGCTACAAGGGAAACCCCAGAAGTTCAAGTCCCGGCACCCACACTCTGGTAAGTCTATCCTCAAAGCTTTGAAGAAACTTGCAACTGCTTGGAGCTGAATTGTTTATGTTCTACTTTTATTTCAGTGCATCCGTTATATTTTAAACACGAGGGGAAAATCAAGAGTGAGTGAGGAGAATTTTGAGAGATTTGTGAGGCCAAATACTTGTTCCGACTAACCATGGCAGAATGGAGGCTTGCCAAGTTAGAAGCTGCATTGGGAGATGCTTCCCGAGTCCTGCAACAGGTGCAAGCCAGCTTATCTCAATTGGAGGAAGAAGCCGCACAACCCGGCGCCCAGCCCTGGCGCCCCAGCGCTCGGCCCCGACCCCGACTGGCGCTGCCCGACCAGCCCCGACGCCCCAGCACTCAGCCCCGGTGCTGCCCGACCAGGCCCCAGCGCCCCAGCGCTCGGCCCCGACCCCGACTGGCCATGCCCGACCAGCCCCGGCACCCAAGCACCCAGTCCCAAGGCCCGAGCACCCGACCCCGACGTCGCTCCCCCAACTCCGACGCCTGAGCACCCAGCCGTGATACCACCCGACGGAACCTCTGACCCTGGCGTCGTTCTTCCTGACTCCGGCCCAACGCCACCCGACCCCAGCACACCTGACGAGACTCATGACCCTGGCACTATCCTGACCGACTTCGTCCCGACACCGCCCAATCCCGGCTCACCCAACGAGCCTCGTGACCCCGGCGCCGCCCAGTTCACCCCCGACCCGACGCCACCTGACCCTGGGGCACCTCGAGTACCTGCCCGGACTAGAGTTCTCACCCGGTCCATGACCTGAGCCGTCACTCAAGCCTCGAACCCCGGACGGCTTAGGCCTCGGCCCCCACCCGTGAACAACCCCATGCACCCCGACCCCCAAAGTCGGCCCGACGGCTCACTGCCGTTTCCCGACGAATTCTCAATGCACAAGTTGTGGATGAAGGATGGGAGCAACGAGATAACCTCTTTCATACTAAGTGCATGATTCAAAATAAGATTTGTAGTATGGTGATTGATGGAGGAAGCGGTACCAATGCTGTAAGTCATGAGTTGGTTGAGGGACTTGGTCTCCCAACCCTAAAACACCTGAAACCCTACAAACTTCATTGGCTTAGTAACTGTGGGGAATTGAGGGTCACCCGACAAGCTCATGTTCCCTTCTACATTGGAAGGTACAAAGATAACATTTTATGTGATGTGGTTCCTATGGAAGCTACCCACATCTTGTTAGGAAGACCTTGGCAATTCGACAGGTACTCCACACATGATGGAAGAACCAACAGATACAACCTCATTCATGGGGATACTAAGTACACTCTGAGGCCAATGTCACCTACTGAGATTCTCCAAGACCAAATAGATCGAAAAGCCATCAAAGAAAAGAAGAGAGAGAGCTCAAGAACAGAGAAAACAGAGAACAAACCAGAGACCCTATGAGTGTAAAAACAGAATTACAAGACCTTAAAGATCCCAGAGCTAAAAAAAGTGAGGTTGATAGGAGAAAAACCTGTTAGCCACCCCGAGTGAGATCAAACAATCTCTAGTTTCTAGGAAGCCCCTTGTGATCATCCGCTACAAGGAGTGTTTGATTTCTAACCCTAATACTTCTCTGCCTAGTGTTGTTACTCACTTTTACAGGAGTTTAAAGATGTCTTCCCCGAAGAAATTGCTAGTGGATTGCCCCCGCTAAGAGGCATTGAGCATCAGATCGACTTGATGCCCGGAGCTACCTTGCCAAACAAGCCAGCCTATCGTACCAATCCAGAAGAAACCAAGAAGATCCAAGCACAAGTGGAGGAATTGATGGACAAGGGATATGTCCGAGAGAGCATGAGCCCTTGTGTTGTCCCAGTCATCCTAGTCCCCAAAAAGGAAAGCACATGGAGGATGTGTGTTGACTGCCGAGCTATCAACAACATAACAGTTAAGTATCGCCATCCTATTCCTAGGTTAGATGACATGCTGGATGAACTACATGGTGCCACCATCTTCTCCAAAATTGATCTTAAATTTGGCTACCATCAAATCCGAATGAAGGAAGGTGATGAGTGGAAAACTGCCTTCAAAACTAAACTAGGATTGTATGAGTGGATGGTCATGCCATTCGGCCTAACCAATGCACCTAGTACCTTCATGAGATTAATGAACCAAGTCCTTAGAGCTTACATAGGGAAATTTGTAGTGGTCTACTTTGATGATATTCTTATTTACTCCAAAAACTTACGAGATCACTTAGAGCATCTAAAGGCTGTCTTAGAAACCCTGAGAAAGGAGCACCTCTATGCCAACATGAGCAAGTGCACCTTTTGCATAGATCACCTCGTTTTTCTTGGCTTTGTTGTTAGCTCTGCAGGTATAAGGGTTGATGGAGACAAGATAGAAGCCATCAAATCCTAGCCTACGCCTCAAAACATCACTGATGTTAGGAGCTTCCACGGTTGGCTAGCTTCTATCGAAGATTTGTAAGGGACTTCAGCACCGTTGCTGCCCCTCTCACAGCCGTGCTAAAGAAGGATGTCCCCTTCCAGTGGAGAGCCCCGCAATAAGAGGCCTTTGAAGCCCTCAAAATGAGGCTTACCGAGGCCCCTTTGCTCATGTTGCCCGACTTCACCAAACCATTTGAGATCGAGTGTGATGCATCCGGAGTAGAGATAGGAGTTGTCCTCATGCAGGAGAAGAGGCCCATCACCTACTTCAGTGAAAAGCTCAGTGGTGCCACTCTCAACTACCCGACCTATGACAAAGAGCTGTATGCCCTGGTAAGAGCTTTGAAGACTTGGCAACACTACCTATGGCCTAAAGAGTTCATCATCCACACGGATCATGAATCACTCAAGTACCTCAAGGCTCAGCACAAGCTCACCAAGCGGCATGCTCGGTGGGTAGAATTCATAGAATCATTTCCTTACATCATTCAATATAAGCAAGGTAAGGAGAACATCGTGGCTGATGCCCTTTCCCAAAGGTACACTTTAATCTCAGTCCTCTCTACTAAATTCATTGGCTTTGAATACATCAAAGATCTCTATGCCACTGACCCTGATTTTTAGAGTATCTTTGAAGCTTGCCAACAAGGAGGATTTGGTACAAGATGGTTACTTATTTAAAGTATCAAAACTGTGTCTCCCTTACCATTCTTACAGGACTGTCCTAACCCTAGATGCCCACGGTGGAGGTCTCATGGGACACTTTGGTGTAGCTAAAACAGTGGCCACCCTCAAAGAGCACTTTTACTGGCCCAAGATGAGACACAATGTCGAGAAGATCATATCTCAATGCTCCAAGTGCCAAAGAGCTAAATCTAAACTCAGGCCCCATGGATTGTACACCCCCTTGCCCATACCTGAGCATCCTTGGGTAGACTTGTCTATGGACTTTGTCCTAGGACTACCGAGAACCCGAAAGGGGAAAGACTCCATATTTGTGGTTGTTGACAGGTTCTCCAAAATGGCTCACTTCATTGCTTGCCATAAAACTGATGACGCCTCTCAAATTGCTGACCTATTCTTTAGGGAGGTAGTTAGGATACATGGAGTTCCGAAGACTATAGTCTCCAATAGCGATTCAAAGTTCCTAAGCTACTTTTGGAAGACTTTATGGGCTAAGCTTGGCACCCGACTAATGTTCTCCACCACATGCCACCCCCAAACTGATGCGCAGACTAAAGTTCTAAACCGATCCTTAGCTCAAATGCTGAGAGCAGCCATTAAGAGTAACATCCGGACTCGGGAGGAATGTCAACCACATGTAGAATTTGACTATAATCGAGCTGTGCATTCAGCTACCCAATACTCCCCGTTTGAACTTGTTTATGGTTTTAATCCACTAAACCCGCTGGATTTATCTCCACTCTCTGTCCATGAATTTTTAGATGAAGGTGGCCAAGAGAAGGCAACTTATGTCAAGCAGCTCCATGAGAAGGCCAAGGCCAATATTGAAAGAAGGACTGCTCAGTACCTTCGCAATGCCAACCGAGGAAGAAAGGAGAAATTTTTTTTAAGCCGGAGACCAGGTGTGGATACACTTCAGGAAGGATAGGTTTCCAGAGCAGAGGAAGTCCAAACTACTACCCAGGGGAGACGGGCCTTACACAGTCCTCTAGAGGATTAACAACAACGCCTACATCCTTGACCTACCAAACTCTTACGGGGTAAGTGCAACCTTCAATGTGGCTAACCTAACCCCTTATTATGACGATGAATATGTAGGACAAGATTCGAGGACGAATCCTCCACAAGAAGAGGGGGATGATGAGCCCAACAAACCCTGGACACGACCTGAGCCTCCATTTACCCGAAGCCAGACCAAGGCCTTCCGAGAGAAACATAACGCCTACATAGAGTCCTGGAGTAAAGAAGGGCATGAAGAGGATGTCGATCAATTCGTCAAGGAAGGCTACACCCTCTTGGAAATTCAAGAAGACATCAGGACACACCTGGAGCAGGGCCCGAGACAGGTCACTAAAGCCTCGGGCCAAGGCCAAGACCAGCCGGAGCCTGACCGAGCAAGCCCACCGGGCCGCCACCAAAGCTCAACCGGCCCACGCCACCAAAGCCCAACCGGCCCAAAGCCACCGATCACCGCCAGATTAGGGTTTCTGACCTAATTAGGTCTTTTATTCAACATTAAAGACTTCAGCTATTATTTTATGTTTTATTCCTTTTTAGTCGGATTGTTTAGGCGTGATAGGTCCCTAATTAGGATTAGGAGTCTTTATTTTATTCTTATTTAGGAAGTAGTCTTTAGGGAGGAGAGCTTGTTCCCTCACCTATATAAGGAGGCCGCCGGCCACCCTTGTAAGACACAACTTTTGAAATCAATAAACTTCTGTTAGAACATATGTTCTCTTCCCTTCAAGCCTTTGCTCGTTGTTGCATTGCTTAAGGATCGACTTATTGACAGAAGCATCCATCTTCTGAAGTGGCGTCATCGACTTTATACTTCTAGTTCCTAGCTCCTTCATAGCTAGCGGGTCAAAGTCCTCCCTCCATCCCGGTGCCGACGGTTTCCTCTCGTTGCCTTGAAGATCAACTTGTTATGGTTAGGGTCATCTGCGCACGGTTGCGGCGGTTCACAATAACATACGAGAAATATGGATGAGACAAAACAGAGAAGAAAGTGAACCTATTGTTGGTAGAAATATGAGTGTCTGCAATCCTAGCTTCTTTCTCCAACGGAATGATGGGAAATAGTCCGCAAGGATGAAGATGATTTTTTTTGTAGGCTATGGAGTTGGCTTCTCGTGACCATGAAATCGGTGGTGGAAGATGTGAGAAGTACGCTTACGACAGAGAAAACGATGACAGAGCAAGAAAAGGTAGTACCCGTAACCACCTGCAGACGAAATCAAACCGACTTGTGACACCCTTTCATGCTTGCTTTAGCGGTCGTTATGCCTGGTGAAGGAAGTGGCAAGGACTGGTCGAGAAAAAAGAGAAGAGATGGGGATAGATCCATTGGGAGTTATGGGAGAGAGAAGGTAGGCGAAGGGTAGTTGTGTGATAAGTATTGATTGGGCTCACTAATACAAAGGGGGAACCTAAATAACTAGTCTGAGGAGGTATTGTGGAAATACACATTGCGAAGGAAATTTGGCCTGCTGGGCTTGTTAGAATACAAACCCCATCCCAATTATTAGCTAAACCTAAATAACTAGTCTGAGGAGGTATTGATTGGTATGCGTTAGAAGGGTCATTAACTGATGCGACTTATTATTGACGTATTTATTTGCTCATTAGACGACAATTTTGGTTATTTACTCGACCAATTTGCATGGTTTTGTGTGAGTTTTGCACCCTTTGGCCTCTTGGGGCCATTTTATGTTGTTTTCACATTTTTTGTTCATTTTGGGTGATCCATGACGATTGGGGACGAAATGGGAGGCTGGAAAAAGACGGATCTGGAACTGAAGCAATACACGACATTTTTAATCCTTTTCCTACCGGGAAACGAAAATAATTCAGACTTCATTCTACAATCAAATCTCAAGGAACCAGACACTCTCGGGATGAGAACTTGGAGCTTTGAAGTGACGATTGAGCGAGAAGAAGCTAGGATTTGTTCTGGAGTTTGATAGAGTCATCAGGATTAGGTTATCCCGGAGTAAGACGTCTTTCTCTTCGGTTTTCTTCTTCAATTCTTTTTGTTGCCATGAGTAGCTAAACTTCTTAGGTTTGTTTAGATTAGATGAAGCACTAGTGAGGATTTTGTATGGATGATATTGGGTTTTTAACCCATTTTTGTTAATCGATGTTTATTCATACATAGATGCAATTTCTCCAAAACCCTAATTTGAAGCTTATGAATCCGTTGATTGAACATATCGCAGGGTTCTATTTCATCTTTGATTTCACATGTCTGACCATGAACATGAATCATTCTATAGTTAGGAGGTCGTTAGGTTCTACCAATAGCTTGACCATATATAGGATTGGAAGACCTTTGCATATCCGTGTGACATTTCATTGTTCTTAATTCGTTCTTCGTAATTTGCAAGCTAGCTTGACCATATGAGATTGTAGGTTTGATAGGATAGAATCTCTACGGCCTGACCAAGGAGTAGAGATAAACCAGGAAGTGTCGAGTCATCGAAGTCCAATAAACTGAAATTGCATTGCATTAACCATCTAAACCGAACTAGTGTGGATTCGAGCCTAAACAATCGCCTTAGTCATACTTTGAAACTAATATCTGATTTCTTGTTTAATTTACTTTTTTTTAGCTATTTCATTCACAATAATTCAAAAACCAACAACGAAACCTCGAATAGCTTTTACACACAATCGTTAGTAATAGATGAAGAGAGACCCAAGGGAAAAACTATCTCTTTGGAGTGATCCATCGAGTAAATTTGGTGTGCGATATTTGATGAACCGTCGTTGTGGGGGTTCAATCAAATACTACCAAGCTAGAAGCTAGGGTAGATCGTATTCCACAGGGTTTCTTCTAATCGTTTACTCAAATATGCTGGCAATTTATTCAAGTTTGAACACGTTGTGCGTGGTGTGAGTTCCACGACTTCTAAACTAAGATGCAAGAAAATTAAAATGAAATTGAGAGACAGAATGATTGGATGGTTCAGACAGACGACAGACAAGCTTAGATTTCGAATCCCCCTTAGATCACCAAGGCAGCAGCAGTCACAAGACCAGCGGTTTTTAGTTCTCATTCAATCAATTTCTATACACCACCATAACTCCTGACCCTTAGGTTTAAGATCGGCGAACGTTCGCTCTATCCGTTCTAACTACCAAGATTAATTAGTCACCCGGGTACGGTCGCCTCTGGCAACGACTTAACTTAACTGGTGCAATTACTAATGATTTATGAGTTACTCTTGAAGCGGATTAACCCTAACTGGTTCCTACAAAAGGCACACTCCAATGAATAGGTTAATTGGTTGAATTGATGTTTTAAAGAGAGGCGAGTGTTCGCTTCTATCCTCAGCTTAACAAGAATCTAAACTAGGTGATCATGAAAGACAAGTTTATGCGCCAAAGCAGGGAGATGTCTGGCCACTAACCCTAGCTTGCAAAAACCTAATCTAGGCGATCAACCAGAAAAGAAACAGAAGAACAACGAAACTAATCTAGGCGTCAACTAGACAAGAAACGCAGTACAACAATCAAGAACAAAACAACCATGCAAAGAGAAACTGATTGAACTTTGAATCTAATCACCGCCGATCCGTGACCACTTTAAAGCCCTGGGTCACTTAGGGTTCATCTAATCTAAGCTCTACGAGTTTAGCTACTCATGTTCATAACAAAAGAATCAAAGACAAAGACAGAGTTCATCTTGAACAGAGGAAGAACATAAAAGGATCTGAAAAACCTAATTAAGACGACTCCAAAGAAGCTTCGATCTTCGGTAATCTTTAATCCTAGCTCCGAGTCTCCAAGGTGAAGGGATGGCGTCGCGATCTCTTCCTGGCTCTTCGAACTCTAAACTCTGCTCCAAAATCGTGAGAATTCTGAAACTATTTGGTATTATCAGGTATTATGAGGTATATTGAGATATCTCCTGATTTTGGGCTGCCGGTTAAGTATTTATACTTAACCCTAATACCGCCGGATTTTTCCTGGAATTTTCGCCAAAAATATGAAGGAATTTTCGCCAAAAATCTCTTTGTAAATGGGTTGACCGCCGGCTGTTTTCTCCTATGTTTTTCGGGCGCCGGGTTCTTGGCAAAAACTTGGAGTTTTCGCCGAAAACTCTCCTTGGTTGACATCAGCCGATTTGTTCATGAGTTTTCGCCGAAAACTCCAAAGGAATTTCGGCAAAAACTTCAGTGTAAATGGAGCAGGATTTGGTTCAGTTTGATTGACTCCTTGGATCGATTCCGATGTGATTCCTCGAGGTTCCAACGCCTTAGACACGTCCTTGGCTACTTTATTTGACGGCAAAAACCTGTGCTAACTTGAAACACTAGAAAACCATCAAATAGACCGGAAACGGGCCAAAGTAACACAAATGGCACGAGATAGAGTAGTTGAGTGAATATTCGCTATTCTACCCTAAAAACCATGTCTTAAGCAAGAAAATGTCGCTTAAATGAGGCTGATAATCACGTCAAATCGAGTGTCATCAATATTCCTCGCATCAAGTTTTTTGCGCCGTTACCGATGACTTTCCTTTTTATAGGAAAGGCATTGTGTGCTTAGACTTATTCATTCATTTTTTTATCATAACTTACCTCCCAATTTTTATTTTTGGTGTTTCATGCAAGATAGCAGGTACGGGAGAAAGCAGGGCGAGTAAGCGAATAGCTGAAAAACCAAAGATCTTCTACACTCATTTCAGCCTACTTCTGTACCTCCTCCAGTGAAAACAACTAAAGTAAAGAAGACCCTTTTACATCTTCGTCTTCATCTTCACCTACATCATCCACCATTGCTACTGCGGATCCTCCTGTTCAACCTGAGATAGTTGTTATGGCAGAGAGGACACTGAAAAATTATGGTCGTCCAACCATTAATGGGACCACCTCTTGCATTCAGATTCCCACCACGGGTACTCGGAATCTGCACATTCCTCCTCACGTGATCAACATGATCCGAGCAAATGAAAACACAATTTCTGGAGGAGTTAATTAAGATCCCAATACTCATGTGAGGAACTTCATGAGGCTTGCTCATACTGTCTCCAACAATGAGGCAGATCACAATATCGTCAAGATCTAACCATTCCCTTTCACTTTGAAGGGACAAGCAAAACAATGGATGTATGATCATCCTGCCAATCATTTCACTACTTGGGATGATTTGGCTTGAGCATTCATAGAGGAGTTCTTCTCTCCTTCTAGAACCGAGGCACCCACGGCACAGATTGCAGGGTCCAGAGTGGTTCAGAGGAGAATTTCTATGAAGCTTGGCAGATATTTCAAGGACTTCTCCGAGCTTTCCCTCACCATGGCTGGGATGACTACCTCAAGTTCACTACATTCCTCAGGGGCTTGGATTATGAGAAGAAGAAGATTTTTCCTTACAGTGGAATGGGGACTTGAATGACATGAGTGCAACCGCAACTTTGGCTTCTTGTAAGAGCTTTGCCATGAAGATTAAATCTCTTGTGTAAGCTAATCCTATGAAGATGGACGACCGACATCCAGGAAACTGAAATTCTCTACTGATGCCCAATACCCGGTTCCCACATCTCCTGCACCGGTGGAAAATATTAGGAATCAGTTGGAGCTGGATAACTCAAGGTTGGAAATGGAAGTCCAGTGGTTAAGGCACGAGTTGGGAAGTGCTCAAATAATTCACCCACCATGTGTTCCTACTGCTCCACCAGGGTTCAAGATGCTTGTTAGACCCACTCCTCCTCTGACTGCGAAGGCAGATAATGTAGCAGCAGTTTCTACCCCTTACTTAAACTATGGTGGTGTAGGTCATTCGGTAGAAAGTTGTACATGGAAATTTGAGAGTGACCCTACCCAACAACAAGAGAAGGTTAATTACGTTGGTGGTCAAAACCAAGGAACTTCCAGAATCAGAATAACAACTTCAGGAATTCCAATGGCTACTAGAACCAGAATTAGAACAATTAGCGCAACAACAACTCCTTCAAGGAAATCAAGGTGGATATACTAGGAGTCAGTTTCAGGGAGGTTATCAGAACCAATGGGGTAATCAGAGGTATGGAACTCTCAATGTGAACAAGTCTCCACAAGGATTTCACCCCCGAAATCACCCCTATCTCATCCTAGCAATGCAATACCAAAAAATGCAGCAACAAGGCAACAACTCAAGCATCACATCGTCACCCGAAATCCCTAACAACAACTAAACAACCCTACCTTCTAAGGCTACCAACCATTCGCATCCCAAACCTCAACTTTACACAACGCAACAAAACCACTATGCACGCCTTAAAGCTCACTTATAATGAAGCACAAAATGAGCAAACACTAGAAGAACACTAAAGAGGGGTAATACCTGAAGCATAAGCTTCCACCAATTTCGGATATCGTCTCCTCATACTCTTCTTGGTCTCCCAAGTGGCCGACTCGCTCTCGTGGTTCCTCCATCCACCTTGAGCTGTGGAACATGCCCGTTCCTCAGAACCCGAACTTGCTTATCCACGATTGTCACTGGCTTCTCCTCATAAGTCATATCTTGCTCGATCTTCACATCCTCCGGCTGAATCACATGTGAGGGGTCCCCATGGTACCTCTTAAGCATACTCACATGAAACACATTGTATATCCTCTCGAGCTCACTTGGCAAGGCCAAAACATATGCAACCGGGCCTGACTTAGCTAAGACCTCATAAGGACCGATGTATCGTGGTGCCAACTTCCCTTTCCGAACAAAACGCATCAGCCCCTTCCATGGTGACACATTTAGGAAAACCTTCTCCCGAACCTCAAATTCAGCTCCCTAGCACGACCGTCGGTGTAAGACTTCTTCCTGTCTTGAGCCGCCCTCAACTTATCCTTGATAACCTTAACGCGATCTCCTGCATAACTTGAGGACCCGACAATAGTCTAGCACCTTCCTCATCCCAATACAACAACATCCTACACTTTCTCCCGTACAGGTCCTCAAATGTCACGGACTTCAAGCTACTATGGTACGAGTTTTTGCATGCAAACTCAACCAATGGTAGCAATTCGGTTCAAGGAACCTGAAACTCCATAACACAACTCCTCTAAAGTAAGGATTGTTCTCTCCGATTAACCATCCTTCTGAGGATGATAAGCCATCGAGAGTTTAAGCTTCGTTCCCAATGCCACATGTAATCCTTCCCAAAAATGAGATGTGAAACTCGCATCTCGGTCAGATACAATGGATTGAGGAACCCCATGTAACTGATGAAGCTCAAATAAACTACCAAGCTGGAAAGCTAGGGTAGATCGTATTCCACGGGTCTTCTAATGATTGACTACTCAAATATAGAGGCAAATTACTAAGGTTTAACACTTCGTGCGTGGTGTGAGTTCCATGATTTCTAATTCTAAGAAAATGCAAGGAAATTAAAAATTAAGACTGAAAACAGATCGAAAGATTGATTGATTAAACAAAGATGACAGACAAACTTAGACTTCGAATCCCCCTTCGTTCACCAGTGCATTGGCAATCAACAGATCAGCGGATTTCAATTCTCGTTCAATCGGTTTCTAAGACACCACCATAACTCCTTACCCTTAGGTTGAAGACTGGCGAACGTTCGCTCTATCTGATCTAGCTACCAAGATTAATAGCCGCCCGAGTACGGTCGCCTCTCGCAATGACTTAATTAACTGGTGCAATTACTAATGATTTATGAGTTACTCTTGCAGTGGATTAACCCTAACTGGTTCCTACGAAAGGCACACTCCAATGAATAGGTTAATTGTTCGATTTGATGTTTTAAAGTAAGGCGAGCGTTCGCTTCTATCCTTAACTTAACAAGAATCTAATCTAGGTGATCAATCCAGACAAGAAACATGAACAACAAAGAACAAATAAAACATGAAAGAGAAACTGATTGAACTTTGAATCTAATCACCGCCGATCCATGACCGCTTTAAAGCCCTGGGTCACTTAGGGTTCATATAGTCTAAGCTCTACGAGTTTAGCTACTCATGTTTTTCACAAAAGAATCAAAGACAAAGAAAGAGTTCATCTTGAACAGAGGAAGAACAGAAAAGGATTTGAAAAACCTAATTAAGATGACTCCGACAGAACTTCGATCTCCGGTAATCTGCAATCCTAGCTCCGAGTCTCCGAGATGAAAGGGATGGCATCACGATCTCTTTCTGGCTCTTCGAACTCTAAACTTTGCTCCAAAACTCGAGAGAATTCTGAAATATTTCGTATTATGATGTATATCCTTTATTTGGGCCACCGGTTAAGTATTTACTTAACCCTAATACTGCCGATTTTGCCTGGAATTTTCGCCGAAAATGTGCTTGAGTTTTCGCCAAAAATTCCTTTGTAAATGGGTTGGGTTCTTGGCTGTTGTCTCCTGTGATTTTGGACCGCCGGGTTCTCGGCGAAAACTTGGAGTTTTCGCCGAAAATTTGCCTTTGTGATCTCAGCCGATTTCTTCTTGAGTTTTCGCCAAAAACCTGGGGGATTTTCGCCGAAAACTTCAGTGTAAATGGGAGCAGGATTTGGTTCGACTTGATTGACTCCTCGGATCGACTTCGTGTGATTCCTCGAGGTTCCAATGCCTTAGACACGTCCTTGGCTACTTTATCTGACGGCAAAAACCTGTGCTTACATGAAACATAGAAAACCATCAAATAGACCCGAAACGGGCCAAAGTAACAAAAATGGCACGAGATAGAGTAGTTGAGTGAATATTCGCTATTCTACCCTAAAAACCATGTCTTAAGCAAGGAAATGTCGCTTAAATGAGGCTGATAATCACGTCAAATCGAGTGTCATCAAAATACCCCACACTTAAGCTTTTGCTTGTCCTCAAGCAAACTGAATAGAAACGCTCATGTTCACAAATGATAAGATTTATTAAATTGAAGTTCAATCAAACACAATGAATTATTAGACAGATAATTCCTAGAACAAGAAACCTAACATGCATACTGATCAGCCAAACAACCTGGTCTTACTAAAACTGCACACGACAAGTAATATCAACCAATCATGCACGAATTTGACCTGACCGACCAGACTCCTCACACAGGAAATATTTAGTAAATGGGAAACTCTCACTCTCTGTGTTTAAGGACGTGTTTCTGCTCTCAATCATTTTCTGTTACTGAATTCTCTCATAAGTTTGCAATTCGACCACATCTCCACCATTGTGACAACACGAGTAACTAGTCAAGAAGGACTTCCCTGCTAGGACTGTAACGAATTCTACACTACAAGGGTTTATGATGAGATGGATGATGGGAATGTATGATGACGGCATTGGTGCGGTGTAGCTTTCGACTAACTTCCCTCGAATCTAGCATATGGCTTCCTACCGTTTAACCAGACACGGTGGAATAGTGAACGCTCGTCCTATGATACCCTCAAGCAACGTAGCACTTTATTTTCTTTACACTTTTCTTCCTTTTGACTTCATTCTTCCATTTGTAGGGAGAAGAACGTTTTATTGAACTAAGAACTTTTGAAACTTTTCTCTTTTTCTGCTTTTCTTTTTTTTTCGAAATTTTCTTATTTTTTTCATCTCTTTTATTTATTTGTTTTTTTTCTTTGTGCCGATTCTTTCTTTTAGTTGCTAGAGGGGTTTACTCGTTCGGACATAATAGCTAAGACCACCTGTTTAATGGCTATAGGTAGGTTACCACAAACAGACTTCCGGTAGGTCAATCTAGAACTACAACCACAGGGGATCAACGGGGAATGAAAGAATGGGAAATGGCTGTAATGTATTATCGAACCGAAAGAACAGGCCAAGCTCAAGGGTCTACACCTAATGGATTTTAACATTGGTAGGCAATCTGGCTTAGTAGTTGAATCTAGGTGCCCCTATCATTCTAGAACTCATGTCATCGTGTGGTCTCGAGTAGGTCTCATGCAAATTCTAACTCATTCAAGCAAATAGAAAACCACTCAAAAAGATTTAAAATTGCAAGTTACGTGCAACGGATCAAAAGCTCACAGTTGGTTTGCTAGTCGGATTCGGTCATTTTCATGCAATCAAGGCTACAAACTATAAGTGTGATTTTAAAAATCTGTTTTGAGCAGGCAATTTAGCATCAAAGTATACGCGTTGGTTCTCAGGTTCTCGGTTAAGCAGTCTAAGCATCATTATGAAAGATTGAACAACAACTTAACATCAAAAATCAAGAACTGAGCCATTCTAATGCTAGAGAGATTGGAAAGGAATCACGAGGCACACAAAAACACAATCAAGGGCAATCAAGTTCATGCAAGGTTCTCTAGCATCCTACCCCACACTTAAATCGTATTGTGTCCTCACAGGACTAGAACTAGAGTTCAGAGTGAAGTAGAAGAACCTGGACCGACATGGTTGGTGTAGGGGATGAGCACGATTCCTCGAGCAGAGGCAATTTACCAAAGCGAAGCAAAGGGAATCTACCGATTGGCTGCAAAACAAAAACAAATGAAAGATAAAAAGGAAACCGGGACAAGTGTCTCGGATCCACACAGAAAAAAGTTGGATCGAAATCTGAAAAGAAGAAATAAAAATAAAGGACCAGAAAAGGAATACAACCCGATCACTGCTGGTCAGGCGCATCGGGAGGGGGAATGTGGAGGGCGTCACCTATCTGTCGCTGCCATGCCAGCTGTGCCTCATACCTCTCGTCATTGCGGCGCATGTGCTACTGCATAATAGTCCATCTGGCATCCTGAGTGGCGTTATTTGGGATCTGCTACTCCTGGAGTCGCTCGTACAGCTCTCGAACTGTGCTGAGGATCAGGCGCCTGGTATGGATCTGGGATGGGCACCTGGGGCTGGTATGCATACCCTGCCTGATGATGTGCCGAGGGCATATAATCATCAAACTCCGGCTCCGGCTGTGGCTGCGGCTGCTCAGAATCATCTTCTTCCTCCAACTCTTCCACATGTTGGAGGGGAGGATTTGTTGCTACCTGGGGACTGAGGTCCAACTCGAGGTCGTACTCGACCGCCAAATCACCTCTGACGGTGTATATTCTACGGCGTAGGACATCCGGGACATATTCTTGGGTAAGACCGAAAGAGATGATGAGTCGGCCGACAAAGTTGCTTCCCAGGAGTGAGCTAGGTGGCATTGGCCTCTGAGTCTTCTGGCGGAGTAAGCGTGCAAGCACCCATCCGGGATGAAGAGGATAACTCTCCCAGATGGCGCGGTGAAGAAGGAGCTCCTCTCTGTTGATGTGGTGGCGGCTCTTCTCTGGAGCAAACAAAAGAGAGCGACGCCAAACAATATGAATAAAACGATAGAGAGGGTGAGAGAGTGACTTAACTGAGTTATGTGCCGTGGTATGATCGTTTGGCACCCCAGTCATGTGGCTCCATAGCGCATCGCACTCCTCTCTATTGCCGGTGTTGTTCTCCCACCCGAGGTGATGATCCTCGTAGTGCTCCTGGGGGATGCCGAGATGAGCTACAAAGTCATCGTAGGTGAGTGACCTATGCACCCTGCCCAGATAGAAAGAGGCGACCTTCCTGTGCTGCCTCCTCTTGTGATCATCCAAGTCGAACGTGGCCCAGAACTCTTGTAGAGCGACGTCTGGGAAGTCGAAAGCTAAGGTGGTCAGCTCCAGAAGTTCAGCAGGTATCAATGCGTCGAGCACATTCTGGTGCCAGTCCTCGTTGTACTCGTGGAGGGAATCCAAGGAAAGTGGGCGCACGTCGGCTCCAGAAACATGCTCGAGCCTCTGGTAGCGCTCGAAGTAGTGCACTGGTAGGCGGGCGACGGTGTGGTGGTACCCGACATGGCCAGGAAATGCTGGTGGAGGGCCGTGGGTAGCAGGTGTGACGGGAGCTGGAGGCGGTATCAAGCCTCGCCTTGGTCCTGCGCTCATGAGTGAAATTCCTATAGCCAGAAACGAAACTAGATTAGTTAACTAATAACCCACCCCACACTTAGTAGAAAAACTCAATTTCACAAAGAAATGAGGAAAACCGAGTGGGGGTAAGCAAATTAAGTAACCGGTAATCACAATAAATCACAAAGCATGCATATGTCTATCCGGAATGTTCATATCATAATTAGAGATCAGAAGTCAAACTGACATTCAAAAAGTCAACATTATAGCACATTGAACCATAACCATGACAAGTACTAGCTCAAAGCGGGAAATGACGGCATAATTATAAACTCAGATGGCAAACACAGTAATATGAACGTGAATGAACACACATGGCAGCCAAACGAGCATAGACAATTCATGGTCAAACCGACATTTCTGAAAAAGTCAACCCCACAAAGAATCGATCTTTAAGCATATCAACACACTATCAAATGGTATTACAATTCAGCACAATCCTCCCTAAGCATGCTAGATCAGTCAAAAGCAATTCAGCTAACCTAGTTCACACAAAATCAGTCGGCACGCAAATCGAGGTAGACTGAAAAGTCAACCAAAGTCAACCCCGATGAAATTAAGCATTCAACATGTCAAAAGATTCAGAATGAAAAGTTCTACAACTTACCTTGAAGCCATGAGTGTTGAAAATGAACGGAGAGAAAGAAATTGGTGAAAAATGGAGAAAATTAGGGTTTGGCTGAACGGGAGCTCTAGAGCTCCGATTCGACTGATCTACGGCTCAAAATGATCGGAAAAGTGAGGGGAGTAGGGCGGCGGCGGTCGGCGATGGCGGCGGTGGCGAAAGAGTATCGGCGGCGGCGGACGTTTTAAAACAGGGGAGGTTTTGAGTTTTTGTTCGAAAATGAAAAGTGAGGAGGAGAGAGGGAGTGACCGGGAAAATAAGGGGAAAATTGTTTTATTTTGCCTCAAGTTTTTGGCGAAAATGTGTGCAATTTTTCGCCGAAAACACAAGTGAAAAACGTCTGCCAGTTTTCAAAGGAGTTTTCGCCAAAAAGTTTAGTTCAAATCGACCAGAAAACACAGTGGGATTTTAAAGGAAGTTTTCACCGAAAATTGGGACAATTTTCGCCGAAAAGTTTGACCTGTACGATTGAAAATATTTTCGCAATCCAGGCAAACTTTAGAAAATCACAATTAAATCCACAAAAATCGGAACAACCTCAAACAACTTGCGATTGAAACGATGACAGACAGACTACACACGAAAAATAAGAAATCATGCAAACTGATACTTTTGGCTCCCCTGAACCGACTCTAAAACACTAAGTTTGACACAAATGAAAAATTGACTCCAGCCGTGGCTTGCCTCCTACGAAGCGCTCTAGATTAACGTCCTTGAGCTGGACGATACCTGGACGGTATTAGGAGACATCCCAACTCAGGTTCTCCTTAATGCTAGCATCGGAGTTCATGAAATAGAGCTTTGGGGCATCTCCGTCAAGCATAAATTTCTTCCCGTTAGCATGCAAGAGCTTGGTACGTCCATCAGGAAAATGATCAGTGATCTTGAACGGGCCAAAAAGTTCTGTCAAGGGATCATCCTCTACAAGGAAGACGGTGGAAGGAATGAGAACGATCGGCTTCGTCTTCTCTTTAACCTCCGGCTTTGTATCACCGGGATTGGTGATCGTCGGTATTTCCTTAGGAGATGCTTTTGACTTCTCCTTCAATACTTGCTCCGGCGCCGGTAGTTCGGAACGGATTGGTGGTGCAGCTGGCTTGAAAGATGGTGGCGGAACAACTGGTCTCCAACCATTTGAGTCTTCTTCTTCTGGTTCTTCCCCCGGGGCCTGCCAGGTTCCTTGCTTGGCGGTGAAGAAGAGGCTTTCAGTTCCTTCTTCTTTGGCGGCTTTTGAGCAGGAGATTTTGGTTTCTGCTTGGTAATCTGTTCATCACCTGCAACAACAATTGATCTAGGAACACTAGAATAGACATCAGTGACGGAGTTGACCGGAGTCAACTCCACAGTTTCAACAGCTAGACAATGAGATTCTTCATTCTTAGGATTATATTTCATTCCGTCTTTCAGGCGGAAAGTTATTGTGTCTTTACCAACCCTCAAAGTCAAGGAACCATTTGGAACGTTAATTTGCATTCCAGTAGTTGCCATGAAGGGTCGTCCTATGAGAATGGTAGAATCATCCTTACTAGTATCTATGATCACATAGTCAGCTAAGAACGTAAAAGGACCACATTTAGTAACAACGTCTTTTATCTCTCCTCTCGGAGTTTTCAGTGATCTATCAGCAAAGACAAGTTGCATGCTAGTTGGTTCAAGTTCTCATAGGTTCAATTTTTCAAATAAACTCATAGGCATAACATTGACAGACACGCCTAGATCAACTAAACTACACTCTATCTCAACATCATTAATAACTAGAGGAAGCGTGAAAGAACCAGGATCAGAACACTTAGCTGGATATGGCTATGAAGGTTTCTTGCTATGAGCGGCAGGATATCCTTCTTTACCTCCCCACATGCCATCGATCCTTGCATTCGGTAGCTGTGCTCTTGGAAATGGAGGCTTCACGTAGTAAGGAGCAAGAGGAGGATCATACTCCTTAGGCGCCTCCTTCGGTGCTTCCTTCTTCTCTGGAGCTTCATCGGTCCTGCATAAATTAGAAGAAGCATTAGTAGATGAATTTGTCGGTTCTTGAACGGATACCATCTTAGCTTGTTCCTTTCTCGGGTTTGGCTCGGTTTGGCTCGGAAGTTGGCCAAATGGTCGACCAGATGTCAGCATGCTAGAGATCTGGTTCACAGCTTGCTCAATTCTCTGTCCGGATGCAATCTGTTCTTGGTTTAGAAGAGCTTGGGCCTTGAACTGACTGTCGTGATCGTCAAGTCTAGTAATGATCTGACTGAGCTTCTTATCGAGGCCACTGACGTTATTCTCCCTCTGATGTTGTTGCCCTGTGTAAGTGTTATTTAGATATTGATTCTGGCGATTTCCAGGAGCAGTTCCATAGTTACCCGGATTGCGATGCGGCGACTGGTAGACACCTGTCGGCGGATGGTTCGACTTCTGATCCTGAGCTGGACCAGTTGGTCGGGTATTCTGATTCTGGTTGGCACCGGCATTGTAGGGAGGTCTATCTTGATAATTCCCCTCTTGCCTAAAGTTGCGGTAGCCAACATAACCGTTCTGATTGTTGTTGAAGCCCTGTTGAACGAAATTGACTTCTTCGACAGACCAGACTTCTGTTTTACCAAAATTCTGGCATCGACCTCCATTATGCGCACAAGCTCCACACCACTCGCAATTGGCAACGTAGACAGCGACTGCCGGCGGCTTGATGGGTGTAGAAGACTTCTTCAGATGCTTCTCTACTTCTGCCTTGATGGTTGCTTTGAGATCGAGCTTGCTTCTAGATCCTTCAGATTGTCGCTCCCAGTTTCTTGATTTGGAAGCACAGTTCACGAAATGAAGAAGAGCAGCTTCAGGTGTAAGTGTAGTGCAATTCCCTTCAGCTAGGGAATTGACCCATTTGGCAGATTCTTCTCGAAGACCTCGAGCAAAGATTTCAGCTAACTGCCTCTGCTCGAATCCGTGGTGAGGACAGTTGTAGAGAAGTTCTTGGAATTGATTCCAAGTATCATATAAGCTCGCTCCTTCCTTCTGAGAGAATCGGGCGATGCTATCCTTGAAGGCTGTGGTTCTGGAAGTAGGGAAGTACTCTTCAACAAAGTCTTGAGCAAGAGTCTCCCAGTTGGTGTAGTAGCCAGGTGGTTTGCCAGTAAGCCACCTCTCAGCAGCGCCTTTCAGAGAGAACGGGAAAGATCTCAAGCAAAGAGTGTTCTTGTCGAGATTCCCAGTCTTGAAAGTGCTGCAGAGATCAAGGAAATCTGCCAGGTGCGTGCACGGATTGTCTAGTGGCCTGCCTTCAAACTGTAGATCCCTAGAGATCATAGTCAAGAATGGAATCTTGATCTCATAGTCAGGATCTCCTTCAATGCGCGGCACGGCAATGGAAGATCGAACGCTAGTTGTGCTCGGCTTATTGTAGTCGGTTAGACTCTTCGGTGCAACTGGTGGTGGTGGTGGTGGTTGATTACCGCCTGGTGGTGGTAGCTGATCAGTCATGGTAGAAGATGGAGGAGGTGAAAGTGATTCGGTGTATGAAGCGGATGAAGATGACGGTGAAGATGGAGATGAGGAACTCTCCTTCAGTTCCTCGATCTTAATCGGAGTGACGGATGGAGGTGGATTGGGTCTGCCTCTCCTTGGAATTTGTGATTGCTTTGGTGGAGCAGAACTGCCTGGTCTCTTTACACTCTTAGCCTTGTCGTCCTTGGCAGTTTGAGAGCGCGTGAGCGGGCGGCGGTGCATACACCTGTGAACAACCTACAAATAACAAAAACAAACAAAACCAGTGTAAAATCGAAGTGGATGGAAAGGTGAAAGATGGAAAGTAAAAGAATAAGATGCTAGTTCTTCTTTCGAACAATCAAAAGAAGTCCCCGGCAACGGCGCCAATTTGATGAAGCTCAAATAAACTACCAAGCTAGAAAGCTAGGGTAGATCGTATTCCACGGGTCTTCTAATGATTGACTACTCAAATATAGAGGCAAATTACTCAGGTTTAACACTTCGTGCGTGGTGTGAGTTCCACGACTTCTAATTCTAAGAAAATGCAAGGAAATTAAAAATTAAGACTGAAAACAGATCAAAAGATTGATTGATTAAACAAAGATGATAGATAAACTTAGACTTTGAATCCCCCTTCGTTCACCAGAGCATTGGCAATCAACAGATCAGCGGATTTCAATTCTCGTTCAATCGGTTTCTACGACACCACCATAACTCCTTACCCTTAGGTTTAAGACTGGCGAACGTTCGCTCTATCCGATCTAGCTACCAAGATTAACTAGCCGCCCGGGTACGGTCGCCTCTCGTAACGACTTAATTAACTGGTGCAATTACTAATGATTTATGAGTTACTCTTGTAGTGGATTAACCGTAACTGGTTCCTACGAAAGTGATGGGCACGGCCCGCCAGAATCCCAGGGGCCCAAGCGGCGGCCCACATAGTGGCCCACATGGCGGCCTGAACATAGCGGCTAGGGCTGGAGGGTTGGACCTAGGCGATAATTCAGATGGGCCAAGCAAGCAAGCCCAAGAAGTGGAGGGGGGCCCAAAGCGACGGCCCAGTCCGGCAGGCTCCTAGGGTTTACTCGGCGACACTTAGGGTTCCAAGACAAAGTAAACACGTGTCGACATCCTACGAGAGCTAGAAACGAGTGGCCAGGATTCAGCCTTGGCGACCAAGACAGGGGTACTATAAATACCCCCCGTACACCCCATTAACCGGGGACAACACTTTTACCCAGCGGACAAAACGCTCCGCGGTACGTAACTCGCCTCCCTCTCCATTCCTTAAACTGATCGCCTCCCTTTCCTTGAACTAACTACCCCCCTCATCACTTACGAGGTACTCCCCCCCTGAAGACCAACAGGCTTGGGCTTCACTATTGGGCCAGGCGACGAGGCTGGAACAATTGGCGCGTCAGATAGGGGCGATCAGGCGACTCTTCAAGGCGAATGGCTTCATCAGCGATTCCCACTCTGATGGGCGAGGATGGTGAAGGAGGAGATGGAGTAACACCTGTCAAGCATATCAACCCAGGTTCTCGAGTAGACCCAAATATTACTAGAAACATGGAGCGCGAATTCGAAGGCGACTCGGATTCTCGAAGTACTATTCCTACCAGCGACGCCTATGAACTGTTGGAGCAGCGATTCCGGTCCCTCGAGCAGCAAAATACTGAGCTCACCCAGATGTTGAAGACGGTGATCGCTCAACAAACTCAATCCCTTGGGGGCAACACTCAGGTCAGGCAGTCACTGCAGGACTCTCATCTTGAAGTATTACAACAATTCCTCCCGGCTACTCAAATCTCCCCCGCACAGTTGGCAGTTCGCCAACCTCTGTCCAGGGCGATACTCGCCGAGCCACTACCTAAGGGGTTGGTTCCGCCCAACCTAGATAGGTATGTAGGTACAGGCGACCCGGACGAGCACCTACAAGCCTTCCAGATCGCCATGCAAATGCAGCAAGCCGGCGACGCCGCATATTGCAGGGCTTTTCCAGCGACGCTTGGGGGGCGAGCTAGGGAGTGGTACATGAATCTACTGGAAGGTATCATAACATCGTGGGAGGGTTTTGCGAGGATCTTCTCACAGAAGTATGAGTGCAAGAAAACAAGGACGGTCCCGTTGCAGGCACTAGTGAGCCTGAGGCAAAAGCCGAGCCAGTCGCTGAAGAAATTCTTTGATGAGTGGACTGGGGTCGTCCAATCCATCAAGAGGGTAGATCATGAAATCGCTGCGGCAAGTTTATTCCAGTCGACTCATAATGGCAGACTGCGAGAGTCGCTGCTACAGGTGGCTCTAAAGTCGCTGTCCGACTTGGAAACCAGGGTGCACAAAATTATTTTAATTGAGGAGCAGTTAGCAGAACCTTTACAAGGAGCGGCGAAGAGGGAAGAAAAGCCCGTTACAGGGAACAAGCAGGCCAAATGGCAGCCCTCCGAGAGACCGCCATACAGGAGAAATCGCCCGGAGGAACAAAGGGGTTACCAGGAGAGGGGGTACCAAGAGGAAAGGGCGGATTACACACCCCTCTCAGAATCGCGAAGAAAGATCTTGCTGTACATGCAACATAAAGGACATACCATCAACTGGCCGGGACCAATGTTCACCCCAGCAGATCAGCGAAGTCGCCAGAAGTTCTGCGATTTTCATGACTCTCATGGGCATACCACTGAAGATTGTAGGGAATTGAGAAATGAAATCGAAAGATGGATAAGCGAAGAACGTCTCAGGGATTTCATTGTCAGCTCAAAGCGAAAAACAAGCCGCAAGAAGATGATCGCCGCGGAAAAGGAGAATCACAAGACAAGAAGGGTGATGTCTTCGCCCGGCTTAAGGAGCCTCTGGACAATGAAGATAACAAGAAGAAGCCTCGTCCCGAGGTGAGTCACGTTTATCAAACCATTTTCGGTGGGGAAAGCTGCCAACAAAGAAAGTCAAAAAAGAGGAAACGAAGGAAGTAATGATGATAGATCAAGTCAGTCGCCCAACTTTGGGGTTCTCAGAGGAAGACATGGCCCGGGTAGGAGGCCCAAGCTTGGAGGCGATGGTGATTCAAGTAATCACACACAATAGCCGAGTGGAGCGAGTGATGGTTGATGAAGGGAGTTCAGCGGACATCATTTTCTGGGAGCTATATAAGAAAATGAACCTGCCAGCCAGCTTGCTCAGGCAGACAAAAACAACCATCTCAAGATTTTCAGGACACACAGTCCCCATTAAGGGAATTGCCACGATGGCGATAACCATCGGGGACGGAGACTTACAAGTCACCCGATCCATTGACTTCCATGTCATGGATTGCCAATCCACGTACAACATGATCCTCGGGCGACGGCACTCGCCGCCTTCCAGGCAATCTCCTCCCCAGTGCACCAAGTGTTGAAGTTCACCACAAAAGAAGGGATAGGTTTTGCCTGGGGGCACCCGGACATCGCCAGAAGGTGTTACAGGGCGGCGACTAAAAGCACCTGCCTCACCATAAGCTTGGAGGGGAAAATGGAGGAGAAAGAGTTGTACCAGCAGAGTCGGATGTCCCAATACCACTCTTTGAGGAGGACGAAAGCAAGACAGTCCGGGTATCATCCTATTTAAGCGATGAAAGGAAGCAGGAGTTGGTTGGTTGCTCCGAGAATTTTCACACCTGTTCGCGTGGTCACCGAGTGACATGCCGGGATCGCTCCAGACATCATCAAACACTCTCTTGCGATTGAGCCCGGGAGTCGCCCAGTACAACAAAAACGACGGAACATCTGCAGAGAAAGGCAGCAGGCGGTGGCGATCGAAGTAGACAAGCTTCTGAAGGCAGGATTTATCAAGGAAGTGCAATACCCTGAATGGTTGGCTAATGTAGTTCTTGTGAAGAAGTCATCAGGAGCATGGCGAATGTGCGTCGACTTCACTAGCCTCAATGACGCTTGTCCCAAGGACCCGTACCCGCTTCCCAACATAGAGCAGCTGGTAGATGCAACAGCGAATAATGAAATGTTGTCCTTCCTAGACATGTTTTCAGGTTATCATCAGATACCGTTGAACGAGCAAGACCAAGAGAAGACGGCCTTCATGACGCCCACGGCGAACTACTACTACCGGGTAATGCCATTTGGACTTAAGAATGCTGGCGCGACTTACCAAAGGATGATCGACTCAGTTTTCGCCAAGCAGCTCGGCCGAAACTTGGAGGCGTATGTGGATGACCTCTTGGTCAAAAGTGGGAAGTCTGACGATCACCTGGCCGACTTAAGGGAAACCTTCAATACACTGCAAGAGTATTCGCTCAGATTGAACCCTTTGAAGTGTGTGTTCGGGGCGACATCAGGAAAGTTTCTGGGATATCTCATAACCAGAAGAGGAATAGAAGCTAATCCAGCGCAGATCGCGGCGATTACAGCAATGGCACCACCAAAGACTGTTAAGGAAGTTCAGGTTTTATCTGGAAGACTGACGGCAATCAACCGATTCATTCCAAGGATCGCCGATCGTTGTGCTCCATTTTTTGCGACCTTGAAGAATGCATCAAAGTTTGCATGGAATGACAAATGTAATAAGGCTTTTGAAGAGCTGAAGCAATTTTTAATTACCCCTCCTGTACTCGCATCTCCAAAGTTAAATGAAGATCTATTTCTCTATATCGCAATCTCTCCAAAGGCAGTTAGTGCGGTTTTGGTCGAAGAGAGGACAAAGCCGAACACCCTGTTTTTTACACAAGTAAAACCTTAGTCGACGCCGAAACAAGGTATCCGACGATAGAAAAAATGGCATATGCTGTGGTTTGTGCGGTCAGAAAGCTGCGACCATATTTTCAGGCACACACAATACATGTGCTCACGAATCTTCCGATTAAGAATGCGTTAAGATCCATGAGCGTGGCAGGGCGATTAGCTAAGTGGGCGATTGAGTTAAGCGAGTATGACATTCGGTACCAGCCACGAACGGCGATCAAAGCCCAGGTCCTTGCGGACTTTGTAGTCGAAGGGGCAGTACAAGAAGATAACGAAGAAGGCGATGAGTGGACGTTATTTACGGACGGTGCCTCGAGTAAGGGAGGATCAGGCGCGGGGATAGTCCTAAGGTCTCCTGGTGGGATCCTCCACGAGGTCGCATTGCGATTCACAACTAATCGAACCAACAACGCAGCGGAGTATGGGGCATTGGAGGCTGGCTTATGAATCGCTAAGAGTATGGGAGTTACTAACATCAAAGTTTTCTCAGACTCGGCGATAGTAGTCAACCAAGTTAATGGGAGCTTTGAGGTAAAGGAGGAGTCGCTCCTCCCCTATTTTGATGAGGTAAAACTGCTTATATCGGAATTCAAAAAGGTGGTTATATCCCAGATTGCTAGGGAGGAAAATTGCCACGCGGATGCATTGTCGAAATTAGCAACGGCGACAGATTTTGAAGAAGGGCGAATGGTCACAGTGGAGAAGGAAACAAGGATGAAGCAGTGTTTCCACATGATTAACGGAATTGGGAAAAGCGACTGGCGAACACCTATTATCCAATACTTGGATAACGACACTGTACCAAGCGACCCGTTAGAGGCGACCAAACTCCGGCGAAAAGCATGAAGATGCACTATAATAGGGGGTGAGCTGTACCGAAAGTCAGCCATGGGCCCATACTTGCGATGCCTGGGAGAGGAGGATGCAGCTTGGGCTCTGGAGGAAATACATTAAGATGTGTGCGGCACTCACCTGGGAACGAGAAGTTTAGAAAGGAACTTAATTTACCAGGGCTTCTATTGGCCAACAATGAGAAAGGAGGCTGGTGACCTGGTGAAGAAATGCCACAAGTGTCAGGAATTCGCGAGTTATCACAAGTTGCCAGCAACAGCGCTCCAGGCGAATGTCAGCCCATGGCCATTCGCGAGGTGGGGGATGGATATCCTAGGCCCATTCCCAGAAGCCTCAGGAAAAAGGAAATTCCTCATCGTGGCGGTTGATTATTTCACCAAGTGGGTTGAGGCAGAAGCAGTGGCAAGTATCACCGCTAAGCAGATACAAAAGTTGCGTTTAAAAGTATCGTCACCAGATTCGGCATACCAGAAAGTATTATCTGTGATCATGGTACTCAATTGACTCACAAGTCTTTAAAGAATTTTGTGATGATTTAAAGATAAATCTACGATTCGCCTCAGTCGCCTACCCACAAGCCAACGGACAAGCGGAGGCGGCTAACAAACTTATCCTGCAAGGTTTAAAGAAAAGAGTGGATGGATGTAAGGGTGTATGGGTCGAGGAGCTTGATCACGTACTATGGGCTCATCGTACGGCTTATAAAACGGCGACAGGCGAGACTCCCTATACATTGACATATGGGACTGAGGCGGTCCTCCCGGTGGAGATTTCAATCCCATCTATACGGATACAGGAATACAGGGACGAGGTCAACGAACAAGAATTGATGCTTAACGTGGACATGATTGAGGAAAGAAGAGAAAAAGCGCAGATGCGGCTGATCGCTGAAAAGAACAGCTGGCCAGGCGATATAATCTAAAACTCCGACCACATCACATAGCGCTCAATGATTTAGTACTGCGGAAAATCTTCAGGCCGGCGGTCGGGGCAGCCAAGCTCAATCCTGGATGGAGGGACCGTATAGAGTACGGCGAGTAATAGGGGCCAATACCTTCAAGCTAGCAGAGCTGGATGGCACAAGGTTTCCAAAACATGGAATTCCATGCATCTTAGGCGTATTATGATTAAAAAGTACTTGTAAGCAGTATTGGTTTAATGAAGTTACCAGATGCCTTGTTACCTGATCTCGAAATCGCTGTGTAAGACCTAAGGGCAACAAAATTATCATGTAAGACCTAAGGGCATTGAAATCGCTATGTAAGACCTACGGCATTAACAAGTCGCTGTGTAAGACCTAAGGGCGTCAAAACCATCATATAAGACCTAAGGGCATTGACACCGCTATGTAAGACTACGGCATTAACAAATCACTGTGTAAGACCTAAGGGCATCAAAATTATCATGTAAGACCTAAGGGCATTGAGATCGCTATGTAAGACCTACGTGCATTAACAATCGCTGTGTAAGACCTAAGGGCATCAAAACTATCATATAAGACCTAAGGGCATTGAAACCGCTATGTAAGACCTACGGGCATTAACAAGTCGCTGTGTAAGACCTAAGGGCATCAAAATTATCATATAAGACCTAAGGGCATTGAAACAGTATGTAAGACCTACGGCATTAACAAGTCGCTGTGTAAGACCTAAGGGCATCAAAACTATCTATAAGACCTAAGGGCATTGAATCGCTATGGAAGACCTACGGGCATTAGTAAATCGCCGGATATAAATGGTCGCCAAACTATCGGTATAACGTCTAGCCAACGATGTAAAGAGGCGAAGCGGTCAAGAAAAGCGTCACAAGATATAACAATTTTTAAAAAAAGGAAAGAGAAAGGAAAAGAGAGAGCAGTAACAATAACAAGCATAAACATGATGACAATTGTTTAAAATGAAAGCAGTAACAACAACAAGATAGAAGCAGGATCATGGGTCTTTGGCGCTGGAGCCCTTCTCGCCGGACTTTGAGGGATCAGCGGCGAGTCGAGGTCTTTGCCACTGGTCGAGGGAGCGAGGTCAGAGGATGGCGGCTGAACCTCCGAGCCATCCGGGGTTCAAATCAGGCAGGCCGCGACTGCGGCGAGTAGCCATTACATATTCACATCTGCCGCCACTACCTCACGCTCCAAGCGAGCAGCGTCTCGGAAGTAAGCCTCTTCCTCGGCGTTGGGAAGGTCGGGAACCCCATGACTGTGGCGGTTAAGGCCACGAAAGACAGCCCAAACCATTTTTCGCCCAGGCCAACCCTTGTTGGGAAACAGCTCGTAAAACTCATTACGACAACTGCGCATTACCACACGCATACTCTCGACGAGAGCATGAGTATAGTAGGCCACAGTCTCGTCATACTGAGCCTTGGCAGCCGCGAGGTCACGATCCGCCGCCATTGTGCCGCCAGGGAGTCGATAAGCAGCTCTTTAGCACTATCCCTTTCGGCGGTTATCTCCTCCACCTGGGCGACTTTGGCGCGCTCCTCCTCCAGCTCGGCTTCAAGAGCGGCAACGCGCTCACTCGCAGCCTGTAAGTCCTCCTGGACCCCTTCCAGTTGGCCGATCCGCTCAGTCGCCTCGGCCAGGCTTTCCTTCAAAGAGCCGGCAGCAGAAGTCGCCGCGTCCGCTCGGCGCTAGAATCAAAAAATAGTAAAGGTCTCAGTAGGATCGCGAGGCGATGGTCTGGAGGGGAATAAAAAACAAATATAAATAAATAAAGGGGAAGAGAGGCAGGCAGATAAATACCTTTTCCTCGTTGTGATAACGAGTAAGATCCATACGCAGGGAGCGTAAGTTCTCTGCCTCCTCCTTCAGCCTCTGGTTTCCTCTTGCATGTGCTTACATGCAAAAGACAGGTCGCCGAGCTCGGCAAGGGCCTATACGACAGAATAAGTTAAAAAAAAGAGAGAGGGGAAAGCACCGAACTGTAGCAACGAAACAAAACGAACATGTGGATGGAAAAGCATTTTACAAATACCTGAAGAAGCCGGCAAGAGGCCGCTCCGTGAAGGTCAAGTATCTCCGAGCCTTCTCCAGGGGCGGTCACCCCCTCGTAGATGCCCCGGGAGAAGTCCTCCGCAATATCACTCGCCATCCGGGGCGATATGTGGGATGCCACCGGATGGACAACAGCGAAGTACGGCATACGAAAAGCGCCCCTCGCCCTCCGACCAGCAGAGCAGGACGGTCAAAAACGTTATTGGCCCGCTCGGACCAGTTAGCTCGGCGGGCGTGATCGATGTTGACCGCCGGGGGGCGAGAATGGTCGCGATGAGGCTCCGTGGGGCGGGGGTCAAGCTCCGCGGCTGGCTCTGTTTCAGGATCAGCCGGGTCTGTAGGAGGAGGGATGGGCTCGGTGGAGAGATAGGAATCGTCGTACGAAAGAGGCCCTCACCAGCAAGCTGGTCAAGAGGCTCCCTCGCGGGAGAATTATTATCTGCCGGGGGTGATTGGCGGCGAGAGCGGCGGATGGGAGTTTCAGTGTCAGCGTCATCATCCTCGACTTCTACCACCGGTTGGGGTGGCGGCAGCGGACAACTGGAACTCTCGCCCATCTTCTTCCTCGGCTTGGAAGCCCCGGCCTTTTTCTTCCTTTTTGAGGAAGAAAGGCCTTCATCTGTCTCGGTCCCTTCCTCTTCCCCTTAGATTTTTGAGGAGGAGGCTGAGTTGAGGCGGGGGCGACAGTAGCAGACTCTTGTCGGCTAGGGCGAGTCTCACCAACAGGCCCGCGGGCGGTGTGGTGAGGAGGCATCCAGCGAGGCTTACAGCGCCTGTGAAAAGACAACCCAAAGGTTAATGTATAAAAGAGGAAAGCAACACAAAAACACAACACAAAAGAAGGTACAAACACATATAAGTGGCAGAAAGAGGGTAGGCGGTAACATGAAGGTTGCGTATTCTTAAGGATTTGGCTTCGGCGACTTAATTACACAAGTTAAACAACGCTAGCTAAGAGGGAGGTGACCATCGTCACCTATGCATAAAATTTACCTCCTCGTATTCCCGCCTGAGCGGTCCTTAGACCAGAGGTCGTTGATAGGTGATGACAGTCGAGAAGGATTCGACGACGCAGGAGTGTTTCCTCGGGAGTAGGATCAAGCTCGATGTTGAAGCGACTCACGTCGCCGGAAGACCATGAGGGTGGAAGCAGCGAGGCCCAGTGGCGATCTGTGTCGTGGGCTGGAAATAGAAAAAAGAATGGTACCAGGTAGGACGAGACTTAGGCGATGAATAGGTACCCTTTGGGGAAAAATCAGCCGGCGAACAAAACTTATGCCTTTGATGTGTGCTTGGCATAGTGAATCAGCTGAAACAGTCGAAGAGTGGGGGCGATCTTCTTAGCCACGCAGCTGCATTCAAAAGCAGAGGCCGTGGCCCAACACCCGACGTTAAAGGCGCCAAGGGAAGCGCCAAAACATCCAAGCAAGTCGACTATGAATGATGATGGCGGAAGGGAAGTCCATTGGTGAAGGCCTCGGTCCAGATGCCGTGCCACCCGGGCGGGCAATTGCCAATAGTAGAGAGTCGGGAGGCCACGGCGAATCCCCAGGAGGATGGCAGCATGGCGAATGGAAGAACACGGGCGATTCTCTCTGCTGACCCTGAAGGAAAGTAGCCTGGGCCAATGACTGTGCGTTCGTCACAAGCAGCTCCCTGCCACATAGACTGCCAGTTGCCAATGGAGTAGGACCCGGTGACTTTGGTCGCCTCAGGGTCAATCTCAACCCCATGGAGGACCCGTTCGAATCCTTTTTGGTGAGGACCCCAGAAGGGAAGGGCGGGAGATTCATCAAAAGTCTCCTCCGCTGCGTCGGAAACATGGGAAGAAGAGTTTCCGGCCAAGGGTGGAGGATTTAAGGGCCCCCGTTCAGGGGACTGACTAGAAAATGAGGGAGAGGGTGAAGAAGAAGGTGAAGGATCAGTGCCCACGGAATAAGAGTGACTTTGGTTCTGGCTATCGGTGTCGGAATCCATGGTTAAAGAAAGACGGCAAGAAGCAGAAAAGAAAGAGGAATGCACGACAGAGAACAGAACTACAATGACAGCACGAGAGAAAGGTTGAGGCACGTACCAGGTGGGCGTCGAGGGGCTCCGGACATCTGAAAAAGGAAGAAAGGGGGAGAAAAGGTCATTTTTCGGTCGACGGAAGAAGGAGAAGGCTCGTCGGAAAAAGGAGGAAATTGTTGAAGCAAAGGGAAAGTAAAAATAGTGAGGTGAGGCAGCAGAGAAGGAGTAAAAAAGGGAAGAAGATGGTAAAGAAGGGTTTTTATAGGAAGTCTAGTAGGCAAAAAACGGAACCGTCGCGGTTGATGAATGGGGAGCACTCGCGGCTGATGGGGCGTGTTGGCGGGAAACGGAACCGTCGCGATGTTCCATTGGGGGCACGCGCGATTGAGATGACGTCTGAAGGATAAGGTAATGATGACTTTTGGGGAAATTACTGAAATACCCCGATTTCCCCAACTTCTCCAGCAAGCTAGGGAGTAAAAGACCATAGTACCCTGAGCGGTAGAGGGGCGCATGAGAAACGAAAAATGGGCGTGATAGGAAGCAGCGATAAAAGAGATAAGGCGATAAAAACGTGGGCACAAGGGCGACTTAATAGAGGGTTAAGAGCCAAGAAGCCAAAGCGATGAAGCGACAAAGCGGCAAAGCGACAAAGCGACAAAGCGACACGGCATAGGCGGCCAAAAGCCCTCAGCCAAGCAAAGCTCGACTAAGGGCTTGCGGGCAATTGATGGGTTCTCCTACGGTGATCAGAAGACAAGCGGTCCGAACTATGAGTAAGCCCTCAGCCAAGCAAAGCTCGACTAAGGGCTTGGGGGCAATTGATGGGCACGGCCCGCCAGAATCCCAAGGGCCCAAGCGGCGGCCCACATAGTGGCCCACATGGCGGCCTGAACACAGCGGCTAGGGCTGGAGGGTTGGACCTAGGCGATAATTCAGATGGGCCAAGCAAGCAAGCCCAAGAAGTGGAGGGGGGCCCAAGCGACGGCCTAGTCCGGCAGGCTCCTAGGGTTTACTCGGTGACACTTAGGGTTCCAAGACAAAGAAAACACGTGTCGACATCCTACGAGAGCTACAAACGAGTGGCCAGGATTCAGCCTTGGCGACCAAGACAGGGGTACTATAAATACCCCCCGTACACCCCATTAACCGGGGGACAACACTTTTACCCAGCGGACAAAACGCTCCGCGGTACGTAACTCGCCTCCCTCTCCATTCCTTAAACTGATCGCCTCCCTTTCCTTGAACTAACTACCCCCCTCATCACTTACGAGGTACTCCCCCCTGAAGACCAACAGGCTTGGGCTTCACTATTGGGCCAGGCGACGAGGCTGGAACAGAAAGGCACACTCCAATGAATAGGTTAATTGTGCGATTTGATGTTTTAAAGTAAGGCGAGCGTTCGCTTCTATCCTTAACTTAATCAAAATCTAATCTAGGTGATCAATCCAGACAAGAAACATGAACAACGAAGAACAAATCAAACATGAAAGAGAAACTGAATGAACTTTGAATCTAATCACCGCCGATCCGTGACCGCTTAAAGCACTGGGTCACTTAAGGTTCATCTAGTCTAAGCTCTACGAGTTTAGCTACTCATGTTTTTCACAAAAGAATCAAAGACAAAGAAAGAGTTGATCTTGAACAGAGGAAGAACAGAAAAGGATCTGAAAAACCTAATTAAGATGACTCCGGCAGAACTTCGATCTCCGGTAATCTGCAATCCTAGCTCTGAGTCTCCGAGATGAAAGGGATGGCGTCACGATCTCTTCCTAGCTCTTCGAACTCTAAACTCTGCTCCAGAACTCGGGAGAATTCTGAAATATTTCATATTATGAGGTATATCCTTTATTTGGGCCGACGGTTAAGTATTTATACTTAACCCTAATACTGCCGATTTTGCCTGGAATTTTTGCCGAAAATGTGCTTGAGTTTTCGTCGAAAATTCCTTTGTAAATGGGTTGGGTTCTTGGCTGTTTTCTCCTGTGATTTTCGGACCGCCGAGTTCTGGGCGAAAACTTGGAGTTTTCACCGAAAACTTGCCTTTATGATCTCAGCCGATTTCTTCTTGAGTTTTCGCCGAAAACTTCAGTGTAAATGGGAGCAGGATTTGGTTTGACTTGATTGACTCCTCGGATCGATTCTGGTGTGATTCCTCGAGGTTCCAACGCCTTAGACACGTCCTTGGCCACTTTATCTGACGACAAAAACCTGTGCTTACATGAAAACACTAGAAAACCATCAAATAGACCCGAAACGGGCCAAAGTAACACAAATGGCACGAGATAGAGTAGTTGAGTGAATATTCGCTAGTCTACCCTAAAAACCATGTCTTAAGCAAGGAAATGTCGCTTAAATGAGGCTGATAATCACGTCAAATCGAGTGTCATCAGTAACCTTACCACCTTCTCTATGTAGAGTTTAGCTAACTCCTCCACACTTGGCTTAAACAGAATGGGTATAAAATGAGCGACCTTCATCAAGCGATCAACTATAACCCAAACCGCATCCTTCCCATCCCTGGTCGGCGGAAAACCCGACACAAAGTCCATGGTGATATCTGCGAAGTTCCACTCCAGAATGGGTAGAGATTACAGTAACCCACCTAGAGCTCTGTGCTCTGCCTTCTTCTTCTGACAAACCAAACAAGTTGACACAAAGAGAGCAACATCATTCTTCATTCCCGACCACTAAAGGCTCACCTTCAAGTCATTATACATCTTAGTCATTCCGGGATGCATAGCATACATCAAAGAGTGAGCTTCCTCGAGAATCTCCTTCCTCAACTCCTCTACTTCTGGCACACACAAAAAACCTTTGCACTTTCACAACCCCTCAGCCACTTTGAATCCATTATCCAAACCCTTCTCACCATCTTCCCGAATAGCCAAAAGATGAGCATTCTTAAGCTGGTCCTCTCATATCATGTCATTCAACAAGGGCCGGATGCTAAGCTTAGCAAGCAAACCTCCAATTCATCCATTTGCATCTCCACTCTCAAAGCTCTAAGGTGAACCAACTCTTTCTGACTTAGAGCATCCGCTACAACATTGGCTTTACCAGGATGGTAGTCAATGGTGCAATTGATGACACGCTTTTGGCGTGCTTCAAATAACTAATCTACCAAGGCAGACTAGATCGTATTCTACTCGAGGTCTCTTCTTCTTGTCTACTCAAATATGTTGGCAAATTACCCAGGTTTTAAACACAAGTTGTTCGTGGTGTGAGTTCCACGACTTCTAATCTAATAAAGCAGGAAAATAAAAGACAGAAAGATTAAAAGGTTGACTAACGAGAAGATAGACGAGCTTAGATTTTTAATCCCCCTTAGTTCACAAGAGCATTGGCAATCAACAGATCAGCGGATTTCAATTCTCGTTCAATCAATTCTAAGACACCACCATAACTCCTGACCCTTAGGTTTAAGACTGGCGAACGTTCGCTCTATCTGATCTAGCTACCAAGATTAATTAGTCGCCCGGGTACGGTCGCCTCTCACGACGACTAAACTAACTGGTGGAATTACTAATGATTTATGAGTTACTCTTGCAATGGATTAACCCTAACTGGTTCCTATGAAAGTCACACTCCAATGAATAGGTTAATTGGTTGAATTGATGTTTTAAAGAGAGGCAAGCGTTCGCTTCTATCCTCAGCTTAACAAGAATCTAAACTAGGTGATCAAGGAAGACAAGTTTATGCGCCAAAGCAAGGAACTGTCTAGCGATATTAGCGACAATATCTGGCGACTAACCCTAACTTGCAAAAACCTAATCTAGGCGATCAACCAGAAGAGAGACATAAACAGTGAAGAACAAAACAACCATGCAAAGAGAAACTGATTGAACTTTGAATCTAATTATCGCCAATCCGTGACCGCTTTAAAGCCCAGGGTCACTTAGGGTTCATTTAATCTAAGCTCTACGAGTTCAGCTACTCATAACGATAACAGAAGAATCAAAGGCAACAAAGGAAATCATCATACAGAGGAAGAATAGATAAGAACTGAAAAACCTAATTCTGACGACTCTGGCGAAGCTTTGATCTGGTGATTGAATAGGTTAACTGTTGATTTGGTGTTTTGAAGTGAGGGTGAACGTTCGCTACTATCCTCAACTTAACTAGAATCTTAACTAGGTGATCAAGCTAGAAAAGAAAACACAAAGCAATTAAGAACAAACCAAACATGCAAAAGAAACTGATTGAAACTGGATTTAATTACTACCGATCCGTGACCGCTTTAAATCCCTGGGTCACTTAGGGTTCATCTAATCTAAGCTATATGAGTTTAGCTACTCATATTCGAAACAAAAGAATCAAAGACAAACAAAGAATACATCTTTAACCAGGAAAAACAGAGAAGAACTGTAAAACCTAATTTCAGACAAATCTGTGAAGCTTCAATTTCTAGCACCGAGTTCTCCATGATGGAAGGATGGCGTCACGATCTCTTCCTAGCTCCTGAACTCTCTAAACTCTCTCTCGAACTTTTTAGGTCTGGAACTTAATCCACGAAATATCGGTATCTGTTTTGTGGCCGCCAGTTTAGTATTTATAGGGTTTAGGATTCCAGCCGAAAAAAGGATTAGTCTTTGGTGAAAACTTGGGGGTTTTCGCAAAAGACTTCAGATGACACTTTGGCTGGATTCTCCTGTCTTCGACTCTGAATTGCTTGCATAATTTTCGGTGAAAACTTCAGACTTCTCGCCAAAAACTTCAGTTACAGCCGGGGCTGTGATTTCTTCTGGCTTGGTTGATTTATGGATTGATCTCGGGCCGTTCCTTGAGGTTCCTTTGCTTCCCGAGCTCGTCCGTGGCTATGTATTTGACGGCAAAAACCTATGCATTCTCAAAAACACTAGAAAACCATCAAATAGACCCATAACGGGCCAAAGTAACAAAAACGGCAGGAATTAGAGCATTTAAGGTGAAAACATTCTAAATTACACTAAAACCCGAGATTCAAGCAAGAAAATGTAGCTTAAATGAGGCTGATAAACACGTAAAATCAAGTGTCATCAATGATCCTTACCTGTTCCGGATTGGCTCCGACAACATCATTCGAAGGTGTGTTTCTCTAGCTGAAGCTAATGACATTATGAAGCATTGCCATTCAGGACCTGTTGGTGGCCACCATGGAGAGAACCGAACTGTTCGGAAGGTCTTGTCTTTTGAATTCTTTTGGCCTACCATTTTCAAGGATTGCCACGATTTCATTAAGGCGTGTGATGCATGCCAACGAGTAGATAAGATCTCTAATTGTGATGAAATGCCTCAACAAGTTTTTGTAGTTGTTGAAATTTTTTACGTGTGGGGAATTGACTTCATGGGTCCTTTCACCATGTCTTTCGGTAACAAGTACATACTCGTGGTTGTGGATTATGTGTTGAAGTGGGTGGAAGAGCAAGCTCTACCCACCAATGATGTCCGAGTTGTTGGAAAGTTCCTTAAGAAATTGTTTTTGGTGCACCTAGAATGATTATTAGCGACCGTGGAACACACTTTCAGGGTCAATTTGATAAAGTGTGCAAGAAGTTTAGTGTGACTGGTCGTTTGTCCACGGCTTATCACCCTCAAATGATTGGTCAATTCGAGGTTTCAAATTGGGAATTGAAACGGATCCTTGTGTGTTGTGGTACAATATGTGGATTATGATACACGGCCGTGTACCATGACATGTAGCCCTGCAATATTTCTGCTTTAATTTGGACGGATCCTGCACACACTTAGCACCCAAAATCAACTTCGGACAACCCCGAGACTCTATAACACTTTCCAAACACGACTAACTCGACACACGACTCTACCACGGACTCGACTAGATAAAATTAAAAGACTCCATCCTCAGGTTTCCTCTCGAGAAACGCTCTCATTTAACATCTTTGAGGTAGACGATACCTGGTCTAAGGTGTCTCGAGACAGAGCTCCTCCGCCACACCAACGAACTCACAGTGACGTATAATTCAGTCGAAGGCCATTCACCTTAAAGGGTTCCTCTCCAGGTTTGGAAATTTCCACAGCTCCATGAGGTAAGACTTTAGATATGGTGAAGGGACCCATCCAACGGGATTTCAGCTTGCCCTGGAAGAGACGTAGATGTGAATTGTAGAGGAGGACCTGATCTCCTTCTTTAAACTCTTTGTTCCCTTTCAAGCGTGAATCGTGGAGCTTCTTGGTACGCTCCTTGTAGATCTTCGAGCTCTCATAAGCTCGGTTCCTCCATTCCTCAAGCTCCAAAACCTGAAATTTCCTTTCTTCACCTGCTGACGTGACCAGCCTCTGCCCCAGCCCAGGCCCAGGCACAGTCCCATGCCCCACCCACGGCCCAGCCTCAAGCCCCAATACTGCCAAGGCACCAGGCCCTGCCCAGCACCGGCCCCGGCACTGCCCAACCCCGACCCTAGCACACGTTCAACACTGGCCCAGCACTTGGCCAACACCGGCCCAACACCAGCCCCATCACTAGGCCCCAAACAAGCCCAGGGCCGAGCCAGGAAAAATGAGGGCTCAGTGAGGAAATCTGATCCACATAAAGACTCTTAATCTTAGTTGGATTGCCCGATTAGAATTTTTTCCGATTTAGGACTCTTTGCTATTTTTTAGGATTTTATCACTTTTATTTTCAGATTTTTCCTCTTTTATTAGTTTCCTACTTAGGATGGGATTGTTATTCCTTTTTAGTACTTTGTTTAGGACACTTTTTAAGTTCTTTATTATGTTTAGACTTAGCATCATAGTAGGAAAGGGAGAAGCCTTGACCGAACCCTAGAGTTATAAATAGAGGCTTCAACCACCCATTGTAAGCATACTTGGAAAAATTATAAACATAGAAACTTCGGTTTTTCTTCTTTGCATGGATTTGCAATTTTCTTCTTTTCGATGTTCATGGAATTGATTATCTTCTAGATTAGGTTTATCGAGCTAGAGTATTCACCTCTAATTTCTGGCACCTCTCGTATTAAAGATCGCCTTTGGATTCTTAGCTCGATAGCTATTGATCCCACGGCACGATCTCCACCCTATAGTCTTGTGTTTGGCTCGTGAGTTGTAATTTCCCAAGTGGTGAGAGGTCTAGTTGTGGAATCAGCCTGCCCCGTTCACATCACCTGCCAAACTAGCATCAAGGTTTAGTAGCTTAAGGGCCAGTAGGCTCTACTAGTATATGACACGCTTTCCCATATACCATAAAATCTAGGGAGGTTCCTATAGGCATTTTAAATGTCGTCCTATATGCCCATAACGCGTCATCCAGCTTGGTAGACCAATCCTTTCAGGATTTATCGACGATTTTAACTTGCGACCGAGAAAAGTAGTTAACGTACACGGTTGTGTGCTTGTAATACACATCGTGTAATAAAGTACACGCCGTGTTTCACAAAGCACAGTTATGTCTTAATTAGATAGCAATTCGGTTGTTCCGCCCAGTTTATAGTACATGATCGTGTAAGGACACCACACGTCGTGCATCGCATTACACGCCGTGTACTGCTAATTAATACACGTCGTGTATCAGCTTCAGACAGGTAAGTATTCTTCTTCCGTGTTGATTTCTTTCTTTTTCCTCTCTTCTCTCCCACAGTCGACGGAAACAAAAAAAACACTTCAATTTTCAACTCTAAACACCACCAAACCCATCTCCCAATATCTCAACTCCACAAATACCCATCACCCACTTATCCCCACCATCTTCCCCTTCATTTTACACTCTCCCATCACATTTACAGCCACCATTCCACCTCCATTGAAGCTTCTCACAACCATTGAAGCTCCACCTTAAATTTTCACTTGCCAAGTCATTTTTGGTTGTTAAAATGTAGTCTTACAGGTATATTCTTCCTCCCTTACTCATTGTGACTCTTATTTCATGAGTGCAAGTGCAGAACCTTGGATTGGAGAGTGTGCTTTTCAGATTTGGGGGGGTGTCCTCATGAACCCTAATTTTTGAAGTTTGTTGAATGGTCAAATTGAACATGGATTTCTTGCAATTAACCATTTAGGATAGCTCCATTCTTAATCATGGCTTGTTTGGACTCCGTGTGTTTGACGAATTGCATGTTATAGGTTACTTTTCTATACACATTTTCTGCAAATTGGGAATTTTTTATTGTGGATGATTTCTAATGGTCTATGGTGTTGTGCATGATCTTGTGATGATATTTGATTTATAAGAATGCTTTGTTTCATTTTTCTATTGCTTGCATAAGCTAATAAGGGGATTTAAGCCTTCCTTGCATTTTTACCGGTTCATGATCGTTTGATTCCATCATGTTTGATTCGTTGGCTGACTTAGATTTGATTATTGCTTTTTGGGGATAGCTCTTTGATTTCCTTTTGGTTAAATGCTCAACTTGATCTCATGGTTATTTGTTTGAGCCTTATTAAGCACATTTTGATCACATTGGTGGGTTGGGATGACATGATCTCTCTTCGTATGGATATATATTTGTGTGTGCTAGGCCCCTTGTGGCTAGCATGAATTTCATTCGCATCTTCCATGCTCTTGAATTTATTGTGTGTTTTTTTGCTTGTGTTTGTAGGGAACCACGACAGAAGAGGTAGAAGAATGTGGTAGTGGATTCCACCTACTAAGTGGTTGCAATCCCGGCCACTATCCAGGCCGCTTGATTTAATTTTACAAATCATAGAGACCTCTGATCCAGGAGAAGGACATCCTCGCTTCTTCTCAAATTGATTGGCCATTGTTCGAAGAAGTGGGATGGGTAGAGAAGCTCAGGGAGCACTTCCTGAGGGGTGGTTTGACTCCGCTCTTCGAGATGTCTAAGGCAGGTTATTAATGGCCCACGAAGGATATCATCACCACTTCCACTTTAAACCAACTAAGAAGCACAATGACGACAAGGCGATTCGGTTCCATTTGGGTGGGGTCGAGTATAAGCTCACCCTTGATCAGTTTGGTGTTACATTGGGTTTCTACACTAGGGATGAGCTAGAGGAGGATCAGGACTTGGTGGTCTATACCAATTCTGAATCCAAAACCATGGCTGAAGCATTTTGGCACAGTTTCACCCCTGCGGATCCATTGAAGGTTACCAAGAGTGGAGAGACGTGGTACTATGTGTCCAATAAGTCGAAGGCATCTCTGATGACTAACCCGACTTACAGATGTATGTAGATCATATTTCAGGGAGACCATCACCTAGAGGGTGAACGCAGGTGGCGTTTGTAATGCTCGGGATATTTTCATGATCCGCCATGTGCACTTGGGTAGACGCGTCTATTTGACACCTCTAGTTAGCAAGCTTCTTGCCTCCTAGAACGCCCCCAACAAGGAGGACTTCCTAGTGGGCGGCTCTTACGTCACTAGGTTGGTGAACCACTTCAGGTGCATGCCTAAGTTCAACTTCGTCACGCTTCATGCGAGGGTGGCTCAGGGTTTTATCAGTCTAGATCTACCCCGCTCTAGAGGGGTAGAGTCCATTCTGCTAGACTATTGTCCACCTCTGCATGAGAAGAATGTGGGACCGCACGAGGAGGAGGATGAGGAGGACACTGAGGTTCCTCCTACTTCCTGGGCCCCTCAGTCTATTGATGGAGGTTCTTCCTCTTATGATATGAACCACCTCATGGAGGCCTCCATAGCATCTCGGCTAGGTTTCCACTTCCGAGCAGAGCTACTGGGAGCAGTAGGTAGCACATCGGACGACAATTACTAATATGAGGACCCTTCTAAGTGTCCTTATATAAGGACACTAATCTACACCATTAATTTATTTGATATAGATCTAATAGTTAATATGAAATGGGTATTAGGGTACATTGTTTAATTGGTAACGGCTTTTTCAATTCTCGATTTGGTTCCACTTTTAATAAGTTACCCTATTTTCACATTTTTCCCATACCTGGTTCCCCATCGTTAGATTAGGGTCATCATCCAATGGCTGCAAGGGGTGTCCGCATATGAGGACTCTTAATGGGGTCCCACAATAGTAGATCCCACATTGGACACAACAACAGGGTTACTGGAAGACCGAGAAGGAGCATTACAAAAGCCTATCTGGTCAGATCACTGTGTTGGACACCCGAGTGTCCAGGGTCGACGAGAGAGTCTCAGGCCTTTAAGACTATGTGGATGATGGAGTTCGGGCGACTAGAGAGCGGATGGATCAGTAGTGCCATAGCCTCAGCGCGTACCAGTGCTATGCTTTTGACGCCCAGCAGAGGGCTTTCGCTTCTACCTTCCCAAGTTACCAGGCTTCAGATCCTTACTCAAGACCATTTTGCACACCATCACAGGACCCTCCAGCGGATCAGTGATGATTCCCACGACACCAGGATTTCTCTATTTTCCATTCCATACTTGTATTTTCTCTTTATTTGTGTCAGAATGTGAGTTAGTTCGTGTGTCTTGAGTCTTTGTTGAACTGTGTTGTTGATCGAGTCAGTGGTGATTTTGTATTGTGACTTCTCTAATCGTGTGTTGTTTCTTAATTCCCATTCTCTCGGGATATAGTTTGTACTTTCGATGCTCCGATCCAGATGCCATTATCCACTCGATATTTCGCACTCGCCATATCCGGCGCCCTCATTATCACTTTTCGGTACACCTATACATTTTTCTTCTCCTTTTTGTGTGGTCTATTGAGGACAATGTCCAATTTAAGTGTGGGGTGGGATGTTAATTTTTTATGGTTGTTTTGTTGTGATATATGTGTGCTTTCTCTAATTGGAGCATGCTCTTTTCTTGACTTGCAATGCTGAATTGGTTTTCAATCTTTCACAATGATGCTTAGAATGTCTTATCTAGAACCTGTAACCAGCATGCTTGAATTAATATTAAATGAATCCGGTCAGAACAAATTATAAAATTACTCTTGTAGCTTCACCTTGAATTGCACGAAAATGACGAGTCCGACTAGCAGCCAATTGTGAGGTTTTGATCCGTTGCACATTAATAGCAACTTGTTTCTCTTTGAGTGGCTTTCTCGTACTTTGAATGAGATAGAATTTGCATGAGACCTATTCGAGACCACACAAAGACAGTAGGACTAGGATGATAGAGGCACCTAGTATATTGCTACTTAAGCCAGAATCCATCCCAACGTTAATCCCTCTAGGTGTAAACCTTTGTGCTTGACCTATTCTTTCAGTTCGATATTACATTAAATTTTTCCCATGTTTTTGTTCACCCATTGATCCCCTGTGGTAGTAGCCTGAGATTAGCTAACCGGAAGTCGAAATCTGTGGTGACTTACCTGATAGCCAGAATCCAGTGGTCTTAGCTAGTATGTCCGTACGTATAAACCCCTCTAGCAACGAAAAATAGCACGAAAAAAAGAGAGAATAAAGAAAAAATATGTGCTGAAAAAATACATATATAGCAAAAAATGTGTAGAAATCCAAAGTCTTCTTCTCGTTACAAATGGAAGAAAAGAAAATTGGAAGAAAAAAACGAAAGATTGTTCCGAACTAGTGTGGATTCTAGTCTAAACAACCGCCTTAGTCATATTTCGAAACCAATATCTGCTTTCTTGTTCAATTTACTTTTCTTAGCTATTTCATTCACAATCATTCAAAAACCAACAACGAAACCTCGAATATCTTTTACACACAATCATTGAGTAATAGAAGAAGAGAGACCCAAGGGAAAAATGATCTCTTTGGAGAGATCCATCGTGTAAAATTTAGTGTGCGATATTTCTCGCATCATTAACCCTGCCACCAAAGCTGATCATCCTCGTTTGGAAAACATGCAATGAAGGTTTGGCAACTAAGGTCAACTTGTTTCATCTTAATTACTCGTCATCCAAGGTATCAAGGGCTGAGACTTTTTAACACATTAATTTTTCTACTCTTTAACACATGATTATGTATCATGCTTGCCCTAGTGTCCTTCTTCCTAGTGCAGGTACCGCCTTCATGATATAACTCTCTTATCAGCTAGCACTCGCACATAAGAGATTTGGAGCTCTATGTGAGTAAGTGTGCAACTAAGACTAGTAAGTAATGTAAGAACAGAAAAAGTAAAGGGAACACAGAATTTTTAACGTGGTTTGGGAAATAAAGCCTACTCCACGTCCCAAGGGAAGTGATCACTTGAGAGTTGTTTGATTCGAGTCCACGAATCTGAGAGCCTTGAACTTGAGAGTTACACCCTTAGATTTCTCCCTGAAATCTACCCGCTATACTAATTCAGTTCCCCACTGAATAACAAGCTATGTAACTACTCACAACTCTAACCTTGCAAAACACTCTTCGTCACAGATTACAAGTGTTGTTACAATCTCTACCTACTACTACAAATCCAGACTAACTTTATAAGCAGAAGCAGCTGAAGTCAGAGCTGGAAATGCTGAGGATTTGAATCGAAACCCTCGGTGAAGAATGATTTGACTTTCCTGAAATGATCAGATTGTTTCTATATCAGAAACTAGTCGTTTGGTCACCAGCTTTCAATAGAGTGATCTTCCAGAAGAAGTCCAGCTGTAGTAGCAATCTTCAACACTTTTCTCTTTCTCTTGTAAGTTCTTTCCATCTCTGAGCGATCAGTATCATATCCTGCAATCAAGACAGAATATTGACAAAATCTGTAGTGTGTCATGATCAGCCTATCATTAATAGAGATCACAACATTCTCCCCCTTAGTCTGATGATGACACACTTAGGTATCTGCTGATGTGAGATGAAGAACAAATCAAGAAAGATATGCAAAAGCATCGAGAAAAGAGTTAGAAAACAACTAACAAGAGTTTAGAACAGAAAAGATAAACATTGTTCTTGACAAATTGAATGAAAACCGAAAGAAACGGTTCCATCAAAAAAACTTGACTCCCCCTGCACTGGTCTCATAGCTCCTAGGACGCCCCTGAATCGATCAGAATCATGTGTCAGGATCAGCTTCAAAGGATGAAGCGGCATGATGAGTGCACCAGGGTGTGCCTGGAACACCATGAGTTACGCGTCCTATACTGTCAGTGTTGGAGACCTCCTCAACATCAGCAACACCATGAGTTACGCGTCCTACACTATCAGTGATGGAGACCTCCTCAACATCAGCATCTTCTCCCCATGTGTCATTACCAGGCGCAAAATACCACTCACTAGGACGCCAATGGATTGCCCGCAGCACATGTTGAGCACGAAGAGACCGGGGTGGATCATTTGTGAGCAGCTTAAGCTTGAAGCTAATCCCAAGACGCTGAAGCAAGGTAGTGATCTGAGCTCTAAAAGGTAGATCTCCCAGGGTAAAGTCTGTGGCAGCATCGACGATGTGCGAAGACATGAGATGAGCATAACTAAGGGGAGATCTGGAGGCACCGTTATGCAGAATCCATGTATCCATGGGCGAGACAACAGTTTGGAACCTGGACCTGGGAAACAGAACACGGGTGATAGCAAAATGAAGAACTTTAGACCTGTCAGGAAGTTGCCAAACATTTGGAGTAGACCGAGAGTTCCAAGCCCGCAGGTCAAATCATTCAGAGCAATGACGGATTAAAACGATACTAGTTGAATTCTGATTCCAAGCTAAGAGGACATCCTTGATCAGGAACACCAAGAATGAGGTTGAGCATCTCAATGGTCACGAAAATGAGCGAACCATTCACATAAGTAGAAAAACAGCCAGGAGGAAAGTGTTTTTCCACCTTCAGACTTGCAGGAGACATGAGAGAGTCCCATCCTAGACCTCGCAGCATGGAGTAGAGGTCAAGCCCATACTTGGTGAAATCTTCCACATGGAGATTGATTGAGGGGATGATCTTCTTCTCAACAAGCATGAAGTTATACTTACCCTTGCAGCCCATGTCACGAAAGCACAAGTTTGTTTCGTACACATGATTGGACAGAAAACTCGTGCGAGAGGCATCAAAGAGCACTGGAACTGGCATTAAAAAAATGATGGAAGGGAGAGAGTGAAGGAGGATGTAACAGGGATTGCTGAAGAATAAACTCGGACCCCTCAGTTGCTTAAATAAGCTATTCCTATTTTGGAAGTTGAATCAACAAGGAAGGTAATGATTTGAGGAAGGTAATGCATGTACGCACAAAGGAAGTATATGCCCAATAAATGAGCAGATACACTGACACGGCTAATAATGAGGAAGGTGGGAAAATCTGTTTAGGCAGAATATGAAGAGACTTAACCGGAGCCTAAGTAGGGAGCCCTAGGATGTCTACATCTGTAGATGATAATATCCCTATTTCACTTCGTAGCAAGGAAAAGCGATCAGCGTGCAAGGATTTGGTAAGAATATCAGCTAACTAATCTTCTGTAGAGACATAATTAAGAGTGATCTCACCTCTTTGAATTAAATCCCGAATAAAGTGATGCCTTATATCAATGTGCTTTGTCATGGAGTGTAAGATGGGATTTTTAGTCATATTGATGGCACTGGTGTTGTCACAATAGAGATTAACTGTATCAAAGGTAAGACCATAGTCTTTAAGTTGAGCTTTCATCCAAACTAGCTGAGTACAAGCACTTCCTGTAGCCAAGTATTCAGCTTCTGCAGTAGAAAGAGCTTTGCAAGCCTGTTTTTTACTAAACCAAGATACAAGAGCTGAGCCAATAAATTGGCTAGTACCAGAAGTGCTTTTCCTATCCGTGAGGCTTCCTGCAAAGTCTGAATCAGAGAATCCACATAATGTAACATCTGAGAACTTTGAGTACCATAAACCAAAGTTGTAGGTGCTAGTTAGGTAACAAAAAATCCTCTTAACATCAGTTAAATGACTGTTTTTAGGAGAACATTAAAATCTGGCACATACACCAACACTGTAAGAGATGTCTGGTCGACTAGCTGTAAGATAGAGTAAGAGTCGATCATGCCTCTGTATCTCTTAATGTCGATTTCTTCACCTGTAGGATCAGTATCCAGTTTGCACGTTGTGCTCATAGGTGTAGGACTGGATTTGAGATCATCCATTTTGAACTTTGTCAACATATTCTTGCAGTATTTGGTTTGACAAATGAATATACCTGTAGGATACTGCTTGATCTGAAGTCCAAGAAAATATGTGAGCTCCCCCATAAGACTCATTTCAAAGCTTGCTTGCATCCTTGAACTAAATTCTGCACATAAAGTAGGGTTTCTAGATCCAAAGATGATGTCATCAACATAAACTTGTACTAGAATTAGGTCAGAATTTTCAGTTCTGCAGAAAAGGGTTTTATCAACACTTCCCCTAGTGAAGCCTTGATTAATTAAAAGTTGACTTAGCTTATCATACCATGCCCTGGGGGCTTGCTTTAATCCATACAAGGCTTGTTGAGCTTGCAAACATAAGAGGGATGTTCTTAGTCCTCAAAACTAGGAGGTTGAGCAACATAAACTTCCTCTCATAATTCACCATTAAGGAAAGTACTCTTGACATCCATTTGATAGAGTTTGAATCCATTAATGCAGGCAAAAGCACATAGCATTCTGATAGCTTCCAGTCTAGCAACATGGGCAAATGTTTCGTGAAAATTGATACCTTCTTCTTGATAGTAACCTTGTGCCACAAGTCTTGCCTTATTCCTTGTGACATTCCCGAGTTCATCTGTCTTATTTCTAAAAACCCATTTGGTGTCGATGATCGATCGATTTGGTGGAGCAGGAACAAGTGACCACACGTTTGTTCTTTCAAATTGATTAGCTCCTCATTCATAGCAAGAATCCAATTTTCATCTTTGAGGGCTTCTTTAACATTCTTTGGTTCAGTCTAGGAAACAAAGGCACTTTGAGAAGACTTAGAGCGAGTAACAAGACGAGAGTTGAGATCTCCTATAACCTGAGTAGGTGGATGCCTTCTAGTAATATGTTGAGGAGCCTGAACCTCAGAGTTGTCCTCAATCTGATCAGTAGACTCTTGCCTTTCTTCATCAGATCTTTCGTTGATTTTAGTTTCTTGTTCAGGAAGAAACACCAGGTCAGGTTCATCATCTTCTTCTTTCTCAGTTCCCTTGATCAGAGTTATTGACTCATCAAAAATCACATTGATTGACTCTTCAATTTTGAGAGTTCTCATGTTATAGACTCTGTAAGCTTTGCTGTTACTGGCATACCCAACAAAAATTCCTTCATCTGACTTAGCATCAAATTTTCCCAGCTGATCCTTAGAATTGAGTATGAAGCACTTACATCCAAACGTTCTGAAATAGCCAATGTTGGGTGCCCGTTTCTTCAGAAGTTCATAAGGGGTTTTCTTTAACCCAGACTGAATAAGAGCCCTATTAGTAACATAGCATGTTGTGTTGACTGCTTCTCCCCAAAACTTCTTAGGTAGGTTGTAGTCGTTGAGCATGGTTCTAGCAAACTCAATTAGGGTGCGATTCTTTCTTTCAGCAACTCCATTTTTCTGTGGAGTTCGTGCAGCTGAAAAGGTATGAGATATTCCTTCTTCATCAGTGAAGTTTTTGAATTTTTCATTAACAAATTCTCCACCATTGTCGCTCCTGATAGTTTTGACCTTCGGATCAAGTTCCCTTTGTATTTTAGATACAAATAGGATGAATTTGTCAGTGGCTTCTTTTTTAGAAGCAAGAAGATAGATCCATCAGAACCTTGAAAAATCATCAACCAACACGAAAGAGTAATACTTTCCACCCATAGTTCTAACATTTACAGGACCAAAAAGATCCATATGAATAAGCTCAAGAGGTTCAGAGGTTGACAAAACTGATTTTGTTTTGAAAGTAGTTCTGGTTTGCTTCCCTTGAGACAGGCATCACAGAAGAATTCTTTGGTGGAGCTGATTTTGGGTAGTCCTCGAACAAGATTCTTGCTGCTCAATTTGCTAAGAACACTAATACTCACATGCCCAAGCTTTCTATGCCATGCCATCTGACTATCTCCTTTGACTGAGTGTAGACACATCTCAGAAACATTAGAAATTTTATTAAAATTTATGAGATAAATGTTACCTTTCCGATAGCCAGTGAAGAGTACTTCCTTAGTACTTAGATTTTCAATATAGCATATGGATCCTTCAAACACCACACGGTTCACATCTCCACACAGCTGACTTATAGATATAAGATTGTGTTTGAGTCCCTTAACCAGCATGACTTTTCTGAGAAACACTTTTTCCTTAATACCAATGTTGCCAATTCCAAGAATGTCACATGTGCTATTATCACCAAGAGAAACTGATCCTTGAGTGCAAGTAGTTAAATTTATGAAGAGAGATTGATTACCAGACATGTGATGTGAGCACCCACTATCAAGAACCCATTCCTCTTCTGAAATATCAGCTTGATAACATACCTGCAGACATAATTGCTATTTGGTTTTTCTTACCCATGCCTTGTTAGGAGGAGCAGTAGTGACAGTTCTTTTGTTTGGCATTGGTTTCATGACACAGTACTTGCTCAGGTGTCCAATTTGATGACACTTGAAGCATGTTGGTGCAGTGGTTCTATAGTATCTCTGCGGGGAATTTGCATGATTTATCATGCCATTCCTATGCTTGAGGCGTTCCCTGAACCTCCAGTTGTCAATAGCCAGGTTTCTTATTTTTCTGGACTGTATATCTCTTCCTTCTTTTAGTTCCTTGATTTCTCGAGTCAACTCCTCCTTCTCAGTTTTGATAATATCATATTCTTGATTGAGAAGATGATACTTAGTACTCACTCTTGAGAACTCAAGCTGAATTCCTTGTATGGTGGCTTCTATCTCATCATCAGTATCACCAGTAACTGTCCTTTTTTCACAGTCTGTTTCACAATCAGAGTCAGAATAGTAGTTTATAACGATTACCTGATCAGTGTCTGTCATAGTGCTGGAGATTTGGCCTAGAGCCATGAAGGCTCTGACTTCTCTTTCTTCATCACTATCATCACTTTCATCATCACTGCCACTCCATGTGGCTTGCATGGCTTTTTCTCTTCTTAGTTGACGACATTCTGCCTTGACATGTCATTGTTTTCCACATTTGAAGCATCCAAGCTGGCTTCCAGTATTGCTGTTGTTGCTGTTGCTTCCTTGATCTTTCCTTGATTTGGAGAATTTGTAGGATCCTCTTTCAGAGGTCCTTTCATTTTCTGAATCCTTTGACTTTCCTTGAGTGTTGAACTTCTTCTTCTCCCTTCTTAGTTTGAGAAGGCGACTAACCTGTTTACTTAAGAGAGCAAGCTCAGACTCATCATAATTATGAATGTCTTCTTCTATCAACTCAGATTCTTCTTTCAAGGCAATAGTTTTGTTCTTAGCATCATCTGCTTCATCTTCCCTTCTCATAACCTCTTCATGAGTGATGAGGGAGCCAATGAGATCATTAATATTTATAGTAGCAAGATTCTTTGATTCTTCAGTGGCAGTAATCTTGGGTCTCCACTGCTTTGGTAGTGACCACAGAAGTTTCCTTATGAGATCTTCATTTTCGTATTTCCTACCAAGGCCATCCAGCTTATTCACAATATTCTGAAATCGATTGTACATAGCTGAGATTGTTTCACCTTGATTCATCTGAAAGAGTTCAAACTCGTGCTTGAGCATATTAATTCTTGAGGTCTTGACTAATGAGGTGCCCTCATAAGTAACTTGGAGCTTATCCCATATCTCCTTAGCTGACTTGAACCCAGAAACACGGCCGAATTCTTCATGGCCAAGTGCACAGAACATGATATTCATTGCTTGAGAGTTCAGTTGAACCTTCTTAATGTCTTCATCAGTTTTGACATCAAGAGGCCTCTTCATGACAATCCTCCATAATCTAGGATTTACAGTCTTGATGAACAGCTCCATTCTATTTTTCCAATACCCATAGTGAGTTCCTTCGAACTTGGGAGGTCGATTTTGAGAGAATCCGTCAGCCAGGAACACAGATTTTTCTTGGCTAGTACTCATGTTGAGAAGACTGAGGAAAAATCAGAACAAAAGAGAGTTAACTCCTGAATTCTGTCACTAACAATCGTTTGATTGGCCTTTTAGTGCCTGGCTCTCATACCACGTGATATAACTCGCTTATCAGCTAGCACTCGCACATAAGAGATTTGGAGCTCTATGTGAGTAAGTGTGCAGCTAAGACTAGTAAGTAATGTAAGAACAGAAAAAGTAAAGGGAACACATGAATTTTTAACGTGGTTCGGCAAATAAAGCCTACTCCACGTCCCAAGGGGAATGATCCCTTGAGAGTTGTTTGATTCGAGTCCACGAATCTGAGAGCCTTGAGCTTGAGAGTTACACCTCAGATTTCTCCCCGAAATCTACCCGCTATACTAATTCAGTTCCCCACTGAATAACAAGCTATGTAACTACTCACAACTCTAACCTTGCAAAACACTCTTCCTTACAAGTGTTGTTACAATCTCTACCTACTACTACAAATCCAGACTAACTTTATAGGCAGAAGCAGCTGAAGTCAGAGCTGGAAATGCTGAGGATTTGAATCGAAACCCTTGGTGAAGAATGATCTGACTTTCCTGAAATGATCAGATTGTTTCTATATCAGAAACTAGTCGTTTGGTCACCAGCTTTCAATAGAGTGATCTTCCAGAAGAAGTCCAGCTGTAGTAGCAATCTTCAGCACTTTCCTCTTTCTCTTGGAAGTTCTTTCCATCTCTGAGCGATCAGAATCATATCCTGCAATCAAGACAGAATATTGACAAAATATGTAGTGTGTCAGAATATTACTGCTTGAGTTTTTCAGTTTCATTTCTAGTGATTTGGATAGGGAGATAACTTTTTCACTTTGAAATTTTTTGCTAACGAAATGTCAATATATGTTTATGAATCCGCTTATTTGGGGATATAGGAGGGTTGTTGCCTGATTTCCATTGAATAAACGCCAACCATCGCAAAGTTGTTGTGAGTGTCCATTCCTCTTAAGCTTTGGGAACATGTTGTACTTGTGGACCATGTCAGTGACAGTCATAATCGAGTTCATCATTGACGGCAGGGATGGGGTTTTGTAGTAGGAGTGCTTCGGCGAGTGAAATGGAGAATGATTTGGGTACACAAAACCCACTACCGTACTACTGTATAACGTAGAGCCCATTAAAGAGTATATTTGACATACCCAAAATCATGTTTTATATACACCGAACTAGCTTTAAGTCATAGGGAGGTAACCCCAAAGAGGCAAATGCGTACTGCTGCTCTCAGTTGCCCATATCCTAATTCAAAGGATGGCACAAATTTTTTCAGCCCGCTTGCGGAGCTCCTCGGTTTCCCTCTGAGCTCTCTCCAGATTTTCACGGAGCTGACGAATTTCATCACTTGATTGCAACTGAGCCTTCTGTGCAACCTCCTCCGCCCTAAGACGTGCTGCTTGCTCTGCTGCCAGCTGTTGCTCCAGTTTTGTTGTTGCCTCCCGTAGCTTTGCCTCAACCTATTTCACAGCATCAGTAGCTTCTGTCAGTACGATGCCTACTTTAAGAGAACACAGCTGTTGATTCAGCATTCAAACGAAGAATAAAAACCAGTGGCCACTGAAATTTAGTAAAATCATTCTACGGATGACATTGAAATGAGTAATAGTCCACGACACGTTGTACAGTAGTAAGTCTAATTTGTTTCAACAGCCCAAGTCTTGGTTGTTACAAGTTTATACACTAATCACCAGAGGAATCACGGAGCACAATACAAACAGAAGAGGAAATCGCGTTACTAGTATATCAGCAAGAAATAGAACAACAGAGAACTAGAAGGAGAAGAAGAGGGGGAAAATTACCACTTCAGTAATGCGTTTAAGCTGTTTTTCATATGACTTGTTCATTTCTTCTTTGAGATTATTCAATTCCTGATTCGAGGCACCCTTCAGTGAATTAACCTCATACTGTTTATCACGCAGGATCATTTCCTGCTTCTGCAATATCAATCAATCAACTTCAACATTACACAACAGATTAGAGTGGCATGATGGGAACATCTGTAATGTTTCATATTCACATACCTGCATCTCAATGAAGATGTCGTCAGTGTATGGCTTCCCACCATTCTGTGCTATGACGCTGTTCGTGAGTGTCATAAGCTGCTTAAGCTGTTCAGCTCTCTTTTTTTCATCTTTAGTCTTGTTATCAAACAGCACCATTCGATTGTTACACAGATGCAGAATTTCCTGTGAGTTCAATAACTAATGCAAATCATTATCTCATCCTTACTGAAGCACAGTACTGGTTTTTTGAGCTCACAACTCACAACCACAATGATGCAGATGCAAGCAAGTTAAATTCAGTAAAGCAGGAAAATAATTAATATTAAAAAGCCACAGCAAATGCAAGCTGCCAGAAAAGATATCACAAGCAGAACATTCCAATGTAATGAATTGAGATGTCATAAGGAAGTTGGCGATTAACCTTCAAAGGCTGAGGACAATCACGACCCAAATAATCGTCTAAGGTTTCATCGTTGTCCTCGAGTTCATCTCCACCGGTGAACACTACAATCATGTACTCAATTATCTTTCTCCCAAACAAAGATTGTAGACTGTGAATTGCAGCTTCTTCCTCTTCTGAAAAGCGACTCCTCACAGAAAAGACAAGGAGGACTGCATGGATACCGTTTTTGGCCATATTGATGCATTTGACAATTTCTTTGCCAACAAAATCAGATCCAATGGAAAAATCAAAAAGACCTGACAAAAATTTATGTCAGTTTCAAGCTCTAAAAAAAATAGGGAAGGGAGCAAGTATTAACTAAGTAGATAAGGTATCAAAATGCTGTATAAAAACAACATATGAGAGAGAGAATAAATTGGAAACACAGGACACACAGCCAAGAGAGGTTCATACCAGGAGTGTCGATGACACTGACAATTTGTCCATCTTCCAGAACAGTAGTCTGCAACTCGCAGCTACTAGTGACACCAGAGGAACTAGTCCTTGACTTGAAGACCTTTTGCCCAAGAATGCTATTACCAGTAGCACTCTTACCATTGCCAGTACGTCCAACTAAAACAATTGTTCGAGCCCCACTGGATGGTGTGGTGAACTCCCACTCATCTTCTATAGACGATCCTCCCATTCTAGCACTTTCAGATCATGCATAAAAAAAAAGATTAGCAAATACAGTTCAATAGCAGGAAGAAACTTACTTAAAACTCACTAATAACTCCACCATAGGATTCTTAATAACAACCACACTATCACAATCCACCAATTCCAATCACCAAAATGAAAGCACTTGATGATAAGGGTTTCACTCGGTGGTAAGTACCCCGTCATTTGAAAGATCAAAGATAAGAGTTACCGGAGCTATTGAGTTCAACTGAATTAGATGATTTCCAGTGAACAAAACAATTAGAACACAAACCAAGAATAGCTTTCTCCTATCAACACAGGATCAGGTCTGATGACAGCGCCCAATTCAGGAAGTGTTCAACCCCTTTTGTGATAGAAACTACGAGGACGAACATCCAACAACAATAAACCTAGAGAAAGCATGGTAAACAGTAACAATCTAAAAGAATCATTCAGCTAAACGCAACACCAAAAGGTTCGAGAAGAACCTAACCACGTATGAATAAGAAGAAAGAATCGCGAAACCGATCTTGCTTGTTTTTACCAGAAATAGCCAAGAAGAACTGGTTAGAAGTCAGAAAGCAAGCAACCTCACCACTTTTCTTTTCCGGAGAACTTTGATTATGATGGGGCTGTTTCTGGAGAAGTTGCCGAGAAAAACTAACAGAAACAATTTGAGGAAAAAGGAAGCGATGCTAGGGTTTAATCACAACTTTGACTAACGAAACGTCGGGAGCGAAGACTTGTGCAGTGGGTATTCCCTTGGACTAAGTTTCTACTTTTGCTTGGCTGCGAAGATTAGCTCGGAAATAGGAATCAGATAGGATATACAATAATAATAAGTTGTTAGAAGTTCTCATTTTTAGGCTTTTAGTATGCTGCGGAAGGCAGCTGATCCCATCCAACCATATTCAAGGGTTAAAAACTTCCAACCTTCATCTCAACCATTAGATCATCCTTTGACCCTTTGACCATTCAATAGTCTAGATTGTTAGGGGTATTTAGGACTTTACACATATAATTTAATTATTATATTTAAAATAAATAATTCCCAGGGGCTGCTGTGGCTCTCCGGCGACCGGCCGCCGTCGCCGGCGACTTTTCCAGTGATACTCCAGCGAAATTAATTTTTTTTTGAAAATAAAAAAAAAAATTTTCTTTAAAAAAAACTTAACACTTTTTTATGTTGTTAACTAGTTAACACTTTTTTGCTGTTAACTAGTTAACAGTGTTTTTTAACTGATAACAAGTTAACATGGTTTTTACCTGATAACTAGTTAACATCGTTTTTTTTTTTAATAACTAGTTAATATCATGATTTAGATAACTAGTTAACAAAAAATTTAGTTGATTACTAGTTATCAAAATTAGTTAACTAGTTAACACATTTTTTTTGTTGTTAACTAGTTAACATGTTTTTTTTAACTGATAACTAGTTAACATGGTTTTTATCTGATAACTAGTTAACAAGGTTTTTTGTTTGATAACTTGTTATCAACATTAGTTAACTAGATAACTTATCGAGTTAACTAGTTAACATCATGACTAAGATAACTAGTTAACATTTTTAAAGATGATAACTAGTTAACCAATTGAGATAACTAGTTAACAATGTGATAACTAGTTAATTCGATTGGTTAACTAGTTAACTCCTTAACTAAATTTAACTAGCTAACTTGTTATATTTAACTAGTTAACTCAATTAGATAACTAGTTACCAACGTGATAACTAGTTAACTCGTTAACTAAATTTAACTAGTTAATTGGTTAACTAGTTAAATTGTTATATTTAACTAGTTAACTCGATTAGATAACTAGTTAACAATGTGATAACTAGTTAACTCGATTGTTAACTAGTTAACTAAATTTAATTAGTTAATTGGTTAAATAGTTAACTCGTTAACTAAATTTAACTAGTTAGTTAACAAATCAAGTTAACTAGTTATCAATGTCAACTACATAAAAATTAGTGACTAAAATTACAAATTTAATACATCAATCAAACTATTTAAAAATATAGTGACTAATTTTAATACTAGGAATGTTCATTTTACCAGGTGATTCAAACATTCAAACTTGGCCAAAATCCCAAATTGTTAATAATAAGAAAACAGTGACAATCTGATTATGAAACAATCCAAATTGAATCTTTTAACAATTACTAAACAATCCCCTTATTTTCTTATAACTACAAATCAGTCACTTGACTTATCTAGGTGACAAATCAATCACTCTTCCTCAACCTCCTTCTGTCGATTCAGTGACTGATTTTCAAACGCCGATGGCCGTCTCCGCCACTTCCAACCTGACTCGCCCTTAATGTAATCGAATATTGTTACTCTTCCTTCCGATGTATTCGTCTCGCTACACTTACTCTCTATACGATGACTGAATCAGAGATGCTTTGTTTGGATTCTGTTTGCCGACGGCGGTTAGATCGGAAGGGAGATGGGGCAAGGTACCCCGAGAAGGTCGAGATCAAGACGGTGGCCGTCGACTTCGACAACGACATCGACGGCAAGGTGGACAGGTTAAAGGAGACGATTGGTGGACTGGAAGTTGTGATTTCCGTAACTCTGATTGCTGACTGCGGAAGCCGAAGCCAATTTTTTAAAATACCGGGACTACCCCTCCAGTCTATTTGGTTGGAACAGTCCAACCTGGTTTGGTTGGACGTAGATCATGTCCCGCTACGGAAAAAGTTACTGAAGATGCCAAGGGATAACGGTTCCGGAGACGGCGTTCTCCAAACCAGCGGTTTATTGTTTATTTTGGTCATAAACCTTTGGGGTATGTAATAAATTGATCATAAACCTTTGATTTGTAACCTAGTGATCATTAATCTATAGGGTTTGTAACAATTTGGTCAATTCATTAAGTGTTGATATCAGCAAGTCATCTCAACACTTTTTACACATCACATCTTGCCATGTCAGCTAATTAAACCTAGACTCGACCCAAATAATCAACCTAACCAAATCTAACCTAACCCAATCTAATTGGCCAGTTTTGAGGCGAAAACCCGATTGATTGATGTCTGTACTTGGTCCTAATTAACGCGAAACGAGCTTTAGGATACATGTCGGTGTAAGTGTTGAAAGATCCCATCTTTGGCTTGTTAGATAATAATGTAACTATATAATTCGATCGTCTAATGATAACTAATTGTCAATTAAAATCCTGTTAACTAGTTATATGATAATGATGTTAACTAGTTAACTTGATATTGATAACTAGTTATGAGCTAAAACGCCTCGTTAACTAGTTACCAACCAATAATGATGTTAACTAGTTAACAAAAATTCCCTTTTATTCCCAACCTTACATTGCGGAAAAAATAAAGGAAATGGGTCTAATTTTTTTATGAAAAATGAACCAAATATTGATCCAAAATTTAGCCAAAAAAACCGGTCCAAAAATCAGACCAAGAATAGTTTCAGTTAACTTTTATTCTAATTCTTTTTGAACCGCATAAATTTGAAGTTTGAATATTCAAATTTAAAACTTTGTTTAATTAATATATTTTATCATTTAATTCATCACTAATTTTACTGTTGTTATAAATTAATATTAATAATCTAAGTCGGAGCCCGATGGGTGGCAAAGTGTAGACTTTGTCACCTATACAAAATTCACTCCTAGTCCTTAGACTATTTCAATCTAATCTAACGGTGTATATTACTAGTATTTAAGGGGGTTTGTTATTGGTTTTTCTTTTTAATTACCCAGCCCACTAACCTAGGTAACTTTTAACCGCTCCCCTCCATCTCCATCGTGCTCCAATCACTCCTCTATTCCCTCACCGCTGATCATCTGTTCCATCGCCGTCGCTCCTCTATTCCCTAGTCGTCATTCATTCCCTCGCCGCCGCTCCTCTGTTCCCTTGTCGTTGTTCATTCCCTCGCCGTCATTCATCCTTTCCCTCATCGTTGCTCCTCTGTTCCCTTGTCGCCATTCATTCTCTCACCGCCGTTCATCCTTTCCCTCGCCGTCGTTATTCTGTTCCCTCGTTGCTGCAGTTGGTCCCTCTGCCGTCAATCAGCGAGGGTTGGCATCCAAGCTCCTCTAACGACGAAGACACACGGTAAGAAGCCAAGCCGTTCCTCCCCTTTTTTTGTGCTTACATGTCTCTCTATCAGGTTGATTCCTTTTTCTTCTCCGATTTCGATCTCTGTTGCAGGCACGGGCTTTTGAACTCGCTCCTGCTATTGATTTGCAATCGAGATCAGTTTTAAAACAATGGAGAAGTGTTAAGACTACGATTTTGATTATAACGATTGCAATTGTTTGATTACTAGGGTTTGTGAATAAGTTTGAGATTGAGATTATTGTGTATTATGGTGGATTCAGTACTTGTATATGTACAATACTTGTATTTCCGTAGTACTAGTATACTTTTTTACACAAATGCATGTCTTATTTCTCAAAGATATTTTTATTAGGTTTCTGTTTGAATTTCATGAAATGCATAGTTGAAGAAGTGTTTGCCTTCCAGGTAATGCACATCTGAGTCATTTGGTTTGTGTTACTGTGTCATTGATCGTTCTATTTGAACCATGAAATTGGTTAATTGAGCTTGGTTGGTCTATTGGTTTGTGTGATTTATAGATAGGTAGTTCTACAAACATCTGCTAGTATGTTTTATGGCGATTATCATGAATTGTCATAGATTCAATACTAGTATATTATTGTGAATATACTAGTATTGATTCCCTTTCCTCATCAAGTTGACTCCACATCGGGGGAATGATCACTCGGTGAATTATTTAGATCAAAAGAAAATGCGGAAGAAGGTTGGTTGACTTGAGAACTCGAACCGGGTACATTCATTAAAAAAATGATCAACAATGGTGGTGGCTGCTGCTTTGGTGGGTAATACTATTCATCAGCGTAATTATAAAAGGAACAAGAAGGATATAGGAGTATTGAAAATATTTTGTTCCATATTTTAAGGATGGGAAATAAAAAAAATATAACATTGAACATTAAATTGTGGAAATCAAAAGAAATCCGGCGGCTATGGAAAGTGGGGGGTGTGGGCGAGCTTGGTGACAAATAAGGGACTTTGTATCCTATACAAAGTTTAGTCTCAACCGTCAGATTTCCCTATTTTAATCTAACGGTTGATATACTAGTATAAAATGGTTTTTTTTTACCCACATCTGTTTTTACCCCACTAACCTAGGTAACTTCCCAACTGGCCCCCCACTCCCTCTCCAACCTTCCTCCAAGACGGTGCCGGCGGAAAAATCCACTACACCTCTTGAAGCGTCGACGTGTTCCCTCCCTCACCATCAAGCAGTCGTCGCCGATTCTGTTAAGGGGTTCGACCGCTGACTTCGATCAGGCCCAGGGTTCGAACCACTTCGCCGGTGAAGAATCTGTTGGCAGCATCGCTGGTAATCAGCGATTCCCCCCAGCCGCGGGCTCCGATTAAGACTCCCTCTCCTAGCCGGTAAGCGAAGCTTGTCTTCCCTTTTTTTTTTGCTCCCTTGCATGTCAGTCCAGTTGGATTGCAGCATGTAACTCCGATTTCTCCGATTGAATAACAGCCACGACCAAGCTTTGATTCGATTACCGAGGAAGAAACTCGAGTAGATAAAGGAAATTCTGAATACGTAGATCTTCTCTTGCTTTCGGTTCTGCAATCCAGGTCAGTCACTGTTTATATCAATGATTGTGGTGGTTTTTAGTTCGTTTATGGTTTGTGACGACTGAATATCATGAATCAATACATGTAGATTTACAATACTTGTATGCTCGTAGTACTAGTATGTTTGATTACGATTTCTAAAGAAATGGTTTGGCTCAAATTGTTCCATATTTTTTCAGTGTGAAATTGAAATTCGATGGAGAATAACGTTAATGGGCAGCAGTTCAATGTGTGTTTTGTCTCTATACATACTAGTCCTTCCAGATTTTTTCATGTTAAATCTACGCTTGAAGCTAAGTTATCAAACAACCTGGCAAACAAATGAGATTACAGTTACCTCCCAGAATGGCAAACTAAGATGTTATGTTTAATCTTTGATACACATCCAAATCAATGCATCTGTTTGACTCTTGTTTGATTCTACCAAGCCTTATATATCTCACTCGCAATACTTGCATCTGCCGAATACTTGTATCCTCGTATTACTAGTATGTTTCGGACCAAGTTCATGAATGCAAATTCTTAACGTGTAGAATATTTAAGCATCAGTACTTGTTTATTGTTTAATTAGATTGTTTATTGAATTATGATGTTGTGTTTGTGTTTTACAGAGTTTGTGTACCGCTAAATTTTAGCTTCTGAAAGATGGAGGAGCAGCAAGCACAAAATAGGTAAGATGGTAGTTATGAGTGGTGATATTGATTTTGACACTTGGTGAACATTCAAATTCTAGAATCTAACATATGATCTGCTTGATAATTTTGATAACAGGCCTGACGGGACAATCGTATGTAGGTGCAGCCCCAGCAGAATCAAGGATCTGCTTCCACCTTTTTCTCCAGCGCGCCTCTGTAATCGCGGTCTCCAGGTGCTTCTTGACGACGCCAGCATGGTTTATTTGTCCTCCTCGCCGCCGGTGAATAGTAGGTTTCCATGGCCGGTGTTCATACAATTTTTTTTTATTTAATCCATCAGCCAATTTGAATTTGAGGAAATTGTGTGTTTTAGAAGAATCGGTACTAGTATGTGTACACTACTTGTATATTCGTAGTACTAGTATGTAATTCACACACATGTGTGTTACGGTTTTTCTCGACTATATATCAACTCCCGAATTTGAGAAAATTGTGTGTTTCGGAAGAATTGGTGCTAGTATGTGCACACTACTTGTATATTCGTAGTACTAGTATGCAATTCACACACATGTGTGTTACGGTTTTTCTCGACTATATATCAACTCCTGATTTTTTATTTTTCTCGATTGTATATTCGTAGTACTAGTATGAATTTTTGTTTTGTTCTGCAATCGAAAAATAAAGAAGAAGAAGTTGACTCGTACCTCCATTATAAAACTCGAACTTGGGAGCTTGAACTTTTTACTGTAATTGTGAGAAACTGATTTACTAAAAAAAATTGAAAGTTTCATATTATTATAGGGGTCGTACGTTAGGGAGAATTTGGAGAGGGAGAATTCAATTAGCTAGAGAATTGGAGGGAATTGTCTGTTTCGAAATTAGACCGTTCGGAGGAGAGAATGTGAGAGATTGTGTATTGGAGAATTGATACTCATAAAAAAATAACAAATTAAAACAAATTTGCAAAAGACACAAATAGCCCCAACTTATTCCACTCAATAGTAAATAAGGTTGGGCAAAGAGGGTATTTTTGGTACTAAAAATCCAATTCTCCAATGGTTGTTCAATTCTCTCCCCTCCATTGGAGAATTGAAAAACAGCCCAATTCTCTATGGGTCTCACATTGGAGAGTCTGAAATCTTCCCAAATCCCTCTTTAATTCACCTTGCCGAACGAGCTATTTTGACGAATTCTCCAACAAGCTCCAATTCACCCCCAATTCTCCACCCCAAATTCTCCCTAACGAACGACCCCATAATGGCGTGTGTGTGATTGAAAGAGGAAGAAGAAGATTAGAATTATTAAAAAAAAGTTAAGAGAATATTCTCACCCATTTTTTTAGGAAGAGATAATAAAAAATTAATTATCATAATTACCCTATTCTCACCGGTCGGTTATAGGAGAGTGTGGGGGGATTTTTTTAATTAAATACACTTAAATAATTAATTAAGAAGTGGATAAGAGATTAAGGGTCCATATTAAACTTTGTATAGGTGACAAAGTTTAGATTTTGTCACTGAAAAAAATCCCGGGGGTGTGGGGTCAATTATTTAATTAGACAAATAATTAATTAGGTAGTTAGGATGAGATTAATAGTGAGGATTAAACTTTGTACCGGTAACAAAGTAAAGACTTTGTCACCGAAATTTTTTTTCCCTTGGAGGCTCTATTGGGAAAATGATTTATTACCTAAATGGTCACTGACTTTTTACCCACCAATTACTGAACTAACAAAATATCTCCCAATTAATTGAAGTTTGAAAGAATAGTGATCATTTCTCTACAGACATTAGATTTTTCATCCATTAGTCTACGTGGCAATACTAAATATTATTAAACAATGTCACCTAAACATTTAACTAACTTAAACCCATCCTAAACGTAACAAATTCAAACTCATAGAACTAACGTAAATCAGTAAGAGGTAGTGTTATTTTGGATTAAATTCGAATTTAAAATTGAAGGTTCCATAACAAAAAAAAAAATAGTAAAGAAAAAAATTTATTTAAAAGTTAAAAATATATATATATATATTAAATAAATAAAATAAATGTATTATTAATAAGAAGGTAACAAGGTGAGTGAATACTGGGTAACATAGTCAAGGTTTTTGCCTAAGTAATCACAAAAAATCATATAAAAGAAGGTGTAAAGTGAAATATAAGTTGGTAAAAAAGGAAAAATTCAACTCATGAAGTGGCCAAGTTGCCATGATTTCTATGCAACTTTGTTTTTTTTTTTTTTTTTGCAGAATCTAAGTCGCTTTCTTATTCAAAATTAAAGATAAGGGTCTAGCAAAGCGTTTTGGTTTTTCCTCCAATGTAGACAACCCCCACCCTCTCTCCCCGTCACCCCCCCTTATGTAGTTCTTTAGGTTTTTTTTTGTTTTGTTTTCCGTTTTTAGTTAGGATGGTGCATGATCTATGGCCCTCCCATCCGGGAGCTGTCACGACCAAAAAAAAAACTCATAGAACTAAACCTCATCTCTGTCTCATATCCCCGTCTATAGTTCAGAGGCTATTTTGAGACAAATAAAATCACAAAATCCTTATTAAAATCACAACTAGCCAAGAAAATAAATACTTTTTCAATTTTCATCTCCCAAAATTGTTACCTCGTCAATCATTCTATTCTCAAACTCCATTCATTGAGACCTTTGCTTCCACCTTTTCAGGTGTGATGCCTCCTCTCAGTTGTGGGATTGATGTAAACTCTTTTTGCGATGATTTAGCACATTAATAATATGACTACTTGCTTTTGGGAAAAAAATGTAGAAAATCGTAATACGTTCCATGTTTCTTGTTACTCTAGATTTGTTCCCTGTTTCATGGTGATGGGTGGCAGTTATTATAGACACCGCTTGGCACATTTCTACCTCCGCTACTGATGGGTGGAAGTGAGATTTGGTGAGATACGGTAGCTCTATAACAAAAAAAAATAGTTACGAAATTTAACCATGGATCCTATATGTCTACAAACTGGCGATAGTGGTTTTACTAGTTTCAATTTAAAATAATTGAAACTGAAAACCAAACACTGCACTCCAAAATCGAAAGTGAAAAGTCTAATAGAAATCACAAAACCCAATCCTGTTTAGTATCAATTTTGGTTTGATTCGAAAACAGAGACAATTTGGAAACAAGGACAAATTGCAATCAAAGTGAAAGTTGAAAATGAAAACATGTTTAGTTGGCACAATTAATTTTTTGAGAAATTGAAAACTGAAAGTGAAAACTGAAATTGAAATTGTGTTTAAATGAAAATTATGAGAAGACTAATTTCATTACAAAATAGCCTAGATAACAACTACTTGTTACGTACTGTATGATTAATCACCGAGTCAATCAAATACTTGGATAATTATTCCATATTTAGTTTGCGACCATTTCTCGAATTTAAGATGAATTATTGATATATTATGTAATTTTGATTGTATCACGGTCTTGATTATGGTATCACAAAAAAAAAAAATCTAAACAAGTCAGAGGTTGCATTTGAATAGTGGGTTGTTTTAAGCTCCAGATTTTTTGCCTGTCAAAATCGGAAAACGAAAACAGGAATTAATTTTTGAAATAAACTTTTTTCCACTTTCAAAAATGATGATAGTTTTCAAAACTGGTTTCCAAATCAATAAAAGCAAAGTGATACTAAACATGATTTATTTTAATTTTTGAAATCGGAATAATTGAAAGTGAAATCAAAGTGGAAATAAAGTGATACGAAACGGCCTCGTAGTTATCCACTCCACTTCAAACCATATCTTCCGTTGCTTTAAGCCACCAATACAGCCAGTGGCGACTCTTCTCCCCCCAGGTCGAGATATCTCATTGCCATCGTCACTTTCTCGCGTTCCTGATATCTGGCTTCCTCTTCACATCGAAGATGTTCATCACGACAAAAAGTCTCTTTGGAAGCGACAACCAATCGTAAACCTTTGTTGATATGGACTATGGAGATGAGGAAGATGATCATGGAGTATGAAGAAAAGACCAAAAAGTATTCATGATAAAGAGAATATAAATGTGAATCTCATGGAGAAAGAAAAAGTAAGCAATTCTTTGTTTTCCTGCGAAGTAGACGTTATGGAATTGATACTTAACCCCATTTGAAATGACTAAAATATCCTTCATTTCACCTCCTTCCTCCAACCTTCATCGTCGACTAAGGATCTCTTCCTGCCGTTCTGACCAGTCCAACGAAGAAAACGTGGTCGTCGTTCATCGTTGCTCCTTCCGATTGCTCACCTCTTCATCGCTGCTCCCTCATCGCTTCTCAGTTAGCGATTTCCAGCGCTGCCATAATCCTCGAACAACGACGAAACAAACCCTAATTTGATTTAACTACAACTGTGAATCAATGAGTGTACAAGTTGAATCAGTGAAACATGGAACCCTAAACAAGAATCCTTAACCTAAAGTCCTAAACACATTGCAGGAAAACGTGGCCATCATCCCAATAACATAGGTATGAAAATTTGATAATGAGAGTTCTGAGAATTGACTGAACACCATTGATAGAAATAACAACATCAAGAAGAATGATGTTGGACACCCTAATTCGCAGCGTGAGAAGAATGCTATATATTGTCGCCCGACGGCGGTGAACGACCTAACTTCGAACAGGAAAGCGAAGAATTCATCTCCATCAGCTTAGCCTCAAGCTATATGCAACAACGTCAAGTTAAGAAAGGAGCAACCACTATACATGCAACTATGGAACACCAATGAAATTATAAGATAGATCATATACCATGTCAGCTATGTGCTTAAACTGTTGCTCTACCTGCAACGTTGCTCACATTCTAAATGTTACTCCAGCTTAGCATTATCTCCAAAAGTTTTGCCTCAACCTATATGTAACAACGTCAAGTTAAGAAAGGAGAAACCACTATACATGCAACTAGTAAAACACCAATAAAATATAGATAGATCATATACCATGTCAGCTATGTGCTTAAATGTTGCTCTCCTGCAACCGTTGCTCAACATTTAAATGTTCTCAGCTTAGCATTAATCTCCAAAAGTTTTGCCTCAACCTATATGTAACAACTCAAGTTAAGAAAGGAGAAACCATATACATGCAACTGTAAAACACCATAAAAGGATAGGATAGATCATATACCATGTCAGTATGTGCTTAAACTGTTGCTCTCATGCAACCACTTTTATATCAAATATTCCCCAGCTTAGCATTCATCTGCATCAACTTTGCCTCAACCTATATGCAACAATATCAAGTTAAGAAAGGAGCAACCACTATACATACAAGTATAGAACACCAATGAAATGATAGGATAGATCATATACCTTGTCATATATGCTTAAACCGTTGCTCTACATGCAACTGTTGCTCTACATCAAATGTTCCACAGCTTAGCATTCATCTCCATCAGCTTTGTTTCAACCTATATGCAACAACTTCAAGTTAAGAAAGGAGCAACCACTATACATGCAACTATTATGGAACACCAATGAATGGATAAGATAGGTCATATAATCTGTCAGCTATGTGCGTAAATTGTTGCTCTACATGCAACGATTGCTCTACATGAAACTGTTGCTCAAGCTTAGTATTCATCTCCATCAGCTTTGCCTTAACCTATATGCAACAACGTCAAGTTAAGAAAGAGCAACCACTATATATGCAACTATAGGAACACCAATGAAAAGATAAGGATAGATCATATAATCTGTCAGCTATGTGCTAAAATTGTTGCTCTACATGAAACGTTGCTCTACATTCAAATGTTGACTTCAAGCTTAGCATTCATCTCCATCATCTTTCTTCAACCTATATGTAACAACATCAAGTTAAGAATGAGAAGCAATCACTATATATGAAACTATGGAACACCAATGAAAAGATATTATAGATAATATACCATTTAGCTATGTGTTTAAACTGTTGCTCTACATGCAAACGTTGCTCTAATTCAAATGTTCCTCAGCTTAACATCATCTCCATCAGCTTGCCTCAACCTATATGCAACAACGTCAAGTTAGGAAAGGAGGAAACCACTATACATGCAAACTATGGAACCCAATGAAATATATTAGATAGATATATACCATTTCAGCTATGTGCTTTAAACTGTTGCTCTACGAGCAACCGTTGCTCTACATTCAAATGTTCTCCAGCTTAGCATGAATCTCCATCAGTTTGCCTCAACCTATATGCAACAACGTCAAGTTAAGAAAGGAGAAACCACTATACATGCAACTTGAAACACCAATAAATTGATAGGATAGATCATATACCATGTCAGCTATGTGCTTAAACTATTGCTCTACATGCAACCATTCTCTAATTCAAATTTATCTCCAGCTTAGCATTCATCTGCATCAATTTGCCTCAACCTATATGCAACAATCAAGTTAAGAAAGGAGCAAACCACTATACATGACAAGTATAGAACACCAATGAAAGGATAGGATAGATCATATACCATGTCATTATATGCTTAAACCGTTGCTCTACATGCAACATTGCTCTAATTCCAAATGTTCCCCAGCTTAGCATTCATCTCCATCACTTTGCTTCAACCTATATGCAACAACTTCAAGTTAAGAAAGGAGCAACCACTATACATCAACATATAGGAACACCAATGAATGGATAGGATAGGTCATATAATCTGTCACTATTGCTAAATGTTACTCTACATGCAACGATTGCTCTACATGAAACTGTTGCCACAGCTTAGATTCATCTCCATCAGCTTTGCCTTAACCTATATGCAACAACGTCAGTTAAGAAAGGGAAGCAACCACTATATATGCAACTATGGAACACCAATGAAGATAGATAGGTCATATACCATGTCAGCTATGTGCTAAAATTTGTACTACATGAACGTTGCTCTACATTCAAATGTTCTCAGCTTAGCATTCATCTCCATCAGCTTTCTTAACCTATATGCAACAACGTCAAGTTAAGAAGAAGGAACACTATATATGAAACTATGGAACACCAATGAAAAGATATGATAGATAATATCAATTTAGCTATGTGTTAAACTGTTGCTCTACATGCAAACCGTTGCTCTAAATTCAAATGTTCTCCAGCTTACATCATCTCCATCAGCTTTGCCTCAACCTATATGCAACGACGTCAAGTTAAGAAAGGAGGAACACTATAATGAAACTATGGAACCCAATAAAAATTATAAGATAGATCATATACATGTCAGCTATGGCTTAAACTGTTGCTCTACATGCAACGTTGCTTATTCTTTCCACGCTTACTTGAATCTCCATAGCTTTTGCCTCAACCTATATGCAACAACGTCAAGTTAAGAAAGGAGAAACCACTATACATGCAACTATGGAAACACCAATGAAAGATAGATAGATCATATACCATGTCAGCTATGTGCTTAAACTGTTGCTCTACAGCAACCGATTGGTCTACTATTCAAATTTCTCCAGCTTAGCATGCATCTCCATAACTTTGCCTCAACCTATATGCAACAATTCAAGTTAAGAAAGGAGCAACCATATACATGCAATGTATAAACACCAATGAAAAGATAGGATAGATCATATACCTGTCATATATTGCTTAAACTGTTGCTCTACATGCAACCTTGCTCTACATTCCAAATGTTCCCCAGCTTAGCATTCATCTCCATCAACTTTGTTTAACCTATATGCAACAACTTCAAGTTAAGAAAGGAGCAACCACTATACATGCAATATATAGGAACACCAATGAAATGGATAGGATAGATCATATATCTTGTCAGCTATGTGCATAAATGTTGCTCTTACATGCAACGATTGCTCTACATGCAAATGTTCCAAGCTTAGTATTCATCTCCATCAGCTTTGCTTTAACCTATATGCAACAACTTCAAGTTAAGAAAGAAGCAACCACTATACATGCAAATTATGGAACACCAATGAAAAGATAGGATATCTAATCTGTCAGCTATGTGCTAAAACTGTTGCTTACATGCAACGTTGCTCTACATTCAAATGTTACTCAAGCTTAGTATTCATCTCCATCAGCTTTCTTCAACCTATATGCAACAACGTCAAGTTAAGAAGGAGAACCACTATACATGAACTATGGAACACCAATGAAAATTATAGATAGATATACCATGTCAGCTATGTGTTAAAACTGTTGCTCTACATGCAACCGTTGCTCTAAATTCAAATGTTACTCAGCTTAACTTTCATCTCCATCAGCTTTGCTCAACCTATATGTAACAACGTCAAGTTAAGAAAGGAGAAACACTATTAATGCAACTATGGAAACCAATGAAATATATGATAGATATATACCATGTCAGCTATGTGCTTAAACTGTTGCTTACATGCAACTGTTGCTCTAATTCAAATGTTCTCCAGCTTAGCATTCATCTCCATCAAGTTTGCCTCAACCTATATGCAACAACGTCAAGTTAAGAAAGGAGAAACCACTATACATGCATACTGAAACCAATGAAAGATTATGATAGATCATATACCATGTCAGCTATGTGCTTAAAACTGTTGCTTACATGCAACCTTGCTCTACATTCAAATGTTCCTCCAGCTTAGCATTCATCTCATCAACTTTGCCTCAACCTATATGCAACAACATCAAGTTAAGAAAGGAGAACCACTATACATGACAAGTATAGAACACCAATGAAATGGATAGATAAATCATATATCTGTCAGCTATGTGCTTAAACTGTTGCTACATGCAACGATTGCTCTACATCAAATGTTCCTCCACTTAGCATTCATCTCCATCATCTTTGCTTCAACCTATATGCAACAACTCAAGTTAAGAAAGGAGCAACCACTATACATGCAACATATAGAACACCAATGAAATAGATAGGATAAATCATATATTGTCATAATTGTGCTTAAACACGTTGCTCTACATGCAAACTGTTGCTCTACATCAAATGTTCTCCAGCTTAGATTCATCTCCATCATCTTTGCTTCAACCTATATGCAACAACATCAAGTTAAGAAAGGAGCAACCACTATACATGCAACTATGGAACACCAATGAAAATATAAGATAGATCATATACCATGTCAGCTATGTGCTTAAACTGTTGCTCTACATGAAACCGTTGCTCTACATTCAAATGTTACTCCAGCTTAGCATTAATCTCCATAAGTTTTGCCTCAACCTATATGCAACAACGTCAAGTTAAGAAAGAAAAAACCACTATACATGCAACTATGGAACACCAATGAAATTATAAGATAGATCATATACCATGTCAGCTATGTGCTTAAACTGTTGCTCTACCAGCAACCGTTGCTCTACATTCAAATGTTACTCCAGCTTAGCATTAATCTCCATAAGTTTTGCCTCAACCTATATGCAACAACGTCAAGTTAAGAAAGGAGAAACCACTATACATGCAACTGTAAAACACCAATAAAAGGATAGGATAAATCATATACCATGTCAGCTATGTGCTTAAACTGTTGCTATACATGCAACCATTGCTCTATATTCAAATATTCCTCCAGCTTAGCATTCATCTGCATCAACTTTGCCTCAACCTATATGCAACAACATCAAGTTAAGAAAGGAGTAACCACTATACATACAAGTATAGAACACCAATGAAATGATAGGATAAATCATATATCTTGTCATATATATGCTTAAACCGTTGCTCTACATGCAACTGTTGCTCTACATCCAAATGTTCCTCCCGCTTAGCATTCATCTCCATCAGCTTTGTTTCAACCTATATGCAACAACTTTAAGTTAAGAAAGGAGCAACCACTACACCATGTCAGCAATGTGCATAAACTTTTGCTTTACGTGCAACCGTTGATTTACATTCAAATGTTGCTCCAACTTAGCATTAATCTCCATCAGTTTGGCCTCAACCTATATGCAACAACGTCAAGTTAAGAAATAAGCAACCACTATACACGTAACTATGAAACACCAATGAAACGATAGGATATAGCATATACCATGTCAGCTATGTGCTTAAACTGTTGCTCTACATAAAAAATGTTCCTCCAGCTTAGCATTCATCTCCATCAGCTTTCCATAACCTATATGCAACAACATCATGTTAAGGAAGGAGCAACCACTATATATGCAACTATATATTGAACACCAATAAAAGGAAGGATAGGTCATATACCCTGTCAGCTATGTGCATAAATTGTTTCTCTACATGCAACGATTACTCTACATGAAACTGTTGCTCCAACTTAGTATTAATCTCCACCAGCTTAGCCTCAACCTATATGCAACAAGATCAAGTTAAGAAAGGAGCAACCACTATACATGCAACTATGGAACACCAATGAAAGGATAGGGTAGATCATGTACCATGTCAGCTATGTGCATAAACTGTTGCTCTACATGCAACTGTTGCTCAACATGCAACTGTTGCTCGAGTTTAGCATTTATCTCCATCAGTTTCGCCTCAACCTATATGCAACAATGTCAAGTTAAGAAAGTAGCAACCACTATACATGCAACTATGGAACACCAATGAAAGGATATGATAGATCTTACACCATGTCAGCAATGTGCATAAACTGTTGCTTTACGTGCAACCGTTGCTTTACATTCAAATGTTGCTCCAGCTTAGCATTAATCTCCATCAGTTTGGTCTCAACCTATATGTAGCAACGTCAAGTTAAAAAAGGAGCAACCACTATACATGCAACTATGGAACACCAATGAAAGGATAGGGTAGATCATGTACCATGTCAGCTATGTGCATAAACGGTTGCTCTACATGTAACCGTTGCTCAACATGCAACTGTTGCTCTAGTTTAACATTTATCTACATCAGCTTAGCCTCAAATTATATGAAACAATGTCAAGTTAAGAAAGTAGCAATCACTATACATGAAACTATGGAACACCAATGAAAGGATAGGGTAGATCATGTACAATGTCCGCTATGTGCATAAACTGTTGCTCTACATGCAACCGATGCTCAACATGCAACTGTTGCTCTAGTTTAGCATTTATCTCCATCAGCTTAGCCTCAACCTATATGCAATAACGTCAAGTTAAGATAGTAGCAACCACTCTATATGCAACTACGAAACACCAATGAAATGATAGGTTAGATTATATATCATGTCAGCTATGTGTTTAAACTGTTGTTCTACATTCAACTGTTGCTCTACATGCAACCGTTGCTCTACCAGCAATCATTGCTCTATATTCAAATGTTCCTCCAGCTTAGCATTCATCTCTATCAGCTTTCCATAACCTATATGCAACAACATCATGTTAAGAAAGAAGCAACCACTATACATGCAACTATATATAGAACACCAATGAAAGGAAGGATAGGTCATATACCCTGCCAGCTATGTGCATAAATTGTTCTCTACATGCAACGATTACTCTACATGAAACTGTTGCTCCAACTTAGTATTAATCTCCACCAGCTTAGCCTCAACCTATATGCAACAAGATCAAGTTAAGAAAGGAGCAACCACTATACATGCAACTATGGAACACCAATGAAAGGATAGGGTAGATCATGTTACCATGTCAGCTATGTGCATAAACGGTTGCTCTACATGCAAACCGTTGCTCAACATGCAACTGTTGCTCTAGTTTAACATTTATCTCCATCAGCTTAGCCTCAACTTATATGAAACAATGTCAAGTTAAGAAAGTAGCAATCACTATACATGAAACTATGGAACACCAATGAAAGGATAGGGTAGATCATGTACAATGTCCGCTATGTGCATAAACTGTTGCTCTACATGCAACCGATGCTCAACATGCAAATGTTGCTCTAGTTTAGCATTTATCTCCATCAGCTTAGCCTCAACCTATATGCAATAACGTCAAGTTAAGATAGTAGCAACCACTCTATATGCAACTACGAAACACCAATGAAATGATAGGTTAGATTATATATCATGTCAGCTATGTGTTTAAACTGTTGTTCTACATTCAATGTTGCTCTACATGCAACCGTTGCTCTACCAGCAATCATTGCTCTATATTCAAATGTTCCTCCAGCTTAGCATTCATCTCTATCAGCTTTCCCATAACCTATATGCAACAACATCATGTTAAGAAAGAAGCAACCACTATACATGCAACTATATATAGAACACCAATGAAAGGAAGGATAGGTCATATACCCTACAGCTATGTGCATAAATTGTTTCTACATGCAACGATTACTCTACATGAAACTGTTGCTCCAACTTAGTATTAATCTCCACCAGCTTAGCCTCAACCTATATGCAACAAGATCAAGTTAAGAAAGGAGCAACCACTATACATGCAACTATGGAACACCAATGAAAGGATAGGTAGGATCATTACCATGTCAGCTATGTGCATAAACTGTTGCTCTACATGCAACGTTGCTCAACATTGCAATGTTGACTCAGTTAGCATTAATCTCCATCAGTTTGCCTCAACCTATATGCAACAATGTCAAGTTAAGAAAGTAAAAACCACTATACATGCAACTATGGAAAACCAATGAAAGGATATAGATAGATCTTACCCATGTCAGCATGTGCTTAAACTGTTGCTTTACGGCAACCGTTGCTTTACATTCAAATGTTCTCCAGCTTAGCATTAATCTCCATCAGTTTGGTCTCAACCTATATTGCAACGTCAAGTTAAAAAGGAGCAACCACTATACATGCAACATGGTAAACACCAATGAAAGGATAGGATAAATCATATACCATGTCAGCTATGTGCTTAAACTGTTGCTATACATGCAACCATTGCTCTATATTCAAATATTCCTCCAGCTTAGCATTCATCTGCATCAACTTGCCTCAACCTATATGCAACAACATCAAGTTAAGAAAGGAGTAACCACTATACATACAAGTATAGAACACCAATGAAATGATAGGATAAATCATATATCTTGTCATATATATGCTTAAACCGTTGCTCTACATGCAACTGTTGCTCTACATCCAATGTTCCTCCCGCTTAGCATTCATCTCCATCAGCTTTGTTTCAACCTATATGCAACAACTTTAAGTTAAGAAAGGAGCAACCACTACACCATGTCAGCAATGTGCATAAACTTTTGCTTTACGTGCAACCGTTGATTTACATTCAAATGTTGCTCCAACTTAGCATTAATCTCCATCAGTTTGGCCTCAACCTATATGCAACAACGTCAAGTTAAGAAATAAGCAACCACTATACACGTAACTATGAAAACCAATGAAACGATAGGATATAGCATATACCATGTCAGCTATGTGCTTAAACTGTTGCTCTACATAAAAAATGTTCCTCCAGCTTAGCATTCATCTCCATCAGCTTTCCATAACCTATATGCAACAACATCATGTTAAGGAAGGAGCAACCACTATATATGCAACTATATATTGAACACCAATAAAAGGAAGGATAGGTCATATACCCTGTCAGCTATGTGCATAAATTGTTTCTCTACATGCAACGATTACTCTACATGAAACTGTTGCTCCAACTTAGTATTAATCTCCACCAGCTTAGCCTCAACCTATATGCAACAAGATCAAGTTAAGAAAGGAGCAACCACTATACATGCAACTATGGAACACCAATGAAAGGATAGGGTAGATCATGTACCATGTCAGCTATGTGCTAAATGTTGCTCACATGCAACTTTTGCTCAACAGCAACTGTTGCTCGAGTTAGCATTTATCTCCATCAGTTTCGCCTCAACCTATATGCAACAATGTCAAGTTAAGAAAGTAGCAACCCTATACATGCAACTATGGAACACCAATGAAAGATATGATAGATCTTACACCATGTCGCAATTGCATAAAGTTGTTTACGTGCAACCTGCTTTACATTCAAATTTGCTCAGCTTAGCATTAATCTCCTCATTTGGTCTCAACCTATATGTAGCAACGTCAAGTTAAAAAGAGCAACACTATACAGCAACTATGGAACACCAATGAAAGGATAGGTAGATCATGTACCATGTCAGCTATGTGCATAAACGGTTGCTCTACATGTAACCGTGCCACATGCAACTGTTGCTCTAGTTAACATTATCTACATAGCTTAGCCTAATTATATGAAAAATGTCATTAAGAAAGTACAATCACTATACATGAAACTATGGAACACCAATGAAAGGATAGGAGATCATGTACAATGTCCGCTATTGCATAAACTGTTGCTCTACATGCAACCGATGCTCAACATGCAACTGTTGCTTAGTTTAGCATTTATCTCCATCAGCGTAGCCTCAACCTATATGCAATAACGTCAAGTTAAGATAGTAGCAACCACTCTATATGCAACTACAAACACCAATGAATGATAGGTTAGATTATATATCATGTCAGCTATGTGTTTAACTGTTGTTCTACATTCAACTGTTGCTCTACATGCAACCGTTTGCTCTACCAGCAATCATTGCTCTATATTCAAATGTTCCTCCAGCTTAGCTTCATCTCTATCAGCTTTCCAAAACCCTATATGCAACAACATCATGTTAAGAAAGAAGCAACCACTATACATGCAACTATATATAGAACACCAATGAAAGGAAGATAGGTCATATACCCTGCCAGCTATGTGCATAAATTGTTTCTCTACATGCAACGATTACTCTACAGAAACTGTTGCTCCAACTTAGTATTAATCTCCACCAGCTAGCCTCAACTATATGCAACAAGATCAAGTTAAGAAAGGAGCAACCACTATACATGCAACTATGGACACCAAGAAAGGATAGGTAGATCATGTACATGTCAGCTATGTGCATAAACGGTTGCTCTACATGCAACCGTTGCTCAACATGCAACTGTTGCTCTAGTTTAACATTTATCTCCATCAGCTTAGCCTCAACTTATATGAAACAATGTCAAGTTAAGAAAGTAGCAATCACTATACATGAAACTATGGAACACCAATGAAAGGATAGGGTAGATCATGTACAATGTCCGCTATGTGCATAAACTGTTGCTCTACATGCAACCGATGCTCAACATGCAACTGTTGCTCTAGTTTAGCATTTATCTCATCAGCTTAGCCTCAACCTATATGCAATAACGTCAAGTTAAGATAGTAGCAACCACTCTATATGCAACTACGAAACACCAATGAAATGATAGGTTAGATTATATATCATGTCAGCTATGTGTTTAAACTGTGTTCTACATTCAACTGTTGCTCTACATGCAACCGTTGCTCTACCAGCAATCATGCTCTATATTCAAATGTTCCTCCAGCTTAGCATTCATCTCTATCAGCTTTCCCATAACCTATATGCAACAACATCATGTTAAGAAGAAGCAACACTATACATGCAACTATATATAGAACACAATGAAAGGAGGATAGGTCATATACCCTACCAGCTATGTGCATAAATTGTTTCTCTACATGCAACGATTACTCTACATGAAACTGTTGCTCCAACTTAGTATTAATCTCCACCAGCTTAGCCTCAACCTATATGCAACAAGATCAAGTTAAGAAAGGAGCAACCACTATACATGCAACTATGGAACACCAATGAAAGGATAGGGTAGATCATGTACCATGTCAGCTATGTGCATAAACTGTTGCTCTACATGCAACTGTTGCTCAACATGCAACTGTTGCTTGAGTTTAGCATTTATCTCCATCAGCTTCGCCTCAACCTATATGCAACAATGTCAGTTAAGAAAGTAGCAATCACTATACATGAAACTATGGAAAACCAATGAAAGGATATGATAGATCTTACACCATGTCAGCAATGTGCATAAACTGTTGCTTTACGTGCAACCGTTGCTTTACATTCAAATGTTGCTCCAACTTAGCATTAATCTCCATCAGTTTGGTCTCAACCTATATGTAGCAATGTCAAGTTAAAAAAGGAGCAACCACTATACATGCAACTATGGAACACCAATGAAAGGATAGGGTAGATCATGTACCATGTCAGCTATGTGCATAAACGGTTGCTCTACATGCAACCGTTGCTCAACATGCAATTGTTACTCTAGTTTAACATTTATCTCCATCAGCTTAGTCTCAACTTATATGAAACAATGTCAAGTTAAGAAAGTAGCAATCACTATACATGCAACTATGGAACACCAATGAAAGGATAGGGTAGATCATGTACAATGTCCGCTATGTGCATAAACTGTTGCTCTACATGCAACCGATGCTCAACATGCAACTGTTGCTCTAGTTTAGCATTTATCTCCATCAGCTTAGCCTCAACCTATATGCAATAACGTCAAGTTAAGATAGTAGCAACCACTCTATATGCAACTACGAAAAACCAATGAAATGATATGTTAGATTATATATCATGTCAGCTATGTGTTTAAACTGTTGTTCTACATTCAACTGTTGCTCTACATGCAACCGTTGCTCTACCAGCAATCATTGCTCTATATTCAAATGTTCCTCCAGCTTAGCATTCATCACTATCAGCTTTTCCTCAACCTAAATGCAACAACGTCAACTTAAGAAAGGAGCAACCACTGTACATTTAACTATGGAACACCAATGAAAGGATATGATAGATTATACACCATGTCAGCAATGTGCATAAACTGTTGCTTTACATGCAACCGTTGCTTTACATTCAAATGTTGCTACAGTTTAGCATTAATATCCATCAGTTTGGCCTCAACATATATGCAGCAACGTCAAGTTAAGAAAGAATCAACCACTATACATGCAACTATGGAACACCAATGAAAGGATATGATATATCATATACCATGTTAGATATGTGTTTAAACTGTTGTTCTACATTGAAATGTTCCTCCAGTTTAGCGTTCATCTCCATAAGCTTTACCTCAACCTATATGCAATAACGTCAAGTTAAGAAAAGAGAAACTACTATATATACAACTATGGAACACCAATGAAAGGGTAGGATTGATCATATTCCCTGTAAGCTATGTGCATAAATTGTTGCCCTACATGCAATCGTTACTCCAGCTTATCATTCATCTCCATATGTTTTGCCTCAACTTACATGCAACAACGTCAAGTTAAGAAATGAGAAACCACTATACACGCAACTATGGAACACCAATGAAACGATAGGATATAGCATATACCATGTCAGCTATGTGCTTAAACTGTTGCTCTACATAAAAAATGTTCCTCCAGCTTAGCATTCATCTCCATCAGCTTTTCCATAACCTATATGCAACAACATCATGTTAAGAAAGGAGCAACCACTATACATGCAACTATATATAGAACACCAATGAAAGGAAGGATAGGTCATATACCGTGTCAGCTATGTGCATAAATTGTTTCTCTACATGCAACGATTGCTCTATATGAAACTGTTGCTCCAACTTAGTATTAATCTCCACCAGCTTAGCCTCAACCTATATGCAACAAGATCAAGTTAAGAAAGGAGCACCCACTATACATGCAACTATGAAACACCAATGAAAGGATAGGGTAGATCATGTACCATGTCAGCGATGAGCATAAACTGTTGCTCTACATGCAATCGTTGCTCAACATGCAACTGTTGCTCCAGTTTATCTTTCATCTCCATTAGCTTAGCCTCAACCTATATGCAACAATGTCAAGTTAAGAAAGTAGCAACCACTATATATGCAACTACGAAACACCAATGAAATAATAGGTTAGATTATATATCATGTCAGCTATGTGCTTAAATTGTTGTTCTATATTCAACTGTTGCTCTACATGCAACCGTTGCTCTACCAGTAATCATTGCTCTACATTCAAAAGTTCCTCCAGCTTAACATTTATCTCTATCAGCTTTTCTTCAACCTAAATGCAACAACGTCAAGTTAAGAAAGGAGCAACCACTATACATGCAAGTATAGAACACCAATGAAAGGATATGATAGATCATACATCATGTCAGCAATATGCATAAATTGTTGCTTTACGTGCAACTGTTGCTTTACGTGCAACTGTTGCTTTACATTCAAATGTTTCTCCATCTTAGCATTAATCTCCATCAGTTTGGCCTCAACCTATATGCAGAAACATCAAGTTAAAAAGAAGCAACCACTATACATGCAACTATGGAACACCAATGAAAGGATAGGGTAGATCATGTACAATGTCCGCTATATGCATAAACTATTGCTCTACATACAACCGTTGCTCAACATGCAACTGTTGCTCTAGTTTAGCATTTATCTCCATTAGCTTAGCCTCGACCTATATGCAACAATGTTAAGTTGAGAAAATAGCAACTACTATATATGCAACTATGAAACACCAATGAAATGATAGGTTAGATTATATATCATGTCAGCTATGTGTTTAAACTGTTGTTCTACATTCAACTGTTGCTCTACATGCAACAATTGCTCTACCAGCAATCATTGCTTTATATTCAAATGTTCCTCCAGCTTAGCATGCATCTTTATTAGCTTTGCCTCAACCTAAATGCAACAACGTTAAGGTAAGAAAGGAGCAACCACTATACATGAAACTATGGAACACTAATGAAAGGATATGATAGATCATACACCATGTCAGCAATGTGTATAAACTGTTGCTTTACATGCAACCATTGCTTTACATTCAAATGTTGCTCCAGCTTAGCATTAATCTCCATCAGTTTGGCCTCAACCTATATGCAACAACGTCAAGTTAAGAAAGGAGCAACCACTATACATGCAACTTTGGAACACCAATGAAACGATATGATATATCATATACCATGTCAGATATGTGTTTTAAACTGTTGCTCTACATTGAAATGTTCATCCAGCTTAGCGTTCATCTCCATAAGCTTTACCTCAACCTATATGCAATAATGTCAAGTTAAGAAAAGAGAAACCACTATATATGCAACTACGGAACACCAATGAAAGGGTAGGATTGATCATATACCCTGTAAGCTATGTGCATAAATTGTTGCCCTACATGCAACGGTTGCTCCAGCTTAGCATTCATCTCCATAAGCTTTGCCTCAACTTACATGCAACAATGTCAAATTAAGAAATGAGCAACCACTATACACGCAACTATTGAACAGCAATGAAACGATATGATATATCATATACCATGTCAGCTATGTGCTTAAACTGTTACTCCACATGCAACCGTTGCTCGACATAAAAATGTTCCTCCAACTTAGCATTCATCTCCATCAGCTTTGCCTCAACCTATATGCAACAACGTCAAGTTAAGAAAGGAGCAACCACTATACATTTAACTATAGAACACCAATGAAAGGATAGGATAGATCATATACCATGTCAGATATGTGAATAAATTGTTGCTCTACATGCAACGGTTGCTCTACATGCAACAGTTGCTCTACATTCAACTGTTTCTCTACATTCAACTGTTGCTCCAGCTTAGTATTCATCTCCATCAGTTTAGCCTCAACCTACATAAAACAACGTCAAGTTAAGAAAGGAGCAACCAGTATACATGCAAGTATAGAACACCAATGAAAGGATAAGATATATCATATACCATGTCAGATATGTGCTTAAACTGTTGCTTACTTGAAACTGTTCCTCTACATTCAAATGTTCCTCCAGCTTAGCATTCATCTCCATCAGCTTTTCTTCAACCTACATGCAACAACGTCAAGTTAAGAAAGGAGCAACCACTATACCTGCAACTATGGAACACCAAAGAAAGGGTAGGATATATCATATACCATGTTAGATATGTGCTTAAACTGTTGCTCTACATGAAACCGTTGCTCTATATTTAAATGTTCCTCCAGCTTAGCGTTCATCTCCATAAACTTTGCCTCATCTATATGCAATAACGTCAAGTTATAAAAGGAGAAACCACTATATATGCAACTATGGAACACCAATAAACGGGTCGGATTGATCATATATCCAGTAAGCTATATGCATAAATTTTTGCCCTACATGCAACGGTTGCTCGACATACAACCGTTGCTCCCGCTTAATATTGATATCTATCAGCTTAGTCTCAACCTATATGTAACAACGTTACGTTAAGAAAAGAGCAACCACTATACATGGAACTATGGAACACCAATGCAAGTATAAGATAGATCATATACCATTTTAGCTATGTGCATTAACTATTGTTGTACATGCAACCGTTGCTCTACATGCAACTGTTGCTCCAGCTTAGTCTTCATCTCCATCTGCTTAGTCTCAACCTATATGCAACAACGTAAGGTTAAGAAAGGAGCAACCACTATACATACAACTATGGAATACCAATGAAGGATATGATAGATTATATACCATGCCAGTTATGTGCTTAAACAGTTGCTCTACATGCAACTGTTGCTCCAGCTTAGCATTCATCTCTATTAGCTTAGCCTCAACCTATATGCAACAACGTCAAGTTAAGAAAGTAGCAACCACTATATGTGGAACTATGGAACACCAATGAAAAGATAAGATAGATCATATACCATGTTAGCTACGTGCATTAACTATTGTTGTACATGCAACCGTTGCTCTACATTCAAATGTTGCTCCAGCTTAGCATTAATCTCCATCAGTTTTGCATCAACCTATATCCAACAAAGTCAAGTTAAGAAAGGAGCAACCACTATACATGCAACTATGGAACACCAATTAAGTAATAGGATAGATCATATACCATGTCAGCTATGTGCTTAAACTGTTGCTTTACATGCTATCGCTACTCTAAATGCAATTGTTGCTCTACATACAAATGTTCCTCCAGCTTAGCATTAATCTCCATCAGCTTTGTCTCAACTTACATGCAAGAACGTCAAGTTAAGAAAGGAGTAACCACTATACATGCAACTACGGAACATCAATTAAAGGATAGGATAGATCATATACCATGTCATATATATGCTTAAATTGTTGCTCTACATGTAACTGCTGCTCCACATTCAAATGTTCCTCCAGCTTAGCATTTATCTCCATAAGCTTTGCCTTAACCTATATGCAATAACGTGAAGTTAAGAAATGAGAAACCACTATACATGCAACTATGGAACACCAATGAAAGGGTAGGATTGATCATATACCCTGTAAGCTATGTGCATAAATTGTTGTTGTACATTCAAATATTCCTCCAGCTTAGTTTGCATCTCCATCAGTTTTGCCTCAACCTACATGCAAAAACGTCAAGTTAAGAAAGGAGCAACCACTATACATGCAACTATGGAACACCAATGTATGGATAGGATAGATCATATACCATGTCAGCTATGTGTTTAAACTATTGCTCCAACTTAGCATTCATCTCTATCAGCTTAGGCTCAACCTATATGCAACAATGTCAAGTTAAGAAAGAAGCAACTACGAAACACCAATGAAAGGATATGATAGATTATATACCATGTCAGCTATGTGCATAAACTGTTGGTCTACATGCAACCGTAACTCTACATGCTACCATTGCTCCAACTTAGTATTCATATCCATCAGCTTAGCCTCAACCTATATGCAACAGCTTCAAGTTAAGAAAGGAGCAACCACTATACATGTGATGAACGTTGTATGACAGGTTTATCAAATAACTACAAAGCTGGAAGCTAAGTAGATCGTATTCCACGGGTCTTCTAATAATTGTCTACTCAAATGCAAAGGCAGATTACTCAGGTTTAACAAGTTGTGCGTGGTGTGAGTTCCACGACTTCTGTTCTAGAAAATGCAAGCAAATTTAAAACTAAATTGAAAGACAGATTGAGAGATTGGTTGACTTAACAATGACGACAGACAAGCTTAGACTTCGAACCCCTTAGTTCACCTGAGCATTGGGAATCAACAGATCAGCAAATTTCAATTCTCGTTCAATCAGTTCTAAGACACCACCATAACTCCTGGCGAACATTCGCTCTATCCGATCTAGCTACCAAGATTAATTAGCTCTACGAGTTTAGTTACTCATGTTCATAATGACAGAATCAAAGGCAGAAACAGAGTTCATCATGAAAAGGAAGAACATATAGAAACTGTAAAACCTGATTAAGACGACTCTAGCAAAGCTTCGCTCTCCGGTAATCTTCAATCCTAGCTCCGAGCTGAAGGGATGGCGTCATGATCTCTTCATGGCTCTTCGAACTCTCAAACTCTGCTCTCTCAAACTCTTTAGGTCTGGAACTCGTGAAAGTTCGATTATGAAAAGTATATAATTTGGGCCACAGGTTAAGTATTTATACTTAACCCTAAATTCGCCGAATTTGTTAAGGATTGTTCGGCGAAAACTTAAGGAGTGTTCGCCGAAAATTTTAGTGTAAATCGCTAGTTTCCGTCGACTGATCTCCTGTGAGTTTATTGTTTAGAGTTTTCGGCAAGAACTTTGACTTCTCGCCGAAAACTTCTTCTTGTGAGCTCTACCGATTTCTTTTGAACTTTTCACAGAAAACCTGAGGATTTTTCACGAAAACTCTGGTGTAAAACGGGGTAGGATTTCTGTTGACTTGATTGACTTCTTGGACTGGTTCCGGTGCGTTTCCTCGAGGTTCCAATGCTTTAGACACGTCCTTGGCTACTTTATTTGACGGCATAAACCTGTGCTATCATGAAAAGACTAGAAAACCATCAAATATACCCGAAATGGGCCAAAGTAACACAAATGGCACGAGATAGAGCAGTTGAGTGAATATTCACTATTCTACCCTAAAAACCATGTCTTAAGCCAAGAAATGTCGCTAAAATGAGGCTGATAATCACGTCAAATCGAGTGTCATCAAAATACCCCACACTTAAGCTTTTGCTTGTCCTCAAGCAAACTGAATAGAAAATGCTCATGTTCACAAATGATAAGATCGATTAAATTGAAGTTCATATTTTCACAATGAATTATTAGACAGGTAATCCCTAGAATAAGAAACCTACATGCATACTGATCAACTAAACAACCTGGTCTCACTAAAAACTGCACACGACAAGAAGTAGTAATCAATCATGCACGAATTTGACCTGACCGACGAGACTCTTCACACGGGAAAAATTTAGTATAAGGGGAACTCTCATTCTCTGTGTTTAAGGACGTGTTTCTGCTCTCAATCATTTTCTGTTACTGAATTCTTTCATAAGTTTGCAATTCGACCACATCTCCACCACTGTGACAACATGAGGAACTAGTCAAGAAGGACTTCCCTGCTTGGGACTGTAACGAATTCTATACTACAAGGGTTAAGATGAGATGGGTGAAGGGAATGTATGATGATGGCTTTGGTGCGGTCTAGCTTTCGACTAACTTCCCTCGAATATAGCCTATGGCTTCTTACCGTCTAACCAGACACGGGTGGAATAGTGTACGCTCATCCTATGATACCCTCAAGCAACCTAGCACTTCATTTTCTTTACACACATTTTTTTCTGAATTTTCTTTTGACTTCGTTCTTCCATATGTAGGGAGAAGAACGTTTATTGAACTCAACTATACACTTGAAAACTTTTCTTAACTCTTTTTTTTCTATATTTTTTTCGAATTTTTCTTCTTTTCTTCTTTTTTTCTTTTTTTTTCTTTTGTGCTGATTCTTTCTTTTAGTTGCTAGAGGGGTTTACACGTCTGGACATAATAGCTAAGACCACCTGTTTAATGGCTATAGGCAAGTTACCACAAACCGAATTCCGATAGGCTAATCTAGAACTACAACCACATGGGATCAATGGGGAATGAAAGAATGGGGATTGGTTGTAATGTATATCGAACCGAAAGAACAGGCCAAACTCAAGGGTTTAAACCTAATGGATTTATCGTTAGGTAGGCTATCTGGCTTAGTAGCTGAATCTAGGTGCCCCTATCATTCTAGAACTCGTGTCATCGTGTGGTCTCGAATAGGTCTCATGCAAATTCTAACTCATTCAAGCAAACAGAAAACCACTCAAAAAGAATTGAAATTGCAAGTTACGTGCAATGGGTCAAAAGCTCACATTTGGTTTGCTAGTCGGATTTGGTCATTTTCATGCAATCAAGGCGACAAACTACAAGTGTGATTTTAAAAATCTGTTCTGACCAGGCAATTCAGCATCAAAGTATACACGTTGGTTCTCAGGTTCTAGGTTAAACAGTCTAAGCATCATTATGACAGTTTGAACAACAACTTAACATAAAAAATCAAGAACCGAGCAATTCTAATGCTAGAGAGACTAGAAAGGGACCACGGAACACACAAAAACACAATCAAGGGCAATCAAGTTCATGCAAGGTTCTCTAGCATCCTACCCCACACTTAAATCGTTTTGTGTCCTCACAGGACTAAAACTAGAGTTGAGAGTGAAATAGAAGAACTTGGACTGAGATGATTGGTGTAGGGGATGAACTCGGGTCTTCGGAGCGGAGGGAATCTACCAAAGCGAAGGAAAAAGTGGTAGACCCTAAGCAAATGGAATCTCCCAAACTACCTACAAAACAAAAACAAATGAAAGATAAAAAGGAAACCGGGACAAGTGTCTCAGATCCACATAGAAAAAATTTGGATCAAAATCCGAAAAGAAGAAATAAAAAGAAGGGACAAGGAAGAGGATACAACCCGATCACTGCTGGTCAGGTGCATCGGGAGGTGGAATGTGGAGGACGTCGTTGACCTGCCGCTGCCATGCCAGTTGCGCCTCGTTCCTCTCATCATCGCGGCACATGTGCTGCTGCATAATAACCCATCTGGCATCCTGGGTGGCGGTGTCTGTGACTCGCCACTCCTGGAGTCGCTCGTACAGCTCTCCAAGATCAGCTGGATGCGGTCGGTGCTGAGGATGAGGTGCCTGGAATGGATCCTGGAGGGGCGACTGCTGCTGATATGCATACCCTGCCGGCTGCTGTGGCGAGGGTATATGATCGTCGAACACCAGCTCCGGCTGAGGAAGCTGCTCCTCAAAATCGCCTTCTTCCTCTAACTCGTCCTCGTGTTGGAGAGGAGGAGTTGCCGCCACCTGTGGACCAAGGTCCAACTGGAGGGCGTACTCGATCGCTAAATCACCACCTACGGTGTGTACTATGCGTCATGGGACGTCCGGGCCATATGACTGGCTTTGACCGAGGGAGATGATGAGTCGGCCTACAAAGTTGCCGCCAAGGAGTGAGCGAGGTGGCCTCGGCTTCTGGGTCTTCTGGTGGAAGATGCGTGCAAGCACCCATCCTAGATGAAGAGGATAAGCCTCCCAGATGGCACATAGAAGAAGAAGCTCCTCTCTGCTGATGTAGAGGCGGTCCTTCTCTAGAGCAAAGAGCAGTGACCTACGCCAAACCATATGAATAAAACGATAGAGAGGGTGAGAGAGTGACTGATGTGAACTGTTGAAACCGTGGGCAGACGACCCTTAAACACCGCAAGTTGAGACCGTGCAATGAGGTAGAACCGTCGGGAACCGGGGGCGGATGAGGACTTTGACCTGTCAGCTATATAACAGCTGGGAACCAGAAGTATCAAGTCGTAGCCGCCACGCCAAGAGATGGATGCTCTTGATGATAAGTCGAGCCTTCAGTATCGCAACATGCAGATACAATAAGGGTTTCAAGAACAAAGTTCTATCAAAAGGGGGTTTATTTCGTAAAAGTCTTGAGTACAATGGGTGGCCCGTGGCCTCTATATATAGGTGAGGGAACAAGCTCTCCTCCCTAAACACTACTTCCTAAATAAGAATAAAATAAAGAGTCCTATTCCTAAAAAGAATCCTAAAACCCTTAAACAATCCTACTAAAAAGGAAAAACAATTAAATAGTCTTTAAAACCGAGAATCCAACTCAAAATAGGAATAAAACTCCTAAAACCCTAAACCGACGGTTTTAGGGTTTCCTAGTCCGGGCGGGACTAGGACTCGGCAGTCCGCCGGTCTCGGGTCGGGCCTTTGCTCGGCTCTGAGCTTCTTCTTCTTCTTCAAACGGTGGGCCTTCATCGGGCCTTGGGGCCTGATGCTCAGGGCTGGTCCAGGGGCTAGGCCCTTGCCAAAAGGTTTGGGCCACGCGGTGGCTAACCCCATAAAATACTCCCGATCGGCCCGGCTCTCGGTCTAGGGCTCGGGGCGGGGCCGGTTTGGGAACTTCTTCATTTCTGCTCGGGGCTTCATCTCCTAGCTTCGGGCATCTCCTTAGGTAGCTCCAAATGTGGCTCTCTTAGGGTTGGACCAGAAGTAGTGCCTTAGAGCCAGAAGCTCCTATTCTCTTCAGGACTCGGCGCCGGGTCTATCTAGCCATCCCTTCTAGGCCAGGTACTCTTGTGCCCTCATGTTCCTGTACTCCAGGAATGCCTCCAGAGAGTCTCTGGAGTGTGCTTCATCTTCGGGGCCCTTAGAGATTAGGCCAGGATCCGGCTGGGGCTTATCCTCAACCCTAGGGTTTCTACACTCGGCCAGCAGCATGGCCTGGAGTGGCATTTCTTCCTTCTGAGCTTTCCTACCTGCAGGGGGAGGTCTTAGCCTATATTTCATCTCGTACCTTGGCTTGAGGGCTTGTAAGTGGTCGGCCCTTGGTTCTACACGCTTCTTGTACGGCCCTAAGGTTCTGCCTCGGACAGATGACCCTGGTGGGGTGTAGGTGTACCGACGGGTACTAGAGCAGCTGGGTCGGGTCATATCATCCCCCTCTTCTTGCCTTGGATTTGTCCCCAAATCCATCTCGGGGTCTCTTCTAGCACTCATCACCCTCTTCCAAACTTCAGCAATTTTGTTGGCCACGGTAGGGGAAGTGATGCACTCAAATATTGGTGTATTCAGTCCCTCATTAGACGACATTTTTCATACTCTACTTAACTGTTTTGCATGATTTTGCATGATTTTCGTACCCTTCGTTTCATTGGATTGTTTATGTCGTTTTGCATGTTTTTGATGCATTTCAGGATATATATGATGTTGGAGATCAAGATGGAGTGGATTTACCACCAATGCATTGGAATTATTTAAGGTTGAATGAGAATAAAAACAATTACACTCATCACGTCATTTTGAGGAGGGATAATCTCATCAGCTCATTTCATTCATCATCATCAAATAAATAGGCCTTTTCTTTCATTATTTCGTCCATGGCAATTAAGTGGGCTAAGATGAGTTTGGGTCATTGTCATTAGTTTGGTGAAGAGGCAACAGTGGGGAATTGATTGCGGTAAGAAATTGGGGGAAATAAAGGAAGAGAAAAAGAGAGAGAGTTGGGCAGCGGGGAGAGTACGAAAGAAAGAAAAAAGCAGAGTTGGCCTTTGGCCATAAGGAAGCGAGGAAAAAAAGAGAGAAGTCAGAAGGCGATTGGCAGCAGGAGAAAGAGATAGAGCAGCTTGTTAATAGCGATGGAATCAAGGCCAACCTTGATGAATCGGCGGTTTGCAGCGTTTTTTTCTGATTTCTCTCATGAGTAGCTAGGTTTTCTTTCTTGCTTGGGTTTTGTTGAATTCTTTGAGATTATGAGTTGATACGTTGAATTGGATTGTGGATTAATGATGATTGATGATCAATTTTATTATCTTGTCGCCCCGTTCTTAGACTTCCCTGTAATTCGAGGTTTTCTGCAGTTCTCCTGTTTTGGGTTTTCTGTTCAGTTTGCTATTGGATTGTTGGTTGAATGCGAGTTAGGGTGTGTTGCAGGTGGTTCTTGGTTATAGAGTCGACCGACCCAACCTTTAGAACGTGAAACTGATTGTCATCCATGTCCTGCCAGTTCTGTAGCTGCATTTTCTCTTAGTTTCTTAGCAGGATACAAACCCAAGCAAGACCTCTCCCCAACCGTTGATCCTACTTGTTAGTTTGTGTTTTAGTTATTAGTTAGTTTTTACATTTTTCTAATTTAATTAAAAACTCCGATCAAAACGATTTCGCTGACTAGCAGAACTAAACTGAGTAAGGTAGCTCAAGTAGACCCGTGGGAATACGACTCTGAGAACTCTCAGGTTTATTTGGTGTTTGGGGCCTAAAAACCTCATCATCAGGAAGACTCAGCTTCTTCTTTAGACCTATGAGTGTCACTTGAATCAGCAACGCACCAAGGCTCGGGTCCTGATGCGCGAGATTTAACTCACAACAATCAAGGTCGTATTCCACGAGGGCTCTCTCAAAAGCTAATACTCACACGGTTCATGGACGGTCTATTCATTTAAAATAAGTTTTGGTTTGAAATAAGAACAATTGAAAACATAAAAGAAACTAAACAAACAAGCAAATCAAAAGGGTGCAAATCAAAGGTAAAGGAGGTTAACTTGGAAAGATAGGTTCATCATGCTCAAGAGGTATAAATGCACAAACAAGCCAAACATGATCGAGGATGCAATCGAATGACCACGCAAATCCCTTCTATAGACTCAATGCACTCTCGTCGCACTAAATCCCTATCCTAGAACCACTCAACCTAGGCTCTCGCTCTCAAGCTAAGTGATTAAGGATGCATTAAAGGTGTTTGATGAAATGCCAAGCTACAAAACCCTCTCCTATGACTCTATGACCACTAGGCTAGACACCACACTCTCATGTCAATGTCCTAACACTAAGAGAATCATCAAAAGACTAATCAAAGTTCAATTGAATGAAAAACCTAATGCACACCAAGTGTTCGATAAAATGCACAAGTGAGAAATCATGCAACTATGGTTGAATTGAGATGATCTAATCTCTAAGAACACACTCTCTTCAATCCCTAGACCTACAATCCATGTAATCTAAGCACTCTCATGCATTACATCACAAATAATAGACCAATCAAGCCATAGCCATCAATGGAATTAACAACAAGTCATAGAGACCATCTTCTTACAATCCAAGAACAATCATAACATGTTTGTACAATTCACCTCTATCCTAGCACAACCATCTATCAATCCAAGAAAACCTAGGAAATCAGCCACACATGGCCAAGGAAATGAAGGAAAGAGAAAGAAAGATGATCACCAAGAACACCATGGCAATCCTCCTCTTGCAAGCTCCTCTTCCAAGGTTGTGGACTTCAATCCAAGCTCCTCTACTTTGATTTGCACCTTGCTCTAGGGTTGTGAAGGATTGGTTGATGAGGAGAAAGTGTTGGAGGAGTGAGAGGAAGGGTTTTGTCGAAGGGTGTATTCTGAAAAATAATGAATTGTTCCCCCAAGTTGAACGCGACTCCTCTTTATATACTCGGCCGATTTTGCTTCATATTTTCGGTGAAAACTTCATAAGGTTTTCGCCAAAAATTCCTTCATAAATCACCGATCCAGCCTTGCATTCCTTCTCATGTTTTCGGCGAAAATACTGGAAAGTTTTCGCCGAAAATCTCTTTGAAGATCAAGCCTCCGCCGACTGCTTAGAATTTTCGGTCCGAGAACTCTAGGTTCTCGCCGAAAATTCCTTCAGCTGAAAGTGCATTTTCTCCAATCTTGCATCGGCCGTATCTCCCCCGTCCTAGCTCCGATCGACCTCCCGTTTGATCCCACGTGCTCCTTGTCACCAGTACTACGACGCCAAGACCTGAAAATGCCAAGGAAACAACTCCAATAGACACGGAATTGGCCTCAAAGTAGCAACCGGACAACAAATGGACACTTAGCACAAAACTTCACTAAAAGCATATTAAGCATGGCATATAAGGATCAAACAAGGGCATTTCATAGGCTAATCGAAGGCTTAAAATGCACCAAATAAAGTCACATCAAATTCCCCTACGACTAAGCTTTGCTTGTCCTCAAGCAAATAAACTAGAAAACATCCAAGCTCACAAATGACAAGATCGGTCCATTGAGATTCAAGCAATAACAATTCGGCTTAAACTGTTCCACGAACAAACTAAACCTACACATGCAAGAACGTCAACCAAACAAGTCTAGACCTCACTATTTTCTGCACACTTCAAGTAGTGGTTGACCGGGATACAGAAAAACCGACCACGACAGCACCAACTCTAATCAAAAGGACTTGAACTCGGGAAATGGATTGAAAGTGGTGAGTGATCATGACGTGGCTATCGACTCGACTTCATCCGCTTCTAGATCCGCTCTTTACAAACTCGGGCATAGGATCAAGGGCTACATTTGAGAACTCTTCTTTTTCTTTCTTTTCTTTTCCATTTTTTTCTTTTTCTTCTTTCTTTTTTTTTTCTTACTGCATACTAGTGCTCGATCCAACACTTCACTTAGGTGTTGAACCTGCCTAGCTCACAGCTTTTGCCTTTGCTAGTGCTCAACCCGACACTTCACTTAGGTGCCGAGCTTGCCTAGCTTTAGCTTTTCTTTTCTTTTCTTTTCTTTTGACTTTAGCCACTTGATCCTTAGCCCCTTAACAACTTCCACACAAGATTTCGAATTGGTTTCCATCTAATCTCAAGCCACAAATCAAAAAGGTGAAGAAAACATGGAAAAGGAGTGAACATTTTGATTGCCTTCATCATCTTAGACCGGTGTTATCGAGTAGTACAAAAACACGTATCAACCAATCAACCAACATACAAGAGTGATAAAATCTCTGTTCTGGCCTAGACTCATTTGATATCAGTGCTAACATGCTGGTTATAGGTTCTAAGTGGAATAGTCTAATCATCATTGTGAAAACTTGAAGTCAAATAAACACCAAAAGTCAAGAACCGAATGATTCTACAATAGAGGAATTTGGAAACAATCAAGATCATGCAAATCAAGCATAGCCTTAGGCTTCTACCGACAAATAATCGCACCAAACCTCAAACTCCCCTACGACTAACATGAGCATTGTCCTCAATGATCAAGAGAGAGAGGGTAAGGTGGAACGAAGTTACCGCGTTGGTAGAGAGGGGCAAAGGACGTAATAGTGGTGAAAGAATTCCATGATGATCTGGTGAAGAGTGATCCCAAATGCTTGCTAAACCTTATTCAAAAACTCTTTGATGTCAAGTAGCTTTTTCCATGATGAAGATTGAGCTCCAAGTAACAATAGAAGCAAAGGGTAGACTAGCCAATGCACATTGATGCTCGTATAACACTTGATACCTTGGGGTGGCTTGCTACCTTTGAAATTTGGGACTTGAGGAAGATATTAAAGTAGGGGGCCATCCTTGAGCTCCATCGTCTCCAAGTTGGTGATGCCACTCGAAGAGTCTTCCGGGTCAAGGAGAGGTGGCTCCACTTCCATGGTTACCTTAGGGGGGGTAGAGATGCATGTCTCCTTGGGTTCTTGGCACAAATACTTCATGATCAAGCAGGAAGATTGAAGAGCACTAACAATCTTTGGTGGGGCCACAATAGGGTGGTGTTGTTCACTTTCGTGCTCCACTCTCGGTGCCACCTCTTCTTGAAGCGTCTCCAAATCATCTCTCACCTCCTCTAAAGGGTCATCATCCTCAAGTCTCCTTGATTCTTCTATCCTCACATCATCGTTACTTGGTGTGTCCAAGGGAAAAACATGCTCTTCAATCTCCTCCACTACCAAATCTTCTTCCGTGTCAAGCTCTTCGGATTCACAAATGTCATCTTCATCATCATAAACTTGCTCCACATGATTGAGATGGCGTTCATTCTCAAGAATCTTCGTGACGAGCTCTATGCTTTGAGATAAGCGGTTAACTCGGTTTGCATTATCCTCCACAATTTGCAAGATCTCTAGCATGAAAGGAGGTGGAAGAGGTTTCTCATGACTCACGAATTCCTCTTGGGGAGACTCACTTTCTTCTTCTTCCATGACTAGCACTTCCGGTTCAAAGGTGTCGGAGATGAGCTTCACACTTTGAGTTAAACGATCCAACCGAGCCGCATTATCTTCCGCCATTTGCAACATCTCCTCAATTGTGGAGGAAGGTGGAGAATGTTGTTCATCCTCTAGAGCTTCCTTGATGAGTGTCATGCCTTGAGCTAAGCGATTAAGTTGGTTCGCATTGTCATCCGCAATCTTCAAAGCTTCCTCAAGCGTGGGAAAAGATGGAGGAGGTTCCTCATAGCTTACAAACTCCTCTCGAGGATGCTCACTTTCCTTCACCATTTTCAAGAGCTCCTCTAGCATAGAAGGAGGTTGAGAGGGTTGCTCATAGTTTGTGAAATCCTCTTGAGGACGCTTGCTTTCTTTAACCATCTTAAAGAGCTCCTCTAGCTTGGAAGGCGGTGGAGAATGTTGTTCATGACTTGTGAAATCCTCTTGATAATACTCCGGCAAGACTTGATGGTAGGGTGGGGATGGATAGGGACATTGCTCATTCCACATGGGTGTTGAAGCTTGTTGTTCTTGACCCCACCATTGGATATCTTCCTCACAAGTTTCTTGGTAGTAGTTGGATGAAGTAGGATGACCATAGTATGGGTTAGGAGATGGATTCCACCCTTGATAGGTACCATAACTATTACCTCCATTCCACGAGTTCATCTTACTTGCAACCTTGCTCCCATGAATTAGATAGGTTGAGAAGGGGCCTACAAACACGCACAACAAACACAACCAAGTAGTACAACAATGCGGGATAACAAAACCACAAAAACAAATAACAAAGAAGCAAAACTAAAACGAAAGGAAGTGAATAGAACGGTCCACTACTAAATGCTTTCAAAGGATTGAGAAAGGTCCCCGGCAATGGCGCCAAAAACTTGATGCGCGAGATTTAACTCACAACAATCAAGGTCGTATTCCACGAGGGCTCTCTCAAAAGCTAATACTCACACGGTTCATGGACGGTCTATTCATTTAAAATAAGTTTTGGTTTGAAATAAGAACAATTGAAAACATAAAAGAAACTAAACAAACAAGCAAATCAAAAGGGTGCAAATCAAAGGTAAAGGAGGTTAACTTGGAAAGATAGGTTCATCATGCTCAAGAGGTATAAATGCACAAACAAGCCAAACATGATCGAGGATGCAATCGAATGACCACGCAAATCCCTTCTATAGAATCAATGCACTCTCATCGCACTAAATCCCTATCCTAGAACCACTCAACCTAGGCTCTCGCTCTCAAGCTAAGTGACTAAGGATGCATTAAAGGTGTTTGATGAAATGCCAAGCTACAAAACCCTCTCCTATGACTCTATGACCACTAGGCTAGACACCACACTCTCATGTCAATGTCCTAACACTAAGAGAATCATCAAAAGACTAATCAAAGTTCAATTGAATGAAAAACCTAATGCACACCAAGTGTTCGATAAAATGCACAAGTGAGAAATCATGCAACTATGGTTGAATTGAGATGATCTAATCTCTTAGAACACACTCTTTTCAATCCCTAGACCTACAATCCATGTAATCTAAGCACTCTCATGCATTACATCACAAATAATAGACCAATCAAGCCATAGCCATCAATGGAATTAACAACAAGTCATAGAGACCATCTTCTTACAATCCAAGAACAATCATAACATGTTTGTACAATTCACCTCTATCCTAGCACAACCATCTATCAATCCAAGAAAACCTAGGAAATCAGCCACACATGGCCAAGGAAATGAAGGAAAGAGAAAGAAAGATGATCACCAAGAACACCATGGCAATCCTCCTCTTGCAAGCTCCTCTTCCAAGGTTGTGGACTTCAATCCAAGCTCCTCTACTTTGATTTGCACCTTGCTCTAGGGTTGTGAAGGATTGGTTGATGAGGAGAAAGTGTTGGAGGAGTGAGAGGAAGGGTTTTGTCGAAGGGTGTATTCTGAAAAATAATGAATTGTTCCCCCAAGTTGAACGCGACTCCTCTTTATATACTCGGCCGATTTTGCTTCATATTTTCGGTGAAAACTTCATAAGGTTTTCGCCGAAAATTCCTTGATAAATCACCGATCCAGCCTTGCATTCCTTCTCATGTTTTTCGGCGAAAATACTGGAAAGTTTTCACCGAAAATCTCTTTGAAGATCAAGCCTCCGCCGACTGCTTAGAATTTTCGGTCCGAGAACTCTAGGTTCTCGCCGAAAATTCCTTTAGCTGAAAGTGCATTTTCTCCAATCTTGCATCGGCCGTATCTCCTCCGTCCTAGCTCCGATCGACCTCCCGTTTGACCCCACGTGCTCCTTGTCACCAGTACTATGACGCAAAGACCTGAAAATGCCAAGGAAGCAACTCCAATAGACACGGAATTGGCCTCAAAGTAGCAACCGGACAACAAATGGACACTTAGCACAAAACTTCACTAAAAGCATATTAAGCATGGCATTTAAGGATCAAACAAGGGCATTTCATAGGCTAATCGAAGGCTCAAAATGCACCAAATAAAGTCACATCAGGTCCTTTAGTGCTCTCTCCATCGGTCTCCATAGCTCCCTCTCCTGAAAAACTATCAACAATAATGTTATGGCTCGGGGAGGTAGCGGGTGAGAGTTCCTCACTCATTTCCACGTCCGGGTCAGCATCCGGATCTTCTTCACTCGGGCAGCCCTCAAAATCCTCCAGGAGGTGATCTCCCATTAAATCTCGGGTGCACAGGGGACCGTCGGTGAAGCGTCGGGTCGGGGCACTACGGTGCCGGAGGTAAACCAGGGCACATCGGGCAGGGTGGCGGCGTCGGGCAGTGGGGACGCGGCGGCGGGCAGGAGGTAGGCGGCGGCGGGCAGTGGGGAGCCGGCGGCGGCAGCAGGAGGTAGCCGTCGGCGGCAGGCAGTGGGGAGGCGACGTCGGTCATCATCGCGTCGGGGCAGTCGGGCAGGACCGAGACGGAGCGACGGGCAGGGACGCGCTGGACTCGTCGGGTAGTGATCCGCCGGGGGCCAGGTCTGGTGGTGATGCGCCGCGGGGCGTCGGGCAGCGACAGGTCGGGGCCGGGTGATGGGGTGGCCGGGGCCTGGTCGGGCAGAGTGGCGCCGGGTGCTGGGGTGCTCGGACTGGTCGGGACGGGCCAGTCGGCATCGGGGCCGAAGGCTGGGGCGCTAGGGCTGGTCAGGCAGTGCCAGCCGGGGTCGGGGCCGAGCGCTGGAGCGCCGGGGCCTGGTCGGGCAGCACCAGGGCTTGGGCCGAGCGCTGGGGCGCTGCGGCCTGTTTGGACAGCGCTGGGGCTGGGTACTGGTGCCGGGGCTGGTGTCGGAGCTGGGGCCGGGGCTGGGGCCGGGGCGCCGGGTGCTAGGGTTTTAGAGGTGAACCCTGCAAACTTCTCAAGCCCTTCGGGCTTAACTTCTTCACCTTCATCTGATTCTTCTTGCTCTTCCTTCTTCTCCTCTTCTTCATCATCTGTCTCGATTCCTCCTTCTCTTACCACCATCGTCCGTTGTTTAGGGCAATCCCTTGAGATATGTCCTCTACCTTGACATTTAAAGCATACAATTCCACTTGGACGAGGGTTAGAATTCTGAACCTTAGAAGTAGGTTGGGCAGATGTTACCGGTGGTGCCGAATCCCTAGGGTTAGGGTTTGGCCATGAGCTTGAGGCTCGGGGCTGCTCGGGCTTCCATGGGGCTTGGCTTGTGCTCGAGCCTCCTCTCCATGGGGCATTGGCTGATCTCCTCGTGTAGCCCTTCCTCATCTCTCTCTCCACACGGTTGGCTAGGACCTTGAGATCCTCGTAGTCAACATAGTTAAGGATGTTGACTTGGTGCATGATCTCGTGGTGTAGCCCACCCACAAACCGGGCTATCTTTGCTTCGGGTTCTTCTCGGAGGTCAAGTCTGGCTACTAACATCTCGATCTCCTTGGTGTATTGCTCTAGAGACATGGTGCCTTGCTTTAAGTTCCGGAGGGAGGTGTGTAGATCTCGGATGTAAGTTCCAGGAACAAACTTCTCCCTCATGACTCTCTTGAGATCTCGCCATGACTCGATAGGGTCTTCCTCATCTCTTTGAACTCGGCTCTTGAACTGGCTCCACCATAGAGCAGCATAGTCAGTGAATTCAAGGGTGGCGAGGATTACCTTTTTCCTTTCGGAATAGTGATGGCACTCGAGGAAGTCTTCCATACTTCTCTCCCAATCCAAGTACTCGCCGGCATTGTACTTGCCGGCAAACTTAGGCACGGTGAGCTTGAGGTTGCTCAAGTCATTGTCAATCTCCTGAGCTAGCCTTCGGGCTCGTCGGTTCAGGCCTTCGGGGCTGTCTTCTCGGCGCTCATCTCGTCCTCTCCCGGCTTGAAGCCTGGCTAGGGTTTCTTGGACGGCGGCCATGGTAGCTCCAAGGTTCTGAAGGTGGCCTTCTATGTTGGCTAATCTCTCGTCTGCCATGGTTAGTACTAGCAAACGGAAGCAATTTTCTATCCCCTCTTCTTAGAATTAAACTTACAACGAAAGGAAATAACGTGGCAAGGTGGCCTTGCTTTCTTTTCTTTTTCTTACAACTCGAAACTGAAAACAAGAACTGAAATAAAAGGGAATTTTCGAAGCTATTTTCTAAAAAGCAGTAAAGGATATGAATCCAGGTAAACTTGGAGACTGAGATAGATTGTGGTCCGTGAGCTGAACCGTGCTCTTATACCAACTGATGTGAACCGCTGCAACCGTGGGCAGACGACCCTTAAACACCGCAAATTGAGACCGTGCAATGAGGTAGAACCGTCGGGAACCGGGGGCAGATGAGGATTTTGACCCGTCAGCTATATAACAGCTGGGAACCAGAAGTATCAAGTAGTAGACGCCACGCCAAGAGATGGATGCTCTTGATGATAAGTCGAGCCTTCAGTATCGCAACATGCAGATACAATAAGGGTTTCAAGAACAAAGTTCTATCAAAAGGGGGTTTATTTCATAAAAGTCTTGAGTACAATGGGTGGCCGGCGGCCTCTATATATAGGTGAGGGAACAAGCTCTCCTCCCTAAACACTACTTCCTAAATAAGAATAAAATAAAGAGTCCTATTCCTAAAAAGAATCCTAAAACCCCTTAAACAATCCTACTAAAAAGGAAAAATAATTAAATAGTCTTTAAAACCGAGAATCCAACTCAAAATAGGAATAAAACTCCTAAAACCCTAAACCGGCGGTTTTAGGGTTTCCTAGTCCGGGCGAGACTAGGACTCGGCGGTCCGCCGGTCTCGGGCGGGGCCTTTGCTCGGCTCCAGGCTTCTTCTTCTTCAAACGGCGGGCCTTCGTCTGGCCTTGGGGCCTGATGCTCCGGGCTGGTCCAAGGGCTAGGCCCTTGCCAAAAGGCTTGGGCCACGCGGTGGCTAACCCCATAAAATACTCCCGATCGGCCCGACTCTCAGTCTAGGGCTCGGGGCGGGGCCGGTTTGGGAACTTCTTAATTTATGCACGGGGCTTCATCTCCTAGCTTCGGGCATCTCCTTAGGTAGCTCCAAATGTGGCTCTCTTGGACAAGGGTTGGACCAGGAGTAGTGCCTTGGAGCCAGGAGCTCCTATTCTCTTCAGGACTCGGCTCCGGATCTGTCTTGGGTGGCCATCCCTTCTGGGCCAGGTACTCATGTGCCCTCCTGTTCCTGTACTCCAGGAATGCCTCCAGAGGGTCTCTGGAGTGTGCTTCATCTTCGGGGCCCTTGGAGATCAGGCCAAGATCCGGCTGGGGCTTATCCTCAACCCTAGGGTTTCTACACTCGGCCAGCAGCATGGCCTGGAGTGGCATTTCTTCCTTCTGAGCTTTCCTACTTGCAGGGGAGGTCTTAGCCTATATTTCATCTCGTACCTTGGCTTGAGGGCTTGTAAGTGGCCGGCCCTTGGTTCTACACGCTTCTTGTACGGCCCTAGGGTTCTGCCTCGGACAGGTGACCCTGGTGGGGTGTAGGTGTACCGACGGGTACTAGGGCAGCTGGGCCGGGTCATATCAGTGACCTGACGGAGTTATGAGATGTGTTCTGAGCGTCCGGTACTCCAATGATGTGGCTCCAGAGCGCGTCATATTCCTCTCCTTTGCCCGAGTTGTTCTGCCAACCGTGGTGGTGGCCCTCGTAGTGCTCCCGGGGGATGCCGAGATGAGCTACGAACTCATTGTAGGTGAATTCTTTGTGCACCCCGCCGAGGTAGAAGGAGATGACCTTCTTGTGCTGCCTCTTCTTGTGCTCATCCAGCTCGAATGTAGCCCAGAACTCCTGGAGCGTGACGTCTGGAAAGCTATCAGCCAAGGTGGTCAGCTCCAGAAGTCCTGAAGGTGCCAACGAGTCGAGCACATTCTGGTGCCAGTCCTCATCGTGCTCGAGGAGGGAGTCCATGGACAATGGTCGTACGTCGGCTCCGGGAACATGCTCGGACCTCTGGTAGCGCTCGAAATAATGCACAGGCAGGCGGGCAACAGTGGGGCCTGGATATGCTGGCGGAGGACCATGTACGGCAGGCGTGACGGGGGTCGGTGCTCGAGAGCTAGAGGCGGTGTCAAGTCTGGCCTTAGTCCTGCGCTCATGGGTTACGTTCCTATTGCATAGCAAGAAAAGAAACCAGATTAGTCAAACTAAGAACCTACCCCACACTTAGTAGAAAAACTCAATTTCACAAAGAAATGAGGAAAACCGAGTGGGGGTAAGCATAACGAGTAACCGGTAATCACGATTAATCACAAAAAATGCAAAAGGTTAGCCAGAAATGTTAACATCACAACTAGAGTTCAGAAGTCAAACTGACATTCAAAAAGTCAACATCATAACGCATTGAACCCTAATCATGGCAATTACTAGCACAAATCGAGGAATGACGGCATAACATCACCTCTGACAACCAACAAAGTCATATGAACGAGAATGGATAAACATGGAAGCCAAATGAGCAACAACAGTTCAGGGTCAAACCGACATTTCATAAAAAGTCAACACCACAAAGAATCATATTTTAAGCATAGCAACATATGATCAAATGGTTTCAATTTTTAGCACAATCCTCCCTAAGCATGCTAGAACAGTCCAAAGCGATCTATTCACCAAAATTCTCATGAAACAGTCGGCACGCATATCGAGGTAGACCAAAAAAATCAACCAAAGTCAACCCCGACAAAATTCAGCATTCTACATGTCAAAAGACTCGTAATAAAAATCCCTACAACTTACCTTGAAGCCATGACTGCTGAAAACGAACGAAAAATGAGAAATCGACTAAAAACTCGAGAAACTAGGTTTCGATGGAACTAGAGCTCTAGAGCTCCGATTAGGGCGATCTACAGCTTGGAATGATCGGGGGAGAGAGAGAGGAGGGGTGTGGCGGCGGTCGGCAATGGCGGCGGCGGGAATAGGCAGCAGCGACGAAGATAGTGGCGGCGGCGATTTTCAAAAAGGGGGGGGGGGGGGCTGAGTGTTTTTTCGTTCGAAAAAAAGATGAGGGGGAGAGAAATGAGAACGGGAAAAAGAAAGAAATAGGGGAAAATTTTTTTTGGATTTTCTCAAATTTTTTCGGCGAAAAGAAGTGCAAGTTTTCACCAAAAAATCCATCCGCGGATCCGTGTCGGTTTCTTCGGTGGATTTGGTAAAAGGTTGGAGTCGCCACTAGTCACTTAAAGTGGATTGGACACTTGGAGCCCGATTTAGATGATTTTAACCTAAACCGGACTTGGTCTGCGTTTCAGAGATCTGGATAAGGGGGACGGTTACGTGTGGGGAAGGATTAGCACCCCCACAACGCCCGGTGAACCGGTACTACCAAAATCGATAAGTCATTTGATGCGCTTTCTACTAAATGTGTTTAATTTGTAAACTGGGAGATTCATGTGTATGGACTAGTGTCACGACAAACACTACTGATCCCGATGATTTTAAATAAAATACTTTTGGAGTTGGAAAAAGGTAAAGTTTTTTTAAAAGTTGGACTTGAGTCTAGTGACTGCCTACGTATCCGGAAACCGGAATCAAAGTCCTTGTAGTTCGATTTGAAAAGTTGATTTGATTTGGTTTGATTTGAATTGCAACTGGGTGGTCGCGATTTATTTTCGGTATTTTAATTTTTAGATTGTGAACGTTTCACGTCACTTTAGTAGTCTTAAGTCTGACGTTACTATTCTCACCCTTGTATTTTTTAAGTTATTAATTTTAGTTCACATTTTATAGAAATGGGATTTAAGGAAAGAAAGAGGTTCGTGTGTCTCTACGGTTGTAAAGACTAACACTACTAATTTTAATTATTTTAGTTTTTAAAAAAATGAGTTTTGATTTATTAATTTTAAAAAGGTAGACTTGTGCCTTTCGGCTGCCTAAGTACCCAATTAGTATTGGGATCAAAGTCCGCGTAGTTCGGGCGTTAGAAAATGCGGATTACTTTTGGTAGAGATTCTTTGTGAGTTAGTTGATTTTCGGTTCAATAATTTTTGGAGTGAGGGGTTTTCACGCGCCACTTCTAGTGTCGAAGCTAACTTTACTATTTCCATGATGAAAGCGATTAATAGGATTCTTGTTTAAACGAGGATTTTCACGAGTTTTGTTAGTGCAAAACTTGCGCTACTAATTCTTTTAGTTTAAGATATTTTAGTGGGATTCATTTTTTAGTCGGCTATTTCACGATGTTTTACTAGTGTAAAATGATCGTTACTAGTCCCGTTAATTAGGAGGTAAAAGTTCGATTTGTTTCAAACTAGGAATTTTCGCGATGTTTTACTAGTGTCAAACTGTCGTCACTACAAGCGTGAGGCTGGCTTCATAGAGCAGCGACCAACCTTTCACTTCCGGCAGTCGGAGGATTACAAGCTGGTGCCACACAAGTCTATATGGTGTAGTGAGCTTTCCAACTTGAACCACAACTTCTAAAAAATGAAGTCACACAAAAAAAAAAACAGTCGTCACTAGTTGAGATTTTTTGGCTTATGTTAAGTCGAAGAATTTTACGAGCTCTACTAGTGGAGAACAATCGTTACTAAACTTTAAAAGAATTCTAATTCGTATATCTAAATGGTCTCGTAGAAAAATAATTTAATTTAGCACATTAATTTATATGTACACCTTGTTAAATCATCCCTAAAATAGTAATAATGAATTAATTTTTTATTGTAAATTTAACTCATTAGTAGAAATGAGCCGGATCTACCTCCGTCAGTCCTGACGCACGCCGCGCCGTCATGCCGCCGCCGAATCGCCGCCATACCGCCACCGCCGTGATTACTTGGAAGACAAAATAAGAACAAGGTTTGCTCTCCCTTTGATTTTTCATTTCTTCGTTTCGATTCTTAATCTGATTTGGGTTTATTTTTGGTTGATTTCAGGTTGGATGATGATCGACTAATGGTGATTACTGGAAGGCAACAACACGAAAATGGATGGGGCTTTTGGTCAGAGATAAACAGGAAGGTAAGGACACTTGATTATAGTTCATATGGTTTTGGATTAGCTTTGGTTGATTTAAATGACTTGTTGGATTGGTTACCCGCGACCCGACTGACCCACAACCTGACTAACCCGACCCGTGGGCCGCCCAACCCGCCCGTTTGCCAGCTCTAGTTACAACACTATAAATGCATAAATTGTTAATTACATGACAGGGTTAGTGTAAATGGAAACAAGATCATACGAAACTCAACAAAAGATGTCACTAATTATCATAAGTATAAGCTAAAACAATGATCAAATGTTGGTGACTGTTAGATAGATAAGTAAACAGCGCATATGAAAATGGCCCATTTGTAAAGGAATATTGATAGGAATCGTTGAGTTTCGAAAGCTTAATCCAAAACTCAAATATGCTATCAATTTCCGACCATACAACTTCTTGTTGCTCCTTGGTTTTTGCTAACTACTTCTAACTCTTTCTTTTGTTTTGTTTTTCTGTTTTGCAGGTGAAGAAGGGAAGAGAAGGGAGGACTCAAAGGAGAAGAAAAAATAGAAGTTGTGGTGTTTTCTGTGTTGTGTCCCCCCATTTGTTAGGAGGAATTCTTTTTAAACAGAAAATGAGAGGAGAGGATGAGTTGAGGAAGAGGATCTGCGTCCAGGAGTTTCCAGTTTGGACAGTTCCAAACCCCCTACACCGAGGGGCAATTTAGGTAGTTTGGACAGTTCCAAACCCCCCTACACCGAGGTTCTTTATCCCTTCGCTCCACCCAACAGCCACACTGACTATTGCCCGCCGTCGCCGTCTGGCAATCCGACGTTGCCAATAGCACATCCAGCACCGCAAGCTCCTCTCCCTCTCTCCTGCTCGATCGGATGGAAGCTCTGGGACCACCGACGCTCGCCATCCTTCTTCCTCCTTCCCGTCGGCGCTAGTCACGGAGCCCTTGCTCCTACCCGTCGGTGACTCACCACGTCGGCGATAGAGCATCCGTAGACCACCGATGAAGAGGTGCAAACGTTGTCGTCGAACTCGGGGGCGTGGAATTCGGTGGCGATGATGGCGGAGTACAGCCAGCCCAGATCTCCAAATCTCCGGCTTTACTACGATGCCCAATCTCTTTCTTCTTTTAATTTTTTGAATTGCAAATCAGTCACTGCAGTTACAGTGTTACACAAACACATGGGGACTTGTTAAATAACTTTGAAACTTAACATTTTTAGTCACTGAATTTCATATTTTTGGAAATTATGATGTTTTTTAATATTATAAAAGATTGAAGAATAAAAATATCCTTATGGTTGCAGGCATTGATTGATTAACTATTAATTTGATTATATAACTAGTTAACTCGATTAGATAACTAGTTAACAACTTGGTAACTAGTTAACTCGATAAATCATGATATAAACTAGTTAACTCGATAATTCGTTAACTAGTTATCAGCAAAATAACATGTTAACTCGATTGGTTAACTGGTTAATGGTTAATAACTTGATAACTAGTTAACTCGATTAGATAGTTAACGTTATTGGTTAACTCGATTGGTTAACTAGTTAACTCAATTATAACTAGTTAACTACTTGATAACTAGTTAACTAACTAGTTAACTCGATTAGATTGCTAGATAACACCTTGATAACTAGTTAACTCGATCAGATAGATAACTTGATTAGTTAACTCGATTGGTTAACTAGTTAACTCAATTAGATAACTAGTTAACTCCATTAGATAACTAGTTAACTCAATTAGATAACTAGTTAACGACTTGATAACTAGTTAACTCGATTGGATAGTCAGTTAACAACTTCATAACTAGTTAACTCGATTAGATAGTTAACTTAATTGGTTAACTAGTTAACTAGTTATAATTTAAAAACATGCTACAAAGTTAATAGTAAAAATTAGGTTAACTAGTTAACTTGTCCTCGCCGGAAAAGTTGCCGGAAAAAATGCCTGAAAAAAGTCACCGAAAAAGTCATAGGAAAAACCGTCGACGACGTTGTTCGGCGACGATGGCCGTCAATGGTGGCGGCGACTGTCAACAGAGAACAGAGAACACATAGAAATATTTAAATAAAAAATAATATTAAGTATTTAAATTAAATGTAATAATTAAATTATTTGTGTAAAGTCCTAAATACCTCTAACAAATCTGGACCATTAGATTAGTCAAAAGGTCAAACTAGATCTAATGGTTGTAGGGAGGTTTGGAACTTTCCAAACCAGGAAAATTCCTGGACGCTGATCCGATTCCATGAGTTGAGAGCTTTTTTTGTTTTGTTTTATTTTCTGTAAAAATTTATTTCAGAAATTATTGTGGGCTAAAAGCCCAACCCACACACTACTTCTAATTGGGTCCAAGACCCAAATAAACTAACCAAGCAAGCCCAATCAGAAATTTACTACGAGATTCGACTAATTCGAAATTCACTTTGATAACAACATTAAACGAGATAGCTTTATAATACAATTCGTTATAGCTATAGAAATATTTTTCACAATTATGTAGTCGCATGGATAAAAAACTAAAATAGTGTATAAATTTGAGATAACTCAAGGAGCGCAATAGATATAATTTTTTGTCATTTTTTCTTAAATATGAGTAAAATGGCCAAATTTCGATGAATAAAAATAGACCTAAAACATGGAAATAATTCGAGAAGCCGGAAAAAATTGGGTTACTACACTTCCCTTTTTAAAAAAGTCTGAAATTACACAAGTAACTTGAAAACCAACAATGTCCTAATATTTTCGAAAGAATGCACTTGTGAAACCATCTGATCCTAGAGCCTTGTTGACCTCAATATAAAAAATAGCCTCTTTTATTTCTTGATCTGTTACTAGATCCGTGAGTTTTATATTCATTTCATTTGAAATTTTTCTCCCTTCAGAGCGCGGAGGTAAGAAATTATGAATTCCGAAAGGAGGATTAGAAGTTCTAAATAATGAAACTGGAATCTCTACCATATGAATCTCTGATGTATGGGCATTACCGTCCTCGTCTTGTAGTGATTTAACCGCATTTTCTTCTGTTGATGTGCAACAGATTGGTGAAAAAAATTTGTGTTCTTATCTCCAAAGTCAATCCAATTATTTCGAGATCGCACCTTCCAATACATGGCTTCTTTATCAGCTTCGATTGCTAAATCAGCTTCGAGACTAGCAATAAGCTCCCAGTCTTGCTTATCAGAAGACAAAGCTTCATCAATTGTTTTTTCCATATTCTTATGTTTTTTCCCTGAATTAGTCATCCTAGATCTCATGAGACTAAACAGCTTATGTCTAACCATCTTCAGTTTTTCTGCCACCTTAAACATTGGTGATCCTAACACGTGAAGATTCCAAACTAGAGCGACAGTATCTCTTACTTCTTTTAATTCAAGTCATCTATTATCAAATCTAAACAATCTTCTAGACGGAGAAGAAAGTGGTACTTGTTGTAAGTAAATTGGTAAATGATCCGAACCACGAGCCTTAATATGAGTAACTGACGATTCTGGCATGCATTAATCCTGTTGCGTAAGAAAATGGTCTAAACGACTTTTTATTTCATCCTCTTTGGTTAAGCACTCTTTTGGCCAAGTAAAAGATGGACCAGTAAAGTCCATATACTGATTAAACTTAGATCTAAAATAAATGCATTAAAATCGGCCAATGATCTTGCATTTGGTGGATTACCCCCTTCCCTTTCAGATGGACTTATAAGCGCATTAAAATTGCCAAAAATTGTATATGGATCATTAAAAGAGAGGATGATATTTCAAATAGTTTCAAGTTCCTCACAACGTTTAGAGATATTAGTCGAAAGGTAAACACCAATCAAAAAATACTTATTATTAATTGAAATTTCCCAGCAAACACAAACCGCAAAAGGGAATGTAAAAACAACTGAGCAAACTAAGTCTTCTTGCCAAGCAATAACACTCCCCTCCTTTCTATCCATTCTAACTAATTCAAAATTGCTAAAGCCAACCCCAAAAAGTTTATCTCTAACAACCTTCTTAGCAACGTGTGTTTCACAAAGAAAAAGAAAACTAGGATTATAAAGGTTAATCAGCCTCTTAAGCTCGCGATTTGTCAAGGCAGGCCCAAGACTTTGACAATTTCATGTTAAGATACTCATTTATTATTTTAGGGCCACTCCAAGTTGGTTTCCTCCACTTCAGAATCAAAGAATTTCCCACTTCATTCGTTCCCTGCAGCAGCTGGACTACCGCAATCTGATAAAAAACCAACCAAAATTTTAGACAAGCGCAACCACCATCCCATTGTTTCCACAAACCATAGCTCAGAAAAGGTAGCACAACATAAAACGCTTTAATGAAAATACCCGAAGCAAGAGGTTCAGCTCTTACATGAAGTTAGAATGCACTGGACTTTCTATGAGTATTGCATCACCTGACACTTTTCCATTCTTTTAGAATTTTCATCCAAGCCCACCAATCCAAATTCCTACTCAGTAGGCTTTTCTGAACCACTCCCGATCTGAAACAATGATTACAAAAGGTTCAACTTATAGTCATTTATCCGAAACCAATAAAATCTCAAATCAAATATGCTTAAAGCAAATATAAATACCTTTCCAATGCCGTCGTCAGTTCCACTGGCTCGGAAATAGCCACCGACCGAAATAAAGAGGCCATCATTTTCTTCAATAAGGCCATTCAGATTAACATCAGAACCTTTACCTTCCAAGGCCGCATCTGCATAATCATCCAAATCAACAAATGCATCTTCCAGATCATCTTTTGCATCCTCCAAATCTGCTTCAGTACCTCTAGCATATGAGATTAAATCCGATGGAGAAGGGGAACAATCTGTAATAGAGATAAGATTAAAAATCGTCCCTTTACATCCTTGGCCAAATAACATCATTTTCCTTGTTTCGAACTCACAAACTGTCTTTTCAAGTTCAGACAACAGAACTTGAGCATAGGGAGCTTTTGGTGAATTATGAAACTCCCTCACATCTCCCGCATGCACATTTATACCTAGTAAATCACCCAAAACCCCGTCAGAATTTGCTGCAAATTCCTTGCCCAAGTTCATCGGAGAAGACGCATGCTCGAGGTGTTGATGGGGCATCGACTTAACCTTGGACCCACTCTCCTTCCCCAAAGCAGGAACATGTAAAAGAAGCTTATTGCTTTCGGACACATTGAAAGTCCTTGAGCTCCAAACTCACCATTAGTAGCCTTTTGGTTATCCACAGGCCTAGGATTCTCAGTTGGTTCCTTGATGATGATCCCTCCATTTTGCCTTGGATTGGTGTTGGGATGTTGCTTATCCTTTAGTTGCATCTTTCCTTTGCCTTTTTCTTCATAGGTAAGTCGTCTTTTGGATGGAAGTTGAGCCTCCACATCTGAATTTCTGTTACCAATCTGATTGTAAGCATTACGAAAACCAGCACTACCATGTGAGGGCAGTGAGCTTTTAGTTGATGATGTAATTTTGGAAGGATGTACATTCTTCAAAACTGCCCGAGCCAAAAAAAGAACTTTGAAGATTACCACCCCACTTTTCAACACAAATTCTTTTATTAGAATGCTCATGACCTCTAAGAATCGAAGTCGACGAGGCCTTGAGGACTGCCGGCTGAAGCTTTGCCTGATTCTTTTTAGCCCATTTCTTCTTTTATGATTTATTTAACAAAAATATATCATCAATCTCCTCCCCACTTTCTTCAACACAGATCCAGTCATTCCTTGCTTCCAAATCCAGAAGCAAGTGAGGATTCAGACATCTCTTAAGTACATGACCAATTAACCTGCATTTGAAACAGATTGCTTGCACCTTTTCATATTGAAAGTAGACCCAAAATTACCTACTTTCATCCATAATAGCTTTCTCCCTCCCAAGTCTTGGAGTTAAGATATCCAAAGTCACAAACCCTTTCAGACAGAAACCTTCCACCTCTACACTGAAAAGCTTAACATCTCTAACATAACCAAGAGGCTGCAACATGAGCTGCATATCCTCAAATATATCACGAGACGGTGCAACAAATTCCTCATATTCATAATAGAAATCCCATATGACCAAGGTTGATGCGCAACAATCCACTCTTTCTTCTTAACAGTAGGAAATTGAAACACATACAACCCAAACCCAACATAAAAAATTCTAAGTATACCTTGACACTTCCACAAGTTGTCCAAAGCTTCCTAGACAAAAGCCAAAGGCCTCAGTTACTACCAGAAAATTCGAACCAGCAAGAAGTACTCCATCTTGACATCAACATCAGCAATATCCTCCTTACAGAAGCGAATAGGATCACTCCCAGATGAATTCATCTTACCACCTGACATGATTGGATAGCAAAATAAGATTCTGAGAACTAGTAAAGGAACAGAGAATGTTCTTGTGCAAGAAAAAGGCTTGTGACCGTATTCTAAATGAATTGATATAAATATTCCACCAAATTTTCCTCGTGATTGGAAAGAAATCTCATTGATTTTATTACTTATTCTAGTTCTTAGAATTTTTAAATTGATAATTAAAAAAGACACCAAAAAATCACCCAAATCTCGGTCAAAAGACAAAAAGAGAAAGAAACACCACTTAATAGTTGATGACCACTCTTGGGCTAAAAAGGAAACCTTTGTCAATTTCAACGAAGCCAATTCCGGACAGCCATTAAAAAGATTCCAATCAATGCCAAATAGGCGAAATTGATAGACAAAGGCTCCAATCAACGTTGTTACTAAATAAAAAAGACCCAAACTGTAGAGAAAATTGTGAATTTCTTTAAATCAAAAGAACCTACCAAATTCAAAACAAGTAAATAGGCAAGAGTACCCAAAAAGGACATCTTTCCTCAGTTTAACTTGCTGCATCAAAGATAATTCTGACAAATACAACCAATGTATCAGAAAAGTCCAAATCCCAAATCAAAGAACCCAAATAGCGAACCAGATTTGATTTGTGATTTCTAGTTTCATGAATGAAATGAGACCCATAGGCAAAAACCAAAATTCCAGTATGCAAACTAAATATGAACACAATTTCTGGATTCCACACAATGTCAATTGTAATTGTTTTTAATGAAACAATATGATAAATCATCATGATCAAAAGAAGGCCAAATTAACCTTACCTTCATTTCAGACCTCCCAAGAGAAAAGGATCGATAGAGATCCACCAATTCATCACTGCAAAGTCCAACAATGAACGTGGATGAGACATTCTTAGTTAGACTAGAACATGATTCAAATTGATCACGAAAGCAACATTTTCCATTCCTCCAATCACATTTAGTCAATAAATCAAACCAATTTTTTGCTTGTGATCGACTTAACAATGTCCAAATCAAATGAACATCCACAAGAGACTGTACAGCCCAATCCACGAAGGCGGTAATTTTGACCAGATCAAATCTTAAACGGAATTTGCCCGGTACCACAACGGAATTTGTCCGAGAATCAAAATCGGAACTTGTCCGAAAATTAATCTTGGCAAATGCTACAAAAATAAAATGTTGAGGAGATTCCTCTGAGAGGAACCCCATTTCAGATGGAGACCCCAAAACTCTTCAATCTTAGCACAAGAGCAGATCAATGAGCAAAACTCGATTACCACACCTCTGAAACCGGGTACTTCTTGACAAAAATTCTTGACGACTTGAATCTCAAACTGAATCCCTTCAACTCCACCAAAAAAAGCAACAAAGGAATTAAAAGCCGATCTGAAAAGAAAGGAGGCTAGAAAAAAGGGAAAAGTGATAAACCTAGAGGCGGTACGGGACAGAAAGGAATGAAGGAGGAAGGCGTCGACGAGAACAAGTTGTCGGCAGAGAAAAGGCTTCACGACGAAAAGCGAAATGCGAACAGAGAACGGCATGCAACAAGATCCGACCAGCGTCTGATCGTGATGATCCACAAGTGGCGATGATCGGCGAGTGTTGACGATCGGCGAGCCAAGCGAAGACGACCGGTTTCCAACATGTTAACTAGTTATTAGCAAAAAAATCATGTTAACTAGTTATCATGGAAAAAAAAACATTGTTAACTAGTTATCAACAAAAATAGGTGTTAACTAGTTAACATGTCTTCACCGGAAAAGTTGCCGGAGTTTGGTTGGTCGTCGGAAAAGTCACCGGACCCTAGCCGAAAAAGTCACCGTAGACGGTGACCGATTGCTGGAAAAGTCGCTGGAGATGGCGGCCGGTCGCCGAAGAATACTAAGTATTTAATTTAAATATAAATATTAAATTATGTGTGTAAAGTCCTAAATACCCCTATCAATCTAGACCATTGGATTGGTCAAAAGGTTAAATGATAATTTAATGGTTGAAAAAAGGTTGGAACACTTCCAACCCTTGCAAAAGGTTGGACGCAAATCCCTTCCTGTTAATCACAACTTACACTAGCTATGTTAGGAGTTTTTAGTCCTAGTTACACCATTTAATTATTATTATTATTATTTTGTCGAGACAAACTCTCGAAGTGGGGAGAACCAATATAGCTATCCAACCTAGAAGATAAAAAAAGGAAGAGAAAAAACGAGAAGGGGTGGCTTAGAGGGGAGAGAGGACAAGTTTAAAAAATAGACTATAATGGTTATAGTCCTTCATAGACTATAAATGGAAGAAAATAATGGTAAGACTAATTAGCTATTCCGCGCATGAGAGTCGTGGAGTACAATGAGGTTCAACCTGGAGAGTTGATGTGTAGGTGATAAAAACAAACTTAAAAAGGTTCAACCTGGAGAGTTGATGTGTAGGTGATAAGAACAAACTTGCAAGTTGTCTGTAACATCCTCTAGGACTCTGTAAGTTGCATCAAAGAAGTCTACGATGCTCTGAGTTGAAGTATAGTATTAGTAAGAACTCCAACAAAATCGGACGACGTCGTTTTACCCTGGTAAAAAAATTAGAAAAACAAAATCAAAAGAGGAGATAGAAATTGGCAAATCTCTAAACCAAGCCTCTATCATCGCAGTTCCTTTAGCCGTCCTCCACAATCGTCTGCGTCTTCTCCCCTGACGTCGACCAACGAGTTGTCCTCCTCTTCAACGACGATCGTCGACGCCTATCCTCCGCCGGAGCCATACCTAGCCTGGAGAGTTTTGTACAAAAAGAGAATAAGGCTCACTAATTCAATAAGCCTTACATTGAGCGGAAAAAAGTACTATGTAGATTACGAAATTCTCTCAAAGTGTTAGGTGTCTCACGATTACTAGGTGTTAGTAGTCGGGTTCTTACGAGGGTGTTCACAAGGTGTTGAAGGTCACGATCGCTAGGTGGTATTGGTCGGGTTCTCGCGATGGTGTTGGGGAGGTTCATCGACAGCTCGAGATTGGAGTGTCGAGGCTCTCCAGGTGTTGGAGGTTCTTGAAGTAGGTGTTACTTCAAGGTGATTGTTCAAGCTTTGGTTGGAAGCTTGTTCGGCAAAGTTATAAGATCGTCTCTCAAGCACTATCTTGGGACGTGGACGTAGATTTACACACCGCATCTGAACCACAACATCGTGTGTCTTGCCCTAACTCTTTATATTTTGTTAAATTTGTGTGGTGTTGAGCTTGCTCAACTAGCATTTCGGCATTTACTCATGTTTTACTCGAAAATTGACCCTTTCGAGTATAACCAACTTCCACATACATATATATATATATATATGACTCAACAGTGTTTTGGGGTTTTCCTTTCCTATATCCATAAGCTTGTACACAAGAGTTTCAACCATTGAGGAGAAGATAATATATGATGTATAAAGAGAGATATATAGAGAGAAAGAGCTGTATACAACCAACCTAACAATGGAAATGGCTACTTCTAAGTTCCACACTAAGGCTCTATGCTTCATCTGTCCTTTCTGTCTTTCACTCATCTACTCGATTTGAGCAATTTCAACCCAATATCTTGTGCAATGACTGAGGCTTTGAGAAGAAAGGGCAATGATCACTTCCTTTGATCTTGAACACTCCTTCTGGTGGGTTTTCTCTCACCAGTTTCTCTTGAACATCTGGTGAAAGTGCACGGTCATCTAGTGTCTGAACAAAGAAACGACGACATCTCCCATATTTCTCCTTTGTAAGTGACAGCTTCTCCATCATTGGGCCCATCGGTGATACTCTCATTGAAACCATTGCTAGAGCTACATCCTGCACCCAGGATGATGATTCCAACTTCATTAATAAGTTTTCTGATAACCATTGATCTGATGCAACTAAAGTCATGCACGATTCCATCCATATATGAAGGCATCCATACCTTGGCTTGAGATTGATTGAAATATAAACCTTTCATTAACTGTTTTTCAAACATGAACCCTGTGGGAGGATTGTCCTTTCCATTCCCATGAATCAGAAACTGTGACTCCTGCATAAATCTTTCAGCAGAACCAAGCTGCAATGGACAACTCTTTGGTCATTTTCGGGATTTCAGAGAACCATAGATCAGCAAAAGAGAAAGACAACTAGAATATAGATGCACAAACAATATGACTTGTTAAGTTAATGAAATTAGTTACTAAAGCATATGCATGAACTTTTTACTGGTTTAAGTCAGAGTAACAGCCCTGAAAGGCCTTCACCAGGTTGTTTGCATTAATGTTATCAATGATGAACTGCATAAAGCACTAACTGTGCTTATAAGAACTATCTGATATGGTTATACAGAGAATGATGCATTTGTCTCTAACTCAGATATCCTTGCGAGATGCTAAAAACCACAAGTTTCATGGAAAGCGTCAAGATTACATTCTACTAAGCAGGTTTTCGATGCAAAAGGGGGTAGTAAGCTTCAATTTCAATTGTTTATTTTACCTCTTCAGCAAAAACATCAAAGGGTCTCTGACCGTCTGAGACCATCGTGGCACCAACAAAAATAGCTTTGGATATCTTTTCAGGTAGAAGCTCTAATGCATATGAAACGCAAGCACCTCCAGTACTATGACCAACCAAAATAACCTGCACACAGATATCTGTCTCTTTTAAAAAAATCTCCAAAGCTCGGACCATCTCTCAACATTCTATAAGCTAAGAAATGGATCTGGGAATCCAAAAGCTAACCTTTTCATCTTCAGGAAGATTTTCCAAATAAGTAATCAAGGGTTTTGAGTACTCTGCCAACGTAGTTATACAATTTGTATCTGTGGTATCGATGCCAGACCCTGTTAGATCCAAGGCAACTGGAACTAATCCTACTTCCTCCAACTGAGCAATAGTTTTATACCAACACCACGCCCCAAAACCTTCTCCATGTACAAGAACAAACTTCCTTATCTTGATATTCTCCAGATTCTCCAGCACCTTACACGACAATAAGACAAAACCATAGTCTCAGAAAATGAATGATAGGAGAATAATAGTGGTGGGAGATCAGCAATAAACAGAACTAGTCACTCATAAGGAACAATTTAATTCTAGGTTATTTTTGGTGGTAATCATCAGTAGACTCCAACAGTATCCTCTAAAAGTATTGCTGGATTCTCCAATATCTACCTCACATCATTGACAATCACAATTCTACTTTATTAGCGTCCATGCAATGCAGCTAAATAGATTTCAGCACCGACCAACAATTTACTATAGGCCATAACTAAAGTGACCAGGTGGTAATCCTCATGATAACCACATAAGGTTCAAGTAAATCAACCAGTGCTGAAAAAGGGAAAAAGTTAATCATTGCTAGGTAGAAAAGAAAGATGGAAAAAGGCACTTTGAGCAAGATCCATCTACTTTCTGGATCCAACATTAATCTAATTGCTAAACTAGATTAATGTTGAACCCACAACAACAAGTTCTTCACTTGCTAAACTAAAGAATCTAAACAGTTCTACCTTTACGCCTGGACCATTTTTCATGTGCAGTTTTTCTGCTCAACCAATGATTAAAAAGGGCAGGTCCAGCACAAACTAAGGTACCCTTTTTATCCAATTCACTCCCAAATAGTGACTTGGGGGGAATTCAGAACAGATCCAATCATCAAAAGACTAACACAACAGGCCTTTCCAATATCACGGGAATTTCAGCTCAAAAACATCAGAAAAGCTACAAAAAGGGGAAAAAGTTAAAAGCAAAGACATATAAAATGGCCCCCCCCAGGAAGCAAACCTGTTTGCCGTTAGCGAAAACATCATCAGGCAAGTTCTTCCTGCGGGAGCTAGTGGACCCAATTCTCCTGGACATGGATCCATCAAATCTTTGAGATAATTGGTGCTGGTGAAGGGCCATGGAGAGAGCTTGTCTGTGCAGCAACTCTTCCTCAGCCAATAACTTCCTCTGAGACTTACCCATCCTCCTGCTGCTCCTTGATCCAGTATTGTTAGTCCTAATTCCATCCTTCTTAGCCTTACAAATAAAATTACCCATTTGAAGAAACAGAAAACACAGGCAGCCGATTTCAAAACTCAGGATCGCATGCCTTGGAAAAACCGTAGGAAAAGAAGGCGTGGAGTAAAGACTAGAGAGAGAGAGATTAGGTGAAAGAAGAGGAATAGAAAATTAGGAAAAGAGAGGAGTAAGTAGGAGGAGGGGGAAGGGAAGGAAGTGGGAGCAGGAAGGAAAAATTGGCGGTTGTGAGCTATAATAAATGCCAAACAAGAGAATTAGCATGGGATTTGGATGGAAGCTAATCTATTATAATATATATAGGAACTAGCTTATTTGCCCGTCGGTTCGACGGGCATATTTATACAATTATAAATATATGCATGTAATTTTTGTATATTTTTTAGTTAGGAATATATTAGGATGTTGAAATATAGTGAAACTAACAAATCAATTAATGAATAAATGAGTAGTCATCGGAAAAAAGACAAAATATTGTCCTATTTCGCTATTGAGTTCATGGTAGAGACTATACAAAGAAACCAAATGAAAATATGTCCACCTATGACGGAGATAATGAAACAAACTCACAAGATATAAACTTTTCTTACATTTTTTTGTGACAAAATGAATATTTTAGAAGTTAGGATAACATGTTCTAAAGCCCGATAAATTAGTCATTATTTTTCTTTATGTTGATTATTGTTTATAGAGATGATTGAATGTAAGGGATGTGAGAAGTTCAAAGAAATAATAGAAAAATAAATACTAAATTAATAATAAGTTTTAATTATTTAAATAATATAAAATTTTAGAAATGAAAAGTTTTAATTATTTAAATAACATAAAATTTTAGAATTGAAAATATATGTAAGAAGAAGAAAAAGAAAGAGGGTTAACGTGGGGTGGTTACCAAACATTTAAGTATTTTTTTATTAATTATTTAGCAGATTAATCTTAATTGGTTGATTTCCTAAAATTAAGGTATGAAGAGGATTGGCTTAGGTGGCAATTGCAAAAAGTTGAAATCCTATTATATATATATATAGATAGATATAAAACAACCCCCTCTTTATTCTTTCTCCCCTTAACTTTAACTAAACAACCAATTAAATTTTTTCTTTTTATTATTTTCTCTTTCATATTTAATTTAACTAAGAAAAATAAGTCTGAAAAAAACTTAAAAAGCCCACCCATGTTCATTAACTTCCACTTTTTAGTTTTTATGTATTAAATAATTTTTAATAAAAAATATTATATAATATTATTTTAATTTACACGCACACTTTTAATATAAAATGATATATGCCCTCACAAAATATTTTCAATTATTTTAGTATATAATCATATCCTCTCCAACTCTTCAAATTATAAAATAAATATGAGTAATATTTTGGTATTTAGATTACTAAATTTGGCAATAAGAAAAAGCAATAGTTCTTTGATTTTGTAAATCAATAAATCATATTTATCCTACTAATGTAACTTTAAGTCAATTTTTCTAGCAAAAAAATAGTGTACTCTGCGAGAAAATGATCATGTTAAAATTTAAGAAAAGATTATTATATTTATTCATAGTCATGTATTAGAAAAAAATTAATAAAGCATTTAACTCGCTAAAATTAATAACTTAGATTATGTTCTTTTCATTAATATATACTTGGGTTTGGGATCATTTATAATTAATTATTATAATTCAAAAGGTAATACGAAACATTTAAACAAAAACATTTTCACTTTTCTCCTTTTTCATATTTTACAAAGCATATGTTTCTAAATTTTAACATGTCATTAAAAAATTACTTGATGTATTAGTTTCATTTTCCAAATAACCTAATAGTCAAATCTTTAATTTATCAGAGGAAATTTTTTAATCAACACTAGATTGAACCATATACATGTCCGAATTTTTAAATATGAATAAACTATGTAAAATTTCGTAATTTTAAATTTATTTTTCATCAATTTTATTTTATTTAGTTAAAATATAATTTATTCTAAAGAAACTATACATCATTCCACTCACTACTTAGTCTATCAATTAGTACTTGCATATCTACATTCTTTTTGAATAGATTGTTCCAGACATGAATATGGTCATTAGTGCAAACCAAGTTTTTTATATAATGTTTGGAATATAATTTATTTTATCCATTCTTTTTGTATGACATGTTATGTATTAAATTTTTTAGTCAGACCAAATAATGATTTTGATTATTTATTAGGGCTCTGCAATTTAGTTTCTAATAATTCAAAATAAAAAAAGCTAAGAGATGAAATGGTGGTGATAATATGATAAAACTTTGAGAAAACTGAAAATAAAACTTATAAAAGTTAGTGTTTTTGATGATGAAAATAAATGGAGACTTATAGCATAACAACGGCTGAAGGATGGTGACATAATTTAAATTATGTCACCTTAACAAAATCCAATCTCAGCCTTTGATTCACCAGCATTAGGATCTGATGGATTGGGCTATTAATATTAGGGAAATAGGTAATTAAATGCATTGATTATGTTTGAGTCATTTTGGGAAGGCATTTATATAATGATATTATTCTTATTCTTTGTAATCAATAGTTTATTTTGTTACCAAATTATTTCAATGCATTGAACTCAGTATCTCCTGCAAGATACACAGTCCATCCACATGTTCATCAAGCATTCAAGGTATGTCCCTTTGAAGAATTTCTACATGTGTGCATACTATTATTTTTCAAATACTATTATTCCGTTAGTAACTGTTATTACATTTCATTCCAGTTTTACACCAAGACTATCTTCATGCACTTCGAACTGGAATACTCTGCCATGTCTGCTTATTTTCCAAAAAGCTTCCCCATAAATATTGTAGAAAACATTAAGGCTTATGACTGGTTTAAGCTCGATGAAGACCAAAAAACTGTGATCGACGAGCGTCGCGTCATTGTGAACTCCTCTTCTTCGGATTACAAATGCACATGTCGTGTATTTGATTCGTGCGGTTGGTTATGCCGTCACATATTGAAGAATATGGATTTTGAAATGCAATGGAATCATTTTGGACCTCGTAATATACCGGCAAAATATTTCGTAAACGAAAATAAATGTCTTAATAACATGCTGCGACCAGATCAGTTTGGTTTCCTTTCTAGATAATACACACTATTCAGTCAATACTATTATCTAACTAACTAACACACACTATTCAGTCAATACTATTATCTAACTAATACTATTACTGTAACCCTTACTTACCATGACCAGATGCAAATCACCCTCAATGTATTTCCGTTTCTTTGATTTCACCATGCCCTCATGAAGTTGCTATGCCACATAGCTGCACCAGTTGTATTCGAGGAGTTTCCTCAACCGGTTCTTCTGTATCAACCGTGCATACTCCATAGACGCCACCGGCCGAGTTTTGGGGCATAGTAACGACCCACACAAACAGTACATACATCTGACACCATGTCTGTTTGTCCACCTCTGTCTCATACAGCCTGTCTCTCAGGAGCTTCAGGTCTACATTTGTGCTGTTTACTTTTTCAAATTTTAGACCAAGCTCTGCAACCATATCATTCATCTCCTTCTCCGTTGTTTCAGACAAGTCGACTTCACGTTTACCCTTTGGCAGCCCGTAAACTTCATGCACATCTTCTCCCAAATTTTCAATCTCATATCATCTCCGATTACGAAACTCCTTGATTCTACATCATAGAAATCTACAACCCACCTCCTGAATTCAAACGGCAACTGATTCATCTTAACCTTAAGCGTACCACCGAATCCAATACTATCCAACAGCTTCACTCTTTCAGTCAATCTCAATTCTATAAGCTTCTTGTGCAGTTCCAAAATTCTGTTTGGACTGCATCTTGCATTTACCACTGCTGCTCCATATTTGCAAACAAATTTTCCAAAAAAACAGTTTAGAAACACAAGTATAGGTATTCTTCCCACCAAAGAACCACATACTATTACATGCTCTATACTAGTATCCGAAATATAAATAAACAACATAAATGAAATTGCAACGTTTACCTGGCTTGAGCTTGCTGTGTATTCATTTGAGATTCTCCAACAACAGGTTCAGCCTGTCTTCAGGTCTATTAACTGGTTCAGCCCTGTCTTCATGTCTATTAACTGGTTCAGCCCTGTCTTCAGGCCTATTAACTGGTTCAGCCCTGTCTCCAGGTCGTTTTGGTGCCACAGTTTTTTTCGCCTTCGGCTTTTTTGATACCGCCAACTTAATTCTTTTCCCCCTTTGCTGAACAGGAGTTTTCGTCATCTCGTTCTATGAATTTAACAAAGAAACTTCATTAACATCAAACACAACAATCAAGGATGTGAGCCCAACAAAAACCAATTAAACCACACACTTGTACAAAAACATGTCATCACAAGTATAGCCTGTTAATAATAGTATTACAGAAATACTGATATCTTCTCATCCAGACAACACAGAAACAACACAGTTCACCTCATTCAATAATAGTAATGCTTCAATACTATTATTTGCCATTTTACTGTGAACAACGACAACTACATGTTTAGAATCTAACGCAATGGCTGCACATATGTGGAACAAACAGTAATCATACAATAATTGCATCTGAAAGGCCAATCCACACACACAAAACAGAGTTGCAGGAACAATTTACATTAGGAGTTATATCATCATTTTCACATGATGGACCTAAAATAACACAACAGTTTACATGGATAATAGTATTTTAGAAATACTATTATCTGCTCAAATCAACCACAAACAAACACTAAAGTTTACCTCATTCCAAAAAAGTAATTCTCAAAAACTATCATTGGCCAGTAACTGTGAACTGCAACATGTTATAATCTTTCAAACAAACGCAATAGGTGCACATATATGGTACAGATACTTGCATCATAAAGGCCAATCCACACACACAAAACAGAGCTGCAGGAACCATGTACAATACAATTAAGCTTATATGGATAATAGTATTACATAGACCAGATGTATTTGCCTGAATAACAGTTAATTTGACTCTCAACCACGAATCAGTTGGATAATAGTATTACCAAAATACAAGTATCGAAACCATACACAAACCACATCAATCTAACTGAAAAACGCGATGAATGCTGTCACTAAACCTAATTCCGAACACAATCGAAACCGCAATTACGTCTGATTGCACATGCAGAGTTAGAACATATGGATAATAGTATTACATAGACCAGATGTATTTGCCAGAATAACAGTTAATTTGACTTTCAACCACAAATCATTTGGATAATAGTATTACCTAAATAAAAGTACCGAAACCATACACAAACCATTGCAATCTAACTGAAAAACGCGATGAATGCTGTCACTAAACCTAATTCCGAACACAATCGAACCCGCAACTACGTCTGATTGCACATGCAAAGTTAGAACTCAATACCTGTTTATGGGTTCTTGTCGGCTCTTTATGCTTTCCCGAAACCACAGCGGCTGCGCCAAACAACTGCACCAAATCAGAAATCGGAATTAGTTGGGATGAATCAGCAGAGGGATGTCGCGCGGTAGTGCTTACCTGAGCGCGAAGACTGACTCTGCTCTCCCACCGACGGCGGCTGCAATCGGCGACTACGGGTGACGGTTTTTGACTGCAGAGAAAAGGGAGAGAATAGGCGGCCGGAGAATGGGGGGAGCGGTTTTTTTGTGTGGGCACGGTTAAAAGAGAAAGTAAAATGTAAAAGGTAATTAGTATAATGAATTTTTGGGTAATAAAATTATTTAATATGCCACATTAATTAGGGGAATCCCAATATTTTATTACTATAATCCCTCAACCATTAGATCTATTCTATGGAGATCTAATGGCTCTTATGGATTATGTCTTATAGACATAATCCATAGTTTTGTCACCACTCCTAATCTGGCATAACAATATCTTTTCCATTATTGTTAGCTCTCACATTAATATCTTATTGATGATTAGAGATGAAGAATCAATTAAACTAATAAATTTTTTTTTTGGAATGTGATTTTCGATGTGCACGTTTTATGAAGGAGGCAAGAATTATAAATAATGTGTCCAAGATCAAAATAGTAATTGATGTGATATGCTTACAGATATTAATTTTTCTGTAAAAATAATATAAACATTTATTATTTATTGATATCATGTACTGTAAATTTACAAACTATAATGGAGGATAATAAACTAAAATTCACTCTTTAGTTGTATTGCATCCTATCGTCATAGATTTTCCTTACTATATTAATTAATAAGTTTTAGAAATACCATAATTTTAATAAAAAAATATTTAAATCCAATGTTTTGCAATGTCTTATTACATGGACATTATTTTACTAATAAAATAATTTATTAGATGGTAATCATATAACTATAGTTTTCGTAATTATATCCGTGGTGAAATTTGTGATGTTAAAATTTAAGAATATTCCATTCTATTTATTTATTCATATTGATGTAATAAAAATATTACAAATTATTCATAAAAAATTATTACAACTTTTAAAGAAAGCAATCAACTCACTAAAAATAATAATTCAACACATGTTCAGTTTTTAAGTTTTCAGAAATTTCATCAGTGTGAAACTATATCCAATGTTTTATATATTTGAATTAGACTATTTAATATTTAATTAATAATGCAGTAGGTACTAATAATCATTTTTTTCTTTTCACATTTCTCCTTTTTCATAGTTTACAACATATAGGATTCTAAATTTTAATAGGCTATTGATAAACATAATTTAACTAATGAATATTTTTCTCAATAACATAATAGTCATTTCATTAATTTTGTAGAGGAATTATTTTAACCATTACTACTACATTGAACTTGATACATGTCCAACTTTTAAAATATGAATAATTTATAAAAAATTTCAAAAAAATGGAACTTTCATTAACTTTACATTTTTTACTTAAAATATATTAAATAATGTGTATCACTCTACTCTCTACTCAATCTCTCTATAAGTACTTATATCCACATTATAGCTAGAATCTCAAGCTTCGTTTAGATAACTACTTTTATTGTGCATATATTTTTCTTCATTTGTGCATATATTTTTGTCTGAAGTTCAGTGTATCCATTCTTTTAACATGACATGTACATACATATTGAGTTTTTTAATTAGTCCAAACTCTTAAAATTTGGCAGTTATATGAAATACTTGAATGTTTCTCTCAATGAAATTCAACAATTTGACTTAGATCAATCTTCTAACTCTTGAATTTTAATACAAAAAATAAAATTTAGGATGATTATTACCCGAACAAAAAATACGACAAATGGGAAAGGGATATCAGCTATTCAGATCCAAATCAAACAGTTGTCAAGCCTATTCATTTATGATTTTATTTTTCATTTATGTGAATTTTTTTTATAATTGTTATCATTGTTATAGTTAATTTCACAAAAATGTTTGCATACCATATATACATGAACCTCCATATATGATAGTTATATTATGTATCAATGTTGTTATCTTTGTCACATGATTATTAGTTTTCAGTTTCATTAATGTTATGATATAAAATTTTATTGTAATGTTACATTACATTATAAAACATGGTCTTTGTAATGTTACATTACATTACAAAACATGATTAGGGATAACAGTCTCACATAACACACTTGCCGATAATGTCCAAATAGTAAGGGTACTATCCATGTTTGCAAGATATATTTCTTAGTATCATTATTTCTTTATCATAGATTATGGTTTTCTTTGTTTTTATTCATACTCTATTAATTTTTCAATAAAAAATTCTTTCTAGAACTAATCACATAATAAACAATTCTCACAACTAAAAATTTATGAATAATTGGTGACATTTGTAATAGGCTTAATTTGAATGGTTAGATATATGTTGAGTATTACTTACAGTTAACATTAACTTCTTTCTATATCATGTGAACTTAATGAAGTAAAGAACATTGAGATCAAAGTGATATAGAATAAGAATAGGAGAGAAAATAAAAATGTTATTTTGCTCAATCCCGCCATCGGGCGAGAAAAAAGCTAGTATATATTAATAATAAGTAATAAGCTTAAGCTAAGCAAAGCAAATATTAAAATAAAGTATGGAAAAGAAAGATGGTCCGTCCCTTTCCAGTTTCCACCCTACGAATATACGATCATAACCATAATTTTATGCTAAGATATTAAATGAGGTTGTTTTATTTGGTGAATTGATGAGAGTGCGGCTTACTGTCAAATAAATTGTTCACCCTTAAAACCATCAGACCAATCTCAATCATTGATTTATTTTTAAATCTTATGGTTTAAATTAAAGGGTATAAATGTCATTTCATAATTTAATTAATTTTTTTTTTTTTAACTTAAGTGTTGGTGTCACCGAAAAGTCTCCGGCGACCAGAGCTCCGGCGACCAGAGCTCCGATGACCGGAACTACGGTGATTGGAGCTCCGATGACTTTTCTGGCAATTTCTCTGACGACCAGAGCTCCGATTTTGAAAAAAATTTCGGCCACCGTCGTCGGGCCTATTTTTCTGGAAATTTTTTTTCGGTGACACTTCATACTCATTTTTAATATGTGTACACGTTTATGTATATGTGTACGTGCACATTTCTGTACATAAATTGTGTACACATTTTATCATGTGTACACGTTTATGTCTTTACATTTTTGTACACAATGTGTACACGTGCATGCACTCTTTGTACTCATGTACACATATTTATATACGTGCACATACTCATTGTACACGTGTATACAATATCTTACATTTTTTATGTACACGTGTACACACAGTTTATACACGTGTACATACATTTCTGTACATAAATTGTGTACTCATTTGCACACATTTTTCGTACACGTTGTATACGCACACATTTATATACTTACATTTTTGTATACATGTACACATACTTTTTTGTACACGTGTACACATATTTATATACGTGCACTCATCGTACACATGTATACAATATCTTACATTTTTTTATGTATACGTGTACACACATTTTATGCATGTGTACACCGATTTGTACACGTGCACACTTATTTTTTACACTGGTGTACACATATTTCGTACTCATGTGCACATATTTTGTATAAATCTTGTATACACTTTCTGTACACGTAGACGTTTTGTACACATTCTATACTCACACGTTTATGTACTTACATTTTTTATACACGCGTACACTTATCTTATACACATGTACACAATGTGTACATGTGCACAAACTCTCTACACATGTCTAAACATATTTTGTACTCGTGTGCATATATTTTATATAAATCATGTGCACACTACTTATAAAATAATGCGTGTACACCTATTCGTATACGTGCACACCTTTTTTTTATTAGTGTATACATACTTCGTACTCATATGACACATATTATGTACAAACCATGTGTATGCTACTTTGATAAAAGAATTTTATTGATTATGACAAATCACAATAATAAGTAGTAGAAGCATACAGAGTAGGAGTTATAATTTTTTATCAATAAAGAGGCAAGGTTAATCCTACCAACATTTAAAAATTGTGTAGTACTGTGGCAAAGGACAGGCCCCTGCGAGCAGCGCCAATGGAGAGGTGCGATCGAGCATCGGCAACCGACTGTAAACGTCAGAAGCAGCGTCCGAAGGAGGACCCCATAGACACCTAAGGTGGAGTAACTAAATGTAATATTTTTAAATGAAGAACCTCTATGGACATAGATGCTAAGAAATTAATACGGCAAGATTCTTGTGGAAATTGTTGATGAAGTGATCAGTATCCTCTTTTCGTTCTCACAAGATGTTAAGTTAGTACTTTGATTCCTTTGAGCGGTGAGAGATTAGGATAAGAATGGTACGTGTGATACGTAGAGGGCAATAACTTTAGATATACTAACTTCATTTTTTCATTCAATTTGCTCTATACAAATTTCCTCTGCAATCAAATTAATAAATTGCGAGCCTGACAGAAGGATTAACATAAATTCAGTTTTTGGCTAAAAATTGTATTTCCCAAAACTTGGATTAGGTCTATCAGTTGAAACAAAGTTTGGGCTAGATATGGGTATTTAGCCTAATTATCAAGCTGACAAACCTAACAACAAAGTTTAAAAAATAGAAAATGAGGAAGTCTTTGGAAATGTGTTTCATCATAAAAGGGAGTTGACTTATCAAGTGGTTGTTCGAGAAACTAATCAAGAAGCTTTTCTTCAGTTGCTGAAGGAGGGAAGAAAGGGTGTCAGAAAAAATGGAAAAGACTTTGTGGGATGAGGAGGTGATCTGGATCTATAAGGCAAGAAGCAAGTGAGTGTAGGAAGGTGATTGAAATACGAAATTCTTTCATCATACTATAATTCTTTGCCGGACTATTAATTGTAATATACACATTTGAAGGATTAATGCTAGAGGTGGGTGGTGGAGGATAGTGATTTCATGAACATAGCAGTGAGTAGTTTTTTTTGTCATTGGTAACTCTAGTAGGAGATCGAACAATAATCATATATGCACCCTAATTATCCACCCAAGTCGAGATATTTACCATTCTCTAGCTTGGAAGACATCTAAGAGCTTGTGTTGCCACATAATGAGCAGCTCTACTTACCGAACAAGGGATCGTCAACAAGCGTAGGGTAGGAAAAGCGCACGGGTAAAAATATATAACCGAGATAATCGGACCGCCACAACTCGCTACGAAATCTTGTTGAAACACCATTGTTGAGATTAAGGCTGCATCTCCCTCAATATCCACGTCTTGCCACCCATAATAACAACACATAACAGAAACATTCCTGAAAGCAAGTAATAAAGCACTTGGTTTTTTTTTTTTTTTTGCCGAAGACAACTCCCGCAGGAGAAAAGGAGTCAACCATACAAAAGTTAGATATTAAGTACCCACCCAAGCCGAAAGGTTAACCAAGCCTTGGCTTGGGAGGTAACTAAGCGCTTGGCGAGCCACATAGTGGGCTGCCATAATAGATTGACGAGGAACCGACTGCAATCTGAGCTGGGGAAGACCGTCCAGAAGAAGAAGGAAGTCAGCAACTATGGAACCACCTTCTCTAGCAAACACTTGACGTTGGCTGACCAGCTGCTGGACTTGAGTGACATCTCCCTCGAAATCCACCTTCTGCCAACCCATAGATTGACAGAGGGCACAAGCATCCCTAACTGCCAACAGTTCCAAAATAAGAGGAGAAAAAATACCAGGATAAGAAATACCTGATGCGAAGAGCTGGCCACCTGAAGAGTCTCGGACCACCAGACCCACAGCCCCACCCAAACCAGCTGCTATCGCTCCATCCATATTAATCTTCAGGCGAGGAAACTGTGGAGCTTGACAGGGAAGAGCCCGGTTGACTCGGACGACTGGAGAAGGAGGCAGGGGGAGGAATTGGAGTTTGTCTTGATCGAAGGAGAAGTGACGATGCAGGGCCGCCATCGAGTATTGCACTTGTTCAAAGACCACCCAGTTTCTAGATTTCCACAGCCGCCACCAAGCCAACACCCAGGGCTCTGCCTCTAACGGTCGGGATTGGGTGTCACAAAATTATTTCCCAGATAGACTAACTATAAAGCAAGGGAAACATTAAAATCACAAAAACATAAATATAATGAAAGTGACTGAGACTTCCCTGGAGATAATGCAACAATAGTGGTCATGGATTGATGCAGACGTTTGCATTCTAGATGTGGAAATCAAGAAGCCAATTAACATGGACTGCGGATGAACCGCAATTGGTTTTCTATCACTACCAAATTGTTAACAAAATATGAAAAATTCATTGCAAAAGGGAGAAGTGCATTTTAAAATTTTCTAATTCATAAGACAGGCAGTTGACAAAGGGTCAATAATCACTATTAGAACCAAGTTGGCTAAAATGGGCATATACCCAAACCACTAGGAATCCCGGTAAAGTGAAAATTGTGGAAAAGTATGAAAAATAAAGAAAATAATAGTTGCAAAGTGAAGAGTATAGTATGCCAACGTTATAGAGAAGCAGATAATACAATCTGAATTTTCTCAGGGGTGGATGAACTGCCACAATTCCATGAAATGGGAACAACTGAACAATAAATTCGGACAAGAAGTTATAGGCCAAAAAATTGGCAAAAGGAGAAATTAATTGATCCCAGAAGTCAATGTTCCCAAAGGCTTACTGTGAAAAGGGAAAAATCAAGACAAATACTTATTAGGATGGGACAATTTCTCATCTAAAAAGTTAATAATAAGTTCATCGTTCATCTTGGGTGGGTGGCTTCATTTTCTGTAAAGTACTAAAAAGGAAGTTTGATTTCATAAAAATGAGAGAGAGAGGTTGTTTTGTACAGTAAAACATGAATACATGCTAGAAATGAAGGTGAACGAAAGACGAAGTAAGAAAGATGAACGAAAGACGAAGTAAGAAAGCTGAATGAAAGGCCGAGAAATAAAAAAAGCCTGAACGAGTAGTTTGCTAACATGCACACTGACAATCTTCATGACCCCCAATTTCCATACATCACCACACCAAGTTATAGTTTGGTTGACAAATGAGCAACATTGCTCAATTGAAAGAAGATTTATGTTGGATGAAATTCTTGGCATTGTCACTAACATGAAAAGCCTTAAAGCGGCAAAGGATCTGGTTCCTACCAAATAATGGAGAGGAAAATTTGGAATTGAAAAAATAATTAAATTAACCTAATCTCTGCCCTTTCCTTCCCCTTCTGAGATCCGTCCGTTAATGCTCTCCTTGGCTCCAGCCACTGACATTTTTCTCTAGCTCCTCGCCGACATACCTCCTCCTCCACTTCCATAACAGCTTCGATTTCATCCGTCAAAGGCATATATCTTCAACTCATTAACTCTCTTCCAGACCCAGATCATCTTAGCTCTTTTCCCTCACCCTTTTTCAGTTTCCTAATAACTAATCTCTACTATAAGAACAAAACGAGGAAGCTATTGGCTTATTTTGGAAGTTGCACAAGTTTTTGTTTAGTCCTATAAGAGGTTTGTAAATATGAATGGTTATCAAGTAAGCTGACAATGGTAATTTTCCTCCCATGTACTATGTTTTTCAACAAATGGCTTTAGAGGGAAGATTTGAAAAACAGATTACTTGGAGACATCAAGAAGTAAACAAAGGGGTTCCTAACTAGCTCTAGTTACCTTGAAGGAGTAGTGGCGGTCGGTGAAGCATCGTCGATGATGTTGGTTGAAGGTTGAATAAGAGTTACTAATTTATTATACCAAGTTAATTTTAAGTTATTAATTTTTTGTTACAAAAAACTATGGGGATTGTTTAGTATTATTGAAACTTACAATTACAATGACTGCTTTCATGTTGTTGACAATTTGGGATTTTTGGTCATCTTGTAAAAATTGAATGTTTTAGAGTAATCAATAAGGTAGAGAAACATTGTTGGAATAACCATGTCATTACATAATAATAGAATGAATGGGAAATCAATTATTAACATTATCTTTTGAGAAAGTATATATACACAAATCAGGTATGCCAACAATCATATTACTAACAAACTCTCTAAGATATTTATGCTGAAGAATAGGTCAAAGAGATAGTGGGATTGAAGAGTGATAGTGGGAATATGTAAACGTGTTGATCTTTATTCTGTATTACCCCTCTGGAAGCTCAAGGAACTTGTCAGACTTGAATCTTGGAGCGAAGTAAGTGTAGTCGGTCCTTTGTCAGAGCCTCTAGATCCCCATGGAGAAAAGCATTAATAATATCCAGTTGTCAAAGTATCCATCCCTTCGAGAGAGCAAGTGAAATAACAACTCGAATCGTGCTTGGTTTGACCACTAGACTGAACATCTCATAAAAATTGACTCCCCCTTCTTGACTATACCCTTGTGCTATAAGTCGAGCTTTGCATCGTTGTATCGTTCCATCAGAATGACTCTTAATCCTGAAAATCCACTTATAACCTACAGTATTGACATTAGTAGGACGAGGAACAAGTAACCATGTTTCGTTATTCGTAAGAGCATCATTTGCTTTGCATCGTATTTTGCCAGCTAACGTGTTTTATTGCTTGGGTAAAGGTTTTGGGCTCGAGCGATTGAGTGGTGATTGTTGTGAAGGTTTTTGGTTTGAGGGTGTTTGTTGTGGCCCGAGTAGACATGTGATGGGTCTTGTTGGAGGCTGGTCTATAGTGTGGCGTGGAGGGTTGAGTAAATTTGGAAGTGGAGCTATGAGTATGTTGTTGATACGAGGGAGGTGGTTGTGTCGTGGTGACATGTGTGGTATGAATAGGAGTGGATGAAGCCTGTTGGTGGTTGGATGGAGGTTGTGGGCTTGTGGTGTGTACTGGTGTTGGGTGGTGAGGTTGGATGAGGTGGCAAAGTAGAGGGAGTAGTGGTGGCAGTGGGATTTTCATCATGGAGGCAGCTATTGCATGGTCTAAGAAAGTGGGAGGCGTGTTGGTTGGTGGTGGAGGATTCGATGATGTGGAAGGCGTCGTGGAAGGTGTCGGCACATAGGGAAAGATAGTTTCGTCGAAGGTGATGTGTCGGGCAATGTATAGGCGGGATAATATTTGATTGTAGCATATAGCCTTTGTGGGAAGAGCTGTAACCGAGGAAGATGCAAGGGAGAGAGTGAAAATCGATTTTGTGTGAATTATATGGACGAAGGTAGGGAAAACAGAGGCACCCAAATGTTTTTAGGAAGGTGTAGTCCGGAGGAGTGGAATATAGGTGTTGATATGGTAATGTGAAGGCTAAAACGGGTGTAATTGTGCGGTTGTGAAGATAAGTAGTTGTTTTAAAAGCATGTTCCCAAAACAATTTTGGAAGAGAAGATTGAGCTAAAAGAGTGAGTCCTTTTTTGTGTGCGAGGGCATGAAACACGATGGTGAATTCCATGTGTTTTAAGAAGAGTCGAGACATTTCGAAATTCACCCCCCAATCGGTTTGTAAGCTTTTTATCTCGGTTTCAAATTGAGTGTGGACCATAGCCAGAAACTATTGAAAAAACTTGATCACTTGGGATTTATGAGAAAGAAAATAAATCCAAACATACTTAGTGCAATCATCGATAAATAGAAGAAAATAACGATTTCCATTGAGAGAGAAAACTAGAGAAGGCCCCCAAACATCAGAGTACACAAGATCAAAAAGGTTTCTCGATTTTTCATCCGTGGAAGGAAGATGTAATCTATGACTCTTGCCTAACTGACATGACTCACAAACAGAAGGAAACTTATTTGAGGAAATAGGAAAATTGAAAGAAGAAACCAAACTACGAAGAAGAGGTTCATGAGGGTGTGCCAACCGATTGTGCCAGCCAACAAGGGAAGTGCAAACACTAGTCAGAGCCAAGAAGTGTGGTGACGGGGCAACTGAGGGAGTGGGAAAGCGATAGAGGCCATTAGTGAGTTCCCCTTGGAGTAGAGGACGACCCTGTAAAGTCTTTACAACACAGTGAGTTGGCCAAAATTCAACACACACGTTATTATCAAACGTTAATTTTTACACACTCCATAGTTTTTTAGAGAGCTTAGAAATAATAAACACGGTAGGCATGCGAAGATTAGAAAGCGAACATGAGTCAATATGAGTAATCGAAAGATTGTTACCATTTCCCACTTGTAGATTATCACGTCCGGTGTAGTCGGTTGAGACAGATAGCTTCTCGAAATCGGGTGTCATATCGAAATACCAAGGTGGATCAATAACCAAGGAATATTCACTGCTATGTGATAAGTACGCTTGACGTGTAGGAGACTGAGCGGATGAATCCCAATTTTGTGGAGGTGGTCGACGCGAGGGATAATCCGTGTGATTTTTCCGTTGCCAATAATCGATGGCTTCGTGGACAATGCCCCGACACAGTTAACATGTTGGACATGATCGCTGGCTAGAGGAACGAGAGGAGTGAGGACCCATCGACAATGATTGGCGAGCACTGGTGCGAGGTGGATAAGAGCGGCCAAAACTTTGTCCAGCCTGAAAGGCAGTATGAGGGGACTGCAGAGGAGTCGGCAGAAGCGGGGCTTGGCGAGTGGCCTCGAAATCCAAATTAGACTCTTCCAGAAGAAGAAGACCTTCATGATCGTTAGTAGATATGGAGTCGGCCTTCACCATAAAGGTTGTTTTGAATGGACTGTAGGAAGCATCAAGACCGTTCAATATGTAGCTATTCAGGTCCTCCTCCGAGACGGGATGCAGATTGGCAATGAGCTCGTCCGCTATGGCACGCATCTTGTGGACATATTGTTCCATGGTGAGGGCACCTTTGGTCAATGTGATTAGCTGAGTTGTGAGTTGCATACGACGTGCCCGAGTTTGAGACTGAAAACTGCGTTGAATCGTAAGCCAATCTGTTTAAGAAGTTGAAGCACGAACCACCAGTGAGAGAGCATGATCCGAGAGCGTGGATCGTAGCCAAAGGAGGACGAAACGATCTCGTCTCTTCTAGATCGTGTACGCCGGATTGAGATCCGGAGTTGAGTCACCAACAGCGGTCGTAATAAGTCTCGTCGCTGGAGGAGGAGAAGGATCAAGAACAAAGGACTCAAGCTCAAACGCCTCGAGAGTGGCCAGCACTGTTGATCGCCATAGAGAGAAGTTATCCCTGCCGAGCCTGATATTAGTGGGTGGAATGGGCAGAGAAGTGGACGAAGAGGAGTCCGCCTGATCCGTCGTCGTCGCGAAAGACAGTAAGTTTGGTAACGTCATAATTGGAAAGGAAGAGAGAGTAAAAAAATTGATCTGTGGGAAAGAAGTTTGGTTGGAGAAAGAGTACTACCGAGATAGAGAAATGGAAACGAAAAAAAATTAAAGGGCTCTGATACCATAGTAGAATGAACAAGAAATTAATGATTATCAGTATCTTTTGAGAAAGTATATACACACAAATCAGATATGCCAACAATCATATTACTAACAAACTCTAAGATATTTATGCTGAAGAATAGGTCAAAGAGATAGTGGGATTGAAGAGTGATAGTGAGAATATGTAAACGTGTTGATCTTTATTTCGTATCTTAAAATAATCTATGGGAGATTATCACATTCTTTTTGCCACATAGGACAATGTTATTCTATCAATTTCCACCTCATCTACATATTTTAAATCAAAAATAAAATTTATATTAACTCTTAATAAATGCTCTCACATTAAGAGCTAATTAATAATTTGGTTGATAATATTTTTGGTCATTCAAGTTAAGGCAAACTTATCATATTGGTCACTTAAACTTTCATCTTTAACACAACAATGACTTAAGTTTGATTTAGGAAGAGATCCATATTTCGTCCACTTTTGTTCAATTTTCCATCCAAAATCTTATGGGCGACTGCGTCAACTAAAATAATAATTTTAAAATTCCATGCCATCAAACACTTAATCATTAGATCCAACTCATTTCGATCCAACCATAAACCCCTTTACATTACTGAAGAATCTTTTTTCCTCTATCTCCTTCATCTATAATCTTCATCTTTAGTAGGCTCCATTCCTTTTCGAGTTTAATATGTAAATCAATACATTTATCATTCTCCCATCTCCAACCATCACAATCTATGACGAGTCAAAATTTGACGACTCAAATCTCTGCAACGAGAGAGATCAAGCCATTATGTCCATCATTCAGTACTAATATTCGAGATTGTTTCGACCGTGGCTCCAAGACAGCAACAATGACTCCATTGGGTTTGCAGTAATTGGTGGATGGGTTCATTGATCAATCTTCATGAAATTATCAAAAAAATCTTCATGGATAATCATTTAAATCAAGAGTACCAACAATTCAAAAATTCACTACCAACTTTAGCAGCTTCATGACCAATGATTTCACCTCCTTCGTGACAACTGGAAATGTATATTAACACCTTACAGACTAAGTTTGGAACTTCGTAAGGAAATGTTTTTGTGATGACAGAGATAAGTGAGTTGTAAGATTTGAGATGACTAGAGGGCGAAGATGACAATGTTTTTATGGATCCATTGATGGTATCGTGATATATGGTTATTCGTTAACTTTATAATATCTCATTTATAGTTCATATATATTATCTATATAAAAATGTTACGTAATATTTTATATATCACCCATTTATTCTTTTCAAAATTTGATGAACTAAGCTTCACAATAAAATAATTTTGTACATAAATTTGTCAATATATATTAATGAGTATCAACCAGGTCTTTCGTAGCAATATTATTTCAGTGATGCACTATACCAGTAAGTGACGAAAGTGCGATCATAATTATTTGTTGTCAAGACGTTTTGCGGACTATATATGAGCTTTCTATTTATAATGAAATTTTCCATCCTCAAAGATTACATTTCCTATATTTGAATGACGTATTTCTAAATAAGTTATTGTTTCGAACTTAGAGTCTTAGGATTTTCATCACCAACTTACCTCTCAACAACCTTTAGGAGATGAATGAAGTTTATGAAAATATTGAGTTTGATAACAAACTAGCTGAATAAATGAAGTCTGACTAAGGTTAAATTAGTTTTTGAAATTACTTTATTTTATTCCATTAAATAGAATATTCGGTAATAAAATCTAAGATTATTAAAAAGAATAAAATGGTTTTTTTTAATGGAAAAAATTGATAAATAATCATATATTTCCAAGGTCTAAGAGAAAATATTGATAAATACCTTTGACCTTTGATTACAAATTTGGGAATATAAACATATTATTTTAATGTAAAAATACATAATAAATAATCATAGTCAAACTTATCTCTAAATCAATACATGATTTAACATATAAAATTTTTTAAAAATAAGGTAAAGAAACACTCATTGAAATTTGTGTTAAAATTGTGAGTAATAATACAATATTTTGTGTTGAAATTGTGAGTAATAATACAATGACTAGAAATTTAAGAATAAATAATAATAATTAATTTTATTTTATTTTTTTTGTTCTTATTATGATGGAACAAATGGGTGAAACAGCACCACCCCATGGGTGGTAGGTACAAAAGCTAGTTACATAATATAGTCGTTAACATTTTGTTGACGTGTTAACTAGGTTTGATAAACTAGTTGACGTGTCAACTAGGTTTGATAAACTAGTTAACTAGTTTTGATAACTAATTATCAAAATTTGTCAACTAGGAACCCCTATTAACTTGTTAGATAATTTGTTAACAAAAGCATAGTTAACTGAATATGATAGTTAGTTAGCTAATTTAGATAACTAGTAATCAGTAAAAATACTTGTTAACTAGTTATCACCAAAATAACTTGTTAAATAATTATCAACAAAAACATGTTAACTAGTTATTAACAAAAATAACTTGTTAAATAATTATTAGCAAAATAACTTGTCTCACCAGAAAAAAAACATCAAAGTCTCACAAAAAAAAATCGCTGAATCTTGGCAGTCGGTCTTCATATACTTGTTGGCCGGTAACTGGAAAATAATTGAGATTTTCTAACAAAAATAACAATTAAATTGTATGTTAAATGTGGAACATTCCAACCCTTTCCAAAAGGCTAGACGCATATCTGTTTCCTCTTAAAGCCCCAAAATAATATGGATATCATCTGATATTTTACCAAAAGTGTTGGACGACTGTTTGCTTGGACCTAGTGTAGTTTGTGCTTGAAAGATTAAAGATGTACTCTCATTTTCTTGTTCTGAAAGTGTCTCATGTGTGCTTAATACCTCAATTAAGTTTATTAGTCCATGCATATAGCTACCTCCAAAAAGATACATACCTCCTCTCACACCTCTGCATATAGCTACCTCCATCCATATTTCTTCCACTCCCACCCAAATATCCAAACAGGTACATACCTCCAGCCACATTTCCGCTCATACCTCCTTCATGGAAACCATTTTGAATACCACCACTCACACCTCCACCAGGGAAACGTTCACCTGAATGTCCTTGGTACTTTCCTCCACCTCTAGCTCCATCATCATCATCATCATCATCAATCATGTAAAAGAGCATGGTGGAAGGTTTGGTTATCCACAAGTGATGTGAACCAGGACTATAAGAAAGCCAAGACCCGACACCTTATATCAAGTGATCAAGAGAATCGGAAACAAACTCATTGAACTGTATGGAATAGGACTTGGACCTTATAGCTAAAGAGCTATGAACCTTAAGTATTAAATTTGAATGGTGCCACGTGTTAGAAATCGACAAGAAATAAGCGGAAAAGGAAATAAGATCGAGAGAGAAGACACAACGATTTAACGTGGAAAACCCTTGCGGGGAAAAACCACGGACGCACGTACGGCGGCGACGAAAGCTCCACTAAGATGAGAGAATACAAGATGTAGGGATTTTACAAAGTGCGGCTTGAGTTTCCCTACAGCTAACAAGGGGTATAAATAGGATGGAGATACAAAACCCTAATAGGGTTAATAACCTAATGGGACTAAAAGAGGCTAGGCCCATAAGTTAGGGAATTTTGGATCACCTAACTTCAACACTCCACCTTGAGACAAATTCCCTCTTGTAGCAAACTTCAAATCTCCTCAAAAAATGAGCAATCACCGTCGTGCGCCAAAGTCCCTCCTGGACTAGAGAGTGATACCTACTAAGCTCGAGCATAGCTCAAACTTAGCAGCAGGAACTGCCTTCGTCATCATATCAGCTAGATTGTCATGAGTGCTGATCTTGATCACCTTAACCTTTCCTTCAGCAATGACCCATCGAATGTAATGATACCTGACGTCAATATGCTTCGATCTCTCATGATACATCTGATCCTTTGTAAGAAAAATCGCACTCTAACTATCGCAGAATATAGTGATGCACGAACTATCTCCAAGAAACTCAGCATACAACCCCTTCAACCAAACAGCTTCCTTGCATGCTTCACAAACAACCATGTACTCTGCTTTTGTAGTAGACAATGCAGGAGAACTCTGCAAACTAGCTTTCCAACTCACAGCACAACCACCAATGGTGAATACAAAACCTGTGAGTGATCTTCTACTATCCAAGTCTCCACCATAATCTGCATCAACATAGCCAACAAGTCCACTTTTGGACTTCCCAAACTGCAAGCAAGCATTAGAAGTACCACGCAAATATCTGAAAATCCACTGCACAGCTTGCCAATGCTCTCTACCAGGATTAGCCATATATCTACTAACCACGCTCAAGGCATGTGATAAATCACGACGAGAGCAAATCATAGCATACATGAGGGAACCAACAGCACTAGAATATGGAACTCTAGACATGTATGCAATATCATCATCAGATTGCGGACAACCAAGTGATGACAATCTGAAATGTGCAGCTAAAGGAGTACTCACTGGTTTCGCTTCATGCATGTTGAAGCGACGAAGAACTTTCTCAATATACCTTTGTTGACTAAGGTATAGATAACCAGCTTTCCTATCTCTAATGATCTCAACTCCAAGAATCTTCTTTGCTTCACCCAAATCCTTCATCTCAAATTCGCTGCTCAACTGCTTCTTTCAGCTTAGAATTTTCTGCTTTGTCTTTTGCAGCAATCAACATATCATCAACATAAAGCAGCAAATATATGGGTGAACCATTAACAAACTTCAAGTAAACACAACTATCATTATCAGATCTCTTGAAGTTTTGGGAGATAATAAAGGAATCAAACCTTTTGTAGCACTGTCTAGGAGATTGCTTCAAACCATAAAGAGACTTCTTCAATCTGCAAACAAGGTTTTCTTTTCCAGGAGCAATGAACCCTTCAAGTTGGTCCATATAAATATCTTCTTCCAAGTCACCATGTAAAAATGCAGTTTTCACATCTAACTGCTCAAGCTCATAATCATGCATCGCCACAATGCTAAGAAGAGTAAGAATAGATTTATGCTTCACGACTGGAGAGAAAACATCAGTAAAGTCGTACCTGGAATTTGACTGTAACCTTTAGCAATGGCGTAACCAGGATTGGTATATGTGGGGAGCCAAATTGTACATCGAAAATTGGTGCCACCGGCAAAAAAATTTCTTAAAATTTGAATAATAGTATAAATTTTTCATTCATCTAATACTAAGTAAAAATACACAATAAATGTTTTGGTTATAGGTTGCTTAATTAGTAAAAAATAATTATATGTGCCACTGACAATTTTTTTTTTCACATTTGGATAATTTATGATCAAATATTTAATTATTACACACTATAAGTGAATTATGAGTAACTATTACGTAAAATTTAAGACAACATTTCACCAAAACAACGTAGTGGGGAGCCGAACTTCAAATACCCCGGCGCCAAATTCCGTAAATACCAAAAAATACATGTAATATTAGACTCGATACCGGGGGAGGGGGCGTCGTGGCTCCCCCCAGCTCCCCCTGGTACCGCCATTGACCTTTAGTGATGAGATCCAACAATGCTGCCCTGATGCCAACCGGTACTCCTACACCCCACTAGGGTCACCAGGCAGAGATAAGGCCCTAGGACCTCACACAAGGCAAAAAAGCCTCAGATAGGCCATCTTCAAGCCCTAAAGCCAAGGTACGCTCTGAAATATAAACTAAGCCCATCCCTTGCAGGTAGAAAGGCTCCACGAGATGGAATGTTATTCCAGGCCATGCTGCTGGCCAAGTATCTAAACCCTAGCAAGGAAGAACAACCTCAACCTACTCCTAGCCTGACCTCCAGGAGCCCTGAAGAAGAAGTAGGCCCTTTGAGTGACCCTCTGGAAGCATTTCTGGAGTATAGGAGGAAGAGAGCCCGAGAATACCTGGCCTGGAGAGGAGAGCTTACAAGGAATGACCCTGAGCCGAACCATGAGAAGAATTGGAGTCCAAGGCCCCGAGATGTGACACTTAGAGCGACTCAACCCCCGGAGAGCTACACCAGGAGATACTCGGAGGCCTACCTGAAGCTTAAAGAAGAAGGCCCGAGCGGAAAGGATGAAGGTCCAAGGAGAGAACAGTCCCAAGCCCTAAACCGGCAGCCGGGCCGATCAAATGAGTTCTATGGAGCGGATCACGAAGAACATGACTTATGGACAAGGACCTCGCCACTGAAGCAGCCCGGAGCACGAAGCCCGCAACCGCCGCCCGAAGCAAGCCCGACGCCCGGCCAGTTAGGCCCACGACCGCCACCATGGCCCAATTGGCCCGAGCAGCCCAACCGTGGCCGAATTAGGGTTTTTGACCTAATTTAGGTCTTTTATTCTGCTTTAAAGACTACAACTAATATTTTATGTTTATTCCTTTTTAGTAGGATTATTTAGGGGATTTATGAGACTATTTAGGAATATGACTCTTTATTTTATTATTATTTAGGAGTTAGACTTTAGGGAGGAGAGCTTGTTCCCTCCCTGTAAATAGAGGCCGCCGGCCTCACTTTGTACTTACAACTTTTATGAAATAAACCCCCTTTGATAGAACTTTGTTCTGAAACCCTTGTTGTATCTGCATGTTGCGATACTGAAGGATCGACTTATCATCAAGAGCATCCATCTCTTGGCGTGGCGTCTTCGACTGGACACTTCTGGTTCCCGGCTGTTATATAGCCGATGGGTCAAAGTACTTTTCCGCCCCGGTTCCCGAAGGTTTCTACCTCGTTGCACGGTGTCCAACTTGCGGTGGTTAGGGTCGTCTGCCCACGGTTGCAGCGGTTCACATCAGTTGGTATCAGAGCACGGTTCAAACACAAGGACCACATCTATCCCAGTCTCCAGGTTCTCCTGGATTCATATCCTTTTTATTGCTTTCTTAGAAAATTGATTCGAAAATTCCCTTCTATTTCAATTTTAGTTTCGAGTTATAAGATAAGAAAAAGAAAAGAAAGCAAGGCCACCTTGCCACGTTATTTCCTTTCGTTGTAAGTTTATTTCTAAGAAGAGTGGATATAAAATTTGCTTCCGTTTGCAAGTACTAACAATGGCAGACGAGAAACGAGCCAAGATAGATGCTCTGATGGGGAATGCTTCCCGAATCATGCAACAGTTACAGGCGAACCTCGCCCGATTAGTGGAAAAGGGGCTCCAGCCCCGGCACCAGTACCCAGCGCCCCAGCGCTCGGCCCCAGCCCCGGCGCTGCCCCAGACCCCAGCGCCCCAGCGCTACCCCAGGCCCCAGCGCCCCAACGCTTGGCCCCAGCCCCGGCGCTGCCCCAGGTCCTAGCGCCCCAGCGCTCGGCCCCAGCCCCAGCCCCGGCGCCCCAGCGCCCAGTCACCGTGCCAGCAGCACCCGAGCAGCACCCAGCGCCCGAGCGCCTAGCACCGGCACCCCAGCGCCTAGCGCCCGAGCGCCCAGCACCGGTGTCCCAGCACCCAGCGCCCGAGCGCCCAGCATCGGCGCCCCAGCACCCAGAGCCCGAGCACCAAGCGCCCGAGCGCCCAGCACCGGCGCCCCAGCGCCCAGCACCTGAGCGCCCAGCACCGGCGCCCCACGCCCAGCCACGGCGCCACCAGCGCTCGAGCGCCCAGCACCGGCGCCCCAGCGCCCGAGCGCCCATCACCGGCGCCCAGCACCAGCGCCCGAGCGCCCAGCACGGCGCCCAAGCGCCCAGCGCCAGCGCCACCAGCAGCCGACCGGCGCCCAGCAGCCGAACGGCTCCGGCGCCCGACCATTCCCCGCACCCGGCCGCCCGACCAGCGCCCGCGCCGCCGGCGCGCCGACCAGCCCCCGGCGCCCGACCAGCTCCCGACGCCAGGCCCAGCCCCGGCGCCTCCGCCCCGGCCCCAGCACCCGACGGGCCCCACGACCCCAGCGCCGTCCTGACCGACCCCGGCCCGACACCACCTGACCCCGGCGCCGCCCTGTCCACCCCCGCTCAGACGCTGCCCGGCACGCCCTCGGCATCCCCGGCACCCCTGTGCCCGGCACTCCACTGCCCGTCGCCGCCGTCCCACTGCCCGACCACGACGCGGCCTTGCTTGGCCCCAGCCCGTCGCCACCCGACGCCCCCTCGGCGCATCACTGCCCGACGGTCCGACGCGGCCCTAGCCGGCCCCGACGTTCCACTACCTGACCCTCCCGACGAGCACCTGGCCGACGTTCCCGACGCGATGATGCCCGACGCTCCCGACCAGCTGACGCCCGACGGCCCCATCCACCCCGACGCATCACTGCCCGCCACCGCCGGCTGTCCACTGCCCGCCACCACCGGCTCTCCACTTCCCACCGTCGCGGCTTCCCACTGCCCGTCGCCGCCGGCTCTCCACTGTCCACCGCCGCCAACTTCCCACTGCCCGATGCGTCACTACCCGACGCCACCGCTGCCCCACTACCCGAACCCGCCGCCCTGCCCGACGCAGCCTGGCCTACCCCCGACACCCCAGTGCCCCGACCCGACGCTTCACCGTCGGTCCCCTGTGCACTCAAGATTCAATGGGAGATCACCTCCCGACGGATTTTAGGAGCTGCCCCGAGTGAAGAAGATCCGGATACTAACCCGGATGTGGAAATGAGTGAGGAACTCTCACCGAATACCGCCCCGAGCCTTAACATTATTGTTGATAGTTTTTCAGGAGAGGGAGCTATGGAGACTGATGGAGGAAGCGCTGAAGGACCCGAGCCTTGGTCCGTTACTAACTCAAGTGACACTCCTCAGTCTAAAGATGCTGCTGAATCATCCCCGACCGTGGCCAACAAGATCGCTGAAGTTTGGGAGAGGGTGATGACTGCTAGAAGAGGCCTTAAGATGGATTTGACGACAAATCCAAGGCAAGAAGAGGGGAATGATGAGATCCAACAATGCTGCCCTGATGCCAACCGGTACTCCTACACCCCACTAGGGTCACCAGGCAGAGATAAGGCCCTAGGACCTCACACAAGGCATAAAGAGCCTCGGATAGGCCATCTTCAAGCCCTAAAGCCAAGGTACGCTCTGAAATATAAACTAAGCCCATCCCTTGCAGGTAGAAAGGCTCCACGAGATGGAATGTTATTCCAGGCCATGCTGCTGGCCAAGGATCTAAACCCTAGCAAGGAAGAACAACCTCAACCTTCTCCTAGCCTGACCTCCAGGAGCCCTGAAGAAGAAGTAGGCCCTTTGAGTGACCCTCTGGAAGCATTTCTGGAGTATAGGAGGAAGAGAGCCCGAGAATACCTGGCCTAGAGAGGAGAGCTTCCAAGGAATGACCCTGAGCCGAACCATGAGAAGAATTGGAGTCCAAGGCCCCGAGATGTGACATTTAGAGCGACTCAACCCCCGGAGAGCTACACCAGGAGATACTCGGAGGCCTACCTGAAGCTTAAAGAAGAAGGCCCGAGCGGAAAGGATGAAGGTCCAAGGAGAGAACAGTCCCAAGCCCTAAACCGGCAGCCGGGCCGATCAAATGAGTTTTATGGAGCTGATCACGAAGAACATGACTTATGGACAAGGACCTCGCCACTGAAGCAGCCCGGAGCACGAAGCCCGCAACCGCCGCCCGAAGCAAGCCCGGCGCCCGGCCGGTTAGGCCCACGACCGCCACCATGGCCCAATTGGCCCGAGCAGCCCAACCGTGGCCGAATTAGGGTTTTTGACCTAATTTAGGTATTTTATTCTGCTTTAAAGACTACAACTAATATTTTATGTTTATTCCTTTTTAGTAGGATTATTTAGGGGATTTATGAGACTATTTAGGAATATGACTCTTTATTTTATTATTATTTAGGAGTTAGACTTTAGGGAGGAGAGCTTGTTCCCTCCCTGTAAATAGAGGCCGCCGGCCTCACTTTGTACTTACAACTTTTATGAAATAAACCCCCTTTGATAGAACATTGTTCTGAAACCCTTGTTGTATCTGCATGTTGCGATACTGAAGGATCGACTTATCATCAAGAGCATCCATCTCTTGGCGTGGCGTCTTCGACTGGACACTTCTGGTTCCCGGCTGTTATATAGCCGATGGGTCAAAGTACTTTTCTGCCCCGGTTCCCGAAGGTTTCTACCTCGTTGCACGGTGTCCAACTTGCGGTGGTTAGGGTCGTCTGCCCACGGTTGCAGCGGTTCACATTAGTTGGTATCAGAGCACGGTTCAAACACAAGGACCACATCTATCCCAGTCTCCAGGTTCTCCTGGATTCATATCCTTTTTATTGCTTTCTTAGAAAATTGATTCAAAAATTCCCTTCTATTTCAATTTTAGTTTCGAGTTATAAGATAAGAAAAAGAAAAGAAAGCAAGGCCACCTTGCCACGTTATTTCCTTTCGTTGTAAGTTTATTTCTAAGAAGAGGGGATATAAAATTTGCTTCAGTTTGCAAGTACTAACCATGGCAGACGAGAAACGAGCCAAGATACATGCTCTGATGGGGAATGCTTCCCGAATCATGCAACAGTTACAGGCGAACCTCGCCCGATTAGTGGAAGAGGGGCTCCAGCCCCGGCACCAGTACCCAGCGCCCCAGCGCTCGGCCCCAGCCCCGGCGCTGCCCCAGACCCCAGCGCCCCAGCGCTAACCCCAGGCCCCAGCGCCCCAACGCTTGGCCCACCCGCCCCGGCGCTGCCCCCAGGTCCTAGCGCCCCAGCGCTCGGCCCCAGCCCCAGCCCCGGCGCCCCAGCGCCCAGTCACCGTGCCAGCAGCACCCGAGCAGCACCCAGCGCCCGAGCGCCTAGCACCGGCACCCCAGCGCCTAGCGCCCGAGCGCCCAGCACCGGTGTCCCAGCACCCAGCGCCCGAGCGCCCAGCATCGGCGCCCCAGCACCCAGAGCCCGAGCACCAAGCGCCCGAGCGCCCAGCACCGGCGCCCCAGCGCCCAGCACCTGAGCGCCCAGCACCGGCGCCCCAGCGCCCAGCCACGGCGCCACCAGCGCTCGAGCGCCCAGCACCGGCGCCCCAGCGCCCGAGCGCCCATCACCGGCGCCCCAGCACCGAGCGCCCGAGCGCCCAGCACCGACGCCCAAGCGCCCAGCGCCCCAGCGCCCAGCCACGGCGCCACCAGCAGCCGACCGGCGCCCAGCAGCCGAACGGCTCCCGGCGCCCGACCATTCCCGGCGCCGACCAGCGCCCGGCGCCGGGCGCCCTACCAGCCCCCGGCGCCCGACCAGCCCCCGGCGCCCGACCAGCTCCCGACGCCAGGCCCAGCCCCGGCGCCTCCGCGCCCGGCCCCAGCACCCGACGGGCCCCACGACCCCAGCGCCGTCCTGACCGACCCCGGCCCGACACCACCTGACCCCGGCGCCGCCCTGTCCACCCCCGCTCAGACGCTGCCCGGCACGCCCTCGGCATCCCCGGCACCCCTGTGCCCGGCACTCCACTGCCCGTCGCCGCCGTCCCACTGCCCGACCACGACGCGGCCTTGCTTGGCCCCAGCCCGTCGCCACCCGACGCCCCCTCGGCGCATCACTGCCCGACGGTCCGACGCGGCCCTAGCCGGCCCCGACGTTCCACTACCTGACCCTCCCGACGAGCACCTGGCCGACGTTCCCGACGCGATGATGCCCGACGCTCCCGACCAGCTGACGCCCGACGGCCCCATCCACCCCGACGCATCACTGCCCGCCACCGCCGGCTGTCCACTGCCCGCCACCACCGGCTCTCCACTTCCCACCGTCGCCAGCTTCCCACTGCCCGTCGCCGCCGGCTCTCCACTGTCCACCGCCGCCAACTTCCCACTGCCTGATGCGTCACTACCCGACGCCACCGCTGCCCCACTATCCGAACCCGCGCCCTGCCCGACGCGGCCTGGCCTACCCCCGACACCCCAGTGCCCCGACCCGACGCTTCACCGTCGGTCCCCTGTGCACTCAAGATTCAATGGGAGATCACCTCCCGACGGATTTTAGGAGCTGCCCCGAGTGAAGAAGATCCGGATACTAACCCGGATGTGGAAATGAGTGAGGAACTCTCACCGAATATCGCCCCGAGCCTTAACATTATTGTTGATAGTTTTTCAGGAGAGGGAGCTATGGAGACTGATGGAGGAAGCGCTGAAGGACCCGAGCCTTGGTCCGTTACTAACTCAAGTGACACTCCTAAGTCTAAAGATGCTGCTGAATCATCCCCGACCGTGGCCAACAAGATCGCTGAAGTTTGGGAGAGGGTGATGACTGCTAGAAGAGGCCTTAAGATGGATTTGAGGACAAATCCAAGGCAAGAAGAGGGGAATGATGAGATCCAACAATGCTGCCCTGATGCCAACCGGTACTCCTACACCCCACTAGGGTCATCAGGCAGAGATAAGGCCCTAGGACCTCACACAAGGCATAAAGAGCCTCGGATAGGCCATCTTCAAGCCCTAAAGCCAAGGTACGCTCTGAAATATAAACTAAGCCCATCCCTTGCAGGTAGAAAGGCTCCACGAGATGGAATGTTATTCCAGGCCATGCTGCTGGCCAAGGATCTAAACCCTAGTAAGGAAGAACAACCTCAACCTTCTCCTAGCCTGACCTCCAGGAGCCCTGAAGAAGAAGTAGGCCCTTTGAGTGACCCTCTGGAAGCATTTCTGGAGTATAGGAGGAAGAGAGCCCGAGAATACCTGGCCTAGAGAGGAGAGCTTCCAAGGAATGACCCTGAGCCGAACCATGAGAAGAATTGGAGTCCAAGGCCCCGAGATGTGACATTTAGACCGACTCAACCCCCGGAGAGCTACACCAGGAGATACTCGGAGGCCTACCTGAAGCATAAAGAAGAAGGCCCGAGCGGAAAGGATGAAGGTCCAAGGAGAGAACAGTCCCAAGCCCTAAACCGGCAGCCGGGCCGATCAAATGAGTTTTATGGAGCCGATCACGAAGAACATGACTTATGGACAAGGACCTCGCCACTGAAGCAGCCCGGAGCACGAAGCCCGCAACCGCCGCCCGAAGCAAGCCCGGCGCCCGGCCGGTTAGGCCCACGACCGCCACCATGGCCCAATTGGCCCGAGCAGCCCAACCGTGGCCGAATTAGGGTTTTTGACCTAATTTAGGTATTTTATTCTGCTTTAAAGACTACAACTAATATTTTATGTTTATTCCTTTTTAGTAGGATTATTTAGGGGATTTATGAGACTATTTAGGAATATGACTCTTTATTTTATTATTATTTAGGAGTTAGACTTTAGGGAGGAGAGCTTGTTCCCTCCCTGTAAATAGAGGCCGCCGGCCTCACTTTGTACTTACAACTTTTATGAAATAAACCCCCTTTGATAGAACATTGTTCTGAAACCCTTGTTGTATCTGCATGTTGCGATATTGAAGGATCGACTTATCATCAAGAGCATCCATCTCTTGGCGTGGCGTCTTCGACTGGACACTTCTGGTTCCCGGCTGTTATATAGCCGATGGGTCAAAGTACTTTTCTGCCCCGGTTCCCGAAGGTTTCTACCTCGTTGCACGGTTCCAACTTGCGGTGGTTAGGGTCGTCTGCCCACGGTTGCAGCGGTTCACATCAGTTGGTATCAGAGCACGGTTCAAACACAAGGAAAACATCTATCCCAGTCTCCAGGTTCTCCTGGATTCATATCCTTTTTATTGCTTTCTTAGAAAATTGATTCAAAAATTCCCTTCTATTTCAATTTTAGTTTCGAGTTATAAGATAAGAAAAAGAAAAGAAAGCAAGGCCACCTTGCCACGTTATTTCCTTTCGTTGTAAGTTTATTTCTAAGAAGATGGGATATAAAATTTGCTTCCGTTTGCAAGTACTAACCATGGCAGACGAGAAACGAGCCAAGATAGATGCTCTGATGGGGAATGCTTCCCGAATCATGCAACAGTTACAGGCGAACCTCGCCCGATTAGTGGAAGAGGGGCTCCAGCCCCGGCACCAGTACCCAGCGCCCCAGCGCTCGGCCCCCGCCCCGCGCTACCCCAGGCCCCAGCGCCCCAACGCTTGGCCCCAGCCCCGGCGCTGCCCCAGGTCCTAGCGCCCCAGCCTCGGCCCGCCCAGCCCCAGCGCCCAGTCACCGTGCCAGCAGCACCCGAGCAGCACCCAGCGCCCGAGCGCCTAGCACCGGCACCCCAGCGCCTAGCGCCCGAGCGCCCAGCACCGGTGTCCCAGCACCCAGCGCCCGAGCGCCCAGCATCGGCGCCCCAGCACCCAGAGCCCGAGCACCAAGCGGCCGAGCGCCCAGCACCGGCGCCCCAGCGCCCAGCACCTGAGCGCCCAGCACCGGCGCCCCAGCGCCCAGCCACGGCGCCACCAGCGCTCGAGCGCCCAGCACCGGCGCCCCGCGCCCGAGCGCCCATCACCGGCGCCCCAGCACCCAGCACCTGAGCGCCCAGCACCGGCGCCCCAGCGCCCAACCACGGCGCCACCAGCAGCCGACCAGCGCCCAGCAGCCGAACGGCCCCCGGCGCCCGACCATTCCCCGGCGCCCGACCAGCGCCCGGCGCCCGACCAGCTTCCGGCGCCCGACCAGCCCCCGGCGCCCGACCAGCTCCCGACGCCAGGCCCAGCCCCGACGCCTCCGCGCCCGGCCCCAGCACCCGACGGGCCCCACGACCCCGGCGCCATCCTGACCGACACCGGCCCGACACCACCTGACCCCGGCGCCGCCTTGTCCACCCCCGCTCAGACGCTGCCCGGCACGCCCTCGGCATCCCCGGCACCCCTGTGCCCGGCACTCCACTGCCCGTCGCCGCCGTCCCACTGCCCGACCACGACGCGGCCTTGCTTGGCCCCAGCCCGTCGCCACCCGACACCCCCTCGACGCATCACTGCCCGACGGTCCCACGCGGCCCTAGCCGGCCCCGGCGTGCCACTACCTGACCCTCCCGACAAGCACCTGGCCGACGTTCCCGACGCGATGATGCCCGACGCTCCCGACCAGCTGACGCCCGACGGCCCATCCACCCCGACGCATCACTGCCCGCCACCGTCGGCTGTCCACTGCCCGCCACCACCGGCTCTCCACTTCCCACCGTCGCCGGCTTCCCACTGCCCGCCGCCGCCGGCTCTCCACTGTCCACCGCCGCCAACTTCCCACTGCCCGATGCGTCACTACCCGACGTCGTCGCTGCCCCACTGCCCGAACCCGCCGCCCTGCCCGACGCGGCCTGGCCTACCCCCGACACCCCAGTGCCCCAACCCGACGCTTCACCGTCGGTCCCCTGTGCACTCAAGATTCAATGGGAGATCACCTCCCGACGGATTTTAGGAGCTGCCCCGAGTGAAGAAGATCCGGATACTAACCCGGATGTGGAAATGATTGAGGAACTCTCACCGAATACCGCCCCGAGCCTTAACATTATTGTTGATAGTTTTTCAGGAGAGGGAGCTATGGAGACTGATGGAGGAAGCGCTGAAGGACCCGAGCCTTGGTCCGTTACTAACTCAAGTGACACTCCTAAGTCTAAAGATGCTGCTGAATCATCCCCGACCGTGGCCAACAAGATCGCTGAAGTTTGGGAGAGGGTGATGACTGCTAGAAGAGGCCCCAAGATGGATTTGAGGACAAATCCAAGGCAAGAAGAGGGGAATGATGAGATCCAACAATGCTGCCCTGATGCCAACCGGTACTCCTACACCCCATTAGGGTCACCAGGTAGAGATAAGGCCCTAGGACCTCACACAAGGCATAAAGAGCCTCGGATAGGCCATCTTCAAGCCCTAAAGCCAAGGTACGCTCTGAAATATAAACTAAGCCCATCCCTTGCAGGTAGAAAGGCTCCACGAGATGGAATGTTATTCCAGGCCATGCTGCTGGCCAAGGATCTAAACCCTAGCAAGGAAGAACAACCTCAACCTTCTCCTAGCCTGACCTCCAGGAGCCCTGAAGAAGAAGTAGGCCCTTTGAGTGACCCTCTAGAAGCATTTCTGGAGTATAGGAGGAAGAGAGCCCGAGAATACCTGGCCTAGAGAGGAGAGCTTCCAAGGAATGACCCTGAGCTGAACCATGAGAAGAATTGGAGTCCAAGGCCCCGAGATGTGACACTTAGACTGACTCAACCCCCGGAGAGCTACATCAGGAGATACTCGGAGGCCTACCTGAAGCTTAAAGAAGAAGGCCCGAGCGGAAAGGAAGAAGGTCCAAGGAGAGAACAGTCCCAAGCCCTAAACCGGCAGCCGGGCCGATCAAATGAGTTCAATGGAGCCGATCACGAAGAACATGACTTATGGACAAGGACCTCGCCACTGAAGCAGCCCGGAGCACGAAGCCCGCAACCGCCGCCCGAAGCAAGCCCGGCGCCTGACCGGTTAGGCCCACGACCGCCACCATGGCCCAATTGGCCCGAGCAGCCCAACCGTGGCCGAATTAGGGTTTTGACCTAATTTAGGTCTTATATTATACTTTAAAGACTACAACTAATATTTTATGTTTATTCCTTTTTAGTAGGATTATTTAGGGGATTTATGAGACTATTTAGGAATAGGACTCTTTATTTTATTATTATTTAGGAGTTAGACTTTAGGGAGGAGAGCTTGTTCCCTCCCTATAAATAGAGGCCGCCGGCCTCACTTTGTACTTACAACTTTTATGAAATAAACCCCCTTTGATAGAACTTTGTTCTGAAACCCTTGTTGTATCTGCATGTTGCGATACTGAAGGATCGCCTTATCATCCAGAGCATCCATCTCTTGGCGTGGCGTCTTCGACTGGACACTTCTGGTTCCCGGCTATTATATAGCCGTCGGGTCAAAGTACTTTTCCGCCCCGGTTCCCGAAGGTTTCTACCTCGTTGCACGGTGTCCAACTTGCGGTGGTTAGGGTCGTCTGCCCACGGTTGCAGCGGTTCACATCAGTTGGTATCAGAGCACGGTTCAAACACAAGGACCACATCTATCCCAGTCTCCAGGTTCTCCTGGATTCATATCCTTTTTATTGCTTTCTTAGAAAATTGATTCGAAAATTCCCTTCTATTTCAATTTTAGTTTCGAGTTATAAGAAAAGAAAAAGAAAAGAAAGCAAGGCCACCTTGCCACGTTATTTCCTTTCGTTGTAAGTTTATTTCTAAGAAGAGGGGATAGAAAATTTGCTTCCGTTTGCAAGTACTAACCATGGCAGACGAGAAACGAGCCAAGATAGATGCTCTGATGGGGAATGCTTCCCGAATCATGCAACAGTTACAGGCAAACCTCGTCCGATTAGTGGAAGAGGGGCTCCAGCCCCGGCACCAGTACCCAGCGCCCCAGCGCTAGGCCCCAGTCCCGCGCTGCCCCAGACCCCAGCGCCCCAGCGCTCGGCCCCAGCCCCAGCGCTACCCCAGGCCCAGCGCCCCAACGCTTGGCCCCACCCCGCCTGCCCAGGTCCTAGCGCCCCAGCGCTCGGCCCCAGCCCCAGCCCCGGCGCCCCAGCGCCCAGTCATCGCGCCAGCAGCACCCGAGCAGCACCCAGCGCCCGAGCGCCCAGCACCGGCACCCCAGCGCCCAGCACGGTGTCCCAGCACCCAGCGCCCGAGCGCCCAGCATCGGCGCCCAGCACCCAGAGCCCGAGCACCAAGCGCCCGAGCGCCCAGCACCCAAGTGCCCAGCCACGGCGCCACCAGCGCCCGACCGGCCCCCGCGCCAGCACCGGCGCCCCAGCGCCCGCAGCGCCCGACGCGCCGAGCCCAGCGCCCAGTACCAGTGCCCCAGCGCCCAGCCCCGGCGCCCCAGCGCCCAGCCACGGCGCCACCAGCAGCCGACCAGCGCCCAGCAGCCGAACGGCCCCCGGCGCCCGACCATTCCCCGGCGCTGACCGGCGCCCGGCGCCCGACCAGCTCCCAACGCCAGGCCCAGCCCCGGCGCCTCCGCGCCCGGCCCCAGCACCCGACGGGCCCCACGACCCCGACGCCGTCCTGACCGACCCCGGCCCGACACCACCTGAGCCCGGCGCCGCCCTGTCCACCCCCGCTCAGACACTGCCCGGCACGCCCTCGGCATCCCCGGCACCCCTGTGCCCGGCACTCCACTGCCCGTCGCCGCCGTCCCACTGCCCGGCCACGACACGACCTTGCTTGGCCCCAGCCTGTCGCCACCCGACGCCCCCTCGACGCGTCACTGCCCGACGGTCCGACGCGGCCCTAGCCGGCCCCGACGTGCCACTACCTGACCCTCCCGACGAGCACCTGGTCGATGTTCCCGACGCGATGATGCCCGACGCTCCCGACCAGCTGACGCCCGACGACCTCATCCACCCCGATGCATCACTGCCCGCCACCGCCGGCTGTCCACTGCCCGCCACCACCGGCTCTCCACTTCCCACTGCCGCCGGCTTCCCACTGCCCGTCACCGCCGGCTCTCCACTGCCCACCGCCGCCAACTTCCCACTGCCCGACACGTCACTACCCGACGCCACCACCGCCCCACTGCCTGAACCCGCCGTCCTGCCTGACGCGGCCTGGCCTACCCCCGACACCCCAGTGCCCCGACCCGACGCTTACCGCCGGTCCCCTGTGCACTCAAGATTCAATGGGAGATCACCTCCCGACGGATTTTAGGAGCTGCCCCGAGTGAAGAAGATCCGGATACTGACCCGGATGTGGAAATGAGTGAGGAACTCTCACCGAATACCTCCCCGAGCCTTAACATTGTTGTTGATAGTTTTTCAGGAGAGGGAGCTATGGAGACTGATGGAGGAAGCGCTGAAGGACCCGAGCCTTGGTCCGTTACTAACTCAAGTGACACTCCTAAGTCTAAAGATGCTGCTGAATCATCCCCGACCGTGGCCAACAAGATCGCTGAAGTTTGGGAGAGGGTGATGACTGCTAGAAGAGGCCCCAAGATGGATTTGAGGACAAATCCAAGGCAAGAAGAGGGGAATGATGAGATCCAACAATGCTGCCCTGATGCCAACCGGTACTCCTACACCCCACTAGGGTCACCAGGCAGAGATAAGGCCCTAGGACCTCACACAAGGCATAAAGAGCCTCGGATAGGCCATCTTCAAGCCCTAAAGCCAAGGTACGCTCTGAAATATAAACTAAGCCCATCCCTTGCAGGTAGAAAGGCTCCACGAGATGGAATGTTATTCCAGGCCATGCTGCTGGCCAAGGATCTAAACCCTAGCAAGGAAGAACAACCTCAACCTGCTCCTAGCCTGACCTCTAGGAGCCCTGAAGAAGAAGTAGGCCCTTTGAGTGACCCTCTGGAAGCATTTCTGGAGTATAGGAGGAAGAGAGCCCGAGAATACCTGGCCTAGAGAGGAGAGCTTCCAAGGAATGACCCTGAGCCGAACCATGAGAAGAATTGGAGTCCAAGGCCCCGAGATGTGACACTTAGACCGACTCAACCCCCGGAGAGCTACATCAGGAGATACTCGGAGGCCTACCTGAAGCTTAAAGAAGAAGGCCCGAGCGGAAAGGATGAAGGTCCAAGGAGAGAACAGTCCCAAGCCCTAAACCGGCAGCCGGGCCGATCAAATGAGTTCTATGGAGCCGATCACGAAGAACATGACTTATGGACAAGGACCTCGCCACTGAAGCAGCCCGGAGCACGAAGCCCGCAACCGCCGCCCAAAGCAAGCCCGGCGCCCGGCCGGTTAGGCCCACGACCGCCACCATGGCCCAATTGGCCGAGCAGCCCAACCGTGGCCGAATTAGGGTTTTTGACCTAATTTAGGTCTTTTATTCTGCTTTAAAGACTACAACTAATATTTTATGTTTATTCCTTTTTAGTAGGATTATTTAGGGGATTTATGAGACTATTTAGGAATATGACTCTTTATTTTATTATTATTTAGGAGTTAGACTTTAGGGAGGAGAGCTTGTTCCCTCCCTATAAATAGAGGCCGCCGGCCTCACTTTGTACTTACAACTTTTATGAAATAAACCCCCTTTGATAGAACTTTGTTCTGAAACCGTTGTTGTATCTGCATGTTGCGATACTGAAGGATCGCCTTATCATCAAGAGCATCCATCTCTTGGCGTGGCGTCTTCAACTGGACACTTCTGAGTACTTTTCCGCCCCGGTTCCCGAAGGTTTCTACCTCGTTGCACGGTGTCCAACTTGCGGTGGTTAGGGTCGTCTGCCCACGGTTGCAGCAGTTCACATCATTTAGCGACTAGCCTCACCTTGTACCTCGCCTCCTCGGTAGGTGAGATACCTTCTTTTCTCTTGAATATCCACTTACAGCGGATAGGCTTCTTCTCCTTAGGCAACTTGACAAGTTCCCAAGTACCATTCTTGTCAAGTGACTCCATTTCTTCATGCATTGCAGTCATCCACTTATTGCAGTCAGGAGATTTAACAGCTTCAGAATATGAAGCAGGTTCTGCGCCACCTTCAATCTCATGAGCTATACTCAATGGATAAGCAGCAACATTCACTTCTTGTATTAACCGGTTAGGAGGACGAATTTCCCTCCTATGCCTATCAGCTGCAATCGACTGTGGTGGTGGAGAGTCAACAATATTATGAAAATGTTCAACAGTGGATGTATCAACAGTATCCATAACATCCACAACAACATTTTCTTATTATTCACCAAAATCCATAGATTTCTCCACCTGCACAGTTGATTCCTGCTCAAACTCAACAGGAACATTAGTAGACTTCTTGTCAAGTAACATCAAAGATTCATTGAAGACAACATTCCTACTAATCACCACCTTTCTTGTTTCTGGATTCCACAACTTGTAACCTTTGACACCAGATTTAAAACCAAGAAAGATGCACTTAACTACTCTAGGCTCTAACTTTCCATTATCAACGTGAGCATAGGCAGTGCAACCAAATACTCTTAAAATAGTATAATCAGCCGGAGAACCAGACCATACCTCAATAGGAGTCTTCTTATCAATCGCAATAGAGGGGAGAGCGATTAATTAGATAACAAGTAGTCGAAGCAGCTTCTGCCCAGAAATGTCTAGGCAACCCAGCATTTGATAACATGCTGCGAGCTTTAGAAATGATGGTCCTGTTCATTCGCTCTGCTACACCATTCTGTTGAGGGGTATGAGGAACAGGGTAGTGCCGCACAATACCTTCAGATTTGCAATAAGATTGGAATTCGTCAGAACAGAACTCCATCCCATTATCAGTGCGAAGCTTCTTCACCTTCTTCTCAGTTTGCCTCTCAACCATAGTCTTCCACTCATTTAAAGCTGAGAATGCATCTGATTTGTGCTTCAAGAAATAAGACCACACTTGTCGAGAGTAGTCATCAATAATTGTTAGCATATATCGAGCACCACCTAAAGATGGTTCTCGAGATGGACCCCACAAATCAGAATGCACATAATCAAGAATACCTTCAGTAGTATGAACTGAAGTATTAAATTTCACCCTCTTATGCTTACCAAACACGCAATGCTTACAGAACTCCAGATTACTAGCATTGCATCCAGCAAGAAGTCCTCTCCTGCTCAACTCTGTCATACCAGCTTCACTCATATGCCCAAGACGCATATGCCAAATATTAGTAGCATCAGAATCAGATAAGAAATTTGATACTGTAGCAGCTTTACCTGCAACTATGCTACCTCTTAGATGATACAGATTTGCAGCTTTCATGTCACCTTTCATGACCACAAGAGACCCCTTAGAAACCTTCAGAACTCCACCTTCACCGGTGTACTTATACTCTTTTGCATCAAGAGTACTCAATGAAATTAGGTTCTTCTTCAAATCTGGTATGTGTCTGACATCTGACAAAGTTCTAACTACACCATCAAACATCTTAATCTAAACAGATCCAATCCCTGCAACCTTACAGGATGAGTTATCACCCATCAAAATAGTTCCACCAGCATTAACATATTCATAACTAGAAAACCAATCCCTGTTAGGGCACATATGAAAGGTGCAAGCAGAATCAAGAATCCATTCATCATCAGTTTTAGTACAGCCAGCAAACACCACCAGCATTTCACCATCAGAACTATCATTAGCAACAACAGAGGCCTTACCTCCATCTTCTGATTTACCTTGGTCTCTCCTTTCTTTATATTGAAGGCGACGACATTCAGATATGTCGTGACCGTCTCTCTTGCAATATCTGCATGACTTAGACTTTGGTCTGGATTTCGAGCGACCTTTGTAATTGCTCGAACTTTGACCTCTAGATCCATGGCTAGAGCTTTTCTCCTTTTGTCTTTCGCGAGTATATAAGCTGGTGGAACGCAGTCATTGTGATGCGTTCAAACAAATAAACTAACAAAGCTAACAAAATCTAGGGTAGATCGTATTCCACGGGTCTTCTATGATTGACTACTCAAAATAAGCTAGCAAATATTCGGGTTTTAAACACTTCGTGCGTGGTGTGAGTTCCACAACTTCTAATTCTAAGAAATGCAGAGAAATTAAAAATTGAAACTAAAAACAGATTGGAAATTGGTTGATTAAAACAGAGATGACAGACGAACTTAGACTTTGAATCCCCCTTCGTTCACCAGAGCATTGGCAATCAACAGATCAGCGGATTTCGATTCTCATTCAATCAATTCTAAGACACCACCATAACTCCTTACCCTTAGGTTTAAGACCGGCGAACGTTCGCTCTATCCATTCTAGCTACCAAGATTAATTAGTCGCCCGGGTACGGTCGCCTCTCGCAACGACTTAACTTAACTGGTGGAATTACTAACGATTATTGAGTTACTCTTGCAGTGGATTAACCCTAACCGGTTCCTACGAAAGGCACGCTCCAATTATAAGGTTAATTGTTCAATTTGATGTTCTAAAGTAAGGCGAGCGTTCGTTTCTATCCTTAGCTTAACAAGAATCTAACCTAGGTGATCAATCCAGACAAGAAACATGAACAATGAAGAACAAATCAAACATGAAAGAGAAACTGATTGAACTTCGAATCTAATCACCGCCGATCCGTGACTGCTTTAAAGCCCTGGGTCACTTAGGGTTCATCTAGTCTAAGCTCTAAGAGTTTAGCTACGCATATTCATGACAAAAGAATCGAAGACAATGAAAGAGTTCATCATACAAAGGGAGAACAGAAAAGAATCTGAAAAACCTAATTAAGATGACTCCGGCAGAACTTCGATCTTCCGGTAGACTGCAATCCTAGCTCCGAGTCCTCGAGATGGAAGGGATGGCGTCACGATCTCTTTCCGGCTCTTCGAACTCTAACTCTTCGCTCCAGAATTTGAGAGGATTCTCTAAATTCTGATGTATGATGTATTATGAGGTATTGATTGATTCTCCTTAATTTGGGCTGCCGTTTAAGTATTTATACTTAACCCTAATACCCGCCGAATCAGCTTAATATTTTCGCCGAAAATCTTGAGGAATTTTCGGCGAAAATTCCTTCATAAATGGCTGGTGTCCGGCTGCTTCTCTCCTGTGATTTTCGGACTGATGGTTCTCGGCGAAAACTTTGGGTTTTTGCCGAAAACTTCCTTGGCTGAGCATCAGTGGATTTTTCCTTGCATTTTTGCCGAAAATCATGGGTTCTTTTCGCCGAAAATGTCAGTGTAAACGGGCAGACTTTTGGTTTGACTTGATTGGCTCCTTGGATCGATTCCGGTGCGATTCCTCGAGGTTCCAACGCCTTAGACACGTCCTTGGCTACTTTATTTGACGGCAAAAACCTGTGCTAACATAAAAACACTAGAAAACCATCAAATAGACCCGAAACGGGCCAAGGTAACTGATGCTGCAGTTTTAGCGGTATCAAATAACTAACCTACCGAAGTAGACTAGATCGTATTCCACAGGGTTTCTACTAATCGACTACTCAAAGAAGCTGACAAATTACTCAAGTTTAAACACTTAGTGCGTGGTGTGAGTTCCACGACTTCTAATCTAATAAAGCAGGAAAATAAAAGACCGAAAAGTAAAAGGTTGACTAACAAGAAGATAGACGAACTTAGATTTCGAATCCCCCTTAGATCACCAGAGCATTGACAATCAACAGATCAGCGGTTTTCAATTCTAATTCAATCGGTTTCTATACACCACCATAACTCCTTACCCTTAGGTTTAAGACTGGCGAACGTTCGCTCTATCCGATCTAACTACCAAGATTAACTAGCCGTCCGGGTACGGTCGCCTCTCGCAACGACTTAATTAACTGGTGCAATTACTAATGATTTATGAGTTACTCTTGCAGTGGATTAACCCTAATCGATTCCTACGAAAGGCACACTCCAATTATAAGGTTAACTGGTTGAATTGATGTTTTAAAGAGAGGCGATCGTTCGCTTCTATCCTCAGCTTAACAAGAATCTAAACTAGGTGATCAAGGAAGACAAGTTTATGCGCCAAAGCAGGGAAGCTGTCTGGCGACTAACCCTAGCTTGCATAAACTTAATCTAGGCGATCAACCAGAGAAGAAACATAAACAATGACGAAAAAACAACTATGCAAAGAGAAACTGATTGAACTTCGAATCTAATTACCGCCAATCCGTGACCGCTTTAAAGCCCTGGGTCACTTAGGGTTCATCTAATCTAAGCTCTACGAGTTCAGCTACTCATAACGATAACAGAAGAATCAAAGGAAACAAAGGAAATCATCATATAGAGGAAGAACAGATAAAAACTGAAAAACCTAATTCTGACGACTCCGGCGAAGCTTCGATCTCCTGGATCTTCAACTTTAAGCTCCGAGCTCTTCGAGGTGGAAGGATGTTGTCACGATCTCTCCACGGATCTTCGAACTCTCTAAACTCTATCTATCGACCCTAAGGTCGTGGCTAATCAGCCAAAATTCGTGTGTATTCAATCTGGCTTCAAAAAGTCTATATATAACCCTAGAAACCCTTTACAAGTTGGAAAAGGCTGAATTTTCCCGTCTGGGGAGCTTACACGACGTGTAAGCTCACAGTTGCATTGAGCTTACACGGCATGTAAGCTCCAAAACGCAGTGTTTTGAGCTATGCAGCACTCCGACTTGTTTTGATCATTCCTGCTCCGTTTGAACTCCGATTTGGTCTCCGTTTGAAGCGCTGGACTCGTGAGAGAGTCCTCTATAATGTGGTAACCTGGGGGCTCAACATAAAAGCTCAAAAAAGGGGTAAAAATAGCCAAGAAATGGACAATGTACGCACTAGGAGCCGATAATCACAAAGTTACGACAAATGCACCAAATACTCATCAAAATGGCATCAAAGGGTATGAAATGTTGCTTAAATGGGGCTGATAATCACGTCAAATCGAGTGTCATCAGTAACACAAATGGCACGAGATAGGGCAATTGATTGAATATTCGCTATTCTACCCTAAAAACCATGTCTTAAGCAAGGAAATGTCGCTTAAATGAGGCTGATAATCACGTCAAATCGAGTGTCATCTAAATACCCCACACTTAAGCTTTTGCTTGTCCTCAAGCAAACTGAATAGAAACGCTCATGTTCACAAATGATAAGATCGATTAAATTGGAGTTCAATCAAATACAATGAATTATTAGACAGCTAATTCCTAGAACAAGAAACCTATCATGCATACTGATCAGCCAAACTACCTGATCTCACTAATAAACTGCACACGACAAGTAATCGTAACCAATTATGCACGAATTTGACCTAACCGACCAGACTCTTCACACAGGATATATTTAGTATATTGGGAACTCTCACTCTCTCTGTGTTTAAGGACGTGTTTCTGCTCTCAATCATTTTTTGTTACTGAATTCTGTCATAAGTTTGCATTTCGACCACGTCTCCACCACTGTGACAACACGAGTAACTAGTCAAGAAGGACTTCCCTGCTAGGACCGTAATGAATTCTACACTACAAGGGTTTATGATGCGATGGATGATGGGAATGTATGATGATGGCTTTGTGCGGTGTAGCTTTCGACTAACTTCCCTCGAATCTAGCCTATGGCTTCCTACCGTCTATCCAGACACGGGTGGAATAATGAACGCTCGTCCTATGATACCCTCAAGTAACCTATCACTTTTTATTTTTCTTTACACACTTTTCTAACTTTTCTTTTGACTTCGTTCTTCCATTTGTAGGGAGAAGAACGTTTATTTGAACTATACTTTGAGACTTTTTCTGCTTTTCTGATTTTTCTTCTTTTCATTTTTTTCGAAGCTTGCTTCTTTTTCTTCTTTTTTTCTTACTTGATTTTTTTTCTTTTGTGCCGATTTTTCTTTTAGTTGCTAGAGGGGTTTACACGTCTGGACATAATAGCTAAGACCACCTGTTTAATGGCTATAGGCAGGTTACCACAAACCGACTTCCGGTAGGTCAATCTAGAACTACAACCACATGGGATCAACGGGGAATGAAAGAATGGGAAATGGCTGTAATGTATATCGAACCGAAAGAACAGGCCAAGCTCAAGGGTCTACACCTAATGGATTTTATCGTTAGGTAGGCTATATGGCTTAGTAGCTGAATCGAGGTGCCCCTATCATTCTAGAACTCGTGTCATCGTGTGGTCTCGAGTAGGTCTCATGCAAATTCTAACTCATTCAAGCAAACAGAAAACCACTCAGAAAGAATTGAAATTGCAAGTTACGTGCAATGGATCAAAAGCTCACAGTTGGTTTGCTAGTCGGATTCGGTCATTTTCATGCAATCAAGGCTACAAACTACAAGTGTGATTTTAAAAATTCTGTTCTGACCAGGCAATTTAGCATCAAAGTATACAAGTTGGTTCTCAAGTTCTAAGTTAAGCAGTCTAAGCATCATTATGAAAGTTTGATCAACAACTTAACATCAAAAATCAAGAACTGAGCCATTCTAATGCTAGAGAGACTGGAATGGAATCACGAGGCACACAGAAAACACAATCAAGGGCAATCAAGTTCATGCAAGGTTCTCTAGCATCCTACCCCACACTTAAATCGGACTGTGTCCTCACAAAACTAATTCTAGAGTTCAGAGTGAAGTAGAAGAACCTGGACCGAGATGGTTGGCGTAGGGGATGAGCACGGGTCCTCGGAGCGGAGGGAATCTACCCAAGCGAAGCAAAGGGAATCTCCCTACTGCCTACAAAACAAAAACAAATGAAACATAAAAAGGAAACCGGGACAAGTGCCCCGGATCCACACAGAAAAAAGTTGGATCGAAATCCGAAAAGAATAAATAAAAAGAATGGACAAGGAAAAGGACACCACCTGATCACTGCTGGTCAGGGGCACCGGGAGGCGGAAAGTGGAGGTACTCGCCGAGCTGACGTTGCCACTCCATCTGTGCCTCGTACCGCCTATCAGCGTGGTGCATATGCTGCTGCATAGTAGTCCATCTAGCCTCTTGGGCGGCGTTGTCGGTGATGCGCCACTCTTGCAGTCGCTCGTACAGCTCACCAATGTCTGCGGGGTGCGGTCGGTGGTGAGGGTGAGGCGCCTGGTATGGATCGGGGATGACCGGCGACGGCTGGTGCTCATACCCTGCCTGATGATGTGGCGAGGGTATGTGGTCATGAAACTCTGGCTGCGGCTGGGCTGCTGCTGCTCAGTATCATCTTCTTCTCCCGACTCGTCCTCGTATTCGAGAGGAGGATCCGCTGCTACCAGGGGGCTGACGTCCAGATCAATGTTGTACTCGACCGCCAAGTCTCCTCCAAGGGTCCGTACTCTGCGGCGTGGGATGTTCGGGCCATATTCATTGTTGAGGCCGAAGGAAATGATGAGCCGGCCTACAAAGTTGCCTCCCAGGAGTGCGCGGGGACGACCGGACCTCTGAGTCTTCTTGCGGAGTAGGCGAGCAAGCACCCATCCGGGATGAAGAGGATATCTCTCCCGGATGGCGCGAAGAAGAAGTAGCTCGTCCTTGCTTATATGGTGGCGGTCCTTGTCTGGAGCATATAAAAGCGATCTACGCCAAACCATATGAATATATTTAAAGAAAGGGTGAGAGAGCGACTTAACTGAGTTATGGTCCCCGAGGCGATCGCCGGGCACTCCAGTCATGTGACTCCAGAAAGCATGGTACTCCTCGTCGTCGTCGTCGTCCCCCCAGCCGAAGTGATGACCGTGGTAATGCTCGTAGGGGATGCCTAGATGAGCTGCAAACTCATCATATGTGAGCTCCCTATGCACCCCGCCTAGATAGAAGGTGACAACCTTCCTGTGCTGCCTCCTCTTGTGCTCATCCAGCTCGAATGTCGCCCAAAACTCCTGGAGAGCGACGTCTGGGAAGTCGGTGGTGAGCGTGGTCAGCTCCAGTAAGCCGGCATGGGTCAGTGCGTCGAGCACGTTCCGGTACCAGTCATCATCGTGCTCTGAGAGCGACTCCATGGAGAGAGGGCGAACATCAGCTCCACGGTGTGCTCAAACCACTGGTAGCGTGCAAAGTAGTGCGGGGGTAGGCGAGCAACGGTACGGTGGTACCCAGCACGGTCAGGGAAGGCCGGTGGAGGGCCCTGAACGGCGGGTGTGATGGGAGCGGGGGCTCCGGAGCTCGAGGCACCATCAAGTCGTGCCTTGGTCCTGCGCTCAAAAGTGGCGTTCCTAAACAAGAAAACAAACCCGATTAGTCAAACTAAAACCCTACCCCACACTTAGTCGAAAAACTCAATTTCACAAAGAAATGAGGAAAACCGAGTGGGGGTAAGCAAAGCAGATTAACCGGTAATCACGAGCAATAAAATACATGCTTAGGTCAGCCAGAATGGAATTAGCGCAATCAGAGTTCAGAAGTCAAACCGACATTTCAAAAAGTCAACATTATAGAACATTGAATCCTAATCATGGCAAGACTATCACAAAGCGGGAAATGACGGTATAATATGATCTCAGATGGCAAACACAATAATCGGAACGAGTATGAGCACATAAGGCAGCCAAATGATCAAAAACAGTTCATGGTCAAACCGACATTTCTCAAAAGTCAACATCACAAAGAATAGGACTTAGGCATAGCAACACATGATCAAATGATATAATAATTAAGCACGATACTCCCTAAGCATGCTAGAATAGTTCAACAAGTTCAGCTAACCTAGTTCACACGAAATCAGTCGGCACGCAAATCGAGGCAAACCGAAAAGCCAACCGAAAGTCAACCCCGGCAAAATTCAGCATCCAATATGTCAAAAGATTCGCAATGAAAAGTTCTACAACTTACCTTGAAGCCATGGATGCTAAAAACGAACGGGTTTGGGAGAAATCGGTGAAAAATGAAGATTTTTAGGGTTTGGGTGAACTAGAGCTGTAGAGCTCCGATTCAGCTGTTCTAGGGCTTTGATTGATCGAAAAAGGGAAGGGAAGGGTGCGGCGGCGGAGGCGACGGCGGTCAGCTTTGGTCGGCGGCGGCGAGATAAGGTGGCGTCGGTGGTTTGAAACAAAACAAAGGATGGGATTTTCGGGTATGGTTCAAAAATGAAATGTGGAAAGAGAGAGGTTGAAATCCGGATTTTAAAGTGAATAGTTGGTTGATTTTCAAAGAAATTTCGGCGAAAATAAGTGCAAGTTTTCGCCAAAAATTTTAGTTAAAAAGTACTGCCGGTTTTGAAAAGAAATTTCGCCGAAAATACTAGTGCTTTTTCGCCGAAAATGTGAAACAGGAACGTTTGGAAAACTCTGTGGGATTTCAAAGAGAATTTTCGCCGAAAATATGGGTTATTTTCGTCGAAAATATTGAACTCTACGATTGAAAATATTTTCGCAATCCCGGCAGACTTCAGAAAATCACAGTTAAATCCACAAAAATTGGAAAGACCTCAAACGACTTGAAACTGACACTATGACACACAGAATACACATGAAAAATATGAAATCAAACAAACTGACACTTTTGGCTCCCCCGAACTGACTCTAAAATACTAAGGTTGACACAAATGAAAAACGGACTCCAGCCGTGGGTTGCCTCCCACGAAGCGCTCTTTTATTAACGTCCTTGAGCTGGACGATACCTGGACGGTGTTAGGAGACATCCCAACTCAGATTCTCCTTAATGCTAGCATCGGAGTTCATAAAGTATAGCTTTGGGGCTTCTCCTGTGAGCATGAATTTCTTCCCGTTTGCGTGTAAGAGCCTTGTACGTCCGTCGGGAAGGTGGTCAGTAATCTTGAATGGTCCGAACAGTTCTGTCAAAGGATCATCTTCCACAAGGAAGACAGTGGACGGAATGAGAATGATCGACTCCTTCTTTTCTTTAACCTCCGGCTTGATATCACCAGGATCGGTGATCGTCAGTATTTCCTTAGGAGATGCTTTCGGCTTCTCCTTCAATACTTGTTCCAGCGCCGGTAGCTCGGAACGAATTGGTGGTGCAGCTGGCTCGGTAGACGGTGGCGGCACAACTGGTCTCCAGACCATGTGAGTCTTCGTCTTCTTATTCTTTCCCCGAGGTCTGCTAGGTTTTGTGCTCGGTGGCTTAGAAGAGGTTTCAGTTCCTTCTTCTTTGGCGGTTTTGGAGGAACAGATTTTGGTTTCTGTGTGGTAATCTGTCCAGCACCTACAACAGCAATTGATCTAGGCACACTAGAAGAGACATCAGTAACGGAGTTGACCGGAGTCAACTCCACAATTTCAACAGCTAAACAGTGAAATTCTTCATTCTTAGGATTATATTTCATTCCGTCTTTAAGGCGGAACGTGACAGTTTCTTGACCAACTCTCAAAGTTAAAGAACCATTTAGAACGTTAATTTGCATTCCAGTGGTAGCCATGAAAGGTCGTCCTATGAGAATGGTAGAATCATCCTTACTAGTATCAATGATAACAAAGTCAGCTAAGAACGTGAAAGGACCACATTTAGTAACAACGTCTTTAATTTCTCCCCTAGGAGTTTTAAGTGATCTATCAGCAAAGATAAGTTGCATACTAGGCGGTTCAAGTTCTCCTAGGTTTAATTTTTCATATAGACTCATAGGCATAACATTAACAGATGCGCGAAGATCAACCAAACAACGTTCTATCTCAACATCATTAATGACAAGAGGTAGAGTAAAAGAACCAGGATCAGAGCACTTAGCTGGATATGGAGAGGACGGTTTCTTAATACGAGCATCAGGATATCCTTCTTTATTCCCCTTCATGCCAGTCTCGATCCTTGCATTTGGCAGCAATGCTCTTGGGAAAGGAGGCTTCACGACGTACGGTGCAAGAGGAGGATCTTCTTCCTTAGGCACCAGTTGTAGTGCTTCCTTCTTCTCCGGAGTTTCAGCGATCCTGCGTAAAATAGCACAAGCATCAGCAGATAAGCTTGGAAATTTCCTAACAGATACCATCTTCGCTTGCTCCTTTCTCGGATTCGGCTCTGTCTGGCTCGGGAGTTGGCCAAATGGTCGACCAGATGCTAACATGCTCGAGATGTTGTTCACAGCTTGCTCAATTCTTTGACCGGCTGCTATCAGTTCCTGATTGAGAATAGCTTGAGCTTTAAACTGACTGTCATGATCGTCGAGTCTGGTGATGATCTGACTAAGCTTCTTATCCAGGTCACTGACATTGTTCTCCCTCTGGTACTGCTGCCCTGGATAGGTGTTATTCAAGTATTGATTCTGGTGATTGCCAGGAGCAGTTCCATAGTTACCCGGATTGTGATGCGGCAACTGGTAGACACCTGCCGGCGGATGGTTAGGCTTCTGATCCTGAGCTGGACCAGCCGGGTGGTTATTCTGGTTCTGGTTATGGATGGCGCCAGCATTGTAGGGAGGTCTGTCTTAATAGTTCCCTTGTTGCCTGAAGTTGCGGTAGCCAGCATAACCATTCTGATTATTAACGAAGCCTTGTTGAACGAAATTTACCTCTTCGGCGGACCAGACTTCTGCCTTACCAAAATTCTGGCATCGTCCTCCGTTATGTGCGCAAGCTCCACACCACTCGCAATTGGCAACATAGACAGAAGTTGCCGGCGGTTTGACTGGTGTGGTAGACTTCTTCAAATGCTTCTCTACTTCTGCCTTGATAGCTGCTTCAAGATCAAGCTTGCTCCTTGATCCTTCAGATTGTCGTTCCCAGTTTCTTGACTTGGAAGCACAGTTTGCGAAGTGAAGAAGAGCAGCTTCAGGTGTAAGCGTAGTGCAATCCCCTTCAGCTAGAGAATTGACCCACTTGGCAGATTCTTCTCGAAGACCTCGAGCAAAGATTTCAGCTAACTGCCTCTGCTCGAATCCATGATGAGGGCAGTTGTATAGAAGTTCTTGGAATCGATTCCAAGTATCGTATAAGCTTTCTCCATCTTTCTGGGAGAATCTGGCAATGCTGTCCTTGATGGCTGTTGTTCTGGCAGGAGGAAAGTATTCTTCAATGAAGTCCTGAGCTAGAGTATCCCAGTTAGTGTAATATCCAGGTGGTTTGATAGTAAGCCAACTCTTAGCGGCGCCTTTTAGAGAGAACGGGAAAGCTCTCAAGCAAAGAGTGTTCTTGTCGAGGTTTCCGTTCTTGAAAGTGCTGCAGAGATCAAGGAAGTCTGCAAGATGAGTGCACGGATTGTCTAGGGGACTGCCTTCGAACTGTAGATCCCTAGAGATCATAGTCAAGAATGGAATCTAGATCTCATAGTCAGGATCTCCTTCAATGCGCGGTACGGCAATGGTAGATCGAACGCTAGTCGCGCTCGGCTTGTTATAATCAGCTAGACTTTTCTGAGCAGGCGACGGTGGTGGATTTCCGCCTGGTGGTGGTGGTGGTGGTAATTGATCAACCATGATAGGAGATAGAGGAGGTGAAAGTGACTCGATGTATGAAACGGATGTAGGTGACGGTAACGGTGAAGATGAGGGACTATCCTTCAGTTCCTCAATCTTAATCGGAGTGACGGGTGGAGGTGGATTGGTTCTGCCTCTCCTTGAAATCTATGATTGTCGAGGTGGAGCAGAACTGCTTGGTTTCTCTATACTCTTAGCCTTGTCGGTTTGAGAGCGAGTCCAAGGGCGGCGATGCATACACCTGTAAACAAACCTACAAATAACAAAAACAAACAAAAACCAGTGTAAAATCAAAGTGGGTGGAAAAATGAAAGATGGAAAGTAGAAGAATAAATTGCCAGTTCTTCTTTCAAACAATCAAAAAAAGTCCCCGGCAACGGCGCCAATTTGGTGGAACGCAGTCATTGTGATGCGTTCAAACAAATAAACTAACAAAGCTAACAAAAGCTAGGGTAGATCGTATTCCACGGGTCTTCTATGATTGACTACTCAAATAAGCTAGCAAAATATTCGGGTTTAAACACTTTGTGCGTGGTGTGAGTTCCACGACTTCTAATTCTAAGAAATGCAGAGAAATTAAAAATTGAAACTAAAAACAGATTGGGAAATTCGTTGATTAAAACAGAGATGACAGACGAACTTAGACTTTGAATCCCCCTTCGTTCACCAGAGCATTGGCAATCAACAGGTCAGCGGATTTCGATTCTCATTCAATCAATTCTAAGACACCACCATAACTCCTTACCCTTAGGTTTAAGACCGGCGAACGTTCGCTCTATTCGTTCTAGCTACCAAGATTAATTAGTCGCCCGGGTACGGTCGCCTCTCGCAACTACTTAACTTAACTGGTGGAATTACTAACGATTATTGAGTTACTCTTGCACTGGATTAACCCTAACCGGTTCCTACGAAAGGCACGCTCCAATTATAAGGTTAATTGTTCAATTTGATGTTCTAAAGTAAGGCGAGCGTTCGCTTCTATCCTTAGCTTAACAAGAATCTAATCTAGGTGCACTACAACAGAACACCCTTTTTGCGACGAAGACATTGGTCGCAAAAAGCCTAAAAGTGCGTTGCAAAAGGTATTTGCGACGAAAGTTTTTGTCGCAAGGTTTCGTCGGCAAAACCCGGTCGCAAAAGCATCTTTGAGACGGAAGTTCGAAATTGGTCGCAAATAGCATACACTCTGCGACGGGTTAATTGGTCGCAGAAAAGTACATATCGCGACCAACACTCTGGTCGCGAAAAGCCCTCTCTCTTTGGCGACCAATGTATGGTCGCAGATAGTCTAACTCATTTGCAACCGGTTTATTAGTCGCAATATATGAACCTCATTGTGACCAATTTTTTCGTCGCAATATATCTAACTTATGGGTCACCGAATGATATAGTTATTGTGACCAATTCACTGGTCACTGGCTCTCTAACCTTTTTGCAACCAATTCTAGGTTGCAGATTTGCTCACTCTTTTTGTTTCCAATTACAAACCCAATTCCAACAATAATAGATTCACAAAATAGATAAATAGCTCCAATGAGTCATTACATAACATCATATATATATATAATATATATATATATATATTATATAAACAATTCAAAAGAGAATTCGAACATATTCATTCGTTACATAATATCACATGGAACCCAATCCAAAAGAACTAACACATATTGAGTTACGATAAATTCATACCATATAAACTGGCCTCAAATCCTTCTCATCACAAACAGCAAAACATTATCTCCCTTGAGTCAAAACAAGTCTTCTGGTCAGTCTAAAGTTAAGGGGGTAAAAGACATTGATGCCGCTAGAAGAAAGGTAAAAAGTAGAAGGGTTGGTGATGAGAGCAAAGATTGAAATTAGAGCTTTGATTTTCAGCATTTTCTACAGCTATAAGGGTTAGAATGCGAAGGAACAAAATACTTACAGTTGAAGAAGGAGCGACGACTCCAATCGAAGCACTGTCAACGAAAGCTTAACCTCGATCGATGACCTAGAAATCTGTCAGTAGAAGAATAACATATCAGTGAACCCTAATCCAAGCTAAGAACGTCAGGATGAAGGAGCAACGACACCTAAACTACTATTACCGCCAATGAAAGAGCAATGATACCGACGACGCTAAGATACGCCGCCGATGGTGGCTTCCGATAGAAAGGAACGGAGGTCTAGAGTGTTCTATTTTTCTGGATGAATGTCTGAAGTTCTTTTTACTTTTGGGTTAATTATTGTGGTGAGAGAGTGTTAATGCAATAAGGCGCGGCAAACTACAAATATTTGGCGCTGAAAGGAAATTATCCATCCCGCCTGAGGAACACAGTCAGCAACGCTTGTCTGGTTGCAGAAATATAATATTGTTCTGCGACGAAAAGATTCGTAGCATAAAGTCGTAACATTCCGCAACTAAACTTTGGGTCGCAAAACGTAAAAAATAGTCACAAAAAATGAATTTTTACGGAACCCGTTGATAATATCCTTCTTGCGACGGAGATATATTCTTGGTCGCAAAAGATAGACTATTTGCAACGGAACACTTAATTCCCGTTGCAGATTATCTTAATTTTTGTAGTGGTGATCAATCCAGACAAGAAACATGAACAATGAAGAACTAATCAAACATGAAAGAGAAACTGATTGAACTTCGAATCTAATCACCGCCGATCCGTGACCGCTTTAAAGCCCTGAGTCACTTAGGGTTCATCTAGTCTAAGCTCTAAGAGTTTAGCTACGCATATTCATGACAAAAGAATCGAAGACAATGAAAGAGTTCATCATACAAAGGGAGAACAGAAAAGAATCTGAAAAACCTAATTAAGATGACTCCAGCAGAACTTCGATTTTCCGGTAGACTGCAATCCTAGCTCCGAGTCCTCGAGATCGAATGGATGGCGTCACGATCTCTTTCCGGCTCTTCGAACTCTAACTCTTCGCTCCAGAACTTGAGAGGATTCTCTAAATTCTGATGTATGATGTATTATGAGGTATTGATTGATTCTCCTTAGTTTGGGTCGCCGGTTAAGTATTTATACTTAACCCTAATACCCGCCAAATCAGCTTAAAATTTTCGCCGAAAATCTTGAGGAATTTTCGGCGAAAATTCCTTCATGAATGGCTGGTGTCCGGCTGCTTCTCTCCTGTGATTTTCGGACTGATGGTTCTCGGCGAAAACTTTGGGTTTTTGCCGAAAACTTCCTTGGCTGAGCATCAGTGGATTTTTCCTTGAATTTTCGTCGAAAATCATGGGTTCTTTTCGCCGAAAATGTCAGTGTAAACGGGCAGACTTTTGGTTTGACTTGATTGGCTCCTTGGATCGATTCTGGTGCGATTGCTCAAGGTTCCAACGCCTTAGACACGTCCTTGGCTACTTTATTTGACGGCAAAAACCTGTGCTAACATAAAAACACTAGAAAACCATCAAATAGACCCGAAACGGGCCAAGGTAACACAAATGGCACGAGATAGGGCAATTGATTGAATATTCGCTATTCTACCCTAAAAACCATGTCTTAAGCAAGGAAATGTCGCTTAAATGAGGCTGATAATCACGTCAAATCGAGTGTCATCATAAGCCCTCTCCATGAGAGCTAGAACTCTCACCAACCATCTGTCTCATTGTTTCCTTAGACTTTAAAGCATCATAAACTTCATCCAGGGTGAGAGTATCTCTACTATACAAAATTGTATCTCAAAAATTTGTATAAGAACTCGGCAGAGAACACAAAAGAATAAGAGCCAAATCTTCTGTGTCATATTTTATCTCCATGGATTCTAGGTCAGCCACAATTTCTTTAAATTCAGAAATATGCTCCTGCACTTTTCCTCCATCCTGCAGTTTGTGTGAAAACAACTTTTGCTTGAGATTCATCTTGCTGGTAAGAGTTTTCGTCATACACAGCTTTTCAAGTTGCTGCCACAATCCAGCAGCAGTCTTTTCCTTCATAACCTCCTGCAAAATAGTATTAGATAAGTGAAGTTGAATCTGTGAGAGGGCTTTTCGTTCCTTCTTCTTCTCTTCCGATGTCCACTCCGCGGAAGCTTTGCCAAATCCATCCAGCGCCTCCTCCAGATCTGTATTTGATAGAACAGCTCGCATCTTCACTTGCCATAGAGAAAATCGTGTGTTTGTCTCCAAAAGGGGAAGATCGTATTTCAGAGAAGCCATGTCGATGAAATCCTGATTTCATGAAACCAAGAGCTATGATACCACTTGTTAGAAATCGACAAGCAATAAGCGGAAAAGGAAATAAGATCGAGAGAGAAGACACACCGATTTAACGTGGAAAACCCTTGCGGGAAAAAACCACGGACGCACAGTGGCGACGAAAGCTCCACTAAGATGAGAGAATACAAGATGTAGGGATTTTACAAAGTGCGGTTTGAGTTTCCCTACAGCTAACAAGGGGTATAAATAAGATGGAGATACAAAACCCTAATAGGCTTAATAACCTAATGGGCCTAAAAGATGCTAGGCCCATAAGTTAGAGAATTTGGATCACCTAACTTCAACACCACAAAACTAAGGGTGATAACCTAGACTCGATAAAACACGATGTTTGTAACCTAACAACAACATGCCATATAGATTATATTGCTACCAGTTGAGATCTATGATTAATTTGACCAAAGAGAGTTAGAGAATTTATTCGAGGATCGGGTGATGAGATAAAAAAGACTCATTAATTTACTGGGATAAATTTTGCATATCCAATGAGCAGAGCCATCTTAGACTTTGAATTGTGAGAGAGCTTAATTTACCAATGAAGCTTACATGTGGAATGATCAAACAAACAAATGAACTATTTGTGGAGGTTCTTATGAGTAAGTAAATGGAGTGTTTGATTCCACATTTCCAATTATTTGTGAAGTACAATGGAGTGTTTGATTCCATTCAAATTGAATAGATGGTCGTCATGTTGTAGAGGCCTAAACAAAACATGGAGACTATTCACCTGCGGACTCTACATGGGTGTTAGAAATGACATATAAACAAACTTCTAGCATGAAAGATAGATTAACAGTTGAATTATGTTGAGGGATCACATGGTTCCTCCTAGAGAAGTGATTGGGCATTTTATGGGTGGATTTAAACAAAATAGCATGAACACATAAGGTGATGCATGAGCATATAAATCGACTTCATTCCAAGTGGCAGCCTTCTTCATTTGATATACATCTCTTTTAACTCTTGTGTTTTCTACTTGATAATGTGATATTCATTATTCATTAGTAAGTAAGATTTTTAGTGTTGAAAAATTCTCAACCTAAATATGACCGACTAAATAGTAAACTAAAGACTAATTACTATCACTTTAAAAAAAAATCTTGTGGAATATGAAACATGGCATTTTTCGTGTCATAATCTAAACTAAGGACAATTACTCTCGCATTTGTGCCCCTCCCCCCAACATTCGCTAATCCAAGCTCTACCCTATAAACTCGTAGGTGCACTCTAAGTGTTTACCCAAATGTCTCTAAGGAATGGGTTGAGCAAGCACACCTCTCTCGAGTGTAATGAATTAATCAACTAGAGTCCACGAGTTTCTAAGGTTCAATGGCTCTCCCGAGTCCTCTCAAACCTAATAACAAGCCATCCTAAACATGCACTCAAATGACAACAAAGATTGAACATAAATAACATGAATACAAATTGATGAATGGAAACTTCAATCAACACCTTAATAACACAAACATAAACAAATATTCACTCATGGTATTACTAGATTTCCACCAATCCAATCCACTATAAAGTTAGGTTACACATTAAAGAAAGAGAAACACAACGTAAGGTTTCGAATAAATTCATCTCTTTACTCCAAGCTATGCCCACTCTCCTCTAGATCTCAAATGATGATTTATTGCTTCTAAGGTGCTCCAATTCGGGTGGAGATGGAAGAATTACTCTAAGATGGAGTGGAGGAGGTCCAATAATGCATGGGTAGCTTCTTCCTTTTGTCAATAATGATAGATCGCCTTTCTCTCTCTTCAAATCTATTTATATGGTATTGGGAGACACTTTATGCTCACACGTAAACTTCTTGTAATTTCCTATGTAAAATGTTGAGATTTGGGAGCTAGATCTAATTAGAAGATGCTCTACGTGGTCGCGAATGGTGAGTGTGAATTTCCGCGTAACATCGGTATATCTCCTTTGGATCCTTTTGATAACCTCCAAAGTCTAATTTCTCTTTGTGATTACCTCTAGTAGCACATTTTGACCCGAAAGTTCACCAGAACCACTCCACAAAACATTAGGACCACGGGACTTCAAAGATGGCAAACGAGTTGGCAAAGCAATAAAACCATAAAATACATTAAAAACAAGGCACGATTGATGTAGTAATGAAGATATAATATCGCTTAGTGCAGGAAGATGAACATTATAACAAGAACATCGTCATGTATTATGAAGATGAGCCTTCGACGTATGCAATTGGTGTGATGTCTAATTTTTGGAATCCTTAATGCTGCTTTGCTTGATAAGTGGGCTTGGAGGTTTGCGGTTGAGAGGGATGCGTGGTGGAGGTATCTTATGGTAGTTAAAGGTGGGGTGGGTCACTCAGAATGGCAAGCAATTTGGGCTAAAGGATCATCTGGTGGATCGTCTGGTTGCTCGATCTGGAGGTGGATTGTTCCGTTCAGCTTTGTTTTCTGGCAGCACGACTTCCTTGATCGGGGGGGAGGGATGTGTGATTTTTGGTTTGATTATTGGGTGGGGTAGTGAGATTGTGTGAGGCTTACCCAAGGATTGTGGTTGCCACCCTATCATTGGTGTGTTGTGTGCATGATCTTTGTTCTTTTGACACAGGCAGGTCGTGAAACATTTCGTTGTCCATGTCGCTTAGGGGTGGTGCTCTGTTGGAGTGGCACAATCTGTTTGACCGCCTCGAGGCTTGCCACCTTAGCATGCTACGGATGAACCAGCTTCAATGGTTTGGCCTTTGGAGAACTCAAGTAGATTTTCAGTGAGCTCTCTGAGGAGTTTCCTAGTGGCGGAACATTTTAGGGGATTTCCGGACTTCCCCGAGGTAGTAGTTTGGACGACGACGGTTCCGCCAAACATTCAGAGTTTCGTTTGGATGGTTTGGCACAAGAAGATTGCTTCGGTTGACAACCTCCAAAATGAGAGGTATGATTTTGGTAAACCGTTGTGTGCTGTGTGAGAGAGATTTGGAGTCAGTTGACCACTTGTTCCTTCTCTGTCCTTTTGCTACGTCGATTTGGGGTAGAGTGAGTTCAAAACTTTCCTTGTTCGGACCTCGAAACGATACCATGTGAGGTTTGATGGAGGCGTGGAAAGTAATGAATTGTATCTCGGCCTTTGCAGTTGTCTCGAAGGTCCTACTTCATGGGGGGTGCTCTGGTACATTTGGTTGGAGAGGAACGGTCACATCTTCAATGATGTTCGGCGGAGTGAGCAGCGAGTGGTGATGAGAGTTTGGTGTAATAATGGTAGATGGTTAGGTGCAACAGGTTTCTCTGCTGTGAATCTGTCCCACTTGGAACACGTTTATATTTGATCCAGGCTAAGGACGGAAGTATTTTTGGGGTTTCAGTGGGTGGTTTTAGTGATTTGATTTGGGTTTGGGTTGATTTTGTTTCCTGGGGTGAGTGTCTGCTGCCTAGCAGAGGTGGGGTTAATGTTTTTGGGCCCTCGGTGGTTTTATTTTCCCCGCTCTTCATCTGCATTTTTCGCAGTTTGACTTCTGGGGTGTATAGCTTTTGATCTGTATATAATACAATACACATCATTATGAAACAAAAATTGGTATGATGTCTGTTTCACTCTGTGCAATGGATCTTCTATGGTCCATGGTGAAACAACCGACAACCAAAAAGTTATAGCAAACTCAATGATATAGCATGGTGAATTAGGAAATAACTTCCAAGTCATTTCAAAGAATTTAAACTCCCAACCAAAAACAATAAAATATTATCAAAACTCGTAACTTTTTAACAAAAATAGCATTGAGCTAAAATTTACTTATATCCCAGATTTGCGCTCAATGGCCGACAGGTGAGCGGAGCGGACGTGTCTTAATGTTGGCTTCCTTCAGTACTTGTATTTCTAACCTTCAGTACTTGTATTTCTAAATCAGCTCCATCATCCAATTCTGGACAAATGAGCACCCCCCATATTGCTCCAAAAGAGGAGGCTAGCCTAACAATGTGTTCATTCCTTTGAGAAAAATTCCAGCGACATACAACCTATACAAAAGAGGTAGACCTCACTTATGCCATAGAAATTTCAATAACTTCCTTTCCATCCACAGATTGTAATCACAAAAAAAGCAAGTGTACAGAGCTGAACCCTTGAAGATTTAAACATCTCAAACTTCTATGCTGGTACAATTCTTGTCCCACTCCCACTCCTTTCTATGAAATCACAAAGCAAACTAATTTTCATTACATTACAATGGTGAAAAGGATCCATCTATTGCATGACAGGTTCACTAACGGACGGTACGAGATTTCTGTTCTTGTCCTAACCCCAGTGACTTCTGCGCATTTGCTATACCTTCAGGGTCTGCAATACATGTTCACGCAATGGTCATTATGATGAAAATTTGAAAATGACTGGCAAGTTGCGATTATTACACCTGAAGCTAGTTGACCATGTCGAGACTAGAGGCCATGAATCTTAATCACATAATCAGAAAGGAAGAAACGCAGCTAATCAATTCTTTTCAGCAAGGGTAAAAAGATATGAAAATTTCTTACAGTTAGCATGTAAAAAACAAGATAGACCAGTCAGTCCTATTACCATCTATACATGGAAACAATTCATAAGTCGGGAGAGAAGCATTAGAAACATAAACTGATTTCCAAAACCAAAGAGATCATGATGGTTAAGAAATAAGACCCACATGGATTTTCCAATAACCAAATCAAACAAGAGGAACGCAAGACTTACCAAAGAACTGAGTGAAGATGCGAGTGAAGAAGCTCAAGTTGCGAGAAACATTGTAGGCCATGGCAGGTGGAAGAGGCTTCACTATAGTGTCAATGCTAAATACTCTTTGAAGGAACTGAGGATAAAACAAATCAATAAGTCGACCACAAACCAGATTTAAGATAACAAGCCAATCCAGAAACCAGATAAACAATCATAGTATTACCGAATAAAGCTTCCCAAATAAATATTAGAGAAACGCAGAAAGCAGCCAAGTATACTGAATTGAGAACCTATCCGGACCCTAACAAAGCTTAATATTTGTGATTCAAACAATAGAAACACAGTAAGCAGCAAAATTCCAGTGATGGACTCCGAATTCAACCGTTTCTTCCCGAATATCCCAAAATTGAAAAACGAAATTGCCCTACTCCTCAATATCAATTGTTTGTGCATAGCTACTCCTCAAAATCGACGAAGCAATTGCGGAATAGAATTATCGAATTGGGCGAGGAAAGAAGAGAGGTAGAGGGAAACCTGATAATTGCGGTGGAAGCTGTATCGGAGCTCCGGGTCAATCTCGAGGGAGTTATCTTCATCGTAGTCGGAAGGGGTGTTCTTCTTTTTCCCAGGAACGTGTATTTTGGCGGTGGAGCCAGGCTGTTTGGTGACTTTGAGCTTGGCGTCTTTGAATTTATCGTCCTCATCATCGTCTCCCCTCCATGGTGCTTTCGATAGCAACTCTTTCTTACCCTTTGCCATACTGGAAGTCGCGGCGGCAGAGAAATCGGTGGAGGTCAATTTAGAGCACAAGGATAAGAATATAAGATAGAGTTTTCCTTGAGAGATAGCCCCAGTGAGAAATGATGGTGGCCGGGTCTCTTTAGTCCGCTCGGTTAAATTGTTCCGCCCGTCAAATTCAGGGTCTAAGTAGTTAATAGGGACACCGGTTCCCTTTCAAAGATTTAAGGGCCCAAGGCCTTATTGATGTTAACAACGACCCATGTATTCTCTTTTTTTTTTTTTTTTTTGAATCAATATATTTGTTACACAAGTTTTTTTTCGTGAGGGATAGCTTAGTTTTGGCATCAGATTCGTATCTAACCATATAGAGTTGGAACTAGTTCCAACAAAAAATTGGAGGCAATTTTAGAAAATTATAAAAACCTTAAATAATTTATCTAAGCTTGATCGTCTATCGTTGCATGCTACTCTTTTGTCATTCACCAAATACTCTTTCTTTGATAATCAACGTCCTAATTCTCCTCCCTAACCCTTCTTTCTTCTCTGTTCACAATTCTTCCGATGAATTCCTCCTCCCACCGTCATCTCTTTTATCCTTCCTCCCAAAAAATCATCGTTCGTCGCGATGAATAGAGAAAGGCAACTCTTTCTTACCCTTTGCCACACTGGAACTCACAACGGTAGAGACATTGGTGGAGGCCAATTTGGAGTAGATGTGGATAGACGGATAGTAGTGGGTGATGATAGAAGGAATTTTGTCACCATTAGGCTTGACAATTTTAACCCTACCATACCCGAGAAATCGGGTAATATCCTGTAATGACTAGGTAAGGGTAGGGTAAGAGTATTGTCGTACTTGAAAACTCACTACAACAAAATCAGTCTTTTTGTCGCGGATAAAATCTCTGTTTGTCGCAGATATAAATGCAACGAACCCAATAAATCGCGAATGACGCTTCCGCGACCAATTCTACCCATACAAACAGGGCTATCCGCGACAAAACTAATTCCTCGCGGACGGTTTGACGCGGATATTACCGCAACAAACTTTCTCGACTCAGGCACTGATCCTTCCGAAAGTTTCGGTTCGATTTATGATTTGGTTAGGTTTGTCGCAGATATTTCCTTTGATCATCCGCGACAAACCGTATCCGCAACTAACCCTTACATTTCCGCGACAAACCGTATCCGCAACTAACCCGTACATTTCCGCGAAAAAATGTACGACAAGATATCCGCGACTAACCCTTACATTTCCGCGACAAAATGGACATCATTTTTTTCCATAATATTATTTGTCCTGTCCATTATCAGTCCATTTCCGGCACTTGTAGGCAGAAACTAATTACATCACACATCAAGAATCAAGCACTTTCAAAATGTGGAAAATTATGTATGCTCTAAAATTCAAAGGCATATTACAAGCTACTATAGATTCTAGTGGCGCTCAAAGTTCATAAATTTAACTGAGTGCTGCATACGATCTTGGATCTACTGAACAACAACAATTTGATCTAGCTTTACTTATCTCCATGGATTCACCACCGCTCCCACTTCGTCCTCTTCCCCTTCATGGCACAAGGCCACATGGTCCCAATGATCGACATCGCCAAGTTCCTAGCCCAACGCAACCTCCACGTCTCCGTAGTCACCACTCCGGTCAACGCAGCCCGATTCAACTCCCAAATTCGACGCCTAACCTTCCTCAAGATCGACATCTTCGAGCTCGATTTCCCCTGCTCCAAAGAAGGGCTCCCATTGGGCTGTGATTCCTTCGACCTCATCCCTTCTCAAGATCTAGCATCAGCTTCTTCACCGCTGCCGCCATGATGGAGAATCAAGCTCAAACTCTCCTCGCCGAGTTATCCCCTTTGTCGAGCTGCATCGTGTCGGATATCAGCCTGCCCTACACCTCCAATCTAGCTGCCAAATTCGGAATCCCTAGAATCAGCTTCCATGGATTCAGCGGTATGCGTCTGTTATCCATTCGAATGTTCTGCCTCCACGCGGATGAGATTGAAGAAGGTGTAGGTTCTGATTCGGACTATTGTGTCCTACCTAGATTTCCTGACGATCAGATCAAGTTCACCAAACTTTAATTGGCGGCGGCGCGGTGACCAGAGGGCGGAGCAGTAGAAGACCTAGCTAGAGAAGAGGAGTTGACTTTGAGAGGAGGAAGAAATTAGAAGAGAAGAGAAGCATTCTTACCATCGCACTGCTGGTATCGGAGATTGAACAAATCAGATGGCTGCTTCTTCCATCGCACCGTTGAAGGAGAGAAAATTTCGACTGTGACGATGGAGAGAGACCGAAGAGGGAAAAGGGTTTTGTTCAGGGTTTGTCGCGGATAAACTATGACATTCGCGACAAACATAGGTTTGATTCAGGTTTGGTTCATTTTCGTTTCAGGTTTGGTTTGGTTTATACGGAACAATTTTGGTTTGGTCATGGTTTGTCGCGGATGTGGTTAAATATATGTGACGGTTTTGTCACGGATACATTAGTCGCGGATAATTGTTAACTAAACGCGACGGGTTTGTCTCGGATGGCTTTTTAGCGAATATTATATTTTATCCGCAACAAACTTTGTCGCGAATGCTATCCGCGACAAAAAGACGGATTTTGTTTTAGTGACTAGGTTAAGGGTAGGACTAAAATTCTACCTACAAAATATCCTTACCTTTAACTCCACTATAATACTATCTAATTTTGTACCCAGCCCGTTGGCTAGATAAAATTATTCATTTTTTGAAATTTTTTACCCTTTCAAATCTATAATAAGATGAACTCATAATATAACTAACATGTACCTCTATTTGACTAAACTCAAATTCAATCAAGTAAGGTCGCACAACATATCTAAATGCATACCAAACTATGACAAAATCAAGCCCTTAAAGCGGTTGATAAACCAATGAACATACTTAAATACATTAAAGGAGAAATCCCTTTTTCACTTGACATTTCAGCATTTCAATTTTTTTCAAAAAAAAAAACCTTCTCCTTGATTCTCTTTCCTACTACTCCAGGTTAGAAGGTTGCGTGTTCGATTCACGTCGGATTTAATTCACATAACCACTATTTGTTTTTGTATAGTGGTGTTGATATTTTGATCGACTGTTTTGATAGTAATATATTCACCATTCATCAAAAATAAAATAAGTTTTTATATAATAAATAAAGAAATAATAATGACATGGGTGTTGTGATTAATTGGAGGGAGAAAAAAGGGAATAAGCCAAAATGTAAAGAACCACTGAAATAATTGTTGCTTATGTTTTTCACCCTATGTATTATTTTTTGCTATTTTTATTCTTTCTATTTCTTAAATTCCGCTTCATATAGTTCCAGGTAAAAATGATTTATTTAAAATATTCATTAATTATATTTTTTTACAAATGTATATATTAATTATAGGGTCAAATACTTTTGTAGTAACATAAGTTTGCATGTTGTGTCAACTCGGTCACTTAACTTTGAACTCGATCGAATTGGTAACTTATGTTTTAACTTTGTTACTGCGTGTTCTCTTGGTCCAATTTTGTGATGATTTTCGTTCAAAGTGACACGTAGACATGCCGTGTCATCCATTATATTTATTTTTAAGTAAAATGAAATCACAAAACCAACCACCTAAACTAAATAAGTCAATTCACTTCTCTCATTTACCCAAATAAACGGTGATAGATAAAACTCTTTCGTTTATTGGGCTTATTTTCTGGTTTGATTTCAAATATAAAATGAATAAATGGATGACGTGTCATGTCTACATGACACTTTGAACGAAAATCATCACAAAATCAGACTAAATTACCACTTTGTAACAAAGTTAAAACATAAGTTACCAATTTGACTGAGTTCAAAGTTATGTGACCGAGTTGACACAACATGCAAACTTAGGCAACTGCAAAAGTATTTGACCCATTAATTATAATATGACGGTCAAATACACAAATCTAACCAAACCTTTAAAAAAAATGTCAAATCTAGCCATATCTATTTTAGTGACACTAATAAGGCCAAACCTTAATTTTATCGGTCAAATTTATCTCGATGCCCCATGAACCACTAACAGAGACTTTCCTTTTGACGGTGCCATTAACCATTGTCCACTCGACTGCTGCGTCAACGTCTGATTCATGCATTTTTTGCTAGATAGGATGCCACGTCGTCTTAGTACACTAGATACTGGAAACGCCATTGTTTAGTATGGCTTCATCTTCCAAATCTATTAGGGTAGAACTCTATCCCAATCTATTCCTCCCCTGTTTATATCCGTCTCCAAATCCCTAAATCACCGTCAATTTTTGTCGGCCTCGTCTCTCTCAATCCACCGATTCGACGAACCAAATCGGCGTCTGGACGTCCAGATCTGGAAACCCTAATTTCAACAGGAGGAGGAGAGACTAAATCGAAAACGCAGAGGTGAACCCCTAAACGCCAAATAAACGACCGTTCGTTCAACACTAGTCCTTGTCTGGCGTAGATCTTTGTTGTTTGCTCCAGAGAAGGATCGCCATCATATCAGCCGAGAGGAGCTTCTACTCCTCCAAGCTATCTACGAGGGATACCGACTTCACCTAGGCTGGGTTATGGCTCGCGTGTTCCACAAGAAGATCACACCCGTGAGGCCTCCATCCTTCCTCCCCGGTGGACCCTTCATTGGTCGCCTCATCACCAACCTTGGCCTTAACCAGGCTTGGGGGCCTGAGGTTCCGATCCACCAAGTGTACACCGTTGGTATAGACCTGGCGGTGGAGTATGATATACAGTTAGACTTCAGACCTCGAGAGACGGTACCTCCGCCTCCCTACCGAGGGCTAGAGTCAGAGGAAGAGAAGGATTCTGAGGAGGATGAGCCCCGGCCAGATCCAGCATTTCACCACCAGATACCCCCGCAGTAGCCGCGCGCCTGCGAGGTTTGCACACCAGCAGCAGCCTCACTACCATGAGTCTCTGCAGATGCCTCCCGGTGGTTATGGAGAGCTGCTCAGCCAAATCCGAGGTTGGCAGATCGACCACACCACCACCCAAGATGCCAGTTAGCTAATTACTCAGGAGCACATGCGCCAGCAGAACACAAGATACGAGGTGCAACTGGCGTGTCAGCAGCGGATCGAGGATTTCTGGCACATTCCCCCACCGCCTCCCCCACATGAGGAGTGATCAGGTCGTATCTGTAACATCCCTGCCCAACCGAATGATTTGGAACTCGATTTTGAGTGTTTGAGACATTGGAAACAATGTTCTTGAGGCCCCATCGAAGTTCTTAACGTTCGTGATTGAGTCGGGTTGAACTTACAAGCGAGTACGCGAAAATTTGTCAAGGTGGGCAGACTATGATACATGGCCGTGTATCAGCAATACACGCCGTGTATCATGGCCTGACTATAAAAGGATGATTTTCACAGATTTCCATAACTTCCCCTTCTTTCTCTTTGCCCGAAAATCCCTTTGACGAACCAAAAACCCCCAAACTTCAATCCTTGACTCCGGGAGTTGTAGAGCTCCGATTGGCGACACGTTTCTAGCTACGCGTTTGTGGTGACGAGAGGAAGAGATCGCACGTTGTGGTTCTATGTATGATCGAGGAGCTGTCAGTGGAAGAAGGAATAAACTTCGTTTTTTGTGTCTGAGTTTGGCTGTTCGAGTTCTAAATGTTGTTTTAGAGCCTCGTCTTCTTATCAGCTGAGGGTTTAGCGTACGATAGGTAGTATTGGCCGGTGTGATGAGTTGCAAATTGACTTAGACAAATATAGGTTTCGCATGGAATTGGAAGAGAGTAAAAGGGGAAACTGTTCTGCATTATTTGTTATGTAAATTGTGTTGTTTGATGATGGTTGTGTGGATGTTTATGGATGAATTGAATGATAATTTTCTATGCATTAAGATTGAGGGAGTGATTAACATTGATGATTAATGGATTGGACTTAGTAATGAGTTCAGGAGGGTTGCGATGTGATTCTGTAAACTGTTTTGTATCTTGTGCTGACAGTTGTGGTTGCAGGAGGGTGGTCCTGCTAATGTGGGGTCGCCCTAATCAATGATGAGCAGTTGGATGACCCTGCCAATGTGGGGTCGTCCAATGAAAGATGTACAGGAGGGTAACCCTGAGACTCACGACATGGCTACCCCTTTACTTGCAGGTGGGGGTGGCTGGTGAGTTAGTCGTTTACCCTTAAATTGTTAGTGTAAAGTGGAATTATTGAATGAAATGTGACGTGATTATAAATGTGTGAATGGGTGAAATGATGCTATGTGATATTGGATGGATTGATGTTACGTGTTGTTGATTGAAAGTGGTGTTATGCGGGTTGGGGGTTGACAATGTGTTATTGATAAAGAATTATGATATAGAATTAGATAAGGGAACTGGGTGGTGTGATTACATGAATGGTTGAGTTGATGTTATGTGATGGCTTGGGTGGAATTGATATTATGTGTGAAGGTGGCTGTTAATGTGTTTAGGGTGGTAGACTTATGACTTTGAATTGGCTAATAGAATTGGTAAGGGAATTTGTACGTGGAAGTGGACAATGGAATTGGTACATGGAATTTGCTAGAGGAATTGGGACTTGGTTTGTTGATTGAAATTGCATCGTTGATGTGTGTAGTTGATTGGATTGTGATATGTGGAATGTTTTTGGAATTGGATTAATGTTGGAATTGATGATGAAATTGATGATGGACTTGATGATTGGAATTGGATGGTGTTGATGAGGAATTGAGAGTTGGATTGATAGTTGAAGTTAATGGTTGGATTCATTGTTGTGTTTAATTGAAATAATAGAATCTGAAGGAGCCAACGTTACCCCAAAGATATGTGATTGAGTCTGGTCTATGTGGGTAGATCACCTTGGTTGGATACCGAGGATTAGTTTCGAGTCAGGTCTACGGTGGTAGATCACCTTGGTCGAGTACCGAGGATTAGTTGCTAACTCCTGAGGGAGTGTTTGTGATGTCCATGGGAAAAGATCCGTTGAGGATGTCTTGATCTTAAGCATGTTGGACTCTTGTGTATTGATGCTATTATGATCTGTGGATGTTGATTTGAGATTTGAGCCTATGTGATCGCCTAGACTATTTTAGGGAATTAAAATATGGTATGGTTGTGTCCGGTTCCATTGTGGTTGTGTGTGCGGAGTTTGGGACCGCTCTCTCAGGTTAGGTTCGGCGCATAGTTAAACCCAGTGGGTTCACTCAATTTCAATAGGAAATTGATCCCCTTCCAGTTTCTCTTTCATGTTCGCGTGGTAGCGAGAGTGAGTTGAAGTTCAGGTGTTCGGTTGAGTTCAGAGGAGTTGCAGATTGGAGTCGTGAAGCGAAGATTAGTGACTACTTTGGAGTGACCATTATTTTGGTTTAAGATTTCAGTTGACACTTTTGGGTTGGGACACTTGTAATTTGGTTGTTGGATTTTGGTATGTCAGTTTGTACTCGATTTTATTTTATTGGAAGAGCTTCCGTTGCACTTGGGATTTAAGTTTATTTCGAATTTCAAGGTTGTTTCTCTTTTTATTTTAAATGTTGGATCTTCGAGTAGCACTCATACTGGTTCGACCACGGGTAAACCCGGGTCGGTTTGGGACGGGTGTTACAATATCCTTTTCCTTGTCCTTCTTTTTATTTATTTTTTTCGGATTTCGGTCCAATTTTTTTTTGTGTGAATCTGGGGCACTTGTCCCGGTTTCCTTTTGATCTTTTATTTGTTTTTGTTTTGTAGACACCTTTTGGCAGCTTCTCTCCACGCTCCAATCGCTCTTTGATCATCCCCTACACCAACCATCTCGGTCCAGGTTCTTCTGTTACTCTCTACTCTAGTTTTGTACTCTGAGGACACAGAACGATTTAAGTGTGGGGTAGGGTGTATAAATTGCATGATCTTGTGTGAATTTTCTGTGATTTTGTGGCTTATCTGATTCCTCTAGTTTAGAATTGCTCGATTCTTGACGTGTGATGTTAAGTTAGTTTTCAATTTTTCATAATGATGCTTAGACTGCTTAACCTAGAACCAGTAATCAACTTCCTGCGTTGATGCTAAATTTCCTAGTCAGAACAGAAAAATTTATCACGCTTGTAGTATTTCACTTTGATTGCATGAAAATGACTGAATTCGACTAGCAAACTAACTGTGAGCTTTTGATCCATTGCACATAAACTTGCAATTTCAATTCTTTTTGAGTGGCTTTCTCGTACCTTGAATGAGTTAGAATTTGCATTAGACCAATTCGAGACCACATGTTGACACGGCTTCTAGGAGGATAGAGGCACCTAGTTAAAGCTAGATAGCCAACCTAACGTTAAATCCATTAGGTGTAAACCCTTGAGCTTGTCCCTTCTTTCGGTTCGTTATACATTACAGCTAATCCCCATTTTTCATCACCTCGTTGATCCCCTGTGGTTGTAGTTCTAGATTAGCCTACCGGAAGTCGCTTTGGGATAATTTGCCTATAACCATTAAACAGGTGGTTTTAGCTATTATGTCTAAATGTGTAAACCCCTCTAGCAACTAAAAAGAACCGGCACAAGAAAAAGAAAAAGAATAAAATTCGAAAAGAGTTCAAAGTTTCAAAGTCAAAATAGTATAGTTCAAATAATGTTCTTCTCCCTACATATGGAAGAACAGAGTCAAAGAAAATGTATTGAAAAAAAATCAAAAAAATCCAGAAAAATAAAAAGTTGCAAAATAAAGTACTAGGTTGCTTGAGGGTATCATAGGACGAGCGTACACTATTCCACCTGTGTCTGGTTAGACGGTAGGAAGTCATAGGCTAGATTCGAGGGAAGTTAGTCGAAAGCTGCACCGCACCAAAGCTAATTCCATCATTCATCCCTTCATCCATCTCATTATAAACCCTTGTAGTGTAGGAATCGTTAAACTCCCTTGCAAAAGCCCTTTTGACTAGTTACTCGTGTTGTCAAAGTGGTGGAGATTGTGGTCGAATCGCAAACATATGACATACTTCGGTCGAGAAAGTGATTGAGAGCAAAAACACGTCCCTAAACACAGAGTGCGAGAGTTCCCTTGTACCAAATATTGTCTGTGTGAGAAGTCTGGTCGATTAGGTCGGATTCGTGCATGATTTATGTTTACTACTTGTTTGTGTGCAGATATTTAGTGAGACCATGTTGTTTCGTTGACGTGTATGCATGTTAGGTCACTTGTTCTAGAAGTAGCAGTTTTATAATTCATTGTGTTTGAACCTTAACTTGATCGATCTCGTCATTTGTGAATCTGAGTGCGTTCTAGTTTAGTTTTCATGAGGACAAGCAAAGGCTTAAGTGAGGGGTATTTGATGACACTCGATTTTACCTGATTATCAGCCTCATTTAAGCTACATTTCTTTGCTTGAATCTCGGATTTTAGGGTAGTTTAGGTTGTTTTCACCTTATTGGTCTAATTCTTGTCGTTTTGGTTACTTTTCCCCTTTATGGGTCTATTTGATGGTTTTCTAGTGTTTTGGAGATTACATAGGTTTTTGTCGTTGAATACATAACCAGAGACGAGCTCGGGAAGCAAAGGAAAACTCAAGGAACGGCCCGAGATCAATCCTGAAGTCAACCAAGACAGAAGAAAACACTGACCCGGTCTTAACTGAAGTTTTCGGCGAGAAGTCCAAAGTCTTCGCCGAAAACTAAATGAAGAAGTACACAGTCGAAGACAGGAGAATCCATCCAAGGTTGTCATTAAAGTTTTCGGCGAAAACTCCCAAGTTTTCACTGAAAACTAATTCCTTTTTTCGGCTGGAATCCTGAACCCTATAAATACTAAACCGGCGGCCACAATCAAGATATACCTACTCTTTGGATTAATTTCCAGACTTGAAAGTTTGAGAGAGAGTTTAGAGAGTTCGAGGAGCCGGGAAGAGATCGTGACGCCATCCTTCCATCTCAGAGAGCTCGGAGTTAGGAGTTGAAGATTCAGGAGATTGAAGCTTCATGGAGTCGTCAAATTAGGTTTTACAGTTCTTCTCTGTTCTTCCTATCTGAGATGTATTCCTTGTTTGTCTTTGATTCTCTTGTATTGAATATGAGTAGCTAAACTCATAGAGCTTAGACTAGATGAACCCTAAGTGACCCGGGGCTTTAAAGCGGTCATGGATCAGCAATAATTAAATCCAGTTTCAATAAGTTTCTTTTGCATGTTTGGTTTGTTCTTAATTGCTTTTGTGTTTCTTGTCTAGCTTGATCACCTAGTTAAGATGAGGATAACAGCGAACATTCGCCTCACTTGAAAACACCAAATAAACAGTTAACCTATTCATTGGAACAATTTCTCTTTGTAGGAACCAGTTAGGGTTAATCCGCTGCTAGAGTAACTCACTAATCACTAGTAATCGCACCAGTTAGTTTTCCGTTGCAAAAGTGAACGCACGGGCGGTCAATTAATCTTGGTAGTTAGATCGGATAGAGCGAACGTTCGCCAGTCTTAAACCTAAGGGTCAGGAGTTATGGTGGTGTCTGAGAACTGAAAGAATCGGGATTGAAAACTGCTGATCTTGTGATCGCCAATGTTCTGGTAATCTTAGGGGGATTCGAAATCTAAGCTTGTCTGTCGTCTTGTTAAGTCAATCAACCTTTCAATTTGTCTTTTGTCTTATTTCCTTTCAATTCCCTTGCATTTAGATTAGAAGTCGTGGAACTCACACCACGCACAACTTGTGTTTAAACCTGAGTAATTTGCCAGTTCATTTGAGTAGACGATTAGAAGAAAACTGTGGAATACGATCTATCTTGCTTTGTGGTTGATAGTTATTTGACTACACGCGCATGAAAACACATTCATCACAACTCAAAGAATCAGAGAAGTATTTACGTGGTCGGGCATGAGAAAGAGTAGTGGTGGACCAACTTTCTAAGATGGCACACTTTGTTGGGTTGTCACATCCGTATATGGAAACCTCGGCCGCAGACGCCATCTATAGGCATGTCTTTAAGCTCTACGAATTTCCAGCTACTATAGTTAGTGATCGTGACCCCACGTTTACGAGCTTATTTTGGACGGAGCTCTTCAAGTTACAAGGTACGTGATTCAATTTTAGGTCTGCTTATCACCCGCAAACTGATGGACAGACGAAGCCCATCAATAAGGTGCTTGAGATATATCTTCGCTGCTTTGTGGGAGACCGACCCAAGGAAAGGCATAAGTGGCTTCCTAGGACAGAATTTTGCTACAACACTAGTTGGCATATGGCGACGGGTCGCACCCCATATGAAGTCGTTTATGGCCGCAAGGCTCCGATGTTGCTATCTTATGTACCCGGAACAATAAAGGCAGCCATTGTGGATAACAAATTACAGGATCGAACCGAAGTCTTGAAACAGGTGAGAGCTCATTTAGCACAAGCTCGGGATCGGATGATTAAATATTATGATGCTGGTCGAGTGGATAGACATTTCCAAGTGGGAGAATGGGTGTACGTGAAGCTTAATCCTTACCGGCATATGTCGGTTAGCAACCGACGTGACTACATGATTGCTCCGAGATTCTATGCTCCGTATCGTATCGAGGTTAGAGTAGGGGAGGTGTCTTATAAATTGGCTTTGCCGACGGATGCAAAGATTCATGTCTTTCATGTGTCTAGCTTGAAGGCTACTCGAGGGGATGTGTTTGGCGTAGCGGCGGCGTTACCTGCGACCGAGAGCAACCCAAGTTTAAGTCTGTTGGTTGTACTGGAAAAGAGGCATAAATGTGGTCGAGAAGATGTTTTGGTGCATTGGACGCACGCTACTCCAAAAAAATGCAACCGGGGAGGATTGGGATCGTTTGCAACTGCAGTTTCCTGAGATTCTTGCGGACAATAATCTTTCATGGGGGATGGCATGTGACATGCTATTCCTACAAGATGCCATTATTCCTTAATTATCATTTCAAGTTTCTTCCGTTGACGGATACGGCAACGATTATTTGGGATTGTTTATTTTTTTGTTTAAGTTTCGGTTCGGTTTAGGGTCGGCTGACTAAAGAGGTGGGTATTTAAGGGAGGTAGCGTTCTGTTAAGAGGAATAAGATGAGTTTAAACCTAATTCTACTTCTCCAACTTCTGCACTCTCCTTTGATTCTCTCCTCAACTCAATCTCTTCTTCTTCTCAATACAATATATTTTGTCACTATGACAAAATTATATCTCAACCATTAGATCCTACTAAATCTGATCTAACGGTTGCTATATAATCCTAGCATTTATTATTATCTTTAATTCTACCTTATTAACTAATCTTGTAATAATTATCTTTCATTAATGATTGTCTACAATATTTAAGTTTCTATTTTTACCCACTTCTATGATTATTATCTCCTTCTAAATTTATTATTTTAACAATAATTATTAATAATGGGCTATTTATTCATCCCAAAACTTCTAAACAAATATTAAAAGAGATTAATAAAGATTAACACCAATAACAAATACTAGTATGAGTATTAGTACTTTGTAACACATCTACTGGTATGAATACTAATATTCTTAACTAGATAGTTACTGTTATGGATACTAGTATTTTGTAGCGTTGCAAATACTAGTATCCACCAATGGTCCAATTTTCTAACGAATCCCTATTTTGGAAACCATGTACTAGTATTAAACTCAATCCCTTATTTTCAAACCAAAACCCTAGTTTTGAAACCCCAATTAATAATATTTTGTATTATCCATGAGTTTTGATTAGTTGTCTAATTAATTTTATTCACGTTCCTTTATTTAGTGTATATTTTTTTTCTTCTTTTCCTGATTCATTTTTTCACATTACCTATTTTTTTTTTCATTAACATTATATCATATGATACTAACATTTTTTATTTAGGACACACCATTGAGCGAGGAGGAAGATCTTTTGGCTTTTGATCTTGTGGATCAGCCTTTGCCCATTTGTGGGATATGGTTATATACTTTGCCCAATTACGGGATCGTGCTATCCTTTTAAGGATCAGTCACTATATACACGTTTGTGTCATACTAAGTTTTCCTCTTTTAGGACTCGCCGCTCTCGTCTTCTGCCCAGTTGCGGGATATAATCTTCAAGGTTACATCTTTTTAAGAACATGATTGCTCCCTCCACCCAGGAGATCAAATACGAAGATTTACTTTTATCTACAATCATCTCCCTTACTTATCACTAAATTAATCTCACCTATTGTGTCAACCGGTTGAGGTAATTTGCTTTCCCCCCTCACACCGTCCCTTGCCTCCCCTCCCGTCCTCCCTCCTGCCCCTTCTCTTTTTCTTTTTATCTCCTAGGTTGGTTCACGAACTATAGCTTACTCCTTCCCAGGAGTTGCTACGGCAAAAAAAAAAAAGTCAAACCCGAATTTTGTAAACACAAAATACTAGTATTGAATTAATCCACACATACCCGATTTTGGATACTAGTATTAAAACCTCGTTTCAAGTATCCATTGATTTGAATATAGAAAATAGAGTCATTAAGTTATTTAAGTATTTGATTTATGTGGTAGAAACCTTGTTATAGATTCAAATGATATAAACATTGTTCTCGTTGTCTTTAACTTCTCTTTAGAGTACTAGTATTCATACTAGTAGATGTGTGTTATGGAATACTACACTACAAGAAAAAACAACATTTGTCACGGTTTTTTTTTAAATCGTCTAACGTCAGTTTCATGCGAAATCGTGACTAACTAGTCACGGTTTCATGAACGACAATTGTCACGTTTCATTGAAACCGTGACTAATTAGTCACGGTTTCATTGAAACCGTGACTAAATTAGTCACGGTTTCATATGAACCGTGACTAATTATCACGTTTCATATGAACCGGACTAATTTTATTGGCTCCACCATCTCTCTTCCCGCCTGGCAATCCGTGCCATTTATTACTTTCCTATTTCTTCTTCTTCTTTCCTTCTTCTTCTTCTTCTTTCCATTCAATCAGCCGCCTCCTCTACCTTCTTCTTCCTCTACCTTCTTCTTCTTCTTCTCTTCATCTACTAATCTCCAGCCACACCTCTTCCTCTCCCTTCTTCTTCTTCTTCCCTTCAATCAGCCACATCTCCCATGAAACAACCTGATGGCCTCAACTACAGAGCCGCCATGAAGTCAGATGCGGATGCGGCGATGGAATCAAAGGCGGCGGGGATCTGGAGCTCGACAGCGGTGATGGAATCAAAGGCGGCGGCGACGAAATCGAAGGCGGCGACGGCGGGGATCTGGAGCTTGAACCATGGAGCTTGAAGGCGGCGAGAATCTGGAGCTCGGCGGCGGTGATGGAATCGAAGGTGGCGGTGACGAAGGTGGCGGTGGCGGTGGCGGGGATCTGGAGCTTGAACCATGGAGCTTGAAGGCGGCGGGGATCTGGAGCTCGGTGGCGGTGATGGAATTCGAAGGTGGCGGCGACAAAATTGAAGGCGGCGGCAGCGGCGGGGATCTGGAGCTCGGCGGCGGTGATGGAATTCGAAGGCGGCGATGACAAAATTGAAAGTGGCGGTGGCGGCGAAATCAAAGGCGGCGGTGGCGGCGAAAACGAAGGCGGCGGCGGTGGCGAAATCGAAGGCGGCGGCGACAGAATCGAAGGCGGCGGTGACGACTGCGGCATTGCAATAAATAAATTGTCATTTTTCAATTTTTTATTACTTAAAATTGTAATTAGGTTATTTTTGACACAATTAATAAATTCAGTGACTGGTTTGCAATTAATTGGGATATCTTGTTAACATTCTAAAATCATGGATCATTTTGCATTTCGGAAGAAGTTGAGGGTCTGGACCTGTAACTCATGAAATTAACTAATGAGTCACTGAAAATTTCAATAGAACAATTTGGTCACCTGATTTGTCACGGTTTTAAAAGAAACCGTGACTAAAATGGACATTTTTTGTCACGGTTTCATTAGAAACCGTGACTAAATTAGTCACGGTTTTACATGAAACCGTGAGAAAAAATTCAGTCACGGTTTCAATGGAAACCGTGACAAAAAATGGCCATTTTAGTCACGGTGTACTAAACCGTGACTAAAATTTTTAGTCACGGTAAAAACCGTGACTAAAGTGCTAAAAAATCGTGACTAAACTCTTGTTTTCTTGTAGTGCTAGTATTCATACTAGTATATGTCTGTTGTGATGTCTGCTTTAGAATAGTAGTATTTGTTATCACCATAGTCATGAACAATTTCTTGTGGTATATGAGAAGGGATTAAATTCTCATCGGTAGTAGTAAAATCAACATCATCAATATGATCACCCGGAGGATTATTAAGATCGAAAGGGAATGCAAAAGATGGATTGTTGACTTGAGAACTCGATCCGGGTAATTCCATTTCTTGAAGAAAAAAATAAACTAAGGCGGCCAACGGCGAGGGAATATTTAGAATCGACTAGCTGACGAGAAGAAAATATGAACAAGAAGAAGTATGCGCCATAATTGATATATAAAAAAATGATTAGAGTTTTTAGGATAATTATATGGAAGTTAAGGAAAATTAATTGTGAAATAAAATATTAATATGATAAGATGCCATAAATAAGGAAAGATAATTATTACATTAATGAGATAAATAAATAAATAACATTATAGGTTTGGATTGAATTTTGTCAAGGGTGACAAAATATGGGTTTGGTCACCGAAAAAAACTCCTGAACGACTAGACTCGGAGGATATTCCTTCTTATCCTGTTTCCCGAACCTCGACAAACATTCCTCGCTTCACTTCGATACGACACGCCACCCATTCACAGCTCCACGAACTCCTTCAAACTCCTTGGGGCGCACGAACCATGAACCACCCCTACAATCACACACTCGAGATCGGCACATGAAATGAACAAAAAGATGCAATGCTTTTAATCGTTTTGAAATTGAGTTACCCACATTTAAACGTTGCCACTTGCCGATGATTGGACGATGTATTTAGGTTTACGTTATTTTCTGATAAAAGATTTATTTAGAGTAAAAGCAAGAAAGCCTGAAACTGAAACTAATGTCAACTTTTGAGACCAGCTTGAGATCAAGGAAATAGGTATCAAGGAAAAATCTCAACCATTGATTAAATTTCAATGATCCAATGGTCTAAAACGCAAGGGTATTTTAGACATTTTCAAAAGTGCCCAATCATCATTTCATTGTCGCCGGATCTCCGACGACCTCCGCCGCTCTCCGACGACCTCCGCCGCCGTCGACCGCCATCCGCCGACCACCGACTGCTATCTGTCGTCCGCCGACCGCCATCCACCGCCTCCTGCCGCCGTCCTCCTCCGCCTCCGGTCGTCGGCTGCACCGCCAATCGCAGTCCGTCGTCCGCTGACCAACGACCACCGACCGCCGTCCGTCAACCGACGTCCTCCTCCGCCTCCTGCCGCCGTCCGTCAACCGACGTCCTCCTCCGCCTCCTGCCGCCGTCCTCCTCCGCCGCCGGCTGCGCCGCCAATCGCTGTCGATGGTTGCCACCGGCACCTTTTGCCGCCGCCGGCCGCCGGGCACCACCCTCCGCTGCTGCTTGCTACCGGCACACCACAATAATTATTTAAAAAATAGTTTGTGAGGGAATTTGAAACCTTGACCTCCTTATTGTAAAACTAAGTTCCTACCACTATGCCACTGAGTGTTTTTGAGATTATATAACAATAAAATTATTTTATTAAGTAGCGTACACATGGTTTATACATAATGTGTGAACATGAGTACGAAGTATGTGTACACTAGTATTAAAAATAGTGTGTGAAGGTGTACACACATTATTTTATTCAGCATGCACATGATTTATACAGAAGATCTGCACACAGAGTACAAAATATGTGTACACTAGTGTAAAAAATAAGTGTGCACATGTACGAATAGGTGTACACAAGTATAAAATGTGTGTACACGTGTACATAAGAATGTAAGATATTGTGTACACGCGAACGATGAGTATGTGCACGTATATGTGTACACGTGTACAAAAAAGTATGTGTACAAGATAAGTGTACACGTATACAAAAATGTAAGTACATAAATGTGTGCGTGTATAGAACGTGTACACGTATATAACACATGTACGAAAAATGTGTGCAAATGAGTACATAGTTTTTGTACAGAAATATGTACGTACACATATACATACACATATTAAAAACGAGTACGAAGCGTCATCGAAAATGTGCGCACACGTGTACATAAAAAATGTAAGATATTGTATACGTGTATAATGAGTATGTGCAAGTATATATACATATGTGTACACGTGTACAAAGAGTGCATGCACATGTACAAAAGAGTATGTGCACGTGTACACATTGTGTACATGTTTACAAGATTAGTGTACACGTGTACAAAAATGTATTTACATAAACGTATACAAAACATGTACACATGTATAAAACGTGTACACAGTTTATGTACAGAAGTGTGTACATACACATATACAGAAACGTGTACACATTAGAAACGAGTACGAAACGTCACCGAAATTTTTTTTCCACAAAAATAGGTCCGACGACGATGGTCTAGTGGCTGAAAAAATTTTCGAAATCGGAGCTCCGGTCGTCCGAGAAGTCATTGAAAAATTCATCTAAGCTCCGATCGTCGGAGTTCCGGTCACCGGAGCACCGGTCGCCGGAGACTTTCCGGCAACATAAACAATTAAATTTAAAAAAGAAGAAATTAAATTAAATTGTAAAATGACATTTATATCCTTTAATTTAAACCATTAGATTTAAAAATGAGTCAATAGTTGAGATTGGTCCTTAATACTATCAAGGAAGACCAATTTGTTTGACAGCAAGCCGCTGCCTCAACTTTTTTTTTTTTTGGTAAAATGGTGGTGTGAGGCACCTAAGTATCATTAGAAAGAGTGCGGGGGAATGAAACCCCAATACAATCAGCAAGAAGTGCCATCCGGATATCCGGGTTACAATCGGTAATGAAATGGCTTCCAAAAGCCAGAGAGTGCCCCAAATGGGCAAGCAGGTCCGCCACGCGGTTCCCTTTACGATAAATATGGGTGAGATTTACCGTCCAGTTTCGGCTACAGAGATCTCTGATCGTGTGAATGATGTGACCATGCTGGCCATCGGTGTCAGACGATCCCTTGATGGCAACAAGAGCGGCGAGCGAGTCGAGCTGGAGATTGACTTGTCTGAACCCCAAGTCCCAGGCCATGAAAAGCCCCACCGCCGCGGCACGGAGCTCGGCCCGCATGATCGAGCTTCTACCAACTTTTCCAGTCTAATAAGTAATAACACATTAACACCAACCAATGAAATTATTAGAAATACTTGGGTTCGGTTAAGTTGTCTTTTCTTCATCTTTCTAAATGCTACAAAGTATCATTAAACCAGGAACGACTATCTCACAACAACACCCTCCCAAATAAATGAATCCTTAAAAATAATACCATCATCATCATGCTTCGTTATGCGACTTTTGATATAAATGGATCAAAGGTCAAAAAACGCTCACATGAACCAAATATTAATTCAATATCATGCTTCCCCACAATAGAAAACTTATTAACAAACCCATCGATTAAAAAATATATTTAAAAAAAAAAATACAGAACAGATTTCTCTCCTTCTCCCCAACTTAATAAAAAAACTCACAGTAAGTAATTACTCTGCTATGCAAACTGTGTAACGTTCTCATTTTTCAAGGACAAAATGGTCTGCCAGGGCGAGCACGATGACTAGGAATGGTGAAATGACGCAACCTCCCTTCCTGCTCCGTCAAGTAACCTTCGCACAGAAACGCCTTTGAGAATCGGTCCTCCACCGTCCGATCAACATCGTGAACAAACACTTGCGTCTCCCCTGCTTCCTTATTCCTTGCCATCATTCCGGCTGTGTAGATTGCTGTCATTCTCCCTGGAGCCTCGTCATGGTACCCAGTGGGAGCATCCACCATTATCAGATCCCAATCCATCTCGTAGATCTCGGCAGGAAACCCTTTGAGAGCCAATCGGCACTTGGATTCCCTAGGATCTGAAACAGCCTTGCAGTCTTCGTCTCCAATTCCAGCCTCCATAAGGCCGCCTGCCTGGTGGACTTTGGTGTCATAACTGACGTGGTAGGCCTCAAGGGAAGGGATATCTCCAACGACCTTCTCGATCCAGGTCTTGTCCTCTTCAAGGAAGACGGTGCGTCCGCCGTAATTGAGGGAAGACCACATGAGGCTGTCGTGACCTAGACCGAAGATGAGGAAATTGCAGGGGGATTTCTTCTCGAGGATGCGGAGGGAGACGGAGACTTCTTTAAGGGTTTGTTGAGGAGTGATGTTTGTGGTGGCGTAGTGAACTAGTGCGTTGGCTAATGATGGCGGTGCTTTGGTGCATGTGTAAGCTGGGGTTGATGGGCAGGCTGGATCTGCGGTGGAGGGATTGGATTGAGCGTCTTGGGAATCGGAATGTTGGTTAACAGAGGCAGTGACATGAGAGGAAGAGGGAAGTGAGGGTGAATTGGGGTGGGAGAAGGTTGACCAGAGGACTAGGAAGAGAATGCAGAGGAAGAAGAAAGAGAAGAATATTAGCTTGGGGTTGATAGAGGATTGATGTATCTTTGGCCTCATTCTTCGGATTGAATGGAGTAGATGGGTTATGATGTTTGCTGGTTGAAGAAGAAGAAGAAGAAGAATAGAAATGGAAGATGGAGATGAGAAGGCAGCAGCAGCACACACAAGAAGTGAGTATTTATGTTTGTTTTTATTTATTTTCAAGTAAGACAGAGAGATTGCAGTCTGTTGCCGCGAGAAAGCAGAATGATGGGACAGGAGATGGTGAATACTTACAATACAATGCAAATTTATAATACTGACATTTCTCATTTGGGAATTTATAAATTAATTCGTTTTTTGTCTAATTCTAGAATAAATAATTTTATATCTAGGTTGCAAAGGCTTATTATCCATTTTGGTCATTCACGTATAGAGTTTGTCTTCTTCTGTCCATTTAATCGATTCCCCAACTCTAACATCCTTTTCTCAAAAGGCTGTGTGTGATGGTGCTTTCCTAGCTTCCATCCGGAAAGGAGCATATGGTGTGATTCTCTGTCACACCGCGGGACATGTGATTAATGGTAGAGCTGGAAGTTTGTGTTGTGCAGCACCTATTTCTGCAGAAGCTGCTGCAATTCTAGCAGCTATTGAACTTTCCAAAACTTATTCAGCACCTACAATTATCTACTTAGATTGTGAGGTTCTGACTAAAGCTATTGCAGGGCTATCTTCTGAATGGCCTTGGCTTGTGGCAGGTACTTTGGCACAAATTACAAGTCTTCTCTTCTGGAATCAGCAGGTATCTGTGTGTTTTTCACCAAGAAGGATTGTTCAAGTAGCGCATACTGTGGCAGTTCAAGCTAGAGATAATATTTTGAATCAAGATTGACTTTCTCTCTTGTAGTTTCTTTCTTTGTAAATGTTCTTTGTCTCTGTCTTTCTTGATGTTGTAAATCTGTTCAGTTGGTGCTATATATAAATCTCGGTATCACTTTCATAAAAAAACGTATAGAGTTTGTAACAGATTGATGATTAACCTTTAATTTGTAACTTATTTGTCATTAACCTATAGAGTTTATCATAATTTGGTCAATTCGTTAAGTTTCCATCCAAATTTTTTTGTTAAGGGCTGACATGAGCATGCCAAATTGTCATATTTTCAACTTCACCCCTTGCCACGTCACATAATTAACCCCTGACCTTCCATCCCACACTCTTTATTTCGTTCATGTATTCCCCTAAAGTATAGGGGCTCCCGGGTATGATTTCCGCAGGTATACATATGGCATAGAGGATTTGGAGAGATTGAGATTGTTTGACCAGAGAGGGAGGAGGAGGTGGGCTAGTTCATTGATTTCAGATGGGAGGAGGAGGAGAAGATTAACATACACTAAATGGAATTAGATGCTAGGGTAGTGAGTTTGGATTGGTTGGTTTAGGTTGGGTTGGATTTATTAGTCGGACTGTGTCAGAGGTTGATTATGTGACGTGGCAAGGGGTGAAGTGAAAAAAAAATGTTGAGTTGGCATGATGATGTCAGCACTTAACAAAAATTTTGGATGGAAATTTAACAGATTGACCAAATTGTTAAAAACCTATAGGTTAATGACAAGTAGGTTACAAATTAAAGGTTAATGACCAATCTATTACAAACCCTAGACGTTAATGACCAAAATGGATAATAAGAAAGGTTACCAACTAGATAGTGATTGGTATTCATTGTGAATTTTTCAGAGGTCAAAATAGCCCTCGGAAAAATCCCATAAGAGCATCTTCAGTGGTTATTAACGTGTAGTAAATTTTTTTATTTTAATCTTAAAATGTTACGATTTTAAGATTCATTTGGTGTGGTGATCATGATTCCATGTAAAATCTATGGATAGTAGTATCGAGTAAAATTAGAGCTGTCAAATGGGCGGGTTAAGCGGGTCAACGAGCATGCTCATCGGGTTGGGGGTTTATCGAGTCATTTATTCATTATATTATGGGTAAATTATATGACAGTTTGCTTAATTTGAAGGTTTTTTAAGATACTAAAATTAGGATATCTTTTTTTTTTAGGATATCTTTGAAATGTTGTCTTAAGGGATCTACAATTGTGAGGACTCATTAAGAGTCCTTATATGAGGACACTCTTTATAGCCGTTGGATGATGATACTAATCTAACTGTGGGGAACCAGGTATGGGTAAAGGGAGAAAATTGGGTAATTAATTAAAAGTGGGACCAAAACGGGAATTAAAAAAGTCGTACCAATTAAGAAATTTACCCTAATACCCATTTCATATCAACCAATGGATCTCTATTTAATAAATTAAAGGTGCAGATTAGTGTCCTTATATAAGGACACTTAGAGGGTCCTCACATTAGTAATTGCCTTGTCTTAAAGTCTGTTTAAATTTTAGGTTGAATTGAGTCGGGCTAAATCGGGTCAACTTTTTGACAGTTTTAATTAAAATCTTAAATCGTATAGAATCAACTGTTTTTTCATGTCACGCGAGTTAGTTTTGTCGTGATTTCAGGAAGAGGGATGAAACATGAAGCTACCAATTCAAACGAAGACCAATTTGGACGTTAGTCGCTATTTGAAAGCTATTTAATTACATTCTTACTACGTTAATTAATGAGTTCATTGTCGGGTTGGTTACCTAAATGGTCACCAAACTATGGGCCAATTAACCCGGCAGTCACTAGATTCGAAAAAATTCTTTAAACGTCACCAAACTTCGACCTTATTATCCAAGCAGTCATTCCGTTCATGGACATCCATTTTGCCATCAAACGACCTATGTGGACATTCCAAATAGGACCATTTATTGTCCGCCACGTCATGCAAGCTCGTCTAGGTGGCATATTTTATCCTTGACCGACCCAGACAACCAAACCAGTCTACCCAAGCCGAAACCCAACTCCTCCTTCCACCCAGCTCCTCCTTTCCCCACCTCCAGTGTCGCCTCCCTCCTCCAACCTCCGCCTCCACCGTCTGCCCTCCTCCGACCTCCGCACTCCTCCTCCCGCCTCCCTCCTCCGACCTCCGCACTCCTCCTCCCGCCTCCCTCCTCACTACAACAAAAACAAGCTTTTGCGACATTTGTTGAGTAATCTATAACGACAATTTCTAAAAATGCTATATTTTGTAACTCTTGCGACATTTTGAGTAAATGTCACAAAATTATAATTTTTAGCGACATAAATCAATGACATTTTTTTATGTTACTATATTATTAGATATATATTTTAAGTTAAAAACATATATTTAAGTTTGGTGCATTCTATCTAACATAAATGTCATTTCAATATTCATAGTATAGTTTAGAAAAAGCATTTTATACTCACCCATCTAAGTTTTTGTTATTTTTATCTGTAAAGGTCGAATTTAAATGAAATAAAATTTAACGTGTAAATCTCTTTGTACTCATGTAATACTTTTCGTATTCATGTACACATTTCGTATACACGAGTATAATGCAAGTTATGAAGGTCCTTTTGAACGTGATTTTACACATATTCACCTTTTGTAGACGGTGCATGCATACACACTTGTTGTAATCATATAGATACACATTTTTTGTAGAAATATAGATACAAATTATATACACTCATGTGCAAACACCCTTAAACAAATTAAATAAATATGCTATATAAAAACCAATTATTATATGTGGCATAATGGTAAGGGCTCAATTTTATAACATTGATGTCAAGGGTTCAAATCCCAACTTCAACAAATAGTAAACATTCTTTTCCAGGTGCTCAACAAGAGAAAGTAGTTGGTGGGGCGCGGTGGAGGACTACTTGGGGGCCAGTGGTTAGCGAGAGACAATGGCTAAAGGTTCGGCGGTGGAGGACTACCTAGTGGTTGGAGGGAAGGCCGTTGGAGACGCTATCCAAGGTTTGATGGCACATGATAAGAGATGGTTAGCGAGAGACAATGGCTAACGGTTCGGCGGTCGAGGACTACCTGGTGGCTAGTGGTTAGCGAGAGACAATGACTAAAGGTTCGGTGGTGGAGGAGTACCTGGTGGGTTGGAGGGAGGCTGTTGGAGACGGTGTTCAACGAAATATATACATTTAAGTAACATATATAAGCGTTACAACATTTTGTGACACATATAAATGTCGCAAAAAATACTCACCAACATTTATTGTAAGCGTCACAAAAACATAAAACGACACTGGTTTAAGAGACATTATTACGACACTTGGACAAAACGTCGGTGAAAAATTTAAGCGACATTATTTACCTTTTTAGCGACACATTAAAAGGTCACAAAAGCTTGTTTTTGTTGTAGTGCCTCCTCCACCGGCTGCCTATTATGGAGTCGAATCTCAGCTACGATAAGCCATGGCTCCCTTGTGACGACATCTAGACAGATATCATCTACGATCAGCCTCCGCCTCCACCCGCACTCTAGATAGATCTCATTCACGGTGGCTCCCTTGTGACAGATGCCGGCGGCGAGGATCTTCGCCGTTTCTCACGAGGAGGCCGGCTGCTCCGGTCGGTTGCCTCGGTATCTCCAGCCAAAATCATATCTCCTCTCCCAATTTACGAAACATCATCAGCTGGGAAGATTGGCAGATCTGAGAATGGTGGGGGAAGATTGGCAGATCTGAGATCGGAAAGAGAGCTTCTACTCTCAGATAAAGAGCAAGGAGGAAGAGGACAAATCAGAAGGAGAAAGTTGGAAGGAAGAGGGAAAAGGAGAAGGAAGGAAGAGGGAGAAGAAGAATGGGGAGTGGGGTTCAGCGGTGGCGACGGCGGCGCCGGAGGTGGGGAAAGGAGGAGGTAGTGGAAGGAGAATGGGTTGGTTCATTTAGGTTTAGATTGGGTCTAGGGTGGGTATCGGTTTGGGTAGATTGGTTTGGGTGAAATAATCCACCTAGGCGGGCTTGTGTGACGTGGACTCCTATTTGGCATGTCCACATAGGCTGTTGGACGACATCATGGATGTCCGTAGATGGAAGTGACTGCTTGGATAATGAGGTCTAAGTTTGGTGACGTTTAAGGAATTTTTTCGAATCTAGTGACTGCCGGGTTAATTGGCCCATAGTTTGGTGACCATTTAGGTAACCAACCCGTTCATTGTCACATCAACTTTTCATTAACATATTGAACAAAATTAACGAACAGAACCCTAACTTTAGCCAATAATTGTAATATGTAGATAAAGTTTAAATTAAATATTTGGGGTAGAAAAATAGATTAGGCCTAATTAATAAACTTAATGCACCTAATGCGTAGCTCTATTAGGTACTATATATGTTATATTATAGGCACAGTTCTTAAGTTGTTTAATTTCCTTGAGAATAATATATATATATATATATATATATATATTTATGTATGGAAATTTGTTGGCAGAGATCCAATGGGATAATGAAATGCAATATATGGCCTTTAAACTTCCTTAAATTGTGAAGAATGAAAAAGAAGGATAAGACTGGTAACTACCTCGCTCGTTTGCGTGAATATATATATATATATAGATCCAACCCAACATCATTATTAATTACTAATTATTGTTTAAAATGTGTCCAAATAATAATAATGAGTTGGAACTTGTACAGTTTAATATACAACCTTGTAAGTAAAGTAATGAACGTGGCAAATCAATCAAGAGTTGTTGATGTTGACAGGTTAGCAAAACTTACAGCCTTTGTTTGTTGTCAAAGTAAACCAAAATTATAATAGATAGTTTGGTTTGGTGGATCAATCAATAACATGCGTAGAGTTTCTACTACTTAATTAACTACCTAATTACAGGAAACTATATGAAGCTGGTTTGTTCAGTATTTCTTTATTATTTATATATATATATATATGTTGTAGAAAATGTGAAGTAGTTGGTGAAGGTTGAAGATCCCATGATCTGTTTTGTTCTCCAACTCTCACATGATCGGTTGGTGATATATATATATATATGCCTTTCGAGACTTGGGACAAATAATGTACTCTTATAAAATACTCTAGTAGTTGTTGGAAGATGTTTTGTAATCAAAGATGAATGTAATTGAGAGACTAAAATTCTCATTATTCAAACATATCACACTTTCTACAAAATATAACACAACTACAACTTATGAAAGTGAGGGAGAACTACAACTACAACTTTGACCACCTTTTCATTCTTTTTTATCTTTTCATTCTTTTTTCACATATTATTTTATTTTTAAAAACTCAATTTTCTATCCGATGACCGGCCTTCGGCCGCTGGTGACTTTTACAGCGAAGTACATGTTAACTAGTTAACACCTGTTTTTTTTAAATGTTTAACACCTGTTTTTACTATTAACTAGTTAATATTTTTTTTACTTATAACTAGTTATCTCCACTAGTTCACATGTTATTTTACTTATAACTAGTTAACAAATTTTCATGATCAAGTTTAAAAGGTTGAATGGAAATAATTGATACTATTATTAATGAGGAAGGGGATATATATAAGATGGATTACATAATCTCTCTCTCATAATAAGCTAACAAACTTATCTATATTATAGCTTGGGACTCGGTCAATGAAGGAGGATAAAAGAACGTGGTCTTTTATTCCCATTACCCCCCGGCAAGCTCAAGACCAGATTGGACTTGAAGCTTGGAACAAAGAGACTGCAAGGTTCCTTTGACAATGCTTTGGTGAAGATGTCCGCTACTTGATCCACCGTCAAAATATAGCTGATTTGTAGGTTTCTTGATTCCACTTGTTCTCGAATAAAGTAAAGTCGAGAGCAACATGTTTTGATCGAGTGCTAATTACCTGATTCTTGCTCATGAATATCGCACCAACATTGTCACACAGAAGAATGGGTGGCCGATCAAATGGAGCATGAAGTTTACCGAATATTTGTTGCAACCACAATAATTCGGCAGTGGTGTATGCGAGGGATCTATATTCAGCTTCGGTACTCGATCGAGCAACCACTTTTTGCTTCTTGGATGTCCAGCTGACTAGATTGTTGCCATGGTATATAACATACCCATACTGTGACCGACTGCCATCCTTTTCGTAAATCCACCCCGCATCAGAGTATGCCAAAAGATACGTCGATGTGGTGGGTGTGAACGTGAAACAATGAGCAAGACTTCCATTCAGGTACTGGAGGATCCGCTTTACCGCTTGCTAGTGTTGTAGAGTTGGAACGTGCATATATTGGCATACCCGGTTGACTGCGTAGGTAATGTCAGGCCTTGTGATCGTCGCGTATTGGAGAGCCCCAACTGTATGACGATATAATTTGGGATCTTCAAATGGATCGCCATCTTTAGTAAGGCAGGTGTTTGGATCACCCGGTGTAGCAATAGGCGAGGATGCCTCCATGTGTGTCCGTTGCAGTATGTCAGAGATGTAATGGCTTTGAGACAGCTTGAGTGAGGATGTAGTCCGAGTCACTTTAGGCCGAGAAAATGATTGAGATGGTCGAGGTCCTTTAAAGCAAAAACATGATCCAGCTTGTGTATAAACTGTGAAATAAACTCCATGTTGCTACCTGTAATTAACAAATCATCCACATACACCAGAATGTAGACTGTAGCCGTTAGCGAGTGATGAACAAAAAGCGAAGTATCTGATCAACACGCCACAAATCCATTCATGACTAAGTATCGTTTGAGTTTGTTGAACCAAGCCCTTGGGGCTTATTTTAACCCATAAAGTGCCTTGCGTAACCGACAAACATGCGTTGTTTTGGAGGAATTCTCAAAACCCTTTGGTTGAGCCATGTAAACTTCCTCTTCTAGATCTCCGTTGAGGAAATCATTGTTGATATCTAATTGCCGGAGAACCGATCCCTTGGAAACAACAATCGAGAGAACGCTGCGAATTGTTGTTGGTTTCACCACGAGACTAAATGTCTCGTAGAAATCAACCCCTTCTTCTTGACTATATCCTTGAGCCACAAACCTAGCTTTGTAGCGTTGTATCTTCCCATCGGAATGCCTTTTTATCCTGTAAATCCATTTACAACCCACGATATTGACATTAGTAGGTCAAGGAACAAGTAACAAAGTATCGTTCCTCATGAGGGCATCGTATTCGCACTTCATCGCTTTTAGCCAACAATCATGTTTAATGGCATGTGAATAGATTTTTGGTTCAAGTGATGGTGTTGTGGTTACTGTGAAACAATGAGCAAGACTTCCATTCAGGTACTGGAGGATCCGCTTTACCGCTTGCTAGTGTTGTAGAGTTGGAACGTGCATATATTGGCATACCCGGTTGACTGCGTAGGTAATGTCAGGCCTTGTGATCGTCGCGTATTGGAGAGCCCCAACTGTATGACGATATAATTTGGGATCTTCAAATGGATCGCCATCTTTAGTAAGGCAGGTGTTTGGATCAGCCGGTGTAGCAATAGGCGAGGATGCCTCCATGTGTGTCTGTTACAGTATGTCAGAGATGTAATGGCTTTGAGACAGCTTGAGTGAGGATGTAGTCCGAGTCACTTTAGGCCGAGAAAATGATTGAGATGGTCGAGGTCCTTTAAAGCAAAAACATGATCCAGCTTGTGTATAAACTGTGAAATAAACTCCATGTTGCTACCTGTAATTAACAAATCATCCACATACACCAGAATGTAGACTGTAGCCGTTAGCGAGTGATGAACAAAAAGCGAAGTATCTGATCAACACGCCACAAATCCATTCATGACTAAGTATCGTTTGAGTTTGTTGAACCAAGCCCTTGAGGCTTATTTTAACCCATAAAGTGCCTTGCGTAACCTACAAACATGCGTTGTTTTGGAGGAATTCTCAAAACCCTTTGGTTGAGCCATGTAAACTTCCTCTTCTAGATCTCCGTTGAGGAAATCATTGTTGATATCTAATTGCCGGAGAACCCATCCCTTGGAAACAACAATCGAGAGAACGCTGCGAATTGTTGTTGGTTTCACCACGGGACTAAATGTCTCGTAGAAATCAACCCCTTCTTCTTGACTATATCCTTGAGCCACAAACCTAGCTTTGTAGCGTTGTATCTTCCCATCGGAATGCCTTTTTATCCTGTAAATCCATTTACAACCCACGATATTGACATTAGTAGGTCAAGGAACAAGTAACCACGTATCGTTCCTCATGAGGGCATCGTATTCGCACTTCATCGCTTTTAGCCAACAATCATGTTTAATGGCATGTGAATAGATTTTTGGTTCAAGTGATAGTGTTGTGGTTACTGTGAAAGTTTTTGGCTTTAGAGAGTTGGTTGTCGCCCTAGTTGCCATCAGATGTGTTTTATGGGTAGCTGGTCGATAGTGAGAAGTCGAGGGTTGAGTAAATTTCGCCGTCGAACTCAGGGTGTGGTGTTGATAGGAGGGTGTTGGGTTGTTTCCTTGGCTACGGTGTGTATGGGTGTGAGGTGGAGTTTCAGGTTGTAGTGGTATTGCATGGCTTGCATGAGTATCATGAATGGAGACATTAGTGGAGGTGGGAGTACTAGTGTGGGGTGAGGTGATTGGGAGTGTGTTTGTGAGAGAAAGATATGTAGTGGTGAGTGAGTGGGCTAATTGTATTGGGCCACGACATGATGCAGGAGAGTAGTTGGTATTGAAGGAGGGATAAAAGTGTTTGGATGAGCTTTAGGAGGTGTCGACTCATACGGAAACACTGACTCATCAAATATGACATGGCAGGCAATGTACGTATAAGCGAGATGATGATTGATGATAACAAATGTATCCTTTATGAGAGGCACTACATCCAAGAAAAATACAAGGTAATGACTGAAAATCTATTTTATGGGAGTTATATGGCCGGAGATAGGGTAACATAAACAACCAAAGGTTTTAATAAAAGCATAATCGGGAAGATCCATAAAGACGTTGATATGGTGAATGGTAGGCTATGATGGGAGTGATGGTCCGATTATGAAGATATGTGGCTGTTTTGAAGGCATGTTCCCAAAATAATTTTGGTAGAGATGATTCAGCTAATAGAGCTAGGCCTTCTAAACGACTACTCGATTTCTTCGAGGTCAGTTAGCATGAAGCTGTTTGGCGAGGGTAAGTTATTCCCAGCAACAGTTTTATTGTTTGGACTATCATGAAAGGGCGCTTGACCCCAAAGGACAAGATGGTGGCGTGGGGACTGCTTGTGGACATATCATGTGATCTGTGTTATAATGGGGTGGACAATAGGCCTAATCTATTTTGGGATTGTGATTTCTCAAGGCAACTCCTGCAAGCCTTCCTGCCTGATATTGTCGCTTTTGATTGGTATGTTGTAATTGAGCATGCACTACGAAATTCAGAGGTGGAGCAATCAAATGTGCAACCAGGAGGTTCATTTGGGTCATGATCACCAGTTCTATTTGAGGGAGAGGTGCACTCGCTTGTATGGATCCAGGGTTACTAGCTTGTCAAGTTTGGTAGAAAGAATTAGACAGGATATCAAGTATTTTGCTATAGGGAGATTGGATGAGTCTAGCATTCTTGCACTCATATAGTTAGGCTGTTTTACTTGTTTTTTCTCTCCTTGTAAATTCCTCAAAGATTGTACAGTTCTTCATGATTTGATGAAATGAAGCCCTACTTTTTTCATTAAAAAAAAAAAAAAAAAAAAAAAAAGTAAATTGTACAAGACACCTTTAGAACCTGTTTGTTAGAGGAGGTTCTTTGTGGGTTGCTTGGATCGGATCCATAAGTACATGCTGGAATCTAAACGTTTGTGGGATGTTAAGTCTGATCGTGGTTCTTGGAATTGGAAACGCATCCTAGAAATCAGGAGTAAAGTGCAGGCTTATATGACTCAAAATGCTAATGGTGTTTTCTGTTGGAATGGGAAATAGTTAAATAAGTTTAAACCAAAGCTGGTTGGTCAGTAATCCGTGAAAGAACTCTTAAGGTTGATTTGAAGCATTTGATTTGGCAAGGCTACACTATTCCTCATTACAGTTTTGTTGCTATTATCAATCACATTTCTATCAAGGATGTGGTTTGGTTCAGAGGTGGAACTAGGGGATAGATTCCTCCTGTGTCTTTTGCTCAACTCTTTTAGAAACTCGATCACATTTATTCTTTAAATGTCCTTTTACTTGTGAAATTGTTGATAATATACTTCTTAAGGTTGTAGGTATTACAAAGTTTGGAAGTATTGTGTTGCAGCAACAATTTCTTGGAATGGAAGAAATGCTGGAAACTTGGTGAAGCGTATGAAGTGGATCCTGAATGTCAATATTATTTGGAGAAAACTTATGTCAGGGGTGTGGGAGGAGTAGTTAATCATAAGTTGTATATAATCTTCTTGTCATTAGTAGTTAAATTATAGTTTGTACTTGAAGCCAATTTCTGATGAAATGAAATCCTTAACTCATAAAAAAAAATTAGCCATTCATAAAAAAATTGTAATTTTGTATACACTTGGGATGGTTTTGAAATCTACTAATAGTGAGATGGCACAAAATCTAAATTATTCATTTTTATTGGTGAGTGTGCAACGATTGATACTTTAAATGTGGGCATCCCACGAATGGATGTTAAGTATTTTCTCTCCGTTAGTAGACTCTATGTGACCTAGTTCGTATCCAAGAATGTATAGAGGCACAATGCACAAAATAAGAAACCTTGTCAACAATTCTTACTATACGCGGTTGATCCTCCACCCATGACCTCAAACGACTCGCTCTCCCACTTCTAGCACGCCTTAAACCATGTCCCAGCTCCAACTCACCGTTCTTCTTCATCCCAACATTCTCGTACTCTACGCTGTGTACTTTGACAACAATATCAGTTGGTAGACCCCCATTAGCTAGTGATTTCAACACCCTCTTCATCAATTCTCCATCCTCGATCCTCTTCTTCATGAAACATGCAACATCCAAATACTTGTTATCAGTACTTTTATCATCATCTTCTTCGTCGTCCTCGTTGTTGTTGATATTGTTGATATTACCATTATCATTATCTTCTCGTCCTCCAGATGCTTTCATACGTATATGTACCACTTTGAGAACCCTGTTTGGAACATCAACTGTCGAGAGGACTATCCGACTACTTGAACCGAACCAATCCATCATTACCCCGACTAATAGAAGAGCTTCTAACTTGTCCATATCGTCAACGATGGACAAGACTTTCTTCTTACTGCCTACATTTGTTCTTACTGTGTTGATGTCTCCATCACTATCCCAAATTTTCCGACTCCATTTAAATTCTGGAGCTGGCTTGGTTGAGTCAAGTGTTGGGGTTGATTTCTTCTTAGAGAGTGTATAATCGTAGATGAACTTTGCTGAATTGGTGCTATCAAGACCGCCCAATCCGCAAATCCTAATGACTGCCATGTGTTCTAGGATTTGGCATGAGAAGAGATTCAGTTCTTTGATTGTTTGGGAAACATCAAGCTTCCTCCTTAATGAGTTACCCTTTTCATTATTCTCAGCTGTCGTTGAGCCCATATTGATATTGGTATTGTGTGCAACAGACTCTTCTAGTACTTGTTTTATTGTTTTGCTTATCTTTTCAACTAATGTTGCCTCTGATCTGCATACCACGTACGTGACCCATAGGTTAGAATTTGACATGCATTAATGAAAACAATAGAGGAACAAAATATTTTATGTGAAAAAATTAAATTTTAAAAAGAATTTATGAATACCCGACGAAATAGAAATTGCTTTATAATTATTAGACAGTATAAACACATGAATTTATAATTATCATTTATTAAATACAACGTAGAAGATAGTGGTGATTTTATTAGTGGAGTCCACTCTCGGTCTCGGTCTTCGTTCAATCAATATGTAAATTTTCATATATTCAGGAATAAAATTACTGATTCACATGTAATTTCAAATTCTATTTTTTTTTTTTTATAATTATGGATTTACATTAATACAAAGAATATAAATACATAAAAACAGCAATGAATTTGAGTATATCCAATCCATGCACTTAACTAGAAAGAAAATTACTATAAACTACTGTATTTAACATCTTTCCATCAAATGAAATCATATTGGAACAAACTTCATTGCAATGATGGTGAAAAAAAAAAAGGACTAGAGAGTCTTCTTACCCGTTATCGCACAAACTCCATCCAGAAATCCCAGCGACAGTAACTAAAGCCTTCCTCCAATCATCAACCCTTTCCTTCAGAAACAGATTCTCATGGCGTGCAAAAGCCTCCTTGTAAACTCCAGACTGGTTCACCACGTCAACCCAAGACACAAGGAAGAACACAGGCATTACAACGTGTCCCTTATTTTCCACACATTCAACTATCTTTACCAACTCATCAAGACACCACTCTGACTCCGCATATCCAGAGGAAAATATCGTCAGGTAAACTCTTGACCGTTGGATAGCCATCAATATTGATGTCTCTATGATCTCACCCCTCGCTAGATGCTTGTCATCCATGAAAGCGTTGACTCCCAAAGAGTGAAGCCTTGAGTAGAGATGATCAACGAACTTTCCTCTAAGGTCTTCCCCTCTGAAGTTGAGGAACACATCGTACAGCTCTGGTTCAGGAAAAGTACAACCAGTGGTTGTTGCAGTCGATATGTTGCCGTCGACGACTACTGTGTTGGTGGTAGTCATGTCGTGACAAGTAAATGGGGAAACTAGAGGGTTTAGTGGGTGTGTGGGAGAGACAGATATCGTTGTATTTATATATCACATATACATGACAGTTTACTAGCTAGTTTAGATAGGACTAGGTTTCAGTAGTGCCCGGGTGCATGTATTTACTATATACATAAGAATCTATTAATTAAGTAAGGTTTAAGCCTTAAGACTCCAGGATATAAAAGTTGGTCAACTTTTTATGGGGTGGAAATCGGTCGGTTAGTGGTTAACAGGCTAAAACATGAACCGGAACCGTACCCTAACTAGAGAACCAGTAACCGTAATCAGTATTTATTCGGTTACGGTTAGAACTGGGTAATCGTAACCACTTTTGCTACGACATGCACAGTTATTGTAGCCAATTGTTATTTGAATCCATGCGGCTATCCCAAAATCTGCCACTAGTCCAGATTTAATGGTACAACTCCTAAATTGTAGTCCAGATTTATTGTAGCCAAATGTTATTTGCACTTAGTAGCAAAACCAGCACAATGTGAAACTCAGCAGCAAAATCAGCAATAATGTTTAAACTATTTGTTTATGGTATTACATTTTTAGGGGTTTTGTGCTTTTTCATTAAAAAATAATAATACAATAATGTTCTCAACCATCCAAGTGGTAAAACGTAACCATAATAACTTTAACATAAAATCATAAATTCTAGAATTTAAGTTTATCGGTTAAAATCAGTTTGTGTCGGTTAACCAAATAATTAACTGCAATAACCGTTTACCCGATTCTAGGCAAAAACATACACCGAAACTGATACAGCTACCAGTTTTCGGCTAACCGGTACTCGTAGTTGACCAGTTCAGGTTCGGTCAACCCGAATTAACCAAAAACTGAATAAACGACCGGAATATGTTGTCAACGTCACCACTTCCTCTTTCTCCTACTTGTTGGTAGCTAAAAGTCAAATTAAATGTAGATATAAAACTACGAATGGCAGATTGTAGTTGGGAATTAAATGATCTGGTAGAAGTAATTAAGATAGTGCAATTAGCCTAAACAGTACCCTATATAGAAATTCAATTAAAAGTCAGACATCTAACGACGCACGCCATAGGATTCTTTAGTGCAAACAAAAAGATGCTGCTACTACTTAATCAAATCATATTTTTAATCATTTTCATTACAACATGACAATTTTTTTATGAGGTTTCTGGTAGTCCCTAAACTTCTCAGTTTGGCTATAGTGCTGGTGTTGACATGTTTTAACAAGAGATAGAAATTTGGAAGCGGGAAACAAGAGTGAAAACGTTGGAGGAGATGGGTATAGTGGCATAAGAACACTATAAATTGTTCTCATATGAAAACATTGTTAAGAACCATTAGTTTAAATATCAACATCTAATGTTAGCCCCAATTTGGATTTTGGCCTGGTGAAGGTATGGAAGAGTCGAAATCATGTTATGTTCAATCTATCACCATTTTGAATAAAAAAATTGTTTAGACAATTTTCTTCGCACATAGCGGAGTTACCCTGTTTCTCCTGCCCCTCTGTGGCCCCTCAATCCCTCCCTCTTCCTACTGCACTCCTACGAGTTTCCTAGATGCCCCCTTCGCAACTTCGTCAAAAGATAAATGTTGATGGAGCGGTAAGTGGCCCCTCAGGTGGGGCCACATGATGGGTGCTTCGTGACTATGTTGGCATGGTTCTACATGTTATAGGGACTCCATATCCAAGCATTATGGAATTATTAGCTGTTAGAGATGAAATTTTGTGGTGTCTGTCTTCGGGTTTTTTCCAGGTAGTTAAGGCAGTCCATCACAATGAAGGCATTAGAGCAACTAGTGGGATCGTCATTCAAGAAGTAACTCGGCTACTGGCCGTCAACCTGAAGCTCAGCAAACATAGTTGCTCATTCTGTGGCACGTCTGGCTCTTAGATATCTCCCAAGGGTGTTGCCGGTAGTCCTCACTCTCTGGGTAGATTGTAGTTGATTTACTGCTTACTGTCTCGATTCTCCTAGCTATTAGTTAATATATTATTAAATATTATATATATATATATATATATATATATAATATATATGGTATAATATATAAATATAGAATCTAATGTTAAATTAAAAGGTAACTAGAATATTAATATCTAGATAATCCAAATTAATGCACACTAGTTTTACTCAATGGATGGCTCCAAAGAGATCATTTATTTCCCTTGGGTCTTTCTCTTTCTATTACTCAACAATGTGTGTAAAAGCTATTCGAGGTTTCGTTGTTGGTTTTGAATTGGTTGCGAATGAAATTAAACTAAGAATGCAAATTAAAACAAGTAAAGCAAGTAAGTAAATTGGGGGTTTCGAAGATAGACTAAGGCGGTTGTTCAGACTCGAATCCACGCTAGTTCGGTTTGGATGGATAATGCAATGCAATCTCAGTTTATCAGACTCTGAGACTCGACACTTCCTGGTTTATCTCTACTCCATGGTCAGACCGTAGAGATTCTATTCTATCAAACCTACAAGCACATATGGTCAAGCTAACTTGCAAATTATCAAGAACGAATCAAGAACAATGAAATGTCACACGATCATCCAAAGAGATTAGGTCTTCCAATCCTATGGTCAAGCTATTGGCAGAACCTAACGACCTCCTAAACTCTAGAATGTCTCACGTTCATGGTCAGACCCGTGAAATCAAAGATGAAATAAAATCCTACGATATGGTCAATCAGCGAGTTCTTAGAGCTAATTAAGGTTTAGGAGAAATCGCATCTAAGTCTAAATAAAAATCGATTAACAAAAACGGGTTAAAAACCCAACATCATCCATACAAAATCCTCACTAACGCTTCATCTAATCTAAACAACCCTAAGAAGTTTAGCTACTCATGGCAACAGAAGAAATCAGAAATATAATGGAGAAGAAAACTATAGAATAAGACATCTTACTCCGAGAAAACCTAATCATGATGACTCTAAGAAAAAACTCGAGCTAATCCTCACTTCTCCTCACTCAATCATCACTCCAAAGCTCCAAAATCCTCTCACGAGAGTGTCTGGTTCGTCGAAATCAGAAATCAGAATGAAGTCTGCCGTTTTTTGCCTTCCAAGATTGATAAGTACTGTTATTTTTCGTCAGATGAAGAAACACGTTGTGTTGTTGGTAACACGAGTCGTTTTGTATCATAACACACACCGTGTTATTTGTAACACACGCCGTGTGTCTTTATGTTTCCAGCACGCTCCACTGTTCGATGTCTCTAGCCTCCCGTTTCGTCCCCAATCATCATGGATCACCTGAAATGAACAAAAAACGTGCAAAACACATAAAACGAACCCAAGGGGCTAAGGGGTACGAAACTCAGTCATAACCATGCAAATTGGACATATAAATCACCAAAAATGTCGTCTAATGAGGGAATGAATACGTCAATAATAAGGCGCATCAAATCACCCCACACTTAGACTTTTGCTTGTCCTCAAGCAAGAACTCTAACGCAACAATGCACCAACCTGAATGAGCAAACCGAAAACCTCTTGGATCCTAGAATGATGTATGTGGTGCTTCTATCAAACAAGAGGATTACCCGACTGACCACACAGTTAAACCAAACTTTTACTGGAGTAAAAGAGGAACATGACTTTATCGAGCTAGTGAGCAACCTGACTTGGTAAAGGCAAGACAATACTTACTTCCGCTACACTTTCTCCAGAAAGAAACCAGACACTTGCTAGATAAGGGGGGAAAATAAAAAATTAAAAGCAAAAATTATTTTTTTTCTTTCTTTTGTTTGTATTTTTATTATTTTTCAATCATTTATTTTCGAATGGTCAGTGCAGTGTGGATACTACCGGGTATGGAGCAGTCGGAAACCTTTGGAATTCCGCGTTATCCTAGACCCCAGCCACGATCGACAGTAGGGTAGAAGAAGAATGTCACATTGAGACTTCCCTTTGGGACTACAACACTGGGTGGGCACGTATGCCAGCTCGTGAATCGACCCACAACTTCAATACCAAAGCATTCATTTTTCAGATTTAAGCATGAAATTAAAAGATCCCTTATCTAGACTCGATCATGGCATTAAACTAGAGAATTCAAGCATCAGATAGACCAAGTCTTCCATATTATCAAGTCAACTGTTTACTAACACGGTAAGGGCGAGAATTTAGAAAACTACAAGCAAGAAGAATGGAAGATGCTCATAGTACGGGTTCTCACACACACATTTGGTCAACTAAAGCACCACATCAATCTCATCATATAGAAAATGGTAAGCCATCCAAGAAGATATTAAACAATGCGAAGAGATACTTACAAACGAGAATGGGAAGCAGTGAAAGAGTGAAAAATAAAGAACAATCACCTCCCATTAAATGACAAGAACTCAATAATTATCATGTCTATCATGCAAAGAAAAACCACACACTTAAATTGGACATTGTTTTCAATGGACCACATTACAAAAATGTAGAAAAGTGTATAGGGTTACCGGGAAATAAACCATGAGGATGCTAGAGTGATACACCAAGGTACATATCCTGATTAGGGTCAGATTCATGGGAAGTACGTCAATGTATCCTGAACAGAGTAGAAAGAGAAAAAAACATTACACGATTAGAGCATTCAGAATACAAGAGTGTTACTGACTCGATCAACAACACAGTTCAACAAACACTGAAAACACATACTAACTAACAATCTGACACAAATAAAAAGAAAATACAAGAATGGAATGGAAAATAAAGAAATCTTGGAGTCGTGGGAGTCATCATTGATTCGCCGTGGGTCCTGAGGCGGTGTCCAGAACGGTCCTGAGTAAGGATCCGGGGACTGGTAGCCTGGGAAGGCGGAGGCGAAGGCCCTCTGCTGGCCATCAAAAGCATACTGCTGGTACACCGCTAAGGCTAAGATACTGCTGATCCGTCCGCTCCCTAATCGCTTGGAATCCATCATCCACATAGTCGTAGAGGCCCGAAACCCTCTCGTCGACCCTGGACACTCGGGTGTCCAACTCGCCGGTGGGTCCTAAGGCGGTGTCCAGAACGGTCCTGAGTAAGGATCTGGGACTGGTAGCCTGGGAAGGCGGAGGCAAAGGCCCTCTGTTGGCCATCAAAAGCATACTGCTGGTACACGCTAAGGCTAAGATACTGCTGATCCGTCCGCTCCCTAATCGCTTGGAATCCATCATCCACATAGTCGTAGAGGCCCGAAACCCTCTCGTCGACCCTGGACACTCGGGTGTCCAACTCAGCGATCTGACCTGATAGGCTCTTGTAGTGCTACTCCTCTCTCTTCCAATAACCCTACTGTTGTGTCCAATGCTCCGCCTGCTGCTTGCAATAGCTCTGCTAGGAAGTGGCAACCCCAGCCGGGATGCCATGAATGGCCTTCATAAGGTGGCTCATATGATAGGAAGATGAGCCTCCAGCAGAAGATGGCGGGACCTCGGTGGCAGGAGGATCTGCATCTCCTGGCTCCTGACCCTCCTGTGGGATGTCCCGATATACCAGAATGTTGGGAATCCCCATGGTCCTAGCGAAAGCAACATCGATGGAATTTTGGTCCACCTTCACATGCATCGAGACCGGACCAAACTTTGTAAGAACTCTGTAGTAAAGGGCGAGCCGAGTGATGTAGGAACCACCAAGGAGGTAATCAAGCTTGCTAGTACCAGCCTGTCCTACCAGCAGTTGGTGACAAAAGGTCTCAGATGGACCCGTCGCCTCATGTGGATGTGCCGGAGGATGAAAATATCACGGGCGTTGCAGACCCCTCTAGCGTTGGTTCTCTGGGTGATGGAGAACCTGAAAAGCAGCTGCAAGAATCGATAGGCGGGGATGAACATCCTCGTCGCCTGCGATCTGATGTAGTTATATTGTTGCATGTCGGGTGCTGTGACCTCACACCAAAACTCTTGTACAACAAATGAGTCGTCTGAGCCCGTGTAAACCACTAGATCCCGATCTTGAGCTAGCTCCTCAACTGTGTAGAAGCCTAGGGAGGTGGCGAACTAGTCTAAGGTGAGGTCATATCGAACTCCCGCCAATTGGAACTTGATGCAACTGCGATCTCGCTTCTTGGTGGGCTTGAATCGGAAGGTCGTGAGGACCAACTTAGTCGCCGACTCATAAGTTGGCTTTGTCACCTGGAATAGGGGGCTCAGTCCCCCCAATGTCTAGTAACTTGTTCAATTTAATATGCCACCCATTCTCCTCCATGTCGTCCCAATCAACTTGAGACGAAGCCAACAACCCCGTCTCCGGATAAGCATCCAGTTAGCTATATCCTCATTATCCGTGAAGTTGAAAGATTGTTGGCCAATAGCTGTGGGAACAACTAATTAAGGGTCGGAAGGAAGTGTCATCTACTAATTAAGGGAACCCCGTCTTCCTCTTCTTTTGTTGTTGTCGTTGTGGCCTACAATCAAAGACACACAAATAGACATAATAAGGGAGATAGGATTGGAAAAGTCGCACACAATATATCCTAGCAACAAAAGACCTAGCATGCAAGTATATAGTAGCGTCAACGGTGCACCAATTAGTCCATTCAAGTGGCTAAGTATCGAACATGCATAACACAGCTCAAAGAAGTGGCGAATAGGTAAAGGTTGAACAATTATCCAAATGGAACAAAGGGACGTGAATAATTAATCAAAGATACATTCCAATTAAGCTATTCAAGCCAAGGAAGCTACCACAAGCACACAAGCCACAATGAACGAACACGAACCGATGAAAATGCAAAGTAAGGTAAAATCATCATACTAGCTCAATCAAGTCATAGTCAATCCAATTAAATCTTTCCTGCATGTCAAATAACATCATAAGATCAAGCAAAACCCCTCAAACCATCAGAATTCGTCAATAATAATAAAAATCCCCAAATCGCAAAAAATTTGGTATAGGAAAGTAACCTATAACATGCAATTCGTCAAGCAAACGAAGTCCAAACAAGCCACTATTCAAAATATAGCTATCCTAGATGGTCAATTGCAAGAATCCAATGTCAATTTCACCATTCAACAAAATTAAAAAATTAGGGTTCATAAGAACACCCCAAAATCTGAAAATTCCAATCCCAAATATCAAAATCTGCACTTCCATTCATCAAATAGGAATCACAATGAGTAAGGGATGAAGAATATACATGGAAGACGACATTCTAACGACCAAAATTGACTTGGCAAGTGAAAATCAAAGCTTGAGCTCCAATGGTGGTGAAGAGCTTCAATGGAGGGTGAATGAGATGAATGGGGCTGTAAATGTGACGGAAGGGTGAAAATGAAGGGAAAGATGATGGAAATGAGTGGGTGATGGGTTTTTGTGAGTTTAGGAGCTTGGGAGGTGGATTTGGTGGTGTGGAGAGTGAAATTTCAAAGTGTGTGGGTGTTTTCCGTCGTGGGTTCTGCTGAAGGAAGAAGATGATTGTGAAAATCGAAGAAGACATACCTAGAAATTAACACAACACAACGTGTTTTAGAAAAACACGATGTGTGTCTTCAAACAACACAACATTTTTAATGACACAGGACCATGTTGTTTTAACTGGGCACCACAGACGCACTTTCGTAGAATTACCACACGCCCATGTCTTGATGATACACGACGTGTCTTATACAACATGATGTGTCTTTGTAAGACACGATCGTGTTGTTTTAACTACTCCTCGCGGGCAAACTTTTGTATAATTATTACACGTCCGTGTCTTGTGGATACACGGTGTGTTTAATACTACACAGAGTGTCTTTGTAATACAAGGCCGTATAGTTTTGAGCTAGGCACTTTGTTTTTTTCACTTAATTTTGGTGAATTCCTGCACACACTTGGCACCCAAAATCAACTTCGGATGACGTCGGGACTCTATAACATTTTCCAGACACGACTGACTCATCACACGACTCTACCACGGACTCGACTCAACAAAATTAAAAGACTCTAGTCTCGGGTTGCCTCCCGAGAAGCGCTCTTGTTTAATGTCTTTGAGCTAGTCGACATCTGGTCTATGGTGTGGCGTCCCAACTCAAAACTTCTTTCAGACCGACATCCGTGTCCTAGAAGAATAGCTTCGTTGCTCCACTCTAAAGCACAAACTTCTTCTTGTTATCGTGGACAAGCTCCAATGCACCGTCACCACGCAATCTAGAAACCTTGAATGGTCCAAACAGCTCTGCTTTGTCCAGAACCACATCTGGGGGTTTGGTAGGAGTACTGTCATAAGGTGGTTCTTTAGCTCTCTTTGGAGGCTTGTTCTTCTTCGGAGTTCCACTTGTATCTTGGGTAGATACCATCGCCGCTCCCTGATCCTCAAAAGATGGATACGAATAAGGAGGATCCATATCGATAAACATCGTATAAACTTAAGCATTGTCAGACACTAAAGACATGGGTTTCTTGGTGGAAGAGTGTAAATTGGGATCTAGTGGAGAAATTTCAAATATGATAACTTTTCCCTTATCCCGAAAGGTCAACCTGTCAGCCTGCACATCAATGAGTGCACCAGAAGTGGCTAGGAAAGGTCGTCCCAGGATAAGGGGAACATTAATACTCTCCTCGCAATCAATCATCACAAAATCTGTCATGAAATAGCTATCATGCACCCTAACTTTAAAATTTCAGCAATACCCTTAAGATGTCTAACTGTTTGATCAGCTAAGTTAATATGCATAGTGGTAGGGGTTAGCCTAGGAAATCCTAAACGCTCAAACAACGAATAAGACATGAAACTAATGCTAGCACCTAAAGCTGCAAGAGCTCGATCAATCAAATGTGTGCCAATAGAACAAGGGAAAGAAAAACTCCCTGGATCAGGACGCTTTGGCACCACTACGCTTTCCTTTCGGAGCAATCGCACAAGCTTCATCGAGGGTCACTGCGGCTATCTCTTCTATCTCGTCTGCTCTCGTCTTTGGAGGGGAGATGTTGGGAGGAGGATTTTCAGTCTTGATTTCCTTCTTGACGGGAACCATGCTTCGTAACTCCTCCACCACAGCAGCAGCTGCTGCATTCTTCAACTTCTTCTTCTTAGAGAATATTTCCTTCATGTGCATCGCATAATCTTTGTTCAAGAGAAGCTCTTATAATAGCGTAACTCCCATCTTTTGGTCATTAATTGCTGCCAGTAGGGCTGGGAATCGGTCGGTGCGGTCAAAAACCGATGAAAATCGGTTAACCAATGGTTAACCGGCCTTTAAATTATTTTGACCGACTTATTGTTGGTGGGTTTTTGACCGAATTCGGTCAAAACCGAAAATTGACTGATCTTTTTTTTCTATATTTAACCGACCGAATTTGTTAACCGACCTTATTTTGACCGACTGACCAATTTTGACCGACTGACCGAATTCGACCGAATTTGACTGATTGGTCGAATTTCAACCAATTCTGACGAATTCTGACTGAATTTTGACCGAATTTTGACCGATTTTGTACTCATATTATGTAAAAAAAGTGCAATATAACGACTGTTTCGGGAGCTTTCCCGACTGCATGATTCCAGTCCTTCCTTAGTTTTTACCTGAAAATACATACATAATACCAAACTAGAGTAGTAGTAGTCTCTACTCTCTACAACACATAATAAGTTAAGAACGACAAAGTAGCACACAATATTCAAACTTCAAAGATCAAACACCATATTAAAGGGTCCATGTCCATCGTCGTCCTCTGCCCCTTCCATGCAAGGCTCGCTCTCATAATCATCCTCCTCGCCAGTCTCACTCTCATTGTCATCCTCATCCGCAGCTTGTAGGACTGTTGGAAGTTTTGAACCGCCAGTGGATGTAGTTGGCTTGATAAACTGGTTGACAATTGGATGAACAATTGTAGAAGCAGAAGTGATGACAACATCTTCAAGTGGGGATGGTAGTGGTGAATCACTAATATTAAGAGCTGCAATTTCTGAAGTTTCAAAAAACACACACTACAACAGAACGAGGATTTTGTCACAGGCAAAAACGCTGTTTGTCGCAGGCGGGCCTGTGACAAAGCACGACGTTTGTCGCAGGCGGCGCCTGCGACAAAGTGCGTTTTTGTCTGCGACAAAATGAGCCGCGACAAAGCGCATTTTGTCGCAGGCGTTGTCTGCGACAAAGTTTGTCACAGACGCTCGTTTGTCGCAGGCCGCCTGCGACAAACGTTTGTCACAGACAGCCTGCGACAAACATGCGTCTGCGACAAACTTTGTCGCAGACACATTGTCATAGCATGGCTGATGAATAGGCTCCTGAGCTATTACCGATCGATCCTGTCTTCTGTAACTCATTTCGATCCCCGATTCTAAATAGCTCATGAAATTCTCTGGTGGTTTGGGTTCAAAATTATGATTATGGAACGTAGGAAAGCTGTTTTTGTTGACAATGATTTGGGTTCATTCCCATGTTGAACAAATTGGAAATAATAGATATGAACAAGATTGCTAAACATTAAAGCTTAAAGCTTCAGATTCTTATAAACAGAAAATCTAACTAATGAAACTCTTACAACAGCAAAAAGACATAAACAAATGGGAAAACATTCAAACCGAGAAACATTCAAGGATGAACACTAAACATACATCAAAAGATATCTATGAAGATTCCTGCTTTGACAACCTCGGTGAACTCCTAACACTACAGATAACATCTCCAGCTTTCCTCAATCTCTTCCTTTTAGAACCCTCAACAACATTCATCACTGATGTTTGCAGGTGTAGCTAGAGATGAGAAATTGAAAATTGAAAAGGATGCAGCAGATATCTTCCGTTCGTCATAGCTGTAACTGAGAGCAAAGACAGTAGGGATCGAAAAACATAAGAGGAGGAACCAGCAGTCCGTCAGAGGAAGCAGAGACACGCCGGAGGAGGAGGAGGCAGTTCGTCAGAGGAAATCGAGAGAAAATTAGAGAGAAAATTTTAGATAAACGTCCAGAATTGATCTCTTAGTGACGAAGAAGTAGGGTCATTCGATTCTTTGTCGCAGGCAGCTGGGCTTTGTCGCAGGCTGTCTGCGACAAAGTACGTCACAGACTGCGCTTTGTCGCAGGCCGTCTACGACAAAGCTCGTCGCAGACTGGGCTTTGTCGCAGGCGGCCTGCGACAAAGATGTCACAGACAGCCGCTTGCCTGCGACAAACCGTTCCGCCTGCGACAGGCTTTGTCACAGGCCGAATCTTTTGTCGCAGACGGCCTGTGACAAATGAATTGTTTTGTTGTAGTGACATGTAAACTTAATTAACCCATCTGATATAACTAATCAATGAAAATGCCTGAAAATGAGTTTGAAATATCATTGATTTATACTAAAAGCAGACCATCCCATTGGATTTTGGACTAAGTTTTTTCCTATGAGAAGAATCAATGTAGGCATGGCAGAGAGAAAAGATGAAAAAGGTAAAATGGAGGTTTGCTGTATTTACTGGGAGAAGAATCATATACTCATTCCAAGCACTTGCAGACAAATCCGTCTCAGAACAGGAGAAGCAACAGAGTCACAACACAGACACACCACGCCTCTCTCTATGCTTTTCTACGTGAACTCAAACCCCCAAATGAAAATGAAAAGAAAAGATCTGTCATTGCCCTATAAATCTCCCCACCTCCCAAATCTTGGCCTTCAAGCTTAACCCCTTCACATTGTTCATCACTCTCTTCCTCTCTTTATATACTCCTTCACCCATTCTCTATTTATACTAAACAATGAGACTAATAGTCATGCAAGTCCGAATCCTAAAAAACATTGAGAAAGCTTAGGAAGGATAAAGACTAGCATAACACAATTCTTAAAAACCAGCAAGAGCATCTGAAACAGACCATCTGCTAATTCCACTATTCCAGTGCATGAGGACATTATTAAAATGAGAGTCTCATAATGAGACTGTTTGTTACTTGTTATGATATGATAATTGCAGGGCATCTGCTAACTCTGCTAATTCAACTAAATCGGCATGCTAAATCGGACAATGGAAATGTAATCGGAGAGGGAAGGAGAAACATACCTTTCCATGATGATATGATATGAGACTGGTTGTGGAAACTTCGAAATCGAGCTCCCCTGTTCTGTTCCTAATTCATTTGAAGCAAGCATTGAGATAGTGAGGTTGAGAGCTGCGAGAGGATAACAAAACAAAATAGAAGAAGAGAGGAGAGAACTTACCGGCGGTGAATGAAGGCTGGAGATCGATGGCGGCTGATGGAGATCGACGGCGGCTGATAGAGATCGACGGTGGCGGAAGGCTGGTGAATGAAGAATCGGCTGGAGATGAGAGGATGGTTGGACTCGGACTGGTGGCTGTCGACTGGACTGGAGCGGAGTGGACTGGACTTGGAGCGGAGCGGTGGTGGCTAGTGGCGAGTGGCGACCGCCGACCACTAGTGGTGAGTGGTGAGTGGTGTGCGCTGTGGAGATCGACGAAGTCGCGCCGTCGAGAGAGAGACTGAGAGAGAGAGAGAGAGTGACTGCCGACTGCCGAATGAATTTCAGAAACTAACCCTAAAGTTTTTGCCCAAACTAATGTTCGGTCAAATAGGTTAGACTGGTTAACTAGTGGTTAACCGTCGGTTAACCACTTTTAACCGATGACCAAAATACATAAATGCATTTAACCGACCCCCGACCGATTATTCCATCGGTTAACCATTAGTTAACCGAAATCGGTCGGTCAATTTTTTTTTCCGTTTAACCTTAACCGATTTCCCAGCCCTAGCTGCCAGTGTCTTCCCCAAATTCTCCTTGGTTAGTGATGACACTAGATTTAACGTGATTATCAACCCCATTTAAGCGACATTTCATTTCTTGTAACACGGTTTTAGGGGTAGTTTAGGGTGTTTTCACTCATTTGCACTATTTCCTACCGATTAGGTTACTTTGGTCCGTTTCGGGTCTATTTGATGTGTTTTCTAGTGTCTCGTTGAGTACACAGGTCGTGCCATCAAATAAGGAGCCATTGGACGTGTTTGGGAAGCAATGGAACCTCGAGGATTGAACTGGAATTGATCCAAAATCAAACCGATCAAAGAGATGAAAAATCCCCTGCCCGACACAAGAATTCTCGGTGAGAACTTTTAATATTCTCGTCGAGAATGTATTGAAAAAGTGAGGGAAAATTCTCGTTAGATTCAGTCAAAGGATTACAAAGAAGTTCTCGGCGAGAACTTTCAATGTTCTCGTCGAGAACCTATGAAGAAACTAATTGAGAATTCTCGTCGCCTGTGTCTAATATATTTACACTGAAGTACTCGGCGAGAACTTCCAACATTCTCGCTGAGAACTTGCCCCTTTTCCAGCTGTGACGAGGAAAAGGATTATTTAAGGCAGCCGCCTCCCATCATTGAGAGATACTTTTGAATAATCCATACTTCAGAGCAGAGAGATAGAGTTTAGAGAGCATCGAAGAGTTCCTGGAGAGATCTTGACACCGTCTTTCCACCTCGGAGTGCTTGGAACTAGGAGTGAAGATTGCTAGAGATCGAAGCTTCACCGGAGTCGTCAGAACTAGGTTTTACAGTTCTTCTCTGTTCTTCCTTTGTATGATGAACTTCCTAGTTGTCTTTGATTCTTTTGTTATCAACATGAGTAGCTAAACCTGTGTAAGCTTAGATTAGATGAGCCCTAAGTCACCCGGGGCTTTAAAGCGGTCACAGATCGGCGGTAATTAGATTCAAATTCAGATATTCCTCTTGCATGTTTGATTTGTTCTTCGTTTCCTGTGTTTCTTGTCTAGCTTGATCACCTAGATTAGATTTGTGTTAAGATAAGGATGGTTGTAACATCCCCGCCCAACCGAACGGTTTGGAACTTGAGTTTGGATGGGTTAGACATTGGAAATAATGTTCTTGAGGTTCCATCGAAGTTCGGGACGTTCATAGTTGAGTCGGGTCGAGTATACAAGAGAGTACGTGAAAAATTGTCAATGTGGGCAGACCACGATACACGGCCGTGTATTACAATACACGCCGTGTATCATGATACACGCCGTGTATCATGATACACGCCGTGTATCATGGTCAGACTATAAAAGACTGATTTTACACGGAAATTCATAACTTCCCCTTCTTTCTCTTTCCCCAAAACCCGTATTTGAAGAAGCCAAAAACCCCTTAGCTTCAATCCTTGATTCCGGGAGTTGTAGAGCTCCGATTGACGATCCGTTTCTTGCTACGGGTTCGTGGCGACGAGAGGAAGAGATTTATATTCGTGGTTCTGGGTATTTCGAATCGAGGTATTGTCAGTAGAAGAAGGAAGAGCTACGTTTTTGGGACTGAGCCAGAAATCTCCAAAAACTTCAAACCTCGATTCCGAGAGTTGTAGAGCTCCGATTGGCGATCCGTTTGTTGCTATGAGTTCGTGGTAATGAGAGGAAGAGATCGCACCTGGAGGTTCTAGATATTTCGGAGTGAGATGCTGTCGGTGAAGAGGAGAATAGCTACGTTTTTGGTGTCTGAGAGCTTGGCTGTTCGGGTTTCTAGAAGAGTTTTAGAGCCTCGTCTTCTTGTTAGGTGAGGGTTTAGCGTACGATAGGTAGTCTGGTCGGTGTAAGGAGTTACAATTCAGACCTAGAAAAAGGTAGGGCCTTGAATGAAATTGAAAGAGAGTAAAAGGGAAAAACTGTTCTGCAATTGATTGTTCTGTGAAATATGCTGTTTGATGATTGTTGGATGTTTGTTAATTGATGGATTGGTTTATGATTGATGGCTGTTTGTGATGATTTTGATTGGGGAATTGATTAACATGGATGATAAATTGATCGAAACTAGTAAAGAGTGATAGGAGGGACGGGTCTGTGAACATGAGAATTGTGTATATTATGCTATTGTCAGTTTGTGGTTGCAGGAGGGTGGTCCTGCCAATGTGGGGTCGCCCTTAATTGATGAACAGGTGGATGGCTCCACCAATGTGGGGTCGTCCAATGAAGGATGTACAGGAGGGTAACCCTACGACTCATGACATGGCTTCCCCTGTACTTGCAGGTGGGGGTGGCCGGTGAGCTAGCCGTTTACCCTTAAACTGTTTGTGCCGTGGGAGGCGTTGAATGTCTTGTGATGTGTGGTTATGTGTGATGTGGGATTACTGAATGATTCGGATTATGTTGGTTTATGTGATGTTGGGTTTGAGATGATGCTATGTGTTGTTGGATGACTTGATGTTATGAGTTGTTTTGGTGGAAGTGGTGCTATGTGGGATGGGGGGTTGATAATGTGATAGTGATATAGATTTATGACATAGAATTGGATAATGGAATTGGTACATGGAATTGGCTTAGGGAATTAGTAAATGGAATTGGACAATAGAATTGGGTGAAGGATTTGGGGCTTGGGTTGACTGTTTGACATTGCTTGGTTGCTATGCGTGTTTGACTGGCTTGTGATTGTGCATGTGGTTTGGAACTGGTCGACGATGGAATTGATGTGGGAATTGTTGTTGGACTTAGTGATTGGAATTGCATTGTTGATTCGTGAAATTGATTTGGATTGTGATATGTGGATTGAGGTTTGGAATTGGATTAATGTTGGAAATTGATGGTGGAACTGTTGATGGTCTTGATGATGTGAATTGGATGGATTTGAGGAGAAATTGATGAATGAAATTGGTAGATGAATTTAAGGGATGAATTGAATGAAGTGATTGAATGAAATGTTAGAATCTGAAGGAGCCTGCACTGCCCCCTAAAACTGCACTATGGGTGCTAAGTGCCTCTTCGAGGGAAAGAGGTGCGGTCACGTCTTCAAGGGAGAGGCGTGATTTGTTTGGTTGAGTCAAGTTTACGATTCCTTCAAGGGAAAGGTCTCGTGGTATCCTCCAAGGGAGAGGATGCGTCTTGGACCTCTCCAGGGGAGAGAGGTGCGTCAGGCCGGCAGGGGTGGTGCGGGATAAACTCCTTATGGTGCCTAATGAACTCATCTAGATAATCACTTGAGATACATGTGTGTTGTGTGAGTGTGCGTGTGTGTGTGACTGGTGTATGTTGTGTGTATTGGATTGTGCTGGTGCAATGCTTCTAATGAGCTGTGGTCGATGTCGGTAACTGTGATTTGTGAGTTGTGTGGTTGATGGATAAATGTGGGTGCTATTCGTGTTGGAAGGTGTACTGTGGCTAAGTGTTGTATCGTGCGTCTGATGACTCCATTGATGATGTTGTGTTGGGGATTGATAACTTGAGTACATTGCTGAATTTTATTAATTGTGTATACACCGGAGGATGTAAGTTCTTGTGGAATCACCTTGTGCCATGTTAGGAATTAAAATGAGATTGGCTGTGTCAAATTCCGATGTTGTTTGTGTGTGGAGTTGGGATCGCTCCTAGGCTAGGTTCGGCGCATAGGTAGACCCAGTGGGTTCACTCAGTTTCATTAGGAAGCTGATCCCCCCCAGTTTTCTCTTTTCAGGTGTTCGGTTGAGTTCGGAGGAGTTGCAGGTTGGAGTTGTGAAGTGAAGAATTAGGAAGCTATTGTGGAGTGACCATTGTTTTAATTTTAGATTTCGGTTGACACTTTTGGGTTGGGAGATTTGTAATCGTTTTGAGTTTTGGTTTCGGATTTCGGTTTTTATGTAATGAAGGCCTTCGGTTGTCTTTGAGCTTTTATTTAAGAGTTGTTTCTATTTCCGCTGCGTTTTACTCCTTTATTTAAATGCTGTATCTCAAGTAGCACTCAAACCGGTTCGACCACGGGTGAACCCGGGTCGGTTTGGGATGGGTGTTACAAGTGGTATCAGAGCCTGGTTAGTTGCTGTTGTGTTGGTGATTCGTCTCTTCTTCTAGAGGAGTAATTAACCTCATAGGAGGAAAGGAAGAAGCACCGGCACAGGACCAACTTTTCAGGGATTTTCAAATCGTTTTGAATTGGGTGGGAAGTTTTGAATGGAAAGTGTTGTGAATTTGAAAGGAAAGTGATTTGAAATGAAATGTGATTTCTGAAAATTGGTCAACTGAAATGTTTTGTGTCCTCCTGTAGTGAAAAGGGTGGCGGAGTAGTTGAGAGTGGAAGTAGTAGCAGGTTGGGAAATTGGTTAGAAGAGTAGAGCCTTGTAGAATTTGGTTAAGTGAGTAGAGTGCTTGAGGGTGTGAGTTTTAGTCGAAGGTGTTAGCTTCATAGTTCTTGTTGGTGTGAGTGTGCTTTGTTGAGCTCTTGCGTTGTGGTTGTGCTCTTGAGTGAGTTTTGTTTGATTGTGTTTTGGTTGTGTTCTTGTTGTGAGTAGTGCCGTTGAGGTTCGGTTGTGCGTGTCTGTTAGGTAGAAGTTTGAAGTAGTGTGGGAGTAGTGCCCTTAGAAGGTGTGTGTTGCTAGAGCCGTTAAAAGGGAGTTTCGGGAGGTGATGTGATCCTTGTGTTGCGGCGTTATGCTGTGATTTGTGGATTCGTTGCTAGAGCGAGTTGGGTTGTGATTTCGGGGACGAAATCTTTTGAAGTTGTGGAGACTTGTAACATCCCCGCCCAACCGAACGATTTGGAACTTGAGTTTGGATGGGTTAGACATTGGAAATAATGTTCTTGAGGTTCCATCGAAGTTCGGGACGTTCATAGTTGAGTCGGGTCGAGTATACAAGAGAGTACGTGAAAAATTGTCAATGTGGGCAGACCACGATACACGGCCGTGTATTACAATACACGCCGTGTATCATGATACACGCCGTGTATCATGATACACGCCGTGTATCATGGTCAGACTATAAAAGGCTGATTTTACACGGAAATTCATAACTTCCCCTTCTTTCTCTTTCCCCAAAACCCGTATTTGAAGAAGCCAAAAACCCCTTAGCTTCAATCCTTGATTCCGGGAGTTGTAGAGCTCCGATTGACGATCCGTTTCTTGCTACGAGTTCGTGGAGACGAGAGGAAGAGATAGCTATTCGTGGTTCTGGGTATTTCGAATCGAGGTGTTGTCAGTAGAAGAAGGAAGAGCTACGTTTTTGGGACTGAGCCAGAAATCTCCAAAAACTTCAAACCTCGATTCCGAGAGTTGTAGAGCTCCGATTGGCGATCCGTTTGTTGCTATGAGTTCGTGGTAATGAGAGGAAGAGATTGAAACCTGGAGGTTCTAGATATTTCGGAGTAAGCTGCTGTCGGTGAAGAGGAGAATAGCTACGTTTTTGGTGTCTGAGAGCTTGGCTGTTCGGGTTTCTAGAAGAGTTTTAGAGCCTCGTCTTCTTGTCAGGTGAGGGTTTAGCGTATGATAGGTAGTCTGGTCGGTGTGAGGAGTTACAATTCAGACCTAGAAAAAGGTAGGGCCTTGAATGAAATTGAAAGAGAGTAAAAGGGGAAAACTGTTCTGCAATTGATTGTTCTGTGAAATATGCTGTTTGATGATTGTTGGATGTTTGCTAATTGATGGATTGGTTTATGATTGATGGCTGTTTGTGATGATTTTGATTGGGGGAATTGATTAACATGGATGATAAATTGATCGAAACTAGTAAAGAGTGATAGGAGGGACGGGTCTGTGAACATGAGAATTGTGTATATTATGCTATTGTCAGTTTGTGGTTGCAGGAGGGTGGTCCTGCCAATGTGGGGTCGCCCTTAATTGATGAACAGGTGGATGGCTCCACCAATGTGGGGTCGTCCAATGAAGGATGTACAGGAGGGTAACCCTACGACTCATGACATGGCTTCCCCTGTACTTGCAGGTGGGGGTGGCCGGTGAGCTAGCCGTTTACCCTTAAACTGTTTGTGCCGTGGGAGGCGTTGAATGTCTTGTGATGTGTGGTTATGTGTGATGTGGGATTACTGAATGATTCGGATTATGTTGGTTTATGTGATGTTGGGTTTGAGATGATGCTATGTGTTGTTGGATGACTTGATGTTATGAGTTGTTTTGGTGGAAGTGGTGCTATGTGGGATGGGGGGTTGATAATGTGATAGTGATATAGATTTATGACATAGAATTGGATAATGGAATTGGTACATGGAATTGGCTTAGGGAATTAGTAAATGGAATTGGACAATAGAATTGGGTGAAGGATTTGGGGCTTGGGTTGACTGTTTGACATTGCTTGGTTGCTATGCGTGTTTGACTGGCTTGTGATTGTGCATGTGGTTTGGAACTGGTCGACGATGGAATTGATGTGGGAATTGTTGTTGTACTTAGTGATTGGAATTGCATTGTTGATTCGTGAAATTGATTTGGATTGTGATATGTGGATTGAGGTTTGGAATTGGATTAATGTTGGAAATTGATGGTGGAACTGTTGATGGTCTTGATGATGTGAATTGGATGGATTTGAGGAGAAATTGATGAATGAAATTGGTAGATGAATTTAAGGGATGAATTGAATGAAGTGATTGAATGAAATGTTAGAATCTGAAGGAGCCTGCACTGCTCCCTAAAACTGCACTATGGGTGCTAAGTGCCTCTTCGAGGTAAAGAGGTGCGGTCACGTCTTCAAGGGAGAGGCGTGATTTGTTTGGTTGAGTCAAGTTTACGATTCCTTCAAGGGAAAGGTCTCGTGGTATCCTCCAAGGGAGAGGATGCGTCTTGGACCTCTCCAGGGGAGAGAGGTGCGTCAGGCCGGCAGGGGTGGTGCTGGATAAACTCCTTATGGCGCCTAATGAACTCATATAGATAATCACTTGAGATACATGTGTGTTGTGTGAGTGTGCGTGTGTGTGTGACTGGTGTATGTTGTGTGTATTGGATTGTGCTGATGCAATGCTTCTAATGAGCTGTGGTCGATGTCGGTAACTGTGATTTGTGAGTTGTGTGGTTGATGGATAAATGTGGGTGCTATTCGTGTTGGAAGGTGTACTGTGGCTAAGTGTTGTATCGTGCGTCTGATGACTCCGTTGATGATGTTGTGTTGGGGATTGATAACTTGAGTACATTGCTGAATTTTATTAATTGTGTATACACCGGAGGATGTAAGTTCTTGTGGAATCACCTAGTGCCATGTTAGGAATTAAAATGAGATTGGCTGTGTCAGATTCCGATGTTGTTTGTGTGTGGAGTTGGGATCGCTCCTAGGCTAGGTTCGGTGCATAGGTAGACCCAGTGGGTTCACTTAGTTTCATTAGGAAGCTGATCCCCCCCAGTTTTCTCTTTTCAGGTGTTCGGTTGAGTTCGGAGGAGTTGCAGGTTGGAGTTGTGAAGTGAAGAATTAGGAAGCTATTGTGGAGTGACCATTGTTTTAATTTTAGATTTCGGTTGACACTTTTGGGTTGGGAGATTTGTAATCGTTTTGAGTTTTGGTTTCGGATTTCGGTTTTTATGTAATGAAGGCCTTCGGTTGTCTTTGAGCTTTTATTTAAGAGTTGTTTCTATTTCCGCTGCGTTTTACTCCTTTATTTAAATGCTGTATCTCAAGTAGCACTTAAACCGGTTCGACCACGGGTGAACCCGGGTCGGTTTGGGATGGGTGTTACAATGGTGGTGACCATCCGTCTTACTTTAGAACATCAAATCAATCAATTAACCTATTCAATGGAGTGTGCCTTTCGTAGGAACTATTTAGGGTTAAACCGCTTCTAGAGTAACTCATTAATCTTAATTAATTGCACTAGTTAGTTCTCCGTTGCAAAAGTGAACGCACGGACGATTAATTAATCTTGGTACTTAGATCCGATAGAGCGAACGTTTACGGAACTTGGACCTAAGGGTAAGGAGTTATGGTGGTGTCTGAGAACTGAATGAATTAGGATCGAAAGTCGCCGGTCTTGTGGTCGCCAATGTCTTGGTAATCTTAGGGGGATTCGAGTCTAAGCTTTGTCTGTCAAATTTGTTAGTCAAACCTGAATTAGTCAATATGTCTTTAATTCCATTTCATTTTCTTCGCTTTATAGTTTAGAAGTCGTGGAACTCACACCACGCACATCCTGTTTAAACCCGAGTAAATTGCCAGCTTATTGAGTAAGCGATTTGAAGAAACCTCGAGAGATTCGATCTAGTCTACTTCTGTAGGCTAGTAATTTGATCACTGTTCTACATCGTTCACCAGTTAGCACAGGCCTTGACAAAGTGGCAGGATAAGGTGCTTTCGGGTGGTAAGAGGCGATAGGAAAATCTCCTTCAGTCTTTGAGCTTGGTGGAGTAGCTACTTCTCTTAGCTGCTCCTTCTGACACAACTGCTTCATTGGTTTATCCAATCCCTCCGTGCCATCATGTAAAGAAACTGACCCACATAGTTCTTCCTTAGGTTTGCTTCCTCCGGCTTTGTTAGGATTGGGAAGAGTTGTGCTAGATAGAGATCCAACTCCCTTTTCCTTCAGAAAACTGGTAATTGCCGTCACCCGATGTTCCAGTTCTTGATAGAACTATCTGTATCTTTCTTGTTCGCCTGGGTTTTAGCAAAAATTTCTCTAACATAATGTCGGTATTGGGCTTCGGTGCAGAAGAGCTTGAATCTCGGTTGTCATTCCACTGGGAATTCTGGTTCTGATTACCATTCCAGTTCCGTCTGTTCTGCCATTGGGAATTCTGGTTCTGATTCTCATTGTTCCTTTGATAACCAACTTGATTTTGATATTCTCCCTGAAACTGATTATGATTCTTATTGTTGTTTCAGTTCCCTATCTGTAACATCCCAAACCTGGTTAACTAGTTTGATTTAAAAAGTTTGGTTTGGTTCCTCTTTGGTTAAAGGTTGGTGGAATTTAATTTGAATTAATTTACTTAATTCATGGATTAAATTTTACCCCAAGCGTTGGAATTTAATTTCTCGAGTTAATGGAGGGATTTCGACTTAACCGTCAGGACGAGACCCCGAATCAATTGGTCAAACCAATTGGCCGAACCAATTTGATCCGACCCAAGCTTGGGTCAACTGCCCATTAATTTAGTCAAGGCCTTAAGCCGTTGATCATGTGGAGGAGTAGATGGGCTCCACCCGTTCGGTTTGAGCAAAGGAATGAGGAATAGGACTTTAAGCCCAAATCAATTTCGGTTTAGGGGTTTTGGGGGCGGTTGTTGATTTGAGAGATAAGAGGGCAGCGAGAGAGAAAATGAAGAAAGGAGTGGCGGCGGCTATGAGTCAGGGGCACAAACTTCGAGGAAGGACGGCGCAAGGGGAAGTGGGAAGAAAGAGAGAACGGCGGCGGCGGCTACTAGAATCGATCAGTGGTGTTTGGGGAGCCAGAGGTGGCTTCAGTTTCGGTGGCAAGCTTCAGAACCGAGACGAAGGGAGACAATCTGGTTTGAGAGCGAGAGAGAGATCGCGACTGCAGCAGAGGTCAGACGGAGAAGTGGAGCCGGCGATTGAATCGGAGAGCGTGGGTGGTGGTTCCTGGCGTTGATGACCAATGGGAAGGCTTCGTCAGGCGTCTTCCAAGGCTTTAGGAGATTCAAAAATAGGAAAGGAATACAAATTTTATGTGCATGATTAGATACTGTATGCAAGAGAAACACAAGTAAGTTCCGAAATTGATGCTTTATCAACTCTTATAAGTTTGTGGTTTTGATTGCTCTTGAAATACACAAAAGAGGGCACAATTTCAAAGTTCAGAGATGGATAATTGATCATAGAAACTCAAGCTATACAAATGGATTGAGACTTAGATAAATAAGCTACAGATATACTAATAGCACAAGGATCACAGAATATTGGATTGTATATCATTTTAGTTACAGAAGCTAAGGAATCACAAGCGATGGATCAGACCAAGAAGATATATCAAATAAGAAGATAATTGAAATTCTATAAAATAAGAAGAACGAACGATTACCTGGGCAACGACATTCATAGGTTGAAGGAGTAGAATCGAAATAAGTCAAAACACAGCCACTACCACGAGCAAGGCAATCGCGGCACTCAACCGACCAAGCTAAATCAAAACCTTCCTATAAAAACAGCACGACGCTGTCGTAGGAAGGATTCAAAACTGGCTGGTAAATCGTAGGAACCCTATAGAGGAAAGAGCGAGTTCCATTAAGGTCAGAGATTACCTTGATTGCAGTGGTGACGACATCGCCAACGATGCCAGGAGCATCTTGCCAAGTTCTGAGCCCCACCGAGGGGATCTTAGGTCTAGCGTTCAGCTGAAAGAAATGAATAGCATGTGCCATCATCCCTCGCTGGCGATTCAGTTGATGGATAAGGAAGAAGGTGAGTTGTGGCGTAACTTCGAGAAAGGTATATTCTCGACTCGTTACCCTAACAGCTAAATCGAAACGAAATCGATTGGGGAACCATGGAAGTTGGAACAGACTAGCGGCTTGAGATTCCTCTCATCACTCTACACCAACGATGGAGAAGGGATGAGTTCAGAGAAGGGACGAAACGGATGGATGGGGCTGAGAGGAAGTTCGAAACAATCAGAGAAAATTGGATCGTAAATGAGAAAGATGGAGTCAGAGTCTGCTTTAGTGGTTTATTTTCTTTGGTTAACAGGGGTTTCAACTGAAACCGCTCTTAAATGTGGCTCATTTAACAAGGGTTAACAAACCCCTGTTAAGCGGGCCCCAGTTAACAAAAATTCCGTAAACCCCTGTTATATATGGGCAGTTTAACAAGGGTTTGTTAAACCCCTGTTAAAAAAGTGATGTTAAATAGTAATATTGTTGTAGTGAGATTCGAAACCACTGCCCGACTAAGGAACGACAGTTCCACGATTGCGGGAGCGGCCATCGGTGAGTGTGGTGGCTCACCAGCGGTGGACGATTCATCAGAGAAGACGAGGGATCGCCATCTTATTTTTCTGGAAGTTGGTTGGCCAAACAGCAGTTGACGAGAGTTAAATGACCCTTTGCTAATACCTGAAACTTCGTGGGTTGTTTGGAACTTGTGCGTAAAATTATGTGTTGGTCCCTAACTTGGCTAACTATGGCAGTTAAGGATTTGGGAAAAGTCTGGTAACCTTCTGAGTTGCTGGACTGTTTCACTTAACGGAGGAAGTGTGAGGGTTGCTGCTGGAATTTGAGGAAAATGTCAGAGTTGATCACTGGGAGTTTCAGGAAGTTGCAAGTCAGTATTTTGGTCGTATCTTGCTCGTTAGAACTCCAATTGACAAACCGTTAGGACCAGTGGAAACATGACGACGAGATGGACGCTTTAGGACTGAACTCAGAGTCTTCAATTAGGCTAAGATGAGGGCTTAGCGTCGATAGGTAGCTATAACGTGAGGAATTGCAATCCGACTTAGTGAATAATAGGGATGCACGAATTGGAGGGTTCTAAATGGATTTAATTATGTGATTCTTTATTGGATGAATTGACGTGATTTTGTGCTATATGATGTTATATGTATGAAGTGATTTTATGATTGATTGACTTGTCTTGATTGTTGGTTGACTAGGTGGCTAGAAATGAGAGTGTTATTCTTCAAGTGTGCTTATGTTATGTGGCTACAATTATTATACTGCGGGATGTTGGTTGCAGGAGGATGACCCTGCCAATGTGGGGTCGTCCTATGAATGATGAACATGAGGGTGGCCCTAGACCTTGCGACATGATCACCCCTTGTTTTTACTATTACAGGTGGGGTGGTCGGTAAGGCTAGCAGTCCGCCCGTAATAAGAGTTGATTTGTGATGTGGATTTGTCATGTGGATTTGTGATGTAGAATTGTGTAGTGGAATTGGGAAGTGGAATTGGGTAAATGGAATTAAATGTGATAGAACTGGAAGGAGCCAACGTTACCCCAATTGTGTTTCACCCACCGACGGACTGGTAGATTAGTCTCCCGACGGGGAGTGGAATTGTGGAATTATGGAATTGTGACATGTTCCCCATGCGGTAGGGGGAGCACGGGCCGGCGAGGTAGCGGGGGAACAACTCCTTATGGTGCCTAATTAACTCACATAGATAAATGATTGTGTCGAGTATGTGGATTGTGTTGGAAGTGTTTCGAATATGTTGTGTGTGTGTGTGTGTGTGTGTTGTGTTGGATGTGATTGTGATATGATATGTGAGGTGGTTGGATCACGTTGATGTTGACTTTATTTATGATGATGTTGATGTTGGATTGTTTATAAGTATTGAATGATATCGTTGGGGTGGTGCTTGATGGGAATAGAGGTAGAGGGATAAATGTTTGATCACCTAGTACTACCATATTAGGTTGTTAAAATGAACTAATAAAAAGTATCGATCCCATTGTTGTATTCCAATGTGGGAGTCTGGGATGGTCCCTAGGTAGTTCGGCGCATAGTTAAGCCCGTGGGTTCGCTCAGTTTCATTAGGAAACTGATCCCCTCTTAGTCTCTGTTTTCAGTTAGAAGTAAGTTGGTGAGCCGAGCTTGGAGTAGCAGCTGTGGGGTTGGAGCTTGGATATAACAGACGGCTAAAGGACGGCGACTGAGGACTTAGAGGACGGTTTTGTATTTTATTCAGTTGATGGGTTGGGGATTTTGGATCATATATTTTGAGTAATGAATTTGGGATTTGAAAGTGTTTTTGGTTTGAGTTTTGAATTATGGAAGCTTCCATTTTCTTTTGTTTTTATGCAGTTATTGAGTTAATAATATTTATTGGTTTCTTTACGTCTTTGAGTCAAATCGTAACCCCGATTCCTAGTCTAACCATGAGTTGAACCCGGGTGGTTTGGGTGGGTGTTTACAAGGGTATCAGAGCCTGGTTTGTCTCTATTGCATAGGTGGATTGTTCATTCTATTAGAGGATTAGCTACCCTCTAATGGAAAGGACAGAACATCAATGCAGTACTAGCATTCCAGAGGTCTTTCAAATGATTTTTTAACTAGGTTGGTGTTTTGAAATGAAAGTGAGCTTTTAAGAAAGAAAACAATTTGAAAAGTTTGTCAACTAAAAATATTTGGTCCTCGGTCCTCCTAAGTCACGAAGAAAGACAAGAGATGAAAGGTCGCAGCTTTGAGCAAGTAGTTAAGTTGGAATGAAGTGTCGGGCATGGAGAAGTTAATGGATCATAGAAATGGAAGCTGTAGTTAATTAGGAAGTCCACTACCAAGCAAGTATTCAAGGGAATGAGGCAGTAGTGCTGGACTTAGACAACAATCGTTGCTTAGGTAATGAAGCTTAAGGGAAATTCTTGTAGTTTCGGTTGATACAGTTGGTTGGAAGTTGCTTAAGGCATTTCAAATGTATGGTGTGGACGGCTGACAACGTACTCAAGGCTTTGAAGTTGTGGAGTAAGGGTAATGATTTGGAAGGGGAAGCTAGGATGTGTTGTGGCTAAGCTTGTTTGGAGGTTAGGGATTTCGGGGACGAAATCCTTTGAAGTTGTGGAGAGTTGTAACATCCCAAACCTGGTTAACCCTTTTGATTTAAAAAGTTTGGTTTGGTTCCTCTTTGGTTAAAGGTTGGTGGAATTTAATTTGAATTAATTTACTTAATTCATGGATTAAATTTTACCCCGAGCGTTGGAATTTAATTTCTCGAGTTAATGGAGGGATTTCGATTTAACCGTCAGAATGAGACCCCGAATCAACTGGTCAAACCAATTGGCCGAACCAATTTGATCCGACCCAAGCTTGGGTCAACTGCACATTAATTTAGTCAAGGCCTTAAGCCGTTGATCATGTGGAGGAGTAGATGGGCTCCACCCGCTCGGTTTGAGCAAAGGAAGGAGGAATAGGACTTTAAGCCCAAATCAATTTCGGTTTAGGGGTTTTGGGGGCGGTTGTTGATTTGAGAGAAAAGAGGGCAGCGAGAGAGAAAATGAAGAAAGGAGTGGCGGCGGCTACGAGTCAGGGGCACGAACTTCGAGGAAGGATGAGGAAGGACGGCGCAAGGGGAAGTGGGAAGAAAGAGAGAATGGCGGCGGCGGCTACTAGAATCGAGCGGTGGTGTTTGGGGATCCAGAGGCGGCTTTGGTTTCGGTGGCAAGCTTCAGAATCGAGACGAAGGGAGACAATCTGGTTTGAGCAAGCGAGAGAGAGATCTTGACTGCAGCAGAGGTCGGACGAAGAAGTGGAGCCGGCGATTGAATCGGAGAGCTTGGGTGGTGGTTGCTGGCGTTGATGACCAATGGGAAGGCTTCGTCGGGCGTCTTCCAAGGCTTTAGGAGATTTGAAACCACTGCCCGACTAAGGAACGACAGTTCCACAATTGCGGGAGCGGCCATCGACGAGTGTGGTGGCTCACCGGCGGTGGATGATTCATCAGAGAAGAAGAGGGATCACCATCTTATTTTTCTGGAAGTTGGTTGACCATACAGCAGTTGACGAGAGTTAAGTGACCCTTTGCTAATACCTGAAACTTCGTGTGTTGTTTGGAACTTGTGCGTAAAATTCTGTGTTGGTCCCTAACTTGGCTAACTATGGCAGTTAAGGATTTGGGAAAAGTCTGGTAACCTTCTGAGTTGCTGGACTGTTTCGTTTAACGAAGGAAGTGTATGGTTGCTGCTGGAATTTGAGGAAAATGTCAGAGTTGATCACTGGGAGTTTCAGGAAGTTGCAAGTCAGTATTTTGGTCGTATCTTGCTCGTTAGAACTCCAATTGACAAACCGTCAGGACCAGTGGAAACAGGACAACGAGACGGATGCTCTAGAACTGAACTCAGAGTCTTCAATTAGGATAAGGTGAGGGCTTAGCGTCGATAGGTAGCTATAATGTGAGGAATTACAATCCGGCTTAGTGAATAATAGGGATGCACGAGTTGGAGAGTTCTAAATGGATCTAATTATGTGATTCTTTATTGGCTGAATTGACGTGATTTGGTGCTATATGATGTTATGTGTATGATGTGATTTTATGATTGATTGACTTTTCTTGATTGTTGGTTGACTAGGTGGCTAGAAATGAGAGTGTTATTCTTCAAGTGTGCTTATGTTATGTGGCTACAATTATTATACTACGGGATGTTGGTTGTAGGAGGATGACCCTGCCAATGTGGGGTCATCCTATGAATGATGAACAGGAGGGTGGCCCTAGACCTTGCGACATGATCACCCCTTGTTTTTACTATTACAAGTGGGGTGGTCGGTAAGGCTAGCAGTCCGCCCGTAATAAGAGTTGATTTGTGATATGGATTTGTCATGTGGATTTATGATGTGGAATTGGGTAAATGGAATTAAATGTGATAGAACTGGAAGGAGCCAATGTTACCCCAATAGTGTTTCACCAACCAACGGACTGGTGGTTAGGGCCTACCGACGGACTGGTAGATTAGTCTCCCGACGGGGAGTGGAATTGTGGAATTATGGAATTGGGACAAGCAGAACAATGACTGTATCGATCCTGTGGGACAAGCAGAACAATGACTGTAGTTCCCTTAGTAGTCAAAGGATCGATACAGTCATTGTTCTGCTTGTCCCTTCAGAGTGAAAGAGAATATTTGAAGCTTGACGACATTATGATCTGCTTCGTTGGCATGCATCGCACATCTTGATGAAATCCTAGCAATCCTTGAAAATGGTAGGCCAAAAGAATCCAGAAGACAAGACCTTCCGGGTAGTTCGGTTCGCTCCATGGTTGCCACCAACTAGTCCTGAATGACAATGCTCCATTATGTCATGAGCTTCAGCTAGAGAAACACACCTCTGAATGATGTCGTCAGAGCCAATTTGGAATAGGTAAGGATCATCCCATAAGTACTTATTCGCCTCGTTGAAGAACTTCATCCTTTCTTGACTAGAGAAATATGTCCTCGCGTCACCGGTGGCCAGAAATATAGTCAGATCCGCGAACCAAATCCCTTCTACCTCACTCATCGTCATGGTGAATAGATGTCCCTCCAAAAAAGATTCTCAAACTGCTAGATTATCGTCCTTGCTATGCTCAGGTCCCTCTAATCGTGACAAGTGATCTGCAACAACATTCTCTGACTCTTTCTTGTCTTGAATCTCGATATCGAATTCTTGAAGGAGAAAAATCCAACGAATCAACCTTGGCTTGGCATCTTTTTTGCTCATTAGGTACTGGATAGCTACACGATCTATAAAAACCATGACATGAGATAACACAAAATAAGGGCGAAACTTATCAAAGGCATAGACTACCACTAACATCTCTTTCTCGATAGTGGTATAATTCCGTTGAGCTTCATTCATGGTCTTGCTAGCATAATAGATAGGTTTGAACCTCTTTTAAATCCTCTGCCCCAAGACAGCTCCAACAGCATAATCACTTGCATCACACATAAGCTCGAATGGCGAATCTGAATCTGAAGCTACAACAATAGGTGCAGAAATGAGCTTGTTCTACAAGGTCTCAAAAGCTGTCATGCAATTCTCATCGAAGAGAAAAGGAACCTTCTTCTCCAACAATCGAGTCATAGGCAAGGTGATCTTGGAAAAAATCCTTGATAAATCGCCTATAGAATCCTGCATGACCCAGAAAGCTTCTTACTGCCTTGACAAAGGAGGGAGGTGGCAACTTAGCAACGGTGTCGATCTTTGCCAGATCAACCTCTATACCCTTCTTCGAGACCTTGTGCCCAAGCACAATGCCATCCCTCACCATAAAACACTACAAAAAACTGAGCATTTAGTATCGGTCGAAACCGCGCTTTTGACCGACGCTAAACTATTTAGTGTCAGTTAAAAAAATGACGCGAAATGTTGCGACGCTAAATTTTAGCGTCGGTTCTTTCGCGAGCGACGCTAAAATAAACCACGACCGACACTAATAATGAGTTGACCGAAAGGGGTCGCTGACCAACCCAAATTTTTTTTGTTTTCATTTTTTTTGTTTTTAATATTCATTTTATATTTTCCTTTTCAGATTTGGTCACTCCATTTTCCAGTTATGCAACTTGGTCACTTAGATTTATTAGGTCATCCTTTTGGTCACTTAAATTTTCCAATTATTCAATTTATATTTGCCAACAGTTTTTCAGATTTGGTGCTGGCGGCAGCGACAGTGGCAACGGCAGATGGCTGGGGAGAAACAGAGAAGAGGAGAAGAAGAGGAAGAAGAAGAAGGTTGATCCGGAGATCTGGAAAAGGAAGTAGAGGAAGAGGAAGAAGAAGAAGGCTGGATGAGGAAGAAGAAAGAGGAAGAAGAAGAAGGCTGGTTAGAAAAAAGGAAGAGGAAGAAGAAGGCTGGAGGAGGAAGGAGAAAGAGGAAGAAGAAGAAGGCTGGTCAGAAAAATGGAAGAGGAAGAAGAAGGCTGGAGGAGGAAGAAGAAAGAGGAAGAAGAAGAAGGCTGAGAAAGATGAGATTTGGTGAGACCTCCGGTCGTTGTTCGGACGTTCAGCCAAATAAAAACTACTAATGCTAAGAAAAAGCGTATAGCAGATCGTATTCCACGGGCCTTCGAATGATTGGCTACTTCAGAACTAACAAATTATTCAAGGAAAAACACGTTGTGCGTGGTGTGAGTTCCACGACTTCTACTTCTAAGAAATGCAGAAAAATTAAAAAGATTAAACTAAAGCAGATTGAGAATTAGGGTTTGGAAACAAGAATGACAGACGAACTTAGACTTTGAATCCCCCTTCGTTCCCCAGACCATTGGCAATGAACAGATCAGCGGATTTCGATTCTCATTCAATCAATTACTAAGACACCACCATAACTCCTTACCCTTAGGTTTAAGACCGGCGAACGTTCGCTCTATCCGTTCTAACTACCAAGATTAACTAGCCGCCCGGGTACGGTCGCCTCTCGCAATGACTTAATTAATTGGTGTAATTACTAGTGATTAATGAGTTACTCTTGCAGTGAATTAACCCTAACCGGTTCCTACGAAAGGCACACTCCAATTATAAGGTTAATTGTTTAATTCGATGTTCTAAAGTAAGGCGAGCGTTCGCTTATATCCTTAGCTTAACAAGAATCTAATCTAGGTGATCAATCCAGACAAGAAACATGAATAATGAAGAACAAATCAAACATGAAAAAGAACTGATTGAATTTGAATCTAATCACCGCCGATCCGTGACCGCTTTAAAGCCCTGGGTCACTTAGGGTTCATCTAGTCTAAGCTCTAAAGGGTTTAGCTACTCATGATCATTACAAAAGACACAAAGACAAGGAAAGAATTCATCATTCAAAGGAAGAACAGAAAAGGATCTGAAAAACCTAATTCAGACGACTCTGACAGACTCCGATCTTCGGTAAGTTGCACTCCTAGCTCCGGTTCTCCGAGATGGAAGGGATGGCATCACGATCTCTATCCGGCTCTTCGACTCCAGCTCCTCGCTCCAGAACTTCAGAGAATTCTGATCTCGAAAAGTTGTATTATGATTAATTATGATCCCCTTCTCCGGGCCGCCGGATTAAGTATAAATACTTAACCCTAGTTGGGCCAGGCTGAGCTGATGTTTTCGCCAAAACCATAGGGATAGTTTCGGCAAAACTGGCTTTGAGTTCAGGGCTCCGCCGGCTGTTCAATGTCTTCGGTCCGAGCAGTTGATTTATTTCGCCGAAACCATCCTTCTGTTGGCATCAGTTGATTTGAACTGCTGGTTTCGCCGAAATTGGAGGCCTGGTTTCGCCGAAACTGTAAGTGTGAATGGCAGATTTTTGGTTTGACTTGATTGGCTCCTTGGATCGATTCCGGTTTGATTCCTGGAGGTTCCTACACCTTAGACACGTCCATGGCTACTTTATTTGACGGCGAAAAACCTGTGCTAACGTAAAAACACTAGAAAACCATCAAATAGACCCGGAACGGGCCAAGGTAACACAAATGGCACGAGATAGGGCAATCGATTGAATATTCGTTATTCTACCTAAAAACCATGTCTTAAGCAAAGAAATGTCGCTTAAATGAGGCTGATAATCACTCAAATCGAGTGTCATCAAATATCCCACACTTAAGCTTTTGCTTGTCCTCAAGCAAACTGAATAGAAACGCTCATGTTCATAAATGATAAGATCGATTAAATTGGAGCTCAATCAAGCACAATGAATTATTAGACAGATCGATCCTAGAACAAGAAACCTAACATGCATACTGATCAGCCAAACTACCTGGTCTCACTAATAAACTGCACACGACAAGTAATTAGCAATCAATCATGCACGAATTTGACCTGACCAACCAGACTTCTCACACAGGATATATTTAGTACAATGGGGACTCTCACTCTCTGTGTTTAGGGACGTGTTTCTGCTCTCGATCATTTTCTGTTACCGGATTCTGTCATAGGTTTGCATTTCGACCACATCTCCACCACTGTGACAACACGAGTATCTAGTCAAGAAGGACTTCCCTGCTAGGACCGTAATGAATACTACACTACTCGGGTTTATAATGAGATGGATGATGGGAATGAATGATGATGGCTTGGTGCGGTGTAGCTTTCGACTAACTTCCCTCGAATCTAATCTATGGCTTCCTACCGTCTAACCAAACACTGGTGGAATGATGAACGCTCGTCCTATGATACCCTCAAGCAACCTAGCACTTATTCTTTTCCTTTTGCATACACATTTTTTTTTCTTTTCAACTTTTCTTTCTACTTCGTTCTTCCATTTATAGGGAGAAGAACGTTTTATTTGAACTACACTTTGAACTTTTTCTGATTTTCTTCTTTCTTCATTTTTTTTCGAAATTTTTTTTTCTTTTTTTCTCTTTTTCTCTTTTTTTTACTTTCTTTTTGTAAATTTTTCTTTGTGCCGCTTTTTCTTTTAGTTGCTAGAGGGGTTTACACGTCTGGACATAATAGCTAAGACCACCTGTTTAATGGCTATAGGCAAGTTACCACAAACCGACTTCCGGTAGGTCAATCTAGAACTACAACTGATGTGACTTTAATTAGTGCATTTTAAGCTTATGAATGACCTATGAAATGCCCGTGTTTATTCGTGAAATGACATGACCTATATGCTTCTATTGAAGTTTCGTGCAAAGTGTCATTTTGTTGTCCGGTTGCCACTTTGGAGCCAAATTCGTGGTCTATCGGAGTTGCCTCTGTGCATTTTCAGGTTATGGCTTCAAAGTACGATGACAAGGAGCGCATAGGAGCAAACGGGAGGTCATTTGGAGGCCGGACGAGGGAGATGTGAGCATTACAAGATCGAGCTTTCGTGCAGAGTGCAGGGGTGCACGCCCGTGCACTGTCCCCTGCACTATAAATATTCTTGTTTTTGGCCATTTTGAGGAATATATCATATCTTTTGAACCCCAAACACATACCCACGAACCCTCAAACCCTAGAACACGTTTTTGGAGCAATTTGAAGCCATTGGAGCTAGGATTGAAGCCAACAAACCTTGGGAGAAGTGCTTACAAGTGGAGAAGTGAAGATCATCTCAAGGATTCATCCATGGTGTTCTTGGTGACCATTCTTCCTTCTTTTCTCTTTACTCCCTTGGCCATGTGTGGCTGAGTTTCTAGGGTTCATCTTGGATGGGTAGATTAGTTATGCTATGATAGAGAGATGATTGTATAGAACTTGCCATGATTGATCTTGGTTGTATGAGGATGATTCCTAGACTTGTTCTTAATGCCATTTTGTGCCATGTTTGCTTAATTTGGTCCATTCATTGTGATTTGATGCATGAGAGTGCTTGGATTGCATAGATTGTAGGTCTAGGGATTGAAGTGAGTGTGTTTCTAAGAGATTAGATCATCTTATTTCAACCATTTTCACTTGATTTCTCTCTTGGGCATTTTATCGAACACTTGGTGTGCATGTGGATTTTCATTCAATTGAGTTTGAAAAGGCTTTTTGGTGAATCTCTTAGTGTTAGGGCATTGATATGAGAGTGTTGTGCCTAGCCTTGTGGTCATAGAGTCTTAAGAGAGGGTCTTGTGTCTTGGCATTTCATCAAACACTTAGAAAGCATCCTTTTTCACTTAGCTTGAGAGCGAGAGCCTAAGTTGAGTGGTATTAGGATAGGGATTTGGTGCTACGAGAGTGCATTGAGTCTATAGAAGTGAAATGCATGGTCATCCGAATGCAAACTCGATTTTGATTAGCTTGTTTGTTCAATTAGACATCTTGAGCATGATGAAACTACCTACCAAGAGAACCCCTTTGTCTTTGATTTGCACCACTTTATTTCTCTTTCTTTATTTAGTTTCCTTTAAGTTTTTAATTTCTATTTCAAACCAAAACTCCTTTCAAATGAATAGACCGTCTACGAGGAATGTGAGTAGAGGCCATTGAGAGAACCCCGTGGAATACGACCTTGAATGTTGTGAGTTGAAATCCACACATCAAGTTTTTGGCGCCGTTGCCGGGGACCCTCTCATTCCTTTGAAAGCACTTAGTAGTGGACCGATCTATTCACTTCCTTCCAGTTTACTTTTTGCTTCCTTGTTGCTCTTTGTTTACTTTATTATCCCGCATCGTTGTATTACTCGGGTGTGTTTGTTGTGCTTGTTTGCAGGAGATTTTGGGTTAGTGCATGAGGCGTTCAGCTCGTCTTCAAGCACGAATCCAAGGACTAGAACAAGTGCTCGAGTCACCTACCACTTCCCCACCTCCTACAGTTGAAGAAGAAGTTGATCGCTTCTCACACCACACTATGTCTCATCACGAGGATGAAGATAACCATTCGGAACATTCTCACCATACCAATGATGATGATCACTCACAAAGGGGTGCAAGACGTACCTTGGCGGATTATGCTCGTCCTACTCTTGAAGGGGCAGCCTCTAGCATTGTACGAAGACCCGTCAATGCTAGGAACTTTGAGCTCAAGCCTAATATGATCCAAATGGTTCAAAATGGAGTGGTGTTCAATGGCATTGATGGTGAATGTCCATCTAGGCATCTCAAGGACTTCTTGGAGATATGTGACACGGTTAAGAATGACCAAGTTCACCCGGATTGTGTGAGACTCCGGCTCTTTCCTTTCTCACTCAAAGGTAGAGCTAAGTCATGGTTGGAGAATCAACCGAGTAGAGCTTTCACCACATGGGAGGGCCTAGCCGAAGCTTTCCTTGAAGAGTTCTTTCCTCCCTATATGACGGATGCAATCCGAGACCGCATCAACCACTTCATACAACACAAGGGAGAGCTCTTCCATGAGACTTGGAATAGGTTCCAAGCCATTCTTCGGTCTTGTCCTCATCACAACTTCGCCGAATGGAGCTTGGCGGACATCTTTGCTAGGTCCCTTGATTTTGAGAATACAAGGATGATCAACCAAGCCGCCGGAGGTGACTTAAGGATGCTCACTCCCGAAGATGCTCTAGAACTCTTCGCGGAGATGGCCAACAAGACAAGGAGTTGGTCTCGACAACAACCTTCTAAGTCTAAGTATGGAAGCGACACTCACTATGACTCTCGGGCCGTAAGTGTTGATGCACCAAAGGATTCGTCTAGCTATGGGAAGAAGCCTAAGTTACCGGGGCACCGAGATGAAGATGATCCCATGATTGCTCTCCTTATGTCCAAGATTGATGCCATGGCCTCTCAAGTAAGTAATCTTAGTATGCCTAAGCATCCCTCTAAGGCTTCATCATCTCATTTGGGTAATCCACCGGTTGCCTCGGTGCTTTGTTGTGAGTGTTGTGGGGGTCAAGGCCACGATGTTAGTGCTTGTCCTTCCGCCACTCCTGAACTTGGCCAAGGGACCTTGAGGAGGTAAGCTTCGCACAAGGTCAAGGTTTCCATGGTAATTTCAGCCCCCAAGGTAACTATCAAGGTAACTATAACCGACCTTGGTACAACAAGTCTAACCAAGGTTACCAAGGCCAAGGAGTCAAGGTAGTGGTTATAGCAAGGGCTACAACCAAGGAAATCAAGGAGGTTATCAAGGTTATAGGGGTTATCAAGGCAACCAATGGTCTCAAGGAAGTAACCTAAACCAAGGTAGCCAAGGGACTCAAGGAGGACCCCAAGGTCAAGGGCACCAAGGGGGAAATCAATGGAATCAAAGTGGACAACCAAGTCAAGGTTTCCAAGGTCCTACCCCACCGGGAATGTACAACCATAGAGGTGAAGGACCACCCGGGTTCAACAAGCCTCCTCAAAATAAGGAGGGTGGTTCTTCGATCTCTCAAGAAGACACCAATGCGGCAATGATCCAACTCATCAAGAATCAACAAGCTTCAATTGCCAATTTGGAGAACCAATTAGGACATATTTCTAAGGCACTCTCGGAGCGACCCTCGGGCACTTTACCTTCCAATATCGAGATCAACCCCAAAGGTCCGGAGCATTGCAAGGTAGTGACCTTGAGAAGTGGAAGACCCTTGCAAGATACAACCTTACTCCAATTGACTCTAATGAGGTACAAGATCCTAATCTAATGGTTGATGATGATGATATTAATGATCCTCCTTCGGATGAAGTTGAGGTTGAAGTCGAACCTCCTACGGGTAATGTGAACACTAAGGTTGCCAAGGAACCTAGTAGGGTACATCAAGTACACCACCGGTCTCTCCTCCCGCACCGGTTGTATCTCCATACAAGCCTAAGCCTCCATACCCATCTCGATTGAAGAAAGATGGCCTTGAGAAGGTTTTCAAGAAGTTTGTGGAGCGGATTAGTCAAATGCAATTCTCTCTTCCGTTTCCCGAAGCAATGACTATGATGCCCCAATATGCTAAGTTCATGAAGGAACTCTACACCAACAAGAGAAAGCTACCGGAGACATCTCTAGTCCACCTTAATGAGGAATGCTCCGCCGTTCTCTTCAAAAGTCCACCCAAAAAGCTCAAGGATCCGGGTACCTTTACTATCCCTTGTGCTATTGGTAATATTTCTCTTGCTAATGGTCTTGCGGATCTAGGTGCTAGTATCAATGTCATGCCTTATTGCATATTTGAGAAGCTAGGGTTGTCTAATCTTCGTCCTACTCGTATGTATATTCAACTTGCGGACAAGTCGACCAAGAGTCCTAGGGGGATTGTTGATGATGTGCTAGTTAAAGTAGGCCCTTTTGTCTTCCTAGTTGACTTTGCGGTCATAGATACCGATGATGTGGATGTCTCATTGATATTTGGTAGACCATTCCTAGCTACTTCTCGTGCTCTGATTGATGTGCATGACGGAAAATTGACATTGAGAGTAGGACAAGAGAGTGTCACGTTTTGCATAGCCGATGGCATGAAGTTTGCTCACGCACAAGATGATTTAGAGTACTCGTGTGATACTATTGCTTCGGCTAGTGTGTGTAGTATTTCTAACTTCGTGTGTAGAGATTCTTTGGATGTTTGCCTTAGAATGAATGTGCAGGAACATCTAGACACCCCAGAATTAAAAGCTCAGGTGGCTTATCTTGATGAAGGGAGAGATAAGTTGGAGAGTGAGACGGTTTTTGTTGCTCTCCCGAAGGTGGAAAGGGTAAAGACCTCCTATGAAGAACCACCTACTCTTGAGCTCAAGCCTCTTCCCGCACATTTGGAGTATGCTTTTCTCATGCCAGATTCTAAGCTACCGGTCATCATCAATTCTGAGCTTCTACCCGAGCAAAAGGACCGTCTAGTGGAGCTCCTCAAGAAGTACATGAGAGCTATTGCGTGGAGCATCTCGGATATTCGAGGTATAAGTCCCACATTTTGCTCACATCGGATCCTTATGGAGGAAGATTTCAAGCCGGTTGTGCAACCACAAAGAAGGCTAAATCCTAACATGAAGGAGGTTGTGAAGAAAGAGGTTATTAAGCTTATGGATGCGGGGATTATCTTTCCTATCTCGGATAGCCCTTGGGTTAGCCCCGTGCAAGTTGTTCCCAAGAAAGGAGGGATCACGGTGGTAGCTAATGACAAGGATGAGCTTATCCAGACAAGGACGATCACCGGGTGGCGTGTTTGCATAGATTATCGTCGACTCAATGATGCCACTAGGAAAGATCACTTTCCTCTACCTTTCATGGATCAAATGCTCGAGCGTCTTTCCTGTCACGAGTACTATTGTTTCTTGGATGGTATGTCCGAGTACTTCCAAATCCCGATCGCCTCGGAGGACATCGAGAAGACCACATTCACATGCCCCTTCGGTACTTTTGCTTATCGACGGATCCCCTTTGGGTTGTGCAACACTCCCGCTACTTTCCAACGGTGTATGCTTGCCATTTTCGATGATTTCGTGGAAGATATCATGGAAGTGTTCATGGACGACTTCTCGGTTTTTTGGGGATTCATTCGACCTATGCTTGAGGAACCTTGAGAAGGTCTTGCGTCGGTGTCAAGAGACCAATCTTGCATTAAGTTGGGAGAAGTGTCATTTCATGGTCAATGAGGGGATTGTTCTTGGTCACAAGATGTAACACCCATCCCAAACCGACCCGGGTTCACCCGTGGTCGAACCGGTTTGAGTGCTACTTGAAGAACCAGCTTTAAAAGAAAAAGAGTAAAACGCAGCGGAAACAGAAACAACTCTTAAATACAAGTTCAAAACGAAGGAGGCCTCCACTTAATAAAACCGAAATACAACTGAAATCCGAAATCCGATCACAACCGATCACAAAATCTCAAAACGATTACAAATCTTCCAACCCAAAAGTGTCAACTGAAATCTAAATTTAAAACAATGGTCACTCCACAATAGCTTCCTAATTCTTCACTTCACAACTCCAACGTGCAACTCCTCCGAACTCAACCGAACACCTGAAAAGAGAAACTGGGGGGGGATCAGCTTCCTAATGAAACTGAGTGAACCCACTGGGTCTACCTATGCGCCGAACCTAGCCTAGGAGTGATCCCAACTCCGCACACAAACAACACAACGGAATCTGACACAGCCATTATCATTTTAATCCTATCATGCTACTAGGTGATCACACAAGAACTTACCTCCACCAGTACACACAATTAATAAGATTCAGCAATGTACACAAGTCATCAATCCTCACTACAACATCACTATCAGGGTTAGAACATGCACACCGGTCAATCTCATGCCGCAATATAATAGCATCAACGAAGTCATCATACACACGACACAACACTTAATTACAATACATCTTCCAACACGAATAGCACCCACTTTCATACTTCAACCACACAACTCGCAATTCACAGTTTCACAGTTACTAACATCAACCAAGCACAACACTACCAACCCCGGTCCCACAGACTCCACACATCATACTGTCACAACACGACTCGACTCATTAAATTCTAGGTGAGTTATTAGGCGCCTAGGAGTTGCTCCACACCACCACTGCCGGCCAACAATCCCCGGTAATACAACCCAGGGTGATCTACTCAACGTAGACCGATACCACAACCATAATCCCAGGTACTTGACCCGGGTGATCCACTCGACGTAGACCGACTCAACATAAATCCCTGGTAGCTAACCAGAGTGATTCACTCAACGTGAACGGACACAACTCATCACATCTCAAGGTGGGCAGTGTGGACTCCTACTGGTTCTATCATTCAATCAACACAACCAATTACTCAACACTTGCAACCAACCGTCATACTCATCCCATAGCTTATTCGCATCATCCAATCCAACCATCAGAACTCACATCAATTCCCACCACCAACATCAACATCAATCGCATACTCAACCATATCCCAAACTACACCACTTGCACTCATTCACACACCTCGACAACCACACACACACACACACATAGCATCATCACAATTCCACATCACACATAACCACACATCACAAGTCATCCAACGCCTCCCACGGCACAAACAGTTTAAGGGTAAACGGCTAGCTCACCGGCCACCCCCACCTGCAAGTACAGGGGAAGCCATGTCATGAGTCGTAGGGTTACCCTCCTGTACGTCCTTCATTGGACGACCCCACATTGGTGGGACCATCCACCTGTTCATCAATTAAGGGCGACCCCACATTGGCAGGACCACCCTCCTGCAACCACAGATTAACAATTCCAGGCAGAAATACACTTACAACATCATACCCCTGCCCTCCTACACTCGTTACTACGTCCAATCCATTAAGCATCAAGGTTAATCTTTCCCCCATTCATCGCACATAACAAACAGCCCGCTATCATCATGCAATTCATCATATCATCAAGCATACAACTACCAACAACAATCGCAAATACTCAACAATCAATCACATAACGAAATCCCCTTTTACTCTCTTTCAATTTCATGCAATGCCCTACATTCTTCTAAGTCAAGTTTCAACTCCTCACGTCGACCAATTCTACCTATCGTACGCTAAACCCTCACCTGACAAGAAGACGAGGCTCTAAAACAACTCCCGGAACCCGAACGACCAAGCTCTACCACTCCAAAGTCGTAGCTCTTCTCCTCCTCACCGACAGCAGCCTACTCCGAACCACCCAGAACCACGATGTGCGATCTCTTCCTCTCGTCGCCACGAACGGGTAGCAACAAACGGATCGCAAATCGGAGCTCTACAACTCCCGGAATCAAGGATTGAAACTAAGGGGTTTTTGGTTCGTCAAAAACGAATTTCGGGGAAAGAGAAAGAAGGGGAAAGTTCTGGATTTCCGTGCAAATTCGTCCTTTTATGCACGAAATGTGCGCCTGGTATGTCAAAATGTGCGCCGGCGCACATTGACCCCAAAAAGGAGCACATTTTGAATATTCCGCCGAAAGTTTGCTGAATTAATTGAAAAGTGCGCCTGGCACTCCTAAATGTGCGCCTGCGCACTTTAGGGCCCAAAATCAGCACTTTGGGTACTGTACACTGTTCCCCTCTTTTGCAACTTCAACCCGGCACATACCCAAATGTCCCAGACCTCAAGAGACCTCTTAAGTACCGTTTCCGGCACTCTAGTCACCCGGACTTGAGTTCTAACCCGTTCGGTTGGGCGGGGATGTTACAAGTCTCCCCAACTTTAAGAGATTTCGTCCCCGAAAACAACCCGACTTGCTCTAGCAATTCAACCATACATCACAGCAACAAATGCAGCAATTCAAGATCACATCACCTCCCGAAATTCCCTTTAACGGTTCTGGCGACTCACACCTTCTAAGGGCACTACTCCCACACTACTTAAAACTCCTACCTAACAGACACGCACAACCGAACCTCAACGGCACCACTCACAACAAGAACACAACCAAAACACAATCAAACAAACTCACTCAAGAGCACAACCACGACGCAAGAGCTCAACAAGCACACTCACACCAACAAGAACTATGAAGCTAACACCTTCGACTAAAACTCACACCCTCAAGCACTCTACTCACTTAACCAAATTCTACAAGGCTCTACTCTTCTAACCAATTTCCCAACCTGCTACTACTTCCACTCTCAACTACTCCGCCACCCTCTTCACTACAGGAGGACACAAAACGTTTCAGTTGACCAATTTTCATAAATCACTTTGCATTTCAAATCACTTTCCTTTCAAATTCACCACACTTTCCTTTCAAAACTTCCCACCCAATTCAAAACGATTTGAAAATCCCTAGAAAGTTGGTCCTGTGCCGGTGCTTCTTCCCTTCCTCCTACGAGGTTAATTACTCCTCTAGAAGAAGAAATGAATCACCAACACAGCAGCAACAACCAGGCTCTGATACCACTTGTAACACCCATCCCAAACCGACCCGGGTTCACCCGTGGTCGAACCGGTTTGAGTGCTACTTGAAGAACCAGCTTTAAAAGAAAAAGAGTAAAACGCAGCGGAAACAGAAACAACTCTTAAATACAAGTTCAAAACGAAGGAGGCCTCCACTTAATAAACCGAAATACAACTGAAATCCGAAATCCGATCACAACCGATCACAAAATCTCAAAACGATTACAAATCTTCCAACCCAAAAGTGTCAACTGAAATCTAAATTTAAAACAATGGTCACTCCACAATAGCTTCCTAATTCTTCACTTCACAACTCCAACGTGCAACTCCTCCGAACTCAACCGAACACCTGAAAAGAGAAACTGGGGGGGGATCAGCTTCCTAATGAAACTGAGTGAACCCACTGGGTCTACCTATGCGCCGAACCTAGCCTAGGAGTGATCCCAACTCCGCACACAAACAACACAACGGAATCTGACACAGCCATTATCATTTTAATCCTAGCATGCTACTAGGTGATCACACAAGAACTTACCTCCACCAGTACACACAATTAATAAGATTCAGCAATGTACACAAGTCATCAATCCTCACTACAACATCACTATCAGGGTTAGAACATGCACACCGGTCAATCTCATGCCGCAATATAATAGCATCAACGAAGTCATCATACACACGATACAACACTTAATTACAATACATCTTCCAACACGAATAGCACCCACTTTCATACTTCAACCACACAACTCGCAATTCACAGTTTCACAGTTACTAACATCAACCAAGCACAACACTACCAACCCCGGTCCCACAGACTCCACACATCATACTGTCACAACACGACTCGACTCATTAAATTCTAGGTGAGTTATTAGGCGCCTAGGAGTTGCTCCACACCACCACTGCCGGCCAACAATCCCGGTAATACAACCCAGGGTGATCTACTCAACGTAAACCGATACCACAACCATAATCCCAGGTACTTGACCCGGGTGATCCACTCGACGTAGACCGACTCAACATAAATCCTGGTAGCTAACCAGAGTGATTCACTCAACGTGAACCGGACACAACTCATCACATCTCAAGGTGGGCAGTGTGGACTCCTACTGGTTCTATCATTCAATCAACACAACCAATTACTCAACACTTGCAACCAACCGTCATACTCATCCCATAGCTTATTCGCATCATCCAATCCAACCATCAGAACTCACATCAATTCCCACCACCAACATCAACATCATCGCATACTCAACCATATCCCAAACTACACCACTTGCACTCATTCACACACCTCGACAACCACACACACACACACACATAGCATCATCACAATTCCACATCACACATAACCACACATCACAAGTCATCCAACGCCTCCCACGGCACAAACAGTTTAAGGGTAAACGGCTAGCTCACCGGCCACCCCCACCTGCAAGTACAGGGGAAGCCATGTCATGAGTCGTAGGTTACCCTCCTGTACGTCCTTCATTGGACGACCCCACATTGGTGGGACCATCCACCTGTTCATCAATTAAGGGCGACCCACATTGGCAGGACCACCCTCCTGCAACCACAGATTAACAATTCCAGGCAGAAATACACTTACAACATCATACCCCTGCCCTCCTACACTCGTTACTACGTCCAATCCATTAAGCATCAAGGTTAATCTTTCCCCCATTCATCGCACATAACAAACAGCCCGCTATCATCATGCAATTCATCATATCATCAAGCATACAACTACCAACAACAATCGCAAATACTCAACAATCAATCACATAACGAAATCCCCTTTTACTCTCTTTCAATTTCATGCAATGCCCTACATTCTTCTAAGTCAAGTTTCAACTCCTCACGTCGACCAATTCTACCTATCGTACGCTAAACCCTCACCTGACAAGAAGACGAGGCTCTAAAACAACTCCCGGAACCCGAACGACCAAGCTCTACCACTCCAAAGTCGTAGCTCTTCTCCTCCTCACCGACAGCAGCCTACTCCGAACCACCCAGAACACAATGTGCGATCTCTTCCTCTCGTCTCCACGAACGCGTAGCAACAAACGGATCGCAAATCGGAGCTCTACAACTCCCGGAATCAAGGATTGAAACTAAGGGGTTTTTGGTTCGTCAAAAACGAATTTCGGGGAAAGAGAAAGAAGGGGAAAGTTCTGGATTTCCGTGCAAATTCGTCCTTTTATGCACGAAATGTGCGCCTGTATGTCAAAATGTGCGCCGGCGCACATTGACCCCAAAAAGGAGCACATTTGAATATTCCGCCGAAAGTTTGCTGAATTAATTGAAAAGTGCGCCTGGCACTCCTAAATGTGCGCCTGCGCACTTTATGGCCCAAAATCAGCACTTTGGTACTGTACACTGTTCCCCTCTTTTGCAACTTCAACCCGGCACATACCCAAATGTCCCAGACCTCAAGAGACCCTCTTAAGTACCGTTTCCGGCACTCTAGTCACCCGGACTTGAGTTCTAACCCGTTCGGTTGGGCGGGGATGTTACACAAGATCTCTAAAAAGGGCATTGAGGTTGACAAGGCAAAGTTGGAGACCATCTCTCAACTTCCTCCACCCTCATCCGTGAAAGCCGTGAGAAGCTTCTTGGGGCATGCCGGTTTCTATAGGCGCTTCATCAAAGACTTCTCGAAAATAACTACTCCTATGACTCGGCTTCTTGAGAAGGATGTGGAATTTCGTTTTGATGAAGAGTGCTTGCAAACTTTTGAACTCCTAAAGGGTAAGCTCACGAATGCCCTATACTCATTGCTCCGGATTGGTCAAAGTCATTTGAGTTGATGTGTGATGCTAGCGATTACGCCATTGGAGCGGTTCTAGGCCAACGAATCGACAAGAGATTCCGTCCAATATACTATGCAAGTAAGACTCTCAATGACGCTCAAAGGAACTACACAACTACGGAGAAGGAGCTCTTGGCCATAGTGTTTGCTTTTGATAAGTTTAGGTCCTACTTGGTACTTTCTCACACTATTGTCTTCACGGACCACCAAGCTTTGAGGTACCTTCTATCTAAGACCGATGCTAAACCAAGGTTGATCCGATGGGTCCTTCTATTGCAAGAGTTTGATATTGAGATTCGAGATAAGAAGGGGTCCGAGAATGTAGCCGCCGACCACTTGTCTCGCTTGGAAGAGGCGGAAATGGTACACAATGGTAATGAAGAGATCAATGACAACTTCCCCGATGAGCTATTATTCGCTATAGCAACTTTAGAGTTCAAGGAACCTTGGTTCGCGGATTTGGCTAACTATCTTGCTAGTGGAGACTTGAAGGAGGGCCTCTCCACTCAAGACAGAAGGAAGTTCTTTGCGGATTTGAAGCATTACTATTGGGACGATCCTTTTGTATTTCGAGTTGGCTCGGTTGGTATGATTAGAAGATGTGTCACTTATGGGGAATCTAAGGACATCATGCGACATTGCCACTCCGGTCCTACGGGTGGACATCATGGAGCAAATCGCACGGCTCGCAAGGTACTTGAGTCCGGATTCTTTTGGCCCTCGATCTTCCGAGATTGTCAAGACTTTGTCAAGTCTTGTGATGCGTGTCAACGTTCAGGTAACATCTCTTCCCGTAATGAAATGCCTCAAAATGTCTCGTTAGTGGTAGAAATATTTGATATATGGGGTATTGATTTCATGGGACCGTTTCCTACTTCGCATGGTAACAAGTACATATTAGTTGCGGTAGATTACGTGTCTAAATGGGCGGAGGCACAAGCTTTGCCTACAAATGATGCCCGAGTCGTAGGGAAGTTTCTTGTTAAGTTGTTCACCCGTTTTGGTACCCCTCGTGCTATCATTAGTGATCGAGGTACTCATTTTCAAGGGCAATTCGATAGAGTATGCCACCAGTTCGGCGTCACTCATCGGATGTCCACCTCGTATCACCCTCAAACTAGTGGCCAAGCCGAGGTGACCAATAGGGAACTTAAGAGAATCTTAGAGAAGACGGTCGACCAATCACGGAAAGATTGGTCGAAGAAGCTTGATGACGCTCTATGGGCCTACCGCACGGCCTACAAGACCCCTATAGGCACTACTCCCTATAGTATGGTCTATGGCAAAGCATGCCATTTGCCGGTAGAGCTCGAGCACCGAGCTTATTGGGCATTGAAATTTCTAAACCTTGATATGAGTCTCGCAGGAGAAGAGCGTAAGTTTCAGGTACATGAGCTCGAGGAGTATCGCCATCATGCATATGAGAATGCAAAGCTTTACAAGGAGAGGACGAAGCTCATTCATGATTCCCGTTTGAAGCCGGGCAAGGATTTCAAAGTTGGTGATCAAGTTCTCTATACAACTCTCGGCTCAAGCTCTTTCCCGGGAAATTGAGGTCTCGTTGGTCCGGCCCCCTTACGGTAACTCATGTTTTTCCTTATGGCACCATCGAGGTAATCTCTCCATCCCAAACCGAACCTTTTAAGGTGAATGGCCATAGACTTAAGCATTATGTTGTTAGTGATACTATAGGTGCTGTTGAGGTCTTGTCTTTGGTCGTGCCTTGAGTGTTCCTTGCTTCGTCGAGCTTAAGACGTTAAACAAGCGCTTCTCGGGAGGTAACCCGAGTGTTTTTCATTTCTTTTCTTCTTGATTTGATTGCATGATTGTGTGTTTTTGTGGTGTTCAGGTCCTTGAGTTGTTGTGGTGTCCTTTGTGGTCTCGTAGGCGTTGAAATTCTGAAGTTCGGGGTCCATTTTGGGTTGATTTGATGGTGTTTTGGTCATTTTTCGTCGAGGTGAAAATTTGTTTTTGAGCTGAGGAGGTGCCACGCCGTGCACCACTGCACGCCGTGCATGATGCACGCCGTGCACCATGCACGGTTTGGTGCACGTGCTGTCCAGGAGGTTCGAAAAATTTTTCAGCTCCTTGGTGCACGCCGTGCACCACTGCACGCCGTGCATGATGCACGTCGTGCACCGTGCACGGTTTGGTGCACGGGCTGTCCAGGAGGGTTCGAAAAATATTTCAGCTCCAAGGTGCACGCCGTGCATCCATGCACGTCGTGCACCCTGCACGCCGTGCACACCTGCACGCCGTTTCACCTGATTTTTCGCCTTTACTTTATTTCGGTTTGGTCAGTGGTTGAGTCATCTGATACTTGATTTTCTGGTTTGAGTCATTGTTCGGTTTTGTTTTGGTTCACCCAATTCACAGTGGCCTGGGCACCACGCACCACCCACCCACTGAGAGCCACAGGAATCACTCACCACTTCTCAGGACTTTGGATTTTTCTTTTCATCTATTTCTATTTATGACTGCATGTTTTGTTGTGTTTGACTTCTGATTTTCCCTTTTCATTTCTGGCTTTGAACTTGTCTTGTTGTTGGATCACACATCTCATCCGTACTCTCATCTTGTCGACTATGGGTTGTGTTTGAGTGGTGTGCCCTCCCTTGTTTTATACAGGGACCCCTGATTCAGGTCCTCGTCCTGAGCAGGTTACTTGACCCGGATTCCACTCCGGCTTCTCTTCTTCACCGCGCGGTATTTTCGTTTCCACCTTATCCTCTCTCTCTCTTGATCATTGAGGGCAATGCTCATGTTAGTCGTAGGGGGAGTTTGAGGTTTGGTGTGATTATTTGTCGGTAGAAGTCTAAAGCTATGTTCTGATGTGTTGATGATCTTAATTGA